>CM051240.1:211662782-212262782 GCA_027917425.1 Gastrophryne carolinensis
AAGGTGCTGTCTAGTTTGGCGGAGCGCTTGGGCCCTGGAAAGAAGCGGTCCCTGACGCCTCCTGGTTCTTCGGTTCCTAATGATACTGATGAATCTGCTGCTATGCAGGACTTTGACCCTTCTGATGAAGGTGAGCTATTCTCCGATTCCGGCTCCTCGGATGAGATGCCCTGGAGCCGTGATGATCCTGGGCCCGGTTCTTGGGGCCTGTGTGACACAGATGAACTACTTATTAAGATCTTTGAGGTTTTGTCTATTTCCCCTCCTGGAGAGGCTCCAGAGCCTAAGAAAGAAAGTTTCCACACAGCGCCGCCGCGCTTGGAATTCCTGGGACAGGAGCATTTCCAGAATCTTATATCCCAAGAATGGAAATCGCCTTGTAAACTTAAAGGGGTCCCAGGGGTCTGGGATGGGAAGTACCCTTTCTCTCCTGATGTGGTTAATTTTTGGTCAGCACCTCCTGTGGTGGATGCACCGATTATAGGGGTTACTAACCCCCCCTTCATGACTGCTCCTTATTACCGTACCCTTCAGGATGCTGAGGACCGGCGCATTGACAGATTGGCTTCCCACGCCTTTTCGTGTGCAGGGACGGCTCTTCGCCCGGTGTGCACCGCGGCCATCACTGCGGTGGCCACCAGGACTCTCATTAGAAAACTACTTGATCACCGACCTGAGGACCTCCCCTGGGAGGTATTTAATGCACTCTCAGACTGTGATGTGTTTGTGAGGTTTATCCTCTCAGCGCTGGATGACACCATTAAGATGTGTGCTAGAACCTCTGCCCTTGTGGTAGCTATTCGCCGCCTGGTCTGGCTGCGACAGTGGGGTGCTGACGATGATACGAAAAAGGCTCTCACTGGCCTTCCTTTCAGAGGACGGCGTCTATTTGGGGCCCGTTTGGACCTTTTTGGAAAAAAGGGTAAAGCACCCCTATGCAGAAGGCCGTCTAGGCCTCCTCGGGGCAGGGACACCCCTCTACCTCCCTACGTTAGTGTCAAACGCGAACCTGAGGTGTGCTTCCAACTTTTCAGAGTGGATTTCCACCATGGGGTGGGCAGGCAACGCCCTGGGCCTTCTGGCAGGGCTAAGTCCAAATTCGCTGGGCGGTCCCTCTCAGAGGTTGTCAGGGTGCTTCTAGCCCCTGTTTTTCCACTCAGGAGTTGGTGCAGGCCGTGCTCGGCCTGCAGGGTCTGGGCTTACTTGCAGGTTGCCCTTAACAGAATGGGGCGATAGCCTCTATGTTAACCTTTCTCTTTCCCTCAAATTGATGAGGCAGTCTGGGCCATACTGGCCTATGGTAGGCTTGGCAATTCTACACTCACAGGTAGCCCCTGTATGATATCTCTGTCTTGGGACACAGGCGCCCCGTGCAAGGGGGGCTTCCGTCCTCCTGTGGAGTTCTAGATCCTTTCAGTGTTGATCAGTGTAGATCCTAGTCAGTGTTGAAGGACCAACCCTGCAGATTGGGGCCTTATTTTTGGCCTCTCTTCTGCTCCCAAGCTACTCGCCAAGGTGTGGATGGGGGTTATGTCTCTGACATGCCGGTGGGGCGTCCGCACTAGGACCTACCGGATCGTCCTTCCTTACTTCCCAATCTCTATGTCAGGCCGCGTAGGTTAGTCGGCCGGCGGTGTCCCCTGGGGGTTACTGGATGGGTGCTCAGTCACCTCAATCCCTCATGGTCCCTTATCCGCTATCTCCATTCCTTGGTTTCGGTTCAGGCTTGAGCCTTCTTCCTTGGCAACAAGTGGACTCCTGGTTACGGGGGCTCCTTCCCTCTTCGCTGACATCTTACTTTCACCAGGCAGGATTGCAGCTGGTGGGCCCGTTGGTGGCGTATCAGATGATGTCCCTTATATACAGAGCCTTGGGCTCTTCGGCACAGTAGGTTATTGATCCTAGATGGGGTTCCAGCACCCCGGGAGCTAGGTCTGTGCTCATTCCCCTTTGGTACGGTGGTTCCTCTTGAGCTGGTTATATTCAAGGACCCTGTCAGGGGGCACCCCCTTCTTTGCTTGCATCTTCCTGTGAATGGTCACCTTGGGTACCAAGTCTCGCAGGTTGGCGGGGGGGGGGGGGGGGAATTTATTCCAAAACCCCCCGTGGTTCCTAGGTAGGGTCCCTTAGAGGGTCCATCTTACCTACTGGCTTGTTAAAACATTGAGTCTTTAGTTGACTCTATACTGCTGGACTTCTCCTCTTCAGGACCTGTCTATTTGGGGACTCTTGGTCTGTTGGAAGACAATGGCCTGTTTTATTATTGGTCTGGAGCTTGAAGCAGGATGATTCTGCTTGAAGGTTCCTGATCTGGGTGGGGGTCTACGTCCCCTGCTCCTCAGTGGTATTCGCTCCAATGGATGTCTTTCAGTGGCAGGTTGTGCTATCCTGGTGTCCCTCTGAGAGCCAACTAGGGGGGCTCTGTTGGGTCTCGCTAATATCACAGGGGGTCTGCCCTTGTTTTCACTGCCCCAGAATATTCTGCCTCTGGTCATGGGGGCTTAGAAATTTATGTATAGACTTTCTATTTTATATGTCTTCTCTTCATTCACCCTGCTATGTGGGGTTCTGCGCACGGTCGTGCTGATAAAGAGACCCGTGAGATTGCTGGCCCCTGAGTGGCCTAGTGACCTATGGTTCGCAGATGCTTCTTCTGAGGTCAGCGGACCTGTACGCTCTCTCAGGGGTGCGGTTCTGCCCTTGTCAGGCTCCTTCTTATGTCGTCCCAATCTACAGACTCTAGTCTGAGGGCTTGACAGCTGATTCATTCACCCCTTTGGAGACGGGTTTATCTTCTGGGTGACTTGGTCTATGGGGGACTAGGAGCAAGGTTCTTTGGCTTCTTCTTCCTCTGTCTATTGTGGGTTATGGTGTACCCATATTGATTGGCATGAGTCTTGGTCTCTCCCCTGTTGGACATTCTCGGTTCCCAGGGTTCTAGAGTTGTTACAGCATAGGTTGGGGTTGGCTCCCCATCTAGGTACTCTGAAGGTTCAGGTTCTGTCCAGTCTGCCTTCCTGTAGAAGTCTGGGTTCAGTCTTCCTTGTTAGGAGTTCTCTTGGGGATTGCTCAGGGGCATCTCCCAAGTAGTTCTATGGTCCCTGTTGGGATCAATTTTCATTCTGTTTGCCCTGCGGATTGTTCCCTTGGGACTTATTCTGGATGCTGTCTGAGCTGTTTCGTAGTTCAAGTCGGCCCTCCGGGGGCTGTTGCCTCATTCAGACGTGTGCCTGAGAAGGTGGCTCTGATTACTTTGCCCTTGTTCATTATATATGTATATATACACACCATGATGTGGTGGTATTCCGCCTTACGCCGGACCCTTTTGTCCAAGGTGGTGTTTTATGATCATTCTTTAAGTCCCTTTAGTCTGCCTATGGGCCTTATTCTTAGTAATGCTGAAGTAAGGGGTCTACATTCCGTCAACAGGTCTTGACATTTTCCTGGTTGTTTTCTGCCCCTTAGGGGGACTGATGCCCTTTGGGGTCTGCGGGCGCCTCCATATGTATGCGCCATGTCTCGTTTGCTTCCAGGGCCTATGCGCCCTTTGGACTGATCTTATTTGGTTGGTTTGCCTTCCTGGTCCTGAGTAAAGGTTTCGGCTTCTTGCTGATCCTTGTTAGGGAAGGGGTCAGTATCCCCGCCTGTTTTGCGGGTGACCAGTTTCAATTCCCCGTTGTGGAGAGTTCTAAGTTTAACCGAGGCTTCTGTTGCCCTTGGGCTGGTTAGGCCGTTACACTGGCCAATTCCTTTAAGGGGGAAGAATCTCCCTCTCTTTTTATTCTGTTCCATTGGTGTTTGGGTACCTTTGGCCCTTCAGCACCAGGTTTTCTGTTAAACAGGTTTGCTAGACTGCTGCTTGTTTTCTGTTCATACCTTTTCAAAGGTTTTGTTATGAGATTAACGTTAGAGCCTTTGCTCATGTCGTACTTGGTAGCAAGGTTTGCAGGTGACAGTGCCTTTACTGTCTGCTGTGCCTTTTTTGTTGGGGATCCCACCCTACTTTTTGGACACTGCTATTGGATGTCCCACGTGTATTATATTGGAGCAGGACGTACTGTATGCTTAGAATAATACAATTCTGTGAAATACTCACCTGTAGAATTGGTATTATATGCATACAGTACGTCCTGCTCCACCCCACCCTGGTTTTACATTTCTGGATCCCCTGTATGGTGATTGTTATTACTGTTGTTACCAGTTTGGTGGTTGGTTTCTCCCGGCTTCTTTCTCACTGCTTTTCAATACTGGGGATTTGTGGGAGGTCCCTGGGTATATGAAGGGCCGGGAGGAGCCTGTTTTTGCATGTCTGCAGTGAACAGCGCCCTCTGGCGGAGGATTACCCACGTGTAAGTATTATATTGGAGCAGGACGTACTGTATGCGTATAATACCAATTCTACAGGTGAGTATTTCACAGAATTGTATTTTTCCCTGCTTTTTTTTTGGGGGGGGGGGTCATTTAAAAAAAAATGGGAAAATTAGGAGTTTTATGTCATGTGTTAGCATTTTTGACGTTACAAAAACTTTTTGTTTTTTGCATTTGTTTTCAACATTTTGTTTGTTATAAAACAATTGAATACTTTTCTTGCTATTGTGCTCTGTGGCATCTTAAGCTTCAATGCCACTAAAAACAGGCATAGCTTATACAACTGCGCTGGTCTGTGCTGTGAAGAAAGAGCGAGTCTTAAATTCATATCTATTTGGCCTACACACTGTCAACAAGGCTTTTTTTTGCTGCCTGGAATTCAGGAACTGAATTAACAGCAGACTGTATGAGAGACAGAATTCTCCTTTGTGTTCATAGACTGAAATGTAAAATTCTCATTCGGATTGCAGAAATTTACAGCCATAACTTTACAACAGGAGATAATAATCCACAGCAAAACTCTTCTGATATAGCAGCCTGACAGGTAGGACATGTTTGCTTTCATTGAGCACATAGCTCATGTAGTGTATAGGTTGTTTAGACACAAGAGGTTTATTTTAGAGTTGGAGTTCTGTTAAAATACTGGATGTGATATGATGCTGTTTTGAGTGACAATATACTATGAAAAATTGGGCGTCAAATACAAAAAGAGGAAGAATCAGGGATACCTTGCATAAATGCCAAGGACCATCTTAACTCAGGAGCCACAGCTGACTTCTAGAAGTCAGTTTGGTAATTTTGCTATGATAACATGACCACCACTACTGGTCTGTTCTGTGTTCATTCTTAATTTAAGGTAGACCTTCAGAACAAGGTTATAATATAGGCATGATTTATCAAGCACTTCTGCCAGACTATGTCACATAGGTGCAAATTAAAGTGATGTAAAATATAATTTAGTTTTTTAAACTGGTGCATGTTTCTGCATGGCAAGAAATGTGTTTACTAAAACTTTAGCTGTGCAAAAGCATGCTGAAAAAAATTATAGATTGTGTTTTGCACTACACTAATTTGGACTCATGTGGCTTGATAAATCACGACCCATATCTCTTGTTCCATTGTCGGTAACACATTTAGAAGATATGTATGGTAAACCCTTATTAAGGTTATTATACCCTGCTTGGGCCCAAGAGGCTAGTGATCCATCTCTAATTCGGGTTCATGTTTGGTCTTTAAAACCTCAAAAAAACTGCTGCCATGTTGCAGTAGACTACTAGGGGTCTGCTATAAATAAATATATATAAATAAAAAAAATTCAAAATGACTGTTAGGATCGGCTTCCTACTTAAAATTCTATGTTAAAAGTCTAAATTCTTCTCCACATACCTTTTTGAGCATCTTGCCCTGAGCGTGTCTACCACAATACCAAACTTCGGCTTCCTACTTAAAATTCTATGTTAAAAGTCTAAATTCTTCCCCACATACCTTTTTGAGCATCTTGCCCTAAACGTGTTCACCACAATACCGTACTTCAAACCAAGCAACATCCAAACTGATCTAACTTTTGGTGGCCAAACCTACTTCGAATTGTGATTAACTGGCTCATACTCAAACTCCTATCTGTGAAACAACCCACCCCCAGTATATGTGTGGGCTCATCTCCAACCAGTATTTATTACCAGGCAAGTTATTATAGCTTGCTTGGGTCATAGAGGCTAGAGATCCATCTCTGGTAACTACAATTTAATTCTAGTCCATGTTTGGTCTCTCAACCGAAAAAAATGCTGCCATGTTGCAGTAGACTACTAGGGGTCTGCTACATTGTCCCTATTTAGTCTAAACTTAACTCAAGGCAAGCTTCCTCACATATTGAGTGTCATGTCCTCACAGCCGTCACAATGTTGTACCACAAACTAAGCAAGTTCATCTAACTTTTCTTTATTGCATGGCATGGCCCACTTCGTAATTCATAACAGTTGGGTTATTCCGCCACAAGGTGGCGCAGTGGTACTGCAGAAAAGCTGTGGCGTGTCCCGGCTCCCTATAAAAACGGGGTTAACCATAGAGTTCCCCAGTGTTTCCTCGGCAGAGGACTGCGAAGTCAGCAGATGGCACTCTCTCTTGCGCAGGTGAGCGGGGGGCAACCAAGCCTGCGGCCCTGCAAGTCTATTTCCATCCGTTTCTGGACCCTCCCTGCCTCCCAGCCTTGGCTGACAGATCGGTTGAAGGTAGAAGAGCACTAGGGTCAAGTGCTCCTGGAGCACTGCTCCAAGCCGCAGACCCTGTAACACAAAGATTAGCCGGCCATAGGCTTTATGGTGAGCCTATTTAGGGATGCAGAGTTTCTGTCCTAGCTTCTGAGGGGGTAAGTAGTTTGGGGACTGTGTCCCCTCTTTTTCCCTTGGGTCCCCCCCGCGCCCCCCCCCCCCTCCCTGACCATGGCTGCTCGCCGCTGCTTCTCTCTCTCTCTCTCTTCCCCCTCCTCTAACTTGGTTGGGGGAAGGGGTGGTGGGTGGTGGTGGCGAGTAGTCATATCTTTTTACGTTTTTTGGTGTGATTTCAGGTGTTTTTAGCTGCCGCACCGCTTTGTACTGCGTTCCGCGGCTGTGGGCGCTATAACCTGAGGTGATTTTGCTTTGTCATGGCGCCGGCCGGGTCACGTGAGCGCAGTTTTTCGCGCTCTTCGGGGGGGGGGGGTTCCGGGAGATGACACGTATCCCGTCGTTCACCTCCCGGCTCGCCCCTCGAGGTACCTCTGCCGGCACCATTTTGGACGAGCTGCGCGTCTGGATTTCTCCCTTCCTGGCTGCAGCGCTGCTTCCTCCGGCGGGTCGCCTTATTCAGCGGCCTGTGCCTGTGTGTCCCCGTGGTGTCTTTGGTACGTGAGTCCCCCTTGGGGGGGTTTTTTAATTATATTGGGGTATTTTGCTGCGGGATGCTTATGTGTGATTTTACTTGTCAGGCGGGATACCATTGGGTTGTGGTTTCTCCCGGCTCCACTCCTTTTCTCCCCCTCATCTGCTGGCCTATTGCGCCTGTGCTAATCACCATATGGAGGCTTCTGGGGATAGCGCGCTTGGGGGCCCTTCGGCTGTGTTCCATGTGTGGGGTATCCCCTGTGAGTAACAGTGTCACGGTGTGCGTGCCTTGCGCTTCAAGCTGGTTTGCCTGCTTCGCTTCCCAGCTCTGCGCCTCACTCGGCTTCACCTACTCCCCCGCTCCTGCAATTGGGCCCCAGTGAGGGGAATGTTGGCAGGGAGTCACATTCTGATTTGGCTCTGCGGGTGGCTAACATTGAAAAGCAGCTTGCCAGGAATGCTCCTAGGAAGGCCTCTGGCAAGAAGAGACACCTGGACCCCAGGCCTGCTCCCCTTACTGAGATGTATGTGGGGATTGATGAGCTTGATGACTGTCACCCCCTTGAGATGGGGGAGCTCTCCCAGGACTCTGACTCCTCTGGGAACCAGCAGGAGGGTTGCGATAGTGACCCTGGGTCTCCGTCCGGAGAGGAATCATGGTACCCTGAGGACGCTGATAATCTGCTGTCACATATTTTTGAAATTTTGCACGTTGCTCCCCCTTAGGTAGCTAAAAGAAAGCAGGGGGAGCTTTTTGGCCCTGGTAAACAGCATCTAGAGTTCCCTGAGCAGGAACATTTTACCACCTTGGTGATTAAAGAATGGGAACGTCCTAACAAGTTGCCTGCGGTGCCCAAGGGTTTAGATAAAAGGTATCCCTTTCCCGTTGATCTTGTTAAGAGGTGGTCATTTCCCCCTGAAGTGGACGCTCCCGTGCTAGGCTTGTCCAATACTTCGATCATGCCTTCCTCTGACACTACCACTCTGAGGGACGGAGAGGACCGGCGCATGGATCAAGTAACCTGCCATGCTTTTACCTGTGTGGGGGCTGGCTTGCGCCCTGTATGTGCTGCCGCCATTACTGCTATTGCCCTTAAGAAACTGCTTAAGCGTCTCATTGATGGCACAACAGCTGGTAGTGTAGGCGAGGAATATAGGACTCTCTTACTTTGCACTGATTTTGTGGCCTTTATCCTTACTGCTATGGATGATGCTGTGCAGCTGTGTGGAAGGGCCTCTGCGCTCTTGCTGGCTATGCGCCGCTCTGTCTGGTTGTGCCAGTGGGTGGAGAACCAGGTGGCGGACCTGAGCAGGGGAACGTCTCGTCTGGGAGAGTGGTCTCTCAACAACCAGGTGTTTCTCTCCCTCTGTCACAGCTAGGGTCAGCCGGACGTGGACCTGTTTGCGTCCCATCACAATCAAAAACTTCCCAGATTTGTCTCTCTGTCTCAGGATCCTCTGGCCCTCGCCACGGATGCCTTGGCAATACCTTGGACGGAGTTTCAGCTTCTCTATGTGTTTCCTCCGTTTCCTCTCCTGGGCAGGGTCATGCGCAAGATAGCCCAGGAGTGGGTACCAGCCATACTAGAGGCCCCCTGTTGGCCAAGAAGAGTTTGGTTCGCAGATGTCGTGTGGTTGGCAGTAGACCGGCACGTCTTGCCAAAGGATCCAGATCTTCTCACTCAGGGGCAGCTACGCCATCCCAATTTACAAACTTGCCTGCTTCTGTTGTTGATACTATGATTCGGGCTAGGAAGAAGTCCTCGTCCTTTATTTATTACAGGGTCTGGCATGTTACATTACCTGGTGTGAGTCCAAGTCTCTTCCCTGTCGGGTGTTTTCTATTCCCAGGATTCTGGAATTATTGCAACATGGTTTGGATTAGGGCCTTCAACTTAGTACCCTAAAAGGCCATGTTTCGGCTCTGGCAATTTTTTTCCAAAGATCTTTTGCCAATCACCGTTTGGTTAAAACCTTTTTTCAGGGTGTTTCTCATGTGCGTCCACCCTGTAAGCCTTTGCTACCAGTCTGGGATTTGAATCTGGTATTGTCTGCTCTGCAAGGGCCTCCCTTTGAGCCTATCCGTGATGCTACCTTGTCTATTCTGACCCTTAAGGTAGCCTTTCTGGTGGCTATCACTTCTGTAAGGCGAGTTTCTGAGCTAGCGGCACTTTCCATCAAACCTCCTTATTTTGAGAAACATCAGGATAAGGTGGTGTTCCGGCTCAAGCCGGACTTCCTGCCAAAGGTTGTGTCTGCCTTTCATCTTAATCAGGACATTGTCTTACCTTCATTGTGTCTTAATCCTGCTAATTCCAAGGAGCATTCCCTAAATGTGGTCAGGGCTTTGAAGTTTTATTTGGTTGCCACTGAGCCTTTCAGGAAGTCTGATGCTCTTTTTGTTCTCACTTCTGGACTCTGTTAAGGCCTCAGCGGATGCTGCTTTTGGCCGCAAGGTGCTTCAGGCGGTAGTGACTTGAACTACTGGCCGTTACACTTTGGGGATCCCACCCTACTCTGGACACTGCTTTTGGATGTCCCAACTGTTATGAATACCGAAGCGGGCCGTGCCATGCAATAAAGAAAAAAGCAATTCTGTGAGTACTCACCTGTAGAATTGTTTTTGTTCTTGCATGGCATGGCCCGCTTCGCCCCACCCTTGTTATCGTTATTCTTGGTTGCCTCTTTATGGTGATTGTTCAAAGTCAATTGGGGTTTTTTACCTTTTTCACATTTTTTACTTATTCTCTCCCGGCTTCTTGTCTCACTGCTTGTGTGCGCTGGGGAACTCTGTGGTTAAGCCCGTTTTTATAGGGAGCTGGGACAAGCCACAGCTTTTCTGCAGTACCACTGCGCCACCTTGTGGCGGAATAACCCAACTGTTATGAATACCGAAGCAGGCCGTGCCATGCAAGAACAAAAACAATTCTACAGGTGAGTACTCACAGAATTGTTTTTTAGGTGGCAATACCTACTTCAAACTGTGATTAACTGGCTGATACTCAAACTGCAGTGGGTATCTTTGTGATGCCCCTGGGTATAAGTAGCCGCCCCCAGCTCTGAAGGCTATAAGCCTGCATAACCCACACTTACCTCCTTCACCTTCCTTTTGCCGATCCCACGGCGGCTGATGGATGCTCTGACAGTGGAAGTAATCTGTGGAAGATGGTAGCAGGGCAGATGATTGGTGCCCTCTGCCCCTGCACCAGGCTTCCGCCGATCAATTCAGGCTTCTCTGCTCACTCCCAGCACAGGAAAGAGCCTTTTATACTTGTGCTGGTGTAAGCACAGTCACATTAGCTGTTAAAAAGGCCCCTCCCTGCGGCCACATGGGGCTGAGAACAGGTGTTATCCACCCCTCTAAAGATCGTGGGGGGGGGGAGAAGAAGCCCCCAAATACTGGATCCTGGAGAAAGGGTTTTTTTTGGGCCATAATCAGGGGAATCACCAGGCATGTGGTGGCCACATCAGTGGCTCCCCTATAGACTGGGAAGTATTCTTAATGGCTGGGCACGTGAGCGCATCACAGCTACAGAGAAGCTGGAGATTCGGCCGCTGCCAGCGCCTTCGGTGGCGCCGGTAAAAAGTTTAATACAATGGGGCATCCCAATTTTTGATACCCTGGGGGCAGGCTAGCGGTGGTTCTAGCCTTTTAGACACCCAGGACTGTGTAGTTTGGGGCTCTAGTTCTATTTTTCCTAGCCTTGTTGGTGGCTGTACATGTACATGTTTTGGTTTTCTAGTCCAGACCTAGACTGTACAGTAGGATATGAAGTTAAGGGGTTTACTTCCACTTTGGAAAGTCAAATGCTGGACTTGTCTAGCGGTTATACGTTAACGTGAATTTTTATGCCAGTGAAAAATAAACATTTTCTCTTGTTGTAGATGACAATAAGTTTCACATTAGCAATGCTCAGCTGCCTTCCTGCACTATGTGCTGCCTTATTAAATAAGCATGTTAGTTCATTCTGGTTAGCTGGGCTTTCTAGAAGATCTCCAGGAACTAAATATTCCCGCGTGCCAGAGGCAGGTAGCAATTGATTTGTCTCATCTAGCGGCAGCCGTCACCGCTGGAGACTCATGCACAGGTTATTTATCATACAGATGAGCAATCTTCTCCATCATTATCACTGACTGACTCCAAACTGCTTGGCTAGAGAAGAGCATCCCATAATTAAAGGGAACCTCTTACTATTTGCTCTAGAGAAATTTATGATGGACAGAAGGCTAGCTGTGTCAGTCATTCTTGTTTACACTTAAAATAGTGTAATGCAGCAACTCCACAATAGAAAAAAATGAAATCATGAAGTTCTGGGTTCAAAGTGTTTTCTACATTTTTAAATAAAATCAAGATTTTGATTTACAGCAAGAATCTACTTATATCATCCAGTTAGCATATTACCAATTTTCATAAAATACTAGAGCTACTAATATGCAGCCCAGTACAAAACAAGGTACCTGAAAAAACTATAGTTACCTACCACCAAAAATACATCAAATACAGGGGCAAAACTACAGCTGGGACAGAGGTAGTGACCGCACTCATAAGGTCAGGGAGACCTATTGTGGCTTCTCCACCTTAAAGTGATCGGCAAGTCAAAAGTTGCAAAATAAATATCAGTAGCTTACCTTATTGAGTCCCTCCTGCGCTCTCCTTCCTGATATGTCAGTTTACTTAGTAAGCTTTCAGTCTCCACCCCGCTGACCTGGTCATTCAATGGACCCCCAGATGTCCTGATTTGATGCCTTTCTCTGCAGCTATGAAACTCTGCCCTCCTCTCTGGTCATACTATGCCGAAAATAATAACTAGAGGCACAACAATGCACTATTTTTTACTATGAAATATGTAAAGCACACAGTGTGCTTACATCACATTGCTGTTGCCACACCCACTGTTTCCCCTCACTTTTCTTCAATGCTCTAATACTTTTACAAATTCCTTATGAACAGAGAATTTTCGAAAACAAATTGAAGTTTTGGAACAGTGCAACCTGTAATCCGAGACAATGGGACAACAATCGGGTTCGCCTTTAGTATAACTTTAATTATCACATATTTTCTTACATGGAAGCCACATGTCTGAACTGTTTCAGTATTTAGTTGACTAGTTGTAATTGAGTTAAAATTACAGGAAAAAGGTTACTGTATGAGCCAAGAAGGGGCCCATTTTATGTTCACTTCAGGGCCTCGCCACATTTTGTTATGCCAGTGACTACATAGATAAGGGTATGTGGAGACATGAGCATCAAACATCGATATAGTTGTTGAAATGTTTAATTTTTTTCAAACTATAGTCTTTAGATATGACTTATCTTTTCTTGCTCCTGTAACAGCCTCTAGATTTTAAAACATGGCTGGTGGTCAGGCCCTGACTTTCAGAACTGTGCCCAAGTTCCCAGCTGGTGTTCTAATTTAGTGCAAAGGTTATTGGTAAAAGTCATTTCTGAGCATTGTACAATGCAGGCATCTTCTACGCCAGACTCCATAAATAATGCTAAAACAGAAGTAGGTCCTCCAAAAAGTTTTCCTGAAGTCTAAATTAGAAAGCTCTTTAGAACAGGGTTCCCAAAAGTATTTATTTCAAAATCATCTGAAATACCACCTAAAGCAGATAAACACACAAAACGTCCATTTCAAGCGCACAAAATGCACATAAATAGTTTTTAGCACCTTTTGGCGAAGAATGGATGAAAGCAGAAGGAAGGACAAAAAAACGGTAATTATTAATATTCATTTGTGCGATCAGAGGTCTAGAGGGAACAGAGGGCGAAGTTTGGGGAGTTTTTGAGAACTCCCCAGACTGTCCAGTGTTCCTGTTTGCAATTGAAGGTCTAAAGGGAACAAAGGACGAAGTTTGGGGAGTTTTTGAGAACTCCCCAGACTGTCCAGTGTTCCTCTTTAAAGGTTTAAGTTAAGTAATGAAAACAAAAATGCCATTATTTGGAAATTTCATATAACTGTATGTTATTCAGAATAGAACATATATCAGAAGTTGAAAGAGATTTCCACTCGCTTTAAAAAAAAAAAAAAAAACTTTAGAAATTGGTGGCAGCACCACATCACAAAAGTTAGGACATGGTTAACTGAGGCTGGACGAGTAGATGGTTATAAAGAAAAACAGATGGATGTCAACAATCACATGTGTAGAGAAAGAGGCAAAGTGGTCTGAGGTTCACCAATTAAAAACATTCTAACTAGAATTGTGGAACAATTTCAGAAAAATATTCCTTTTCATAAAATTGCAAAGACTTTCAATGCCTCACCAGCTACACTACATAATATTATCAAAAGATATAGAGACTCTGAAGGAATCCATGGACAAAGGGGACAAGGTTACACTGCACTGATTATTCAAATCATAAGAATACTTCCAGAAATCATTGTCTGTGTACTCAGTTCACTACTAATGCAAGTTATCATGCAAAAAAAGCCATATATTACCGCAATCTGGAAGCGCTGACCCTTCTCTGGGCCCAAGCTTTCCTAGAGGCCATAGCTAGGGCAGCTATTAGCTGTCTCTAGAAACCACAGACCAGGAACAGAGCAGTTGGGGTCACTGGCTGAGAACAGGTGGGCAGAGACATGGGCTGGGAACAGATGAATGGGGTAACGAGCTTGGAACAGGGAAGTGGAAACAGGTTGGGAACATATACACATGAGACAACCAACCAATCTACATGACCTGAGAGGCAAACTGTTGTTCCGGTACTAAACGGAGCATAGAACTAGACTGGGGGGTCTGGGCCCCACTTCAGACACACATAAACAGAATAGCAGGTAGCTCAACTGAGAGCGATAGCTGTGGATAGACCACCCATCATCTGTTCAAGGCCCTGTTGATGTCAATCCTCACCGAGGCATTTCAGGCCATTTTGGTGGTAGGTGTTCTTGTTACTGAGAAGAAGCTCATTAAAAATTAAATGCTTTAATTTCCTTAAAACCCAGAGTTTTCAGCACCAAATACCCTTTGAATCCCTTTGACAACCACAGCAATTTTTGTTGTAAACCACTTCCTAGGATGACAATTGTGGGTTACGCTTAAAGCAGACCTTCAGCCTAAATAAGAGCCTATCTTATATGTTTCCCTCAACCTGTACATACAGATTGCTCACATTAAAAATCATGCTACCTGCATCTATTGCATTTTCTGAGACTTTAAACATCCAAGATGGCGGCTCATGGACGTGCAGGCTGCCTGCAAACAGGAAATGTCCTCTCACTTTGCCGCTCTGCATTCTGGGATTGCTGACCTTTTCCTGACCCCAGCTCTGCTCTGTTTGTGCAAAGCACAGCTATAACCCCACTTTCCTGCACTTTTGACCCCTCTCCTCAGTATGTGATACTGCTACCAAGTATGTGCTACTGAGCCAAGATTGCGGCGCCCGTATCCTAGAATGCTGAACAGAGTTGTAGTGAGAGAAAGAATAAAAAATAAGTGACTAAAAACATTAAATATATTCATTTTAGATGCTGGGGAATAGTTGTTTAAGGGTTTGGGCTTTTCATTAAATGACGTTGAAGGTCCGGTTTAAGCATTGTACAACCTTTTACTAGTTTACTACAGAAAAGAATTGATCTTAAAGTACTGTATATGCCTTTATATACTGTACGTGCAGAGGTGAGGTAGGAATAGGTTAGCAGCAAAAGTCGAAGGGAGAAGTGGTAAGAGGTAAGTAAGTGATAAGAGGTAAGAGGTGAGGATAGGTGAGAGGGGAGAGCTAGCAGTAGAATAATGTCCATAAAGTGCCCAAGCAAAACATTTCAAGCCCCTTCCTACCTGAAAAATGTAGCCTGGATTTGGGCTATGACCCAATTTTGTTCTGGGCTATGGCTTGTTGACACAATGTTGTCAGCCTTACCCTGCACTCTGCTCATTGTTTAGTTGCTGTGTTTACTGCAAAGACTATGAACAATCAGAACCTAAGGACGTCGAAGGACGAAACGTGCGTTGTTCTACAGAAGCCGCAGGAGACACGGCTGTGCTGGAAGTTCTCTCCCTCCTCTCAGAGACTAGAAACAAATTAGACATTTTAACTGCAGTACTTATGGCAACTAACTACTTCCTCTATCATCTTGTTTGTTTTTGTTTTATTTTATTTTGTTATCATATTAAAAAAGTTTATATGCTGAAACGGTATAACCTCCTGACTTCATGGGGATACACACACACCCGATAACAAGCTTTTGGTTCATCTTTAGAGGTAGTTAACTCTCAAGGGCCTAGGTCAGGTTTTTTAACCTCCGGGGCGCGGTGGTAAGTGCCCCATTCTTTTTAACCTTACAAAGGATCTAGGAATGCAATATTGATTATATATATAAAAGGATGCTCTATATTCTTTCTAACCCTATCAGTCAGGCCTGCTAAGACTGATTAATCTGCCGATACAGCCAATAATTGAAATTTAGAGGACTCCTAGAGATTACCCTAATAATAAATATATTTGCAGTTAGAATCCTCTATGACAATTAAGAAACATTTATTCATTGCAGCGCGACTAGAGTTCCAAGTTTTTTCCATCTGCTTTGTCAACTTAAAATGCAGTGCCTCCTGCAACCTCAATGTGTGTCACCTCTCCGGGGAAGGTCATCAGTGCCTCACTTTCTGCTTCAGGAATTAGTGCTGCACTGCCTCTAGTGGTCAGCCACTTGCACTGTAGGCAAGCAAGTTCAGCTTTCCAACTCCTTGAGATTTAGGGGTACCATACCGGGGACCACAGCTGATGGCATTGTGACCCACATGGGGGTCCCGGACAGCAGATTGTACATCCCTGCACTAAATGTCACTAAGTGACTTAAGTGCCCCCCTCCATCAGGGTGGGGGTTAGAAAAATTAACTCACCCCGTCCCTGCATAAGTTCATTATCTCTAGCATGGTCACAGCAAGGCTGCACAGAGCAGCTGAATAAACTGGGCTAATGGGGAACCAATGGGGAATTCTCCACCCTCCCCCCATTTCACTGGCTCAGCTTTTCTCAAAAAGAGACAGTAAATTTCAACCATGCTACAGGGCAGGAGACGTAGCAACCATTCTCTTCTGACTGATCTGGCTAAAGGAGGTAAGGCATGTATACAGTGATTTTAGGGTCAACCAGTACTGTTTCTTCAACTATTTCTCCTGGAGAAAGTGGTGCTGTAATTAATGTAATCGTAATAAGTGGATAGAAACATAGAAGGTTGACGGCAGAAGGAGACCATACGGTCCATCTAGTCTTCCCTTATGTGTATACTGTATGCACTCTTTATCTTAGGATAGATGTGTGCTTATCCCAGGCATGTTTAAATTCAGTGACTGTTGATTTTTCAACTACCTCTGCTGGAAGTTTGTTCCAAGCATCTACTACTCTTTCTGTAAAATATTTTCTCACATTGCTCCTGATCTTCCCCCCGACTAGCTTCAGGTTGTGCCCCCTTGTTCTATCATTAAGTTTGTTCTTAAAAACACTCCCCTCCTGAACCTTATTCAATCCTTTCACATATTTAAAGGTCTCAATCATGTCCCACCTCTCCCTTCTTTCCTCCAGACTGTACAAATTAAGTTCTTTAAGTCTCTCCTGATAAGTTTTAAGTTTAAGTCCTTCCACCATTTTCGTTGCCCGCCTTTGGAAACGTTCTATTTGAATAATGTATTTTTGCAGGTAAGGTCTCCAGAACTACACACAGTATTCTAGCTGTGCCTTACCAGGGCTCTATACAGCAGCATCACAACCTCCCTCTTCCTACTGGTGATGCCTCGAGCTATGCAGCCGAGCATCCGGCTTGCTTTTCCCACTGCCTGGCTACACTGTCCACTCATCTTGCAGCTATCAGTAATCAGTACCCCTAAATCTCTCTCCTCCGAGGTCCTGGCTAACATAGTACTGGCCATACGGTACTCAGAGCAGGGATTCCTTCTACCCAAGTGCATGATGGATGAGTAGCCTTTGGAGCTGTAAGTGACAACAGTGCAGCCAGCAACATAAAGATTTTTGTTCTGTGTAGGGTGTGATTGATATTGAAACTGGATCTGTACTAGTGGTGTTGGCTGGATTCCCACTTGGATTATGACCTTGGCTTGCATGAGCTCATGAAGGGTAGTTCCACTTTCAATAGCATTTTTAAAGTGTTTATTCTTGTAGATCTTATGCTGAGTTTACACGAGCAGATAAGTCTACTGTATGCTCAGCGAGCGACCAACCCTACAAATCGGTGATTGAGCAACTGTATTCAAATGCTGAAGATTTGTTGGTCAGTCGGTCACTAGGGCAATCACTAATTCAAACTCTCGTTAGCAAAACACATTTTTTTAGGGTGACATTCCAACCCTCAAGCGATAAGCAAGAAAGTTCTGGTCAGTCAAAACGATGCAATGGGTGATGATGATGTTGTTAGATAGATGGAGGCTTGCAGATGCCTAAAATGTTGCTTAGCAATTTTGGTGATGTCAGGGTTTAAACCTGAAGCCTTGTCTAACAAATAGGCCACCACTACCTTAGATCCACCCATGTTGCTTGTGCCTTTTGGTGATGTCAAGGAGTGAGGCCTTTGTCTAACTAATGTACCACCACTGCCTTAGATCCACCCATGACCGCTTTAAATCCTGTCTTCTGTGATTTTCTGTGGACCCTTATAAATCTTATTGCCCGGTCTCTCACTAGTCTGTAAGCTGTGAGTGCAAAAAATGTCCCCATTATGTCAGAGCTAAGAGGTCTACCAGGTGTATCTTCTTATTCTTCACTGTCTTGTTCATTCCTATTAAATATCATCATGACACCCTTCAGACATAATTCTCAATTCTTCAATATGTGCAGGAATTTCTGTGAGCTACAGTCGTAATAGCTTGTGTTGATATTTCATAGGCAAAGGTGCCATAGCAATTTCCCCGGGCACATTTGTTTGAAATAAAAAGCATGTCAATTGCAGGTTATCACGTCTTCTAAAACAAGTGCTAATCTAACAATGTAAAATAAAAAACATCCCTCTTTAAGAGACATATAGCTCACAAGGGTAGGACGTTGCTTAGGGTAAGGGCTGTTTGCTAAATTAAGCTATTGTGACTCAAAATCCTCATTTAATAAGGTTCACATTGTCTACAACTTCATCATTTTCTGCTGAATGATAATTACGTTATTCAGTCATGTTCAAGGTTTTAGTGAGAGCTAGCATTGATTGATTAACTTCAATTACCATGCTTACATTTGCATAGATAAAAACTGCTTTTCAATTTGTGAGTGGCACAGCAGTGGAAACCCTGCGCTGGTATTTGCATTTCAATGTGAACAGTAAAGAATAAAGGTGGGAGCGAGGTCTGATCAGTGCTAAGCCCTTTCTGCTTCAGTGCTTAAGCATTTTTCCATAAACACTCTTGTTATGATGATGTTGGTTTGCACAGGCTGTTCTAAACTAAGTAATGGAAGCCTGGCTTTTCCGAGCAATGTTTCAATTTAACCCTGTGCATTCCAAATAAATCTTTGATAGAAAGGTGATCTCTGCTGAGGCATTTGCAAGCTTGAGT
This sequence comes from Gastrophryne carolinensis, assembly GCA_027917425.1. Taxonomy (NCBI): domain Eukaryota; kingdom Metazoa; phylum Chordata; class Amphibia; order Anura; family Microhylidae; genus Gastrophryne; species Gastrophryne carolinensis. The sequence goes on from CM051240.1 coordinate 211,681,501, forward strand.
TCGGCTCAATTAACTTTGGAAATCTTTTGATTGTCTTGCACATGGGTGTAAGCTAAGAAATTGTTAAAGTTAAGGAAGGGTTCTCAATAACAAGTCAAGCATACACATAGTTCGTTAACACCGGGGAACTACCTAAAATGTTGGACAACCGCTCACAATTTTAAAATACTTTCTTATAACATAAATACATTAGGAGAGAAATGTTCTTCCAATTTTTAAGGCACTGCTGATTATGAATATGCTGTTCTTTCCAAACTTGTGAAATCAAATTTCAATTTAAATTTTTTAACTCCTTAGGAACTTTCTGTACCTCACCTGTAGAACTGACCTATTGCAGATTTAGGGGATTTTGTTAAAAACTGAAAGAAAAAACAGTTGAAGCTTTCTGTCAAAGGCTCAAAGAATGACGTGGCTAACAAATTTCGGGGCAACATGACATGTATTACTTATTCAGGGGGCGTAGTTAGATACCAACACCAGTGGAGCTCCCCCATTGAAAAAAAAAAAATTAAAAGAAAAATATTTTTCCACTCTGTTGTGTGTTTAGTGAGAAAGTATTGACAAGTCAGAGGCTCTCAGAATCATTTGGCTAATCCAATTACATGGATGACTTTTTCCAAGGGCGTTGTAAGTTTTTTTATTCTAAGTATACAGTACGTCCTGCTCCAAATCTAATACAGTTGGGATATACTCCGCCAGATTGCGCTGGACTGCAGAGACATCGAAAATAGGCTCCTCCCGACCCCTCAAATACCCGGGGACCTCCCACAAATCCCCAGAATTTCTCTGCAGTCTGGCTACGAAGGACGAGAAATTGGCTCTCTACTCGCAGGTGAGCGGGGCTATTAGCCCGCAGCCCAGTAGGACTATTCCCACCTGTTCCACTAGTAATATGCCTCCCAGCCTTGGTTGCGCTGGTCGGGTAAAGGTAGGCAGCACCGCTGTTAGGTGCTTAGGAGCGCTGCTCCACCGCAATCCCCCACCAAAGGGTAGGCGGTTCAGGCTTATGGTGAGCCTCTATGGGATGCCCCTCCCGCACTAGTGCCCCTTGCCCCTTGCCCCTGCATATCGGTGGGCCCTGTTTAAGTGGCCGCTGTCCTCCCTCATTCTCCTTGTAGCCTTCGGGGGAAAAGAGGGTGTGTGTGTGTGTAAATGTGTATGCTATGCATTCTGTGTTTTACACTGTTTAGTCTTGTGTCAGCCGCCGCGCTGACTTGCCTTACTGTCTTTTTTTTAAATTGCCGCTGCCTCCGCGCGCTGACTTGGTTCCGCGCTTGGCGCCGGCATTACCTCAGGCGCGCCGTCATTGGCTGCTTGCTCGTTCTGGCTTCGCGCGCTTCGGGGGGCGGGGCCCGTTTATGGCGCACTCAGCAGCATCGCTGATACCGCCCGCCCCTCGAGGTATACCGACGCCATCCTTAACCTGTTGGTTGGCCCATGTGCGATGGACCCTTACCGACCGCGGCCCGTAAGTGCCCTCGGGGGCGGCTTTATATCTTTCACTTTTGTATACTGTGTGCTTACAGGTCTTGCTTATGTCTTTCAGGCGGGGTGAACCCTTTTGGCTTCTCCAGGCCCTGTATTAGTATATAACTTGTAGGCCTTGTAAAAATAATACTCCCACTTCCCTAGCGGGTTATTGGGGCATCCGGGGTTGCTATATAGCATTATTCCCTATCGGCGTATAGCGCCGCTATAATCACCATATGGAGGCATCCCAGGATAATGTGACCAGGGTCCCTTCGGGACAAGACCGGCTGTGTGTACCGTGTGGGCAGCCTCATGCTGACGCTGACAAGGCGCGGGTCTGTGTACCCTGTGCTGAGCAGGTGCTTGCATTGCAATCTGGCCTGCCAGTGGCTGCACCTCGTTTCACTTCGCCTACTCCCCCAAGCTTAAACCTCACTCCTACTGAGTTGCATACTAGTGGGAATTCTCAGCCTGATGTGTCTTCTAGACTGGCTACTGTTGAGCAGTTGATTGCTAGGTCCTTAGCGCGTAAGGCCCCTGCTAAGAAGCGGCACTTGACGCCTAATGTCACTTTTCTCTATGGGAACTGAGGAGTTTTGGAATCTTTGTGCCTATACCCCGTCTGATGAAGGGGAGCTCTTTTCTGATTCAGGCTCATCTGATGAGAGACCAAGGGGTCATGACTATTCTGGCTCTGACCCCTGGGCCCCGGATGACACTGACAGACTATTGACCCAGATTTTTGAGGTTCTGTCCATCTCTCTCCCTGTTGCGGCTCCCAGGCAAAGAGGGGAGCTTTTCCATACAGCAAGATTACGTTTGGAATTTCCCGAGCAGGCACATTTCCATAACCTTATGCTCAAGGAATGGGAGCGCCCCAGTAAACTTCCCGGGGTTCTAAAAAGTTGGGATAGGAAGTATCCCTTTCCTGCTGAGGTGGTTAAATGTTGGTCATCCCCCCCGAGGTGGATGCCCCGATCCTAGGGCTCTCTAACACCTCTGTCATGCATTCCCCTGACTCCACTAAAACCCAGCGGGATGCTGAGGACCGGCGCATTGACCAGCTGGCATCCCACCCCTTTGCATGTGCGGGGACGGCGCTGTGCCCGGTCTGTGCCTCTGCCATTACTGCTGTGGCCACTAGAACCCTTATCAGAAATATCTTTGATAGTGCCCCTGATGATTTGCCTTGTGAGGTGTTTAATGCACTCTCCAGTTGTGATGTTTTTGTAAATTTTGTCCTCTCAGCATTGGATGACACCATCAGAATGTGTGCCAGAACTTCTGCCCTCGTGGTGGCTATACGCCACTTGGTTTGGCTGCGCCAGTGGGCTGCAGACAACGCTGCCAAGAAGGCTCTCACTGGGTTTCCCTTTAAAGACTGCGCCTGTTTGGGGACCGCCTGGACCTTTTTGCTAAGGGAGGCAGGTTACCCCAGCGCAGGCGGCAATCTCGGCCCTTTCGGGGTCAGGGTTCCTTCTCCTCCCCTTACCGTGGTGCCAGACAGGGAAGGGGGGTTTCCTTTCCTGGGGCCCGGGGAGATTTCTGGGGTAGGGGCAGAGGACGTGGACATCCTGGCTCCTCCTGGGGTCCCAAAGCAAAATCCTCTCCCAAGCCCCCTCAGGCATGATGGGGCGCCCTCACCCATCCGGGTGGTGGGACGGCTGCAGCACTTTGCTCACGTCTGGAGACTTCATGTCTCAGACCGGTGGATTCAGGAGGTAGTGTCCTCCGGTTACAAGTGCCGATCCCCCTCCAAGATTCATCAGATCCCAGATTCCTCAGGACCCTGTGTCAGCTCAGGAGCTAGTACAAGCAGTGCAAGGCCTCCTGGAGCTGGGGGTCATCTGCCAGGTCCCTTTAAGAGAAAAAGGCAAGGGCTTTTATTCCAACCTATTCACAGTACCCAAAAAGATGGTTCTGTCAGGCCCATCCCGGACTTAAAGATTCTCAACAAGTTTGTCAGGGGCAGGCGCTTTCACATGGAGACTCTGCGCTCTGCCATCAGTTCCCTGCGACAAGGGGATTTCATGACTTCTGTGGACATCAAAGATGCTTACCTTCATATTCCTGTGTTCCCAGGTCATCAAAGGTTCCTCAGGTTCGCTCTGATGGATCAACACTACCAATTTGTAGCCTTGCCCTTCGGCCTCACTTCAGCTCCCAGGGTGTTCACCAAGGTGCTGGCTGGCGTGATGTCTCTGCTCAGATGTCAGGGCGTCCGCGTACTTCCCTATCTGGACGACATCCTCATCACTTCCCAGTCTCTACATCAGGCAGAGTTGGATACTCAGCTGGTCGTGTCCACTCTAGAGTCATTTGGATGGGTGATCTGCCACCCCAAGTCCTCACTGTCCCCTTCCTTGGTAACTCCATTCCTAGGAATGAATCTGGATACAGTTCAGGCAAGGATCTTCCTTCCTCAGCAGAAGGTGGACAGTCTGATTGCACAGGCTCAGTCCCTCCTAGCTTGTCCCCATCCCTCCATCAGGCAAGGGATGCAGCTGGTGGGCCTGATGGTGGCATGCTTCGAAGCGGTTCCTTATGCTCAGTTCCACTTGAGGCCTCTGCAACTTCACCTATTGTCAGTGTGGGACAAGGACCCAGCGTCCTGTGTGCTCTCCTCCCTGGTCAGGAGGTCCCTCTCGTGGTGGATGGACTCAAGGAACCTTTCTTGCCCCTTCCTGGGAGACAGTCACCACGGATGCCAGTCTGTCAGGTTGGGGGGGTTTCTGGAAGTCCCTGCGGTTGCAGGGGAGGTGGGGCCCTCAGGATGCCCACACACCTATCAATGTCTTGGAACTGCGGGCGATCAGGCTAGTTCTGGCTCACTTGACTACTCACCTTCGGGGCCTGCCTGTTCAGGTGCGCTCGGACAACCAGACGGCAGTTGCCTACATCAATCATCAGGGAGGGACCCGGAGCAAGGGGGCCCTCCAGGAAGCGTCTGTGATCCTGACTTGTCTAAATCAGGTGCGACCCCAGGGCTGGCCCACCAACCGGTCCACAAATGCTAATTGCACACTGCTAGATCAATTATACAATTTATTAGAGCATAAGAAATTCATACATGGTATCCAACATACATTTTTTAACTGTATGTTTATATGTTGTATGTATGTTGGATACCATGTATGAATTTCTTATGCTCTAATAAATTGTATAATTGATCTAGCAGTGTGCAATTAGCATTTGTGGACCGGTTGGTGGGCCAGCCCTGGGGTCGCACCTGATTTAGAGGAGTATGAGTAGTAGGTCCCTGTAATTGGCACCTGTTTTATATAGTACTTGTTAGGTGGTGCACACCGTCTCAGTGTGGTTTAGGTGTGATCCTGACTTGGGCGGAGGCCAATGTCCCCTGCATATCAGCTGTGTAAATCCCGGGGGTGGAAAATCGCCTGGCGGACTCTCTGAGCAGGGGGACCTCTCGCCAGGGAGAATGGTCCCTATGCTGCAGGGTGTTTCAATCTCTGTGTCACCGTTGGGACCAACCAGATGTGGATCTGTTTGCGTCCCGCCACAATCATAAGCTCCCAGCTTTTGTCTCTCTGTCCCAGGATCCTCTGACCTTGACCTCGGATGCGCTAGCAATGTCATGGCAGGACTTTCAGTTCCTGTATGTCTTCCCTCCAATCCTCCTGCTGGGCAGAGTTCTGCGCAAGATTGCTCTGGAAGGGGTGGCAGCAATTTTGGTGGCCCCCAGGTGGCCAAGAAGAGTGTGGTTCGCAGACGTGGTACAGCTGGCAGTAGATCAGTACGCTCTGCCCTTGGTGCCAGATCTGCTCACTCAGGGCTCACTACGCCATCCCAATTTACAAACTCTGGCTTTGACGGCTTGGCTGCTGAAACCTCCATCTTGATGGAGAAGGGGCTGTCTTCCACGGTTGTGGATAGTTTGATTAAAGCTAGGAAGAAGTCTTCCTCTTCTATTTATTACACGGTTTGGTGTGCCTACATTGACTGGTGTGAGTCTAAGTCTCTTCCCTGTCGTGTGTTCTCTATTCCCAGGATTCTGGAGTTTCTGCAGCATGGGTTGGAGATGGGACTCCAGCTCAGTACTCTGAAGGGTCAGGTTTCTGCCCTGGCTATTTTCTTCCAGAAGTCCTTTGCTCAGCACCCTCTGATCAAGACTTTATTTTAAGCATACAGCACGTCCTGCTCCATCTGTAATAACACATGGGTAATCCTCCGCCAGAGGGCGCTGTTCACTGCAGACATGCAAAAAACACTTCTCCCGCCCTTCATATACCGAGGGACCTCCCACAAATCCCCAGATTTCTCTGCAGTGATGAACTGCGAAGACATGAAGTATCACGCTCTCGCAGGCGAGCGGGGCTTTACAACCCAAGGCCCTGCGGGACTATTTCCACCCGTCCTCTTTGATGAAGACTATGCCTCCCAGCCTGGGCTGCGTTGGTCGGGTGAAGGTAGGCAGCACCTTGGGTGCTTAACGGAGCCATGCTCCACCGCAATCCCCCACCATAGGGTAGGCGGTCAAGGCTAATGGTGAGCCTCTAGTGGATGCCCCTCCCGCTCTACTGCCCCGTGCCCTGAGTAGTGGTGGACCATGTTGCAGGGTCACCACCCTCCCGTTTTCCCCATCTAGTTAGGGGGAAATGAAAGGGGGGGGGTGTGCTTGTGTGACAGTGTACTGTTAGTCACGCTTAAGCCTTAATTTCTACTTTCTCTTACGGGTGTCAGAGCCGCGCTGCTTGCTCTTTATTTTGTTTGGCTGCCGCCGTTTTCCTTACTTAGTTTACAACGTTGCTAGATGCCGCGGCTCTTTTTCGCTACAATATCCTTGTGATTTTACTCAGAGCTTCGCACTCTTCGTGGTGGGCGGGGACTTGCCTTGGCACGCTCCGCGTCACGGCCGAGCTTTGAGCCCGCCTTTCGAGGTTCGCTGGGCGCCATTTTGACGATCTTCGCGCGTGTGGCGGCTGTTCCTCCTCCTCTCTTGGCTGTAAGTGCCCTCGCGGGCGATTGGTCATTATATGTTCTCCTGCTGTGCATGGCCCTTTCTATTCATAGTTAGTTACTAGCGGGCCTTCCTACAAATATCCCACATTAATCAGCGGGTTGCTGGGGCATCCAGGGTTGCCTAGTGCATAAATCCCTACGGGCATATAGTGCCTAGATAATCACCATATGGAGGCATCTCAGGATTCTGTGACCGGGGTCCCTCTGGGACAAGACTGGCTGTGTATAGCGTGTGGTCTCCCCCATGCTGATGCTGACGGGGCAAGGGTGTGCGCGCCCTGTGCCAAACAAATGCTGGCCCTGCGAGCAGCACCTATGGCTGCACCTCGCTCCTTTCCTCCCTCTCCCCCTGGCCTAAACCTCACTCCTGTTGAGTCATGTTCCAGCGGGGAGTTACAACCTGACCTGTCTTCTAGACGGCCTGCCCTTGACCAAATTGTTACGGGGTTAACCGAATGCTTGGGTCCTGGCAGGAAACGGCCCTTGACGCCACCGGCTTCGGCCTTGGCTATGGGTTCGGAGGAGCTCTCTTCTCCGTGTGATAGTGCTCCATCTGACGATGGAGATCTGTTCTCTGATCCGGGTTCCTCTGATGAGAGGCCGAGGAGTCACGATGATTCTGACCAAGATGACTGGGGCCAGTTTGATGTTGAGGGTATGTTACTTAGGATTTTTAAGGCCCTGGCTATTTCGCTTCCTGGCGCGGTCCCCAAGCCGAGAGGGGAGAGCTTCCATACGGCGACCGCGCGTTTGGAATTTCTCGAGCAGGCTCACTTCCATGCTCTGGTTCTTAAGGAGTGGGAATGCCCCACTAAACTTCCTGGGATCCCAGATGACTGGGATAGGAAATACCCCTTTCCCCCTGAGATGGTTGATTGCTGGTCATCGTCTCCCGTGGTGGACGCACCGATCATTGGGATTCCTAACCCCCCCTTCTTCATAGCCCTGGCCTACAGCACCCTTCGGGATGTCGAGGACCGGCGCATCGATAGGCTGGCTTTGCACGCCTTTGCTTGTGCAGGAACGGCGCTGCGTCCTGCCTGTGCCGTCACTGCAGTGGCCGCTAGAACACTCATAAGGCAGATGCTTGAGCATCGCCCTGAAGATTTACCCTGGGAAATGTTTAATGCGCTCTCCAGTTGTGATATTTTTGTTAAATGTATCCTTTTAGCCCTGGATGACACCATCAGAATGTGTGCGAGGTCCTCTGCCCCAGCGGTGGCTATACGTCGACTGCTTTGGCTGCGACAGTGGGGGGCTGATGATGCTGCTAAAAGGACTCTGACTGGGCTGCCCTTTAAAGGGCAACGCCTGTTTGGGGCCCGTCTGGATATTTTTAAAAGAGAGGACAATTCGCCCCTTTAAGGGGGGCCGTCGCGGTCCCCTCGGAGCAGGGATACCCCTCCCCCTCCATATCATAGTGTTAAGCAAGAACCAGGAGTGCCCCTCCTGGGGCCTGGTACAGACTCCTGCCCCAGGAGAGGCAGACATCGTCAGGGGCCTTCTGGTCAGGCTAAGACCGACCTCTTCTCAAAAGCCCCCCAAGCATGATGGGACACCCTCACCCACCTGGGTGAGGGGATAGCCACAGCACCTTGCTCCTATCAGAAGGCACCATGCTTCGTTCTGATGGTTTCAGGAAGTAGTCCCTCTGGTTGCGGGACGGTGTTTGCTGGATGGTTCTTCCCCGAGTGGGTCAGGGTACTTCCGGTCCCTGTCCTTTTTTTCAGGTATTGGTACAGGCCTTCATTGGCCTGCCAGGTCTGGGCTCCTTGATAGGATGCCCTTCACAGATAGAGGCAGTGGCCTCTACACCAGTTTGTTCCACCCTCTCCTGGAGGATGAGGCGGTGTACATCCTAACCCTACATAGGTTCGGCGATTGTACCCACAGGCGTTGCCGCTTGGCGTCTCTGAGTTGGGCCTTCGGCGCTCTGTAAATCAGTGGGCCTTTGGCTGCCCGTGGAATGCTAGGATGCTTATTTTGGCTCACATTTGTCTTCAAGACTCTGCGGCTTTTACTGGTGGGTGTTGGTTATCATCACCGCTGATTGTGGCCGTGTTAGTAGGCCTCTCCCCCACTCCCTGTGCCCGCTACGGCTTGGATGGGAGTGCTGTCTCGAATGAGACCAAGGGGCAGCCGCATAAGGACCTACTAGGTGGTCCTTGCCTTCAATGGGGAGTTATTGGAGATGGGTGCTCAGTCAACTTAGTTCCTATTTTTCCCCTTTTTTCCAGTATACCCTCTCCTAGTATTGCATTTGGATTCGGCTCCGGCTAGTTCCTTCTTCTTTGGACCTTTCGGGACGAATTCTCTGTCCCTCTTTGCCGATATATTACCTTCACCAGGCAGAATTGCAGCTGGTGGGCTCGTTGGTGGCGTATCAGATGCGGTCCCTTATACACCGAGCCCTTGGGCTCTTCTGCACACTAGGTTAGTGATCCTACATGGGGTTCCAGTACCCCTGGAGCTAGGGTTGCGATCATTCCCCTGGGTATGGTGGTTCCTCTTGAGCCGATCATACTCAAGGGCCCTGTCAGGGGGCACCCCCTTCTTGCTTGCATCTTCCGGTGACGGGTCGCCTTGGGGACCCAGTCTCGCAGGTTGGCGGGGGGGGGGGAATTCTTCCAATACCCCCCCGTGGTTCCTAGGTAAGGTCCCTTAAAAGGTCCATCTTACCTACTGGTTTGTTAAAACATGAGCCTTCTGTTGTCTATACGGCTGGACTTTTCCTGTTTAGGACTTGTCTATTGGAGAATCTTGGCCTGTTGGAAGACAATGGCCTGTTTTTATTACTGGTCTGGAGCTTGAGGCAGGATGGTCCCTCTGGAGGGTTCCTGATCTGGGCGGGGGCCTACGCCCCCTGTTCCTCAGCGGTTTTCGTTCCAATGGATGTTTCCCAGTGGCAGGCTGTGCTATCCTGGTGTCAATCTGAGAGCCATCTAGGGTGGCTCTGTGGGGTCTCGCTTACACCTCAGGGGCCCCGCCCTGGTGTTTACTGTCTCAGAATTTTCTGACTCTGGTCATGGGGTTTAGTAAAATTATTCTTGGATTTCTATCTTATATACCTTCTCTTCATTCACCCTACTTCGTGGGGTTTCCTCGCACGGTTGGGCCGAGTAAGAGACCCGCGAGTTTGTTGAGCCCCGGGTGACCTAGTGAACTGTGGTTCGCAGATGCTTCTGCTAAGGTCAGCTGACCTGTTCGCTCTCTCAAGAGTGCGGTTCTGCCCTTGTCAGGCCCCTTCTTTGTCGTCCACAATCTACAGACTCCAGTCTGGGGCTTGACAGCTGATTCATTCACCCCTTGGAGACGGGCTTATCTTCTGGGTGACCTGGTATATGGTGGGCTAGGAGCAAGCTTCCTTTGCTTCCTCTTCCTCCGTCTATTGTGGGTTATTGTGTACCCATATCGATTGGCATGAGTCTTGGTCTCTTCCTTGTGAGACGTTCTTGGTTCTCAGGGTTCTAGAGTCGTTACAGCTTAAGGTTGGGGTTGGCTCCCCATCTCGGTACTCTGAAGGTTCAGGTTCTGTCCTGTCTTCTTGTAGAAGTCTGGTTCGGTCTTCCTTGTGAGGAGTTCTCTTGGAGGTTTGCTCAAGGGCATCTCCCAAGTAGTTCTGTGGTTCCTGTTGGGATCCATGTTCATTCTGTTTGCCCCGCGGATTGTTTCCTTGGGACTTATGCTGGATGCTGTCTCAGCGGTCTTGTAGTCCAAGTCGCTTCTCTGGGGGCTCCTGCTTCAGTCAGACGCGTGCCTGTGAAGGTGGATCTGATTACTTAGCCTTTGCTCGATATATGTATACATATATATATATCTATATGCACACCATGACGTGGTGGTATTCCGTCTTACGCCGGACCTCCTTGTCCGAGTGGCATTTATGATCATTGTTTAGGTCCTTTCAGTGTCTATGGACCATTTTTTCTTTATAATGCTGAAGTAAAGCATTTACATTCCCTCAACGGGTGTTGCATTTTTTCCTGGTGGTTTCTTGTCCCTTGGGGGGACTGATGCCCTTGGGGTCGGTGGGCGCCTCCTTATCAATGCGCCTGATATCGCTTACTTCCAGGGCCACTGTGCCCTTTGGATTGATCTTACTTGGATGCCCTCCTGCTCCTGAGTAAGGCTTTCGACTTATTGCTAATGAAAGGGTCAGTATTCCCGCCTGTCGGATGGGAGACCAGTTCTCATTCCCCTTGGGGAGAGCTCTAAGTTCCCATGAGGCTTCTGTCGCCTGTGGGTTGGTTGGCCATTACAATGGCCTATTACCTTAAGGGGGAAGAACCCCCTTTTCTCATTTTACTCCGTTATATTGGTGTTTGGGTACCTTTGGCCCTTCAGCACCAGGTTTTTCTGTTGAATAAGTTTCTAGACTGTTGCTCGTCTCTGTTCATACCTTTCAAGGTTTTGTTATGAGATTGACGTTAGAGCCTCTGCTCATTTCATACCTAGTTGCAAAGTTTTGCAGGTGACAGCGCCTTTACTGTCTGCTGTGCCTTGTTTTTTGGGGATCCCACCCTACTTTATGGACACTGCTATTGGATGTCCCATGTGTTATTATTATAGATGGAGCAGGACGTGCTGTATGCTTAGAATAATACAATTCTGTGAGATACTCACCTGTAGAATTGGTATTATACGCATACAGCACGTCCTGCTCCACCCTGGTCTTACATTCTGGATCCCCTGTATGGTGATTGTTATCATTACAATTGTTACCAGCTTGGTGGTTGGTTCTCCCGGCTTCTTTTTCTCACTGCTTTTCAATGCTGGGGATTTGTGGGAGGTCCCTCGGTATATGAAGGGCCGGTATTCCCGCCTGTCGGATGGGAGACCAGTTCTCATTCCCCTTGGGGAGAGCTCTAAGTTCCCATGAGGCTTCTGTCGCCTGTGGGTTGGTTGGCCATTACAATGGCCTATTACCTTAAGGGGGAAGAACCCCCTTTTCTCATTTTACTCCGTTATATTGGTGTTTGGGTACCTTTGGCCCTTCAGCACCAGGTTTTTCTGTTGAATAAGTTTCTAGACTGTTGCTCGTCTCTGTTCATACCTTTCAAGGTTTTGTTATGAGATTGACGTTAGAGCCTCTGCTCATTTTATACCTAGTTGCAAAGTTTTGCAGGTGACAGCGCCTTTACTGTCTGCTGTGCCTTGTTTTTTGGGGATCCCACCCTACTTTATGGACACTGCTATTGGATGTCCCATGTGTTATTATTATAGATGGAGCAGGACGTGCTGTATGCTTAGAATAATACAATTCTGTGAGATACTCACCTGTAGAATTGGTATTATACGCATACAGCACGTCCTGCTCCACCCTGGTCTTACATTCTGGATCCCCTGTATGGTGATTGTTATCATTACAATTGTTACCAGCTTGGTGGTTGGTTCTCCCGGCTTCTTTTTCTCACAGCTTTTCAATGCTGGGGATTTGTGGGAGGTCCCTCGGTATATGAAGGGCCGGAAGGAGTCTGTTTTTTGCATGTCTGCAGTGAACAGCGCCCTCTGGTGGAGGATTACCCATGTGTTATTATTATAGATGGAGCAGGACGTGCTGTATGCGTATAATACCAATTTTACAGGTAAGTATCTCACAGAATTGTATTTTTCCAGGGGGTCACTCATGTGCGCCCCCCACGTAAGCCTATGGTGCCTGTTTGGGATCTGAACTTGGTTCTGTCAGCCTTGCAGGGTGCTCCCTTTGAACCTGTGCAGGATGCTGCCTTGGCCATTCTTACGCTCAAGGTTGTATTTCTAGTGGCTATCACTTCTGTCAGGCGTGTGTCTGAGTGAGCGGCGCTTTCCATTCAGCCCCCCTACTATGAGAGACACCAGGACAAGGTGGTGTTTCGTTTCAAACCTGACTTTCTGCCTAAGGTAGTATCTGCCTTTCATTTGAATCAGGATATTGTTCTTCCTTCTTTGTGCCCTAATCCTAGCAATGCTAAGGAGAGGGTTTTGCACTCTTGGGATGTGGTTAGGTGTCTGAAGTACTATCTGGTGGCTACTGCACCTTTCAGGAAAACTGATGCTCTTTCTGTGGTCCCTTCTGGTCCTAGGAAGGGTTTGGCTCCTGCCAAGTCTACTATCAGCAAGTGGATTCGTCAGACTGTGATTCAGGCCTACTCTGCTAAGAGGAATAATCCTCCCTTCCCCCTTACTGCTCATTCCACTCGTGCCATTGGTGCCTCTTGGGCTTTTCAGCACCAGGCTTCTGTTGAACAAGTTTGCAAGGCCGCTACTTGGTCTTCTGTTCATACCTTTTCAAAGTTTTACAAGGTTGATGTTAGGGCCTCAGCTGATGCTGCTTTTGGCCGAAAGGTTCTGCAGGCGGCAGTGGTTTAAACTGTCTGCTGCTGATTTTTCTTGGGGATCCCACTCTACTTTATGGACACTGCTATTGGATGTCCCAACTGTAAGTATTAGATTTGGAGCAGGACGTACTGTATACTAAGAATAATACAATTCTGTGATTACTCACCTGTAGAATTGGTATTATGAGTATACAGTACGTCCTGCTCCAACCCACCCTTGGTTTGCATTATCTTGGATCCCCTGTATGGTGATTGTTATCATTGTTATAGTTGATAGTTTAGATTGTTTAATTCTCCTGGCTTCTCATTAACTGCTTTTCAATGCTGGGGATTTGTGGGAGGTTCCCGGGTATTTGAGGGGCCGGGAGGAGCCTATTTTCGATGTCTCTGCAGTCCAGCACCATCTGGCGGAGTATATCCCAACTGTAAGTATTAGATTTGGAGCAGGACGTATACTCATAATACCAATTCTACAGGTGAGTAATCACAGAATTGTATTTTTTCTACTGAAGTAGATATTTTCATTGGAAAACACATTACAAATGAACACATTACACACAAACATATTCAAAACAAACCTACTGTTATTTTCAACCCCCCCACCCCAAAATCGGCCTTTTTAGCTAATCTGTAAAATCTGGCCAATTGCAGATGAAAATTGAAATTGAAAGAAAACTATTTTTCTTCTGGAACATGTGGAGGTCGCGGCCTTGATTGTATTAATCACTTCTAGGTTGTAGGTGTATCCGCAGGAGATGGACACTCTTGTCAATAAAGCTGATTGAAAGCTGGTGTATCATAGTAAACCTACAGCACGGCTTGTCAAAGTGTCCAGCTTGTCAGAGTGTCCTGAAGAAATTGGAAGTAAGCAAAGTTAGCTCTGCATTTATCTTTTTATCTTTTTTTTATCTATTATTTGTTTTACCAAAATGTGTTTATATATTTATGTTTATTCAGCTATTTCCACCACAGTTTCTGACTAAGAATAACAATACATGGACAATAACTCCCCGATAAAGGTTCGTCTCATACCATGTGAGGCTCCCATTTGTGGGCAACTAATGGGTCAGTCAGTACATGATTAAAGAGTATAGGTATTTACACCTTAAAATCGAACCAGACCATGAGCAGAATATCCTGTTATTCAGCATTATTTCCCTTTTCAGTTATCTATTCATAGTTACATAGTTAATACGGTTGAAAAAACATTTGTCCATCAAGTTCAACCAGGGGTGTTGGGTAGGGGAAGTTATTTTTTACTGATAATACCTAATACTAAATGTAAATGTTATTTTCTTCTAAATAGGCATCTAATCCTTTTGAAGCTGTCAGCTATTCCACAGATTTATTTAAAAAAGTTTCACCTCCGGAGACTGATTTATTTTTCCAGTCAAAGGGAGTGCCCCCCTGTCTTTAGAGAGGATTTTACCTGAAATAGTGTTTCTTTATATTTACTGTATTGCCCTTTTATATATTTTATATATTTATACAAGTTAATCATGTCCCCCCCTTAGTAGTCTCCTCTCAATGCTAAACATATTTAATTCTCGTAATCTTTCCCCATAACTACGATCCTTCATTCCTCTTATTAGTTTGGTGTCTCTCCTCTGCACCCTTTCCATAGCATCCTTTCTATTAATGGTTGCCCAGAAACTGGATGGCATATTCCAGGCGAGGGAGCACCAGTGTCTTGTAGAGAGGCAAAATTACATCCCTATCCCGTGATTCCAGGCCTCTTATAATGCATGATAGTATCTTGGTGGCCTTGGAAGCAGCTGCTTGGCATTGCATGCTGTTATTTAGCCTGTGGTCGTTCTCAACAAGCGACTCTCCCAGTTTTACTCCCCCAAGGACATATGCGGCCTTCAGGTTATTGGACCCCAAGTGCATGACTTTACATTTCTCCACATTGAACTTCATTTGCACAGGTGGATGCCCAGACACTCAAAGTGTCCAAGTTAGCTTGAAGCTTATAAACATTTCAATAGACTGCACTGTGCTACATATCTTTGTCTTTGTGTCATCTGCAAAAATAGAGACAGCGCATTTAATTCCATCTTCTTTGTTATTAATAAACAAGTTGAATAATAGTGGGCCCAGCACTGAACCCTGGGGTACACTGCTTACAACTGGTAACCATTCAGAGAAGGTATCATTAACCACAACTCTATGCACGCGGTCCTTCAGCCAGTTTTCAATCCAGTTACAAACTGTATTTTCTAATTCTGAAGATCTTAATTTCGTAAGCGTCTATGGGGGACAGTGTCAAATGCTTTGGCAAAATCCAGAAAAACTATATCTACAGCCACCCCTCTGTCCGGGTTTCTACTCACCTCCTCATAAAAGCTAATCTTCTGCCTTTATTAAAACCATGCTGGTTGTCACTTATAATATTATGCATAGTTACACACTCGTGTTTGTAGTCCCTTAATAGCCCCTCAAGCAATTTTCCCACAATAGATGTTAAACTTGCAGTTCTGTAACTGCAAGGAGAAGACCTAGAGCCCTTTTTAAAAACGGTCCCCACATTTGCCTTGCACCAATCTCTTGCCACTATACCAGTCGTTAGTGAGTCTTTAAAGATCAAGAACAGGGTGATGAGATAACTGTTCAAAAGTACTCACAGCTCAGCTGAATGCATGGTCACTTTGCTCTGTGCACTGCGTCAATGCAGCTTCCTCCACTGCTCCTCCATAATGCAAAAATCCAATGTGTACGCCAGCACTTCATGCATGATTAAGGAGGTTTCCCTCTGAAACGCGTAACAGTGCATTGTCTATGTCTGTTGTCCCACCTGCTATTGGATGATTTTAATATCTATCTTTAGCTTGTTAAGTATTATACTTGGGCTATTGCTATCAGTGGCATCTCCTGTACTGGCTACTTGCTCCTCTCTTGTGTACACAGAGATAAAGAATCCATTTAACAGCTCCGCCTTCTCTTCATCTCCAGTGACCATTTCCCCATTATTATTAATTAGGGCATCTACCTGTCCTGGCTAAGTTTTCTTTGAATTTATATATTTAAACAAATGTTTAGGGTTTGCTTACTTTGGCCACATCTCTTTCATTTTGGGCTTTTGCCAATCTTATTTCTTTCTTACATGGTGTATTTACTAATGTACACTTTACATCAGCCTTGTAATGTTAAAATGCCTTTTTTCTTCTTTATTGCCCTTTTAATCGCAGGTGTCAGTCATGAGGGGTTTAATTTTAGCTGCTTATATTTGTTACCCATAGGAATACATTTTGCAATGTTGGTACTCACAATTGATTCCCAACACTCCCATTCTGTGTTTTTGCTCCCACAGACAGAAAATAGTTTCACAGACTGTTACCGTCCTATCAGGTCATCATTATTTGATATTGCCAGATCCAAAAGAGCATCACCCCTAGTAGGTGCCTCCATGAACTATAGTTATCTTATTCATATCGTTCATATTGTTAATATAATTCATATAGTTATCTTATCTTATAGCAAGCTGAGGAATGCTCTCCCTCTTGTAGTAGAAGCAGAATCATGTCTCCAGACGATACATGGGTATTTGAAGTCCGCCATCACCACCACCGTACCAGCCTGGGATGTCTGCTCTGTCTGTTTATGCAGCTAATTCCTCAGTTATGTTTGGGAGTCTATAGATTACTCCAATTTGTATTTTAACATTGTTTACATCACCCCGCACTACCCACAAGGATTCTACATCCTCACAATCTGCTAGTATCCCCTCAATAATATATGCTTTGAATTCTTACTTTACATAGAGACACACTTCACCCTCTTTCCTTTTTGCTCTGTCTTTCTAAAAGAGAGCAAAACCTTGAAGATTGACAGTCCAGTCATGTGTGAAATCCAGTCATGTCTCAGCCACACCAAAAACATCAATATTTTCTTCCAGTACCAGAGCCTCAAGGACCCCCACTTTACTTGCCAGACTTCTGGCATTTGTGAACATACACTTTAAGTTCATATCTAGTTTGACACACTGAGCTTCAGTATTAGCTTCTGCAGTAATGCATCCGCCTAATTTTTCACTGCCTATTTACGTTAATATTAGTGGGCCAGGGATGCTCATAAAGTTCTGAAGGGACAGCAGTGTCAGAGGCTGATTACATTTTCTGTTTCTATTTCCTCAGCAGCCTCTTCAGTTAACTATGGCATGGTGCTGATGGAAATGACTTCAGTTTTTATTATTATGTCTGTGGCTTTTGCTGCTTAGTAGCGATGAGGTTAGTTTTTTTATGGTGTTGTTGGTTTTTTTGTACTCCGCTATGGCATAGTGCTGCAGTCAGCGCTACTGTGTTTTCTCTTTCAGTTGGAGCTGGGACACGCCTTTAACTTCAGACGGTGCTGATTGGGCAGTCTCTGTGAGATATCAAACGTTGGTTCACTCATTCACCTCAGAGACTTCTGAGAGTGCGATGCATTTATTTCTCACTGCAGCTATCGGGAGCGATCACAGTCTAATTTATAAGAAAACACACAATTGCAATGTATGGGAGTGTTATAGATATGCATGTATATACATATATATTTATATATGGATTCTTTTAAAAAATGAATTACATTTTAATATCAATTATTTTCATGCTGAGATGTACGGTGAAGTTGCTTTGCATGGTCATTTTTTTGTTAAAGCATAATGTCTTCAGATAGTCTGCTATACCTCATGTATCGACAGTCACTACTACTTATGGAAAATGTCCCATCCTTCTACAACCCATTTTATTTTTATTTTATTAAACAAATGTGGAAAAGAGGGACATTTTGTCATAAGGCAGTACATAACAAAGTACCTCTAGATTCGATAAATCAGATGCTATTAGACCCCATTCTTTTGTGCAAACAGTTATTTGGCACTGGAGATGAGGCTTTGTTTGATGTCACAGCCAGGACGAAACTATTAGACCTTTCATGAGCATGGCAACTAATTTACCCTTACCATATATATCTTGTAGCATTCTTCCTGGACATTTGTGATGTTGATTACAACCAGAAATGTCTTCTGCCTTTTAGTATAATTCTTATTGAATTTATCTGAGTACATATGCTTCCTTATGCTTCTAATTTGGGGAGTACGGGTCAGGCCACAGTGTCTGGTAGTCATGATTCCTTTTTGAAAAATTTGATTCGGCCGATTCGCCAAATTTTCGGGAAAAAATTTTTTCGGCCCGAATTTATTTGCGATGAATCGCTATTAAAAACGGCTATTTCTGGGCTTCCGAGAGCCTCCATAGGGTTGCAGAACGTTTTGCTTGGCTGTAACATGCATAGGATGCATGCTGGGTTAGTCAAATAATATTGTAAAGAAGTATGACATGCAGATCAGAGGCATCGCTATTAGATTCGCTGTCGCAGAGCGGCACAATTTAAGAGCCTTGAGGTGGCATCAGCATGATGAGCCCATATATTGCCTGAAAGACACACTCTGGACTTGGCAGCAGCATAGGGAGCCCACATATTGCCTGAAAAACACACCCCGAATTTGGCAGCAGCATAGGGAGCCCATATATTGCCTGAAAGACACATTGGAGTTGGCAGCAGCATTTGGAGCCCATATATTGCCTGAAAGAGACACTGGAGTTGGCAGCAGCATAAGGAACCCATATATTGCCTGAAAAACACACCCAGGAGTTGGCAGCAGCATTAGGAGCCCATATATTGCCTGAAAAACACACCCAAGAGTTGGCAGCAGCATTAGGAGCCCATATATTGCCTGAAAGACACAGTCTGGACTTGGCAGCAGCATAGGGAGCCCATATGTTGCCTGAAAAACACACCCTGGAGTTGGCAGCAGCATTAGGAGCCCATATATTGCCTGAAAGAGACTCTGGAGTTGGCAGCAGCATAAGGAACCCATATATTGCCTGAAAGACACACCCTGGATTTGGCAGCAGCATTAGGAGCCCATATATTGCCTGAAAGACACATTGGAGTTGGCAGCAGCATTAGGAGCCCATATATTGCCTGAAAAACACATTGGAGTTGGCAGCAGTATTTGGAGCTCATATATGGCCTGAAAAACACATTGGAGTTGGCAGCAGCATCAGGAGCCCACATATTGCCCGAAAAACACATTGGAGTTGGCAGCAGCATTAGGAGCCCATATATTGCCGGAAAGACACACAGTGGAGTTGGCAGCAGCATAGGGAGCCCATATATTGCCTGACAAACACACCCTGGAGTTGGCAGCAGCATAGGGAGCCCATATATTGCCTGACAAACACACCCTGAATTTGGCAGCAGCATTAGGAGCCCATATATTGCCTGAAAAACACACCCAAGAGTTGGCAGCAGCATTAGGAGCCCATATATTGCCTGAAAGAGACTCTGGAGTTGGCAGCAGCATAAGGAACCCATATATTGTCTGAAAGACACACCCTGGATTTGGCAGCAGCATTAGGACCCCATATATTGCCTGAAAGACACATTGGAGTTGGCAGCAGCATTAGGAGCCCATATATTGCCTGATAACACATTGGAGTTGGCAGCAGTATTTGGAGCTCATATATGGCCTGAAAAACACATTGGAGTTGGCAGCAGCATCAGGAGCCCACATATTGCCCGAAAAACACATTGGAGTTGGCAGCAGCATTAGGAGCCCATATATTGCCGGAAAGACACACAGTGGAGTTGGCAGCAGCATAGGGAGCCCATATATTGCCTGACAAACACACCCTGGAGTTGGCAGCAGCATAGGGAGCCCATATATTGCCAGAAAAATACACCCTGAATTTGGCAGCAGCATAGGGAGCCCATATATTGCCTGAAAAACACATTGGAGTTGGCATCAGTATTAGGAGCTCATATATTGCCTGAAAAACACATTGGAGTTGGCAGCAGCATCAGGAGCCCATATATTGCCCGAAAGACACACAGTGAAGTTGGCAGCAGCATAGGGAGCCCATATATTGCCTGAAAAACAAACCCTGAATTTGGCAGCAGCATAGGGAGCCCATATATTGCCTGAAAAACACATTGGTGTTGGCAGCAGTATTAGGAGCCCATACATTGACTGAAAAACACATTGGAGTTGGCAGCAGCATTAGGAGCCCATATATTGCCCGAAAGACACACAGTGAAGTTGGCAGCAGCATAGGGAGCCCATATATTGCCTGAAAACCACATTGGAGTTGGCAGCAGCATTAGGAGCCCATATATTGCCTGAAAAACACACCCTGGAGTTGGCAGCAGCATTAGGAGCCCATATATTGCCTGAAAAACACATTGGAGTTGGCAGCAGCATAGGGAGCCCATATATTGCCTGAAAAACAAACCATGAATTTGGCAGCAGCATAGGAAGCCCATATATTGCCATAAAAATACACCCTGAATTTGGCAGCAGCATATGAAACCCATATATTGCCTGAAAAACACACCCTGGAGTTGGCAGCAGCATTAGGAGCCCATATATTGCCTGAAAAACACACCCTGGAGTTGGCAGCAGCATTAGGAGCCCATATATTGCCTGAAAAACACATTGGAGTTGGCAGCAGTATTAGGAGCTCATACAGTATATTGCCTGAAAAACACATTGGACTTGGTAGCAATATTAGGAGCTCATATATTGCCTGAAAAACACATTGGAGCCTATATATTTCCTGAAAAACACACCCTGGAGTTGGCAGCAGCATTCGGAGCCCATATATTGCCTGAAAGACACACAGTGGAGTTGGCAGCAGGCTAGGGAGCCCATATATTGCCTGAAAAACACACCCTGGAGTTTGCAGCAGCATAGGGAGCCCATATATTGCCAGAAAAATGCACCCTGAATTTCGCAGCAGCATATGGAGCCCATATATTGCCTGAAAAACACATTGGAGTTGGCATCAGTATTAGGAGCTCATATATTACCTGAAAAACACATTAGAGTTGGCAGCAGCATTAGGAGCCCATATATTGCCTGAAAGACACACAGTGGAGTTGGCATCAGTATTAGGAGCCCATATATTGCCTGAAAAACACACCCTGGAGTTTGCAGCAGCATTAGGAGCCCATATATTGCCTGAAAGAGACACTGGAGTTGGCAGCAGCATAAGGAACCCATATATTGCCTGAAAACACACCCTGGAGTTGGCAGCAGCATAGGGAGCCCATATATTGCCTGAAAAACACATTGGAGTTGGCAGCAGTATTAGAAGCCCATATATTGCCTGAAAAACACACCCCGAATTTGGCAGCAGTATATGGAGTCCATATATTGCCTGAAAGAGACACTGGAGCGGGCAGCAGCATAAGGAACCCATATATTGCCTGAAAAACACACCCAGGTGTTGGCAGCAGCATTAGGAGCCCATGTATTGCCTGAAAAACACAACCAGGAGTTGGCAGCAGCATTAGGAGCCCATATATTGCCTGAAAGACACACTCTGGACTTGGCAGCAGCATATGGAGCCCATATGTTGCCTGAAAAACACACCCTGGAATTGGCAGCAGCATTAGGAGCCCATATATTGCCTGAAAGAGACTCTGGAGCTGGCAGCAGCATAAGGAACCCATATATTGCCTGAAACACACACCCTGGATTTGGCAGCAGCATTAGGAGCCCATATATTGCCTGAAAGACACATTGGAGTTGGCAGCAGCATTAGGAGCCCATATATTGCCTGAAAAACACATTGGAGTTGGCAGCAGTATTAGGAGCTCATATATGGCCTGAAAAACACATTGGAGTTGGCAGCAGCATTAGGAGCCCATATATTGCCTGAAAGACACACAGTGGAGTTGGCAGCAGCATAGGGAGCCCATATATTGCCTGAAAAACAAACCCTGAATTTGGCAGCAGCATAGGGAGCCCAGGTATTGCATAAAAAACACATTGCAGTTGGCAGCAGTATTAGGAGCCCACATATTGCCTGAAAAACCCCTTGGAGTTGGCAGCAGCATTAGGAGCCCATATATTGCCGGAAAGACGCACAGTGGAGTTGGCAGCAGCATAGGGAGCCCATATATTGCCTGACAAACACACCCTGGAGTTGGCAGCAGCATAGGGAGCCCATATATTGCCTGAAAAATACAACCAGGAGTTGGCAGCAGCATTAGGAGCCCATATATTGCCTGAAAGACACACTCTGGACTTGGCAGCAGCATATGGAGCCCATATATTGCCTGAAAGAGACTCTGGAGTTGGCAGCAGCATAAGGAACCCATATATTGCCTGAAAGACACATTGGAGTTGGCAGCAGTATTTGGAGCCCATATATTGCCTGAAAAACACATTGGAGTTGGCATCAGTATTAGGAGCTCATATATTGCCTGAAAAACACATTGGAGTTGGCAGCAGCATTAGGAGCCCATATATTGCCCGAAAGACACACAGTGAAGTTGGCAGCAGCATAGGGAGCCCATATATTGCCTGAAAAACAAACCATGAATTTGGCAGCAGCATAGGGAGCCCATATATTGCCTGAAAAACATATTGGAGTTGGCAGCAGTATTAGGAGCCCATATATTGCCTGAAAAACACATTGGAGTTGGCAGCAGCATTAGGAGCCCATATATTACCTGAAAAACAAACCATTAATTTGGCAGCAGCATAGGGAGCCCATATATTGCCTGAAAAACAAACCATGAATTTGGCAGCAGCATAGGGAGCCCATATATTGCCTGAAAAACACAGTGGAGTTGGCAGCAGCATAGGGAGCCCATATATTGCCTGAAAAACACACCCTGGAGTTGGCAGCAGCATAGGAAGCCCATATATTGCCATAAAAAATACACCCTGAATTTGGCAGCAGCATAGGGAGCCCATATATTGCCTGAAAAACCACATTGGAGTTGGCAGCAGCATTAGGAGCCCATATATTGGAAAAAAAAACACACCCTGGAGTTGGCAGCAGCATTAGGAGCCCATATATTACCTGAAAAACACATTGGAGTTGACAGCAGTATTAAGAGCTCATATATTGCCTGAAAAACACATTGGAGTAGGCAGCAGCATTAGGAGCCCATATATTGCCTGAAAAACACATTGGACTTGGTAGCAGTATTAGGAGCTCATATATTGCCTGAATAACACATTGGAGGCCACATATTGCCTGAAAAACACACCTTGGAGTTGGCAGCAGCATAAGGAACCCATATATTGCCTGAAAAACACACCAGGAGTTGGCAGCAGCATTAGGAGCCCATATATTGCCTGAAAGATACACTCTGGACTTGGCAGCAGCATAGGGAGCCCATATATTGCCTGAAAAACACACCCTGGAGTTTGCAGCAGCATAGGGAGCCCATATGTTGCCAGAAAAATACACCCTGAAATTCGCAGCAGCATAGGGAGCCCATATATTGCCTGAAAAACACATTGGAGTTGGCATCAGTATTAGGAGCTCAAAATATTACGTGAAAAACACATTAGAGTTGGCAGCAGCATTAGGAGCCCATATATTGCCTGAAAGACACACAGTGGAGTTGGCATCAGTATTAGGAGCCCATATATTGCCTGAAAAACACATTGGAGTTGGCAGCAGTATTAGAAGCCCATATATTGCCTGAAAAACACATTGGAGTTGGCAGCAGCATTAGGAGCCCATATATTGCCTGAAAGAGACACTGGAGTTGGCAGCAGCATATGAAACCCATATATTGCCTGAAAAACACACCCTGGAGTTGGGAGCAGCATAGGGAGCCCATAAATTGCCTGAAAAACACATTGGAGTTGGCAGCAGTATTAGGAGCTCATATATTGCCTGAAAAACACATTGGAGTTGGCATCAGTATTAGGAGCTCATATATTGCCTAAAAAACACATTGGAGTTGGCAGCAGCATAGGGAGCCCGTATATTGCCTGAAAGAGACACTGGAGCTGGCAGCAGCATAAGGAACCCATATATTGCCTGAAAAACACACACTGGAGTTGTCAGCAGCATAGGGAGCCCATATATTGCCTGGAAGACACACAGTGGAGTTGGCATCAGCATAGGGAGCCCATATATTGCCTGAAAAACACATTGGAGTTGGCAGCAGCATTAGGAGCCCATATATTGCCTGAAAAACACATTGGAGTTGGCAGCAGCATTAGGAGCCCATATATTGCCTGAAAGACACACAGTGGAGTTGGCAGCAGCATAGGGAGCCCATATATTTCCTGAAAAACACACCCTGGAGTTGGCAGCAGCATTAGGAGCCCATATATTGCCTGAAAAACATGTTGGAGTTGGCAGCAGTATTTGGAGCTCATATATTGCCTGAAAAACACATTGGAGTTGGCAGCAGAATTAGGAGCCCATATATTGTCTGAAAAACACATTGGAGTTGGCAGCAGCATTAGGAGCTCATATATTGCCTGAAAAACACATTGGAGTTGGCAGCAGCATTAGGAACCCATATATTGCCTGAAAGACACACAGTGGAGTTGGCATTAGTATTAGGAGCTCATGTATTGCCTGAAAAACACATTGGAGTTGGCAGCAGCATTAGGAGCCCATATATTGCCTGAAAGACACACAGTGGAGTTGGCATCAGTATTAGGAGCTCATATGTTGCCTGAAAAACACATTGGAGTTGGCATCAGCATTAGAAGCCCATATATTCCCTGAAAGACACACAGTGGAGTTGGCAGCAGTATTAGGAGCTCATATATTGCCTGAAAAACACATTGGAGTTGGTAGCAGCATTAGAAGCCCATATATTCCCTGAAAGACACACAGTGGAGTTGGCAGCAGCATAGGAAGCCCATACATTTCCTGAAAAACACACCCTGGAGTTGGCAGCAGCATTAGGAGCCCATATATTGCCTGAAAAACATATTGGAGTTGGCAGCAGTATTAGGAGCCCATATATTGCCTGAAAGACACACAGTGGAGTTGGTAGCAGCATAGGGAGCCCATATATTGCCTGAAAGACACACCCAGGAATTGGCAGCAGCAGAAGGAGCTCAAATATTGCCTGAAAGACACACCTTGGAGTTGGCAGCAGCAGCAGCATTAGGAGCCCATATATCGCCTGAAAGACACACCCAGGAGTTGGCAGCAGAAGGAGCTCATATATTGCCTGAAAGACACACCCAGGAGTTGGCAGCAGCATTAGGAGCCCATATATTGCCTTAAAGACACACCCTGGAGTTGGCATAAAAAGCTACCATGCATTAGCTACTCGCATGCATCCGCTATTGGTGGGTGGAAATCCTGGCTGATCCATGCCTGAATTATCTTCACAAAGGTGAGTCTCTCCACATTTTTCATGGACAGACGAGTTCTCCTTGGCGTTACTATGGCCCCCGCAGCACTAAAGACTCGCTCAGATGTCACACTACTGGCCGGGCAGGACAGCTTTCCCAGGGAAAACTCTGCCAGTTGTGGCCACAAGTCAAGTTTGGCTGCCCAGAAGTCCAGCGGATCCTTAAGGTATGTTGGCATGGTAATTTCTAGGTATGACACGACCTGTTGGTTCAGGCCCTGCTCCAGGTCTTCCTGCTGCTCATGAGTAGCCTCACTATGCGGGTGCAGAAAGCTACTCATTAGCGAATGAAGACTGAGGCTGCTGCTGATGGAGCTGCTGCTGCTTCTGCCACCCCCCCAGCAGCCATGGCAGTGGAAGGTGAGCGCAGAGGTCCCCCCGAGTCAGACCTGCAAGAGTATGGACCATGGCGCAGATAGGCATCGGCCAACTGACTACGTAGAATGTCTTTGTAGTAGGTCAGTTTGTCCTCCCTCTTAGTGAGTGTAAAAGATGCCCCCATTTTGTGCCAGTAGCGAGGGTCCAATAAGGTGGAGAGCCAGAAGTCATCCCGCTTAAAAATGGAGACAATTCTGCGGTCACTACGCAAGCATGTGAGCATGCATCATGCCATTTGTGCAAGTGACTCGGTGGGACTACCTGTCTCCATCTCCACTGCATAATGCCACGGTGTGTCTGAATCCTCTGTCTCGCCTTCCTCACAACCCTCTAGCTCCTCTGGCTGCTCCTGCTCCTCCTCTCCTGTCAGATGACTAGATAAACCGGCCATTTCGCCAAAACTAAACTGTGCTTCACTGTTCTCCTCCTCCTCAGCTCCCACGGGGCTTATGTGGCCGTGAAATGTATGTGCCATGTCTCCAGTGCCCTGACCAGCCATGGTTTCCAACATGTGTTGTATTACACGAAGCAGCGGAATCACGCCGTAATCCTGGCGACTGACAAATAAAGTAGCTTCCTCAAAGGGCCTGAGCAAACGGCAGGTGTCACGTATGAGCTGCCACTGGTTCACATTAAAGTTATCTGCTTAGATCATCAAGAAATCATTGATGGCTTTTCTCTGTTCATATAGTCCATCTAACATATGTAGGATGGAATTCCAACCGGTGGAAACATCGCAAATCAGACTATGTTGGGGGATACCGTTCTGACGCTGTAGCTCAAGAAGGGTGTGCTTGGTGGTGTAGGAGTGACTGAAGTGCATACAAAGTTTCCTTCCCGTTCTTAGGATGTCTTGCAGATAGGGGGAAGACTTCAGAAAATGCTTGACACCTAGGTTGAACACGTGTGCCATACAGGGCGCATGGCTCAGGCTTCCTTGTCGCAGCGCAGACAAGATGTTACTCCCATTGTCAGTCACCATGGTTCCCATTTGCAGTTTTCGTGGAGTAAGCCATGTTTTTATTTCTTGATGAATGAATTTCAGGAGCTCCTCCCCTGTGTGACTTCGTTCGCCAAGGCAAACCATGTGAAGCACAGCATGACACCGCCGTGCCCTGCACACATGGTAGGCTGGAGGGGCATTGAGAATTGAGCGTACAGTGGAGGCTGAGTAGACGGTGGAGGATGAGGAGGCGGAGTCGCACACTGTGACAGGCAAAAGGGCCTGGGAGCGTGGAGGCCGAAGCGGTGTGACCTGTCCAAGTTGCTGTGCAGGAACCACATTCACCCAGTGGGCCGTAAAGGACATGTATTGTCCCTGACCGTAGTTACAGCTCTAGATGTCGGCGCTGCCGTGCACTTTGGTGCACACCGAGAGGCTCAAGGACTGGCCCACCTTCTGCTCAACAAATTTGTGCAGGGCTGGCACTGCCTTATTTGCAAAGAACTGATGGCTTGGGACTCTCAACCTTGGCTCGGCACTAGCCATCAGCTCTCTGAAAGGTGCAGAGTCCGCCACCGTAAAAGGGAGGGACTGCAGCACCAGCAACTTGGACAGGAGCACATTTAGCTTCTGCGCCGTAGGATGAGTGGGCGCATACTGTTGTCTCTTGGACATGGCTTTGCTGATGGATTGCTGGCGGGATGACTGACTTCTAGTAGGAGCATCTAGAGCGGCAGTGGATGGGTATGACGCACAGCTAACTTCGGCTGAGGTGCTGGAGCCTTGGCTGGGTGAAATTGGAAGCGGCATGGCACTGGCTGACGAAGCAGGCTGGACTCCCACTTCAGTGCCTCGGTTCTCCCAGGCCGCTTTATGGTGACGCTGCATGTGTTGCCGCAGAGCCATGGTACCAACATTGGGGCCCTGGCCACACTTCACCTTCTGTCTACACATCTTGCATGTGGCCAGGTTACCCTACTGCGGATGCTTGATGAGAAAGTGCCACACTGCCGAGTAGCTAATTTTCCCACCAACAGTCTGCACTAATTTACTGCTTCTGCTGCCAACTCCAGGAACCCCTGCTCCACTGCCCCCGCTTCAAATACATAGGCTAGCTGCTTTTACAGTGGAAAAGTGACTTTCTTTACAAAATGCAACCAGTTAGCAGACAGGTACTCTTGAAATATTTATGCTAGTATTTGGGATGCCCCCTCTTCAAATACATAGGCTGGCTGCTTTTACAGTGGAAAAGTGACTTTCTTTACAAAATGCAGCCAGTTAGCAGACAGGTACTCTTGAAATATTTATGCTAGTATTTGGGATGCCCCCTCTTCAAGTACATAGGCTGGCTGCTTTTGCAGTGGAAACGTGACTTTCTTTACAAAATGCAACCAGTTAGTAGACAGGTACTCTTGAAATATTTATGCTAGTATTTGGGATGCCCCCTCTTCAAATACATAGGCTGGCAGCTTTTTCAGTGGAAAAGTGACTTTCTTTACAAAATGCAACCAGTTAGTAGACAGGTACTCTTGAAATATTTATGCTAGTATTTGGGATGCCCCCTCTTCAAATACATAGGCTGGCTGCTTTTACAGTGGAAAAGTGACTTTCTTTACAAAATGCAGCCAGTTAGCAGACAGGTACTCTTGAAATATTTATGCTAGTATTTGGGATGCCCCCTCTTCAAGTACATAGGCTGGCTGCTTTTGCAGTGGAAACGTGACTTTCTTTACAAAATGCAACCAGTTAGTAGACAGGTACTCTTGAAATATTTATGCTAGTATTTGGGATGCCCCCTCTTCAAATACATAGGCTGGCAGCTTTTTCAGTGGAAAAGTGACTTTCTTTACAAAATGCAACCAGTTAGTAGACAGGTACTCTTGAAATATTTATGCTAGTATTTGGGATGCCCCCTCTTCAAATACATAGGCTGGCTGCTTTTACAGTGGAAAAGTGACTTTCTTTACAAAATGCAGCCAGTTAGCAGACAGGTACTCTTGAAATATTTATGCTAGTATTTGGGATGCCCCCTCTTCAAGTACATAGGCTGGCTGCTTTTGCAGTGGAAACGTGACTTTCTTTACAAAATGCAACCAGTTAGTAGACAGGTACTCTTGAAATATTTATGCTAGTATTTGGGATGCCCCCTCTTCAAATACATAGGCTGGCAGCTTTTTCAGTGGAAAAGTGACTTTCTTTACAAAATGCAACCAGTTAGTAGACAGGTACTCTTGAAATATTTATGCTAGTATTTGGGATGCCCCCTCTTCAAATACATAGGCTGGCTGCTTTTACAGTGGAAAAGTGACTTTCTTTACAAAATGCAGCCAGTTAGCAGACAGGTACTCTTGAAATATTTATGCTAGTATTTGGGATGCCCCCTCTTCAAGTACATAGGCTGGCTGCTTTTGCAGTGGAAACGTGACTTTCTTTACAAAATGCAACCAGTTAGTAGACAGGTACTCTTGAAATATTTATGCTAGTATTTGGGATGCCCCCTCTTCAAATACATAGGCTGGCAGCTTTTTCAGTGGAAAAGTGACTTTCTTTACAAAATGCAACCAGTTAGTAGACAGGTACTCTTGAAATATTTATGCTAGTATTTGGGATGCCCCCTCTTCAAATACATAGGCTGGCTGCTTTTACAGTGGAAAAGTGACTTTCTTTACAAAATGCAACCAGTTAGCAGACAGGCACTCTTGAAATATTTATGCTAGTATTTGGGATGCCCCCTCTTCAGATACATAGGCTGGCTGCTTTTACAGTGGAAAAGTGACTTTTTTTTACAAAATGCAACCAGTTAGCAGACAGGTACTCTTGAAATATTTATGCTAGTATTTGGGATGCCCCCTCTTCAAATACATAGGCTGGCTGCTTTTACAGTGGAAAGGTGACTTTCTTTACAAAATGCAACCAGTTAGCAGACAGGTACTCTTGAAATATCTATGCTAGTATTTGGGATGCCCCTCTTCAAATACATAGGCTGGCTGCTTTTATAGTGGAAAAGTGACTTTCTTTACAAAATGCAACCAGTTAGTAGACAGGTACTCTTGAAATATTTATGCTAGTATTTGGGATGCCCCCTCTTCAAATACATAGGCTGGCTGCTTTTACAGTGGAAACGTGACTTTCTTTACAAAATGCAACCAGTTAGTAGACAGGTACTCTTGAAATATTTATGCTACTATTTGGGATGCCCCCTTTTCAAATACATAGGCTGGCTGCTTTTACTGTGGAAAAGTGACTTTCTTTACAAAATGCAACCAGTTAGTAGACAAGTACTATCAAAATATTTATGCTAATATTTGGGATGCCCCCTCTTCAAATACATAGGCTGGCTGCTTTTACAGTGGAAAAGTGACTTTGTTTACAAAATGCAACCAGTTAGTAGACAGGTACTCTTGAAATATTTATGCTAGTACCTTGGGATGCCCCCTATTCAAATACATAGGCTGGCTGCTTTTACAATGGAAAAGTGACTTTCTTTACAAAATGCAACCAGTTAGTAGACAGGTACTCTTGAAATATTTATGCTAGTATTTGGGATGCCCCCTCTTCAAATACATAGGCTGGCTGCTTTTACAGTGGAAAAATGACTTTCATTATATTATGCAACCAGCTAGTAGACAGGTACTCTTGAAATATTTATGCTAGCACGCTTTTTAAAGAATGACACCAGGAAAAAGACAAGTTAAATAGGCAGGTGTGTTATTAACACTAAATCGGCTTGAAAGCTAATGCAAACACTGTAAACTTTCCCTGTCTTTCTCTGTCACTGTCACGGCCTCTCTCCTTCTCTATCTGTCCCTCGCTTCTTCTGTTCTTTTATCTATCTATCTATCTATCTATCTATCTATCTATCTATCTATCTATCTATCTATCTTTCTATGTATCTCTCCCTTGCTGTATCTATCTATCTATCTATCTATCTATCTATCTATCTATCTATCTATCTATCTATCTATCCATCTGTCCATCTGTCCCTCGCTCTTTCCCTGCCTGATCTGCTCTGGCCACAATACAGTGTCAGAATGAGCTTCCGCAAAATGGCCGATGCTTATATAGGTCTGTGATATCATCGGTAAGCCTGTCTGATGATAGGTAGCATGTGACACCTACTCAGGATTCCTTGCCCCATGGGACATGTCCTGACATGTGGATTCACCATTTCAGATGGGCTGTATAGCAGTAAATAGAGTTTTAAGGAAGCGATTCGAGCGATCGAATCACGGCGATATTCGGAATCGTTACGAATCAAATTTTTCCTGAAATTCGGAACGAATTCGGGTTCGTCAGATTCGATTTGCTCATCTCTAATAATAAAGCTAATGTTTAGTCAAAAACAGGGGGTAGCACCAAAAAAATAAAGTTGTGTGCTCACTACAACCTAATGTCAACTCAAACACAGAGGGAGGGGTTTGGAGAACTAAGCCCTTACCACAACCCCCTCCAAATTGGAGCACCAAAACACCAAGAAAAATGCAAAATTAATTTTATTATGAAATATTAAAGGTAGATCACTAAAACAACACACTAACACGTACGACACCTAATAAAAACACGACTGCATCCATCCAATAGATTCTTTACCTAATACAAATTCATATCATCATGGAGCCAATGTCCATGTACATAATATTATAACCCTGGAAAAGGCTACCAATATCTAGTTAACCCTTTAACTGCCAGCCTATCTGGAGATTTTTTCACACTGTTGCCAGACCATTTTGCACTATTTTGCGCTCCTCATGTTCAACTGTGATTTTTGAAGGGATTTCCAGGGATTTCCTGGGAAAATTTTATATTGCTTTTTTCTGGGTCTGGTCTGGGCTTTAACATGAACATGTCTTGTTTGTAATTTTTTAGGTGTATTCTCAAAATTTTGGGGTGAAATGTGCGCAAAAAAAAAAAACCTATTTTTTACAATTTGTAGTGTTTTTTTTTGTAATAAAAATTGTAAGTTTGTCAATAAAATCTTATTGTGTGTGAAATCCAAATATCTCCCAACATGTGTATAGGTAGACACTCTTTCCTGCCCAGGAGACTCCCCCAAACTGAAACAGCACTTTAGGAGATTTTCAAATAAAATACAACTATGCTAAGCGCTAGGCGCACCTTGCAGTTTTTCAATAAATACAACCATTTACAAATGAAACACCCCCAACAAACTATATATTCTCTGGAAGTACACACCTCAAGCTTTTTAGGTGTACAAGGCTTGTTGACATGGGTGCAGTTTTCTGGATGTAATCCCTCAATGAATTCTTTGGTTGCAAAAGGTTTCCCTAAGAAAAGAATAGAAAAGCTGAATCAAAGCCACATTTTCTTAAACTATAAGCAAACAAGAAATAACAAGTTAAATCTGAAAAAGCAACATCCCCCGAACAGAACAATACCCAACATGCATAGGTAGTGTCAAGGGAAGAGTTGCCAAACACCCCAAAGTAAAGCATGCACAGGGAATATATGATTTGTTGGGTATTCCAAATGTAAAGGGTTGTTTTGGTACAAAAATTGCAAGGTGCGCACTTTGTCTGCAAAGTAAAATTACCATTATGTGCATGCTTTACTTTGGGGTGTTCTCCCCCAAACTCTTCCCTTGACACTACCTATTTAAGGAGAAGTTGTTTTTTTATTCTGCTTTTTATACATTTTTTAGGGAAACCCTGTGCAACCTAAGAATTCTTCAAGGGATTACTTCCAGAAAGATGAGCCTACTGAAAAAATGGCAGGTATGCCTAGAAAGCTTAACATGTGAAAGCCCCTTATCTCTCGATTACAACGGTAGTGCTGTTTCAGTTTGGCAGGCAGGGCAGGAAAGAGTGTCTACCAATAGACATGTGGTACCGTTGTAATCGGGAGAGATTGGGATTTCACACACAATAAGATTTTATTGACAAACTTACAATTTTTATTACAAAAAAACCACTACAAATTGTAAAAAATAGTTTTTTAAATTTTTTTGTGCACATTTCACCCAAAAATATTGAGAATACACCTAAAAAATTACAAACAAGACATGTTCATGTTAAAGCCCAGGAAATCCCTTCAAAAATCACAGTTGAACATGTGGAGCGCAAAATAGTGCAAAATGGTCTGGCAACAAAGTGTGACAAAATCTCCAGATAGGCTGGCAGGTAAAGGGTTAACTAGATATTGGTAGCCTTTCCCAGGGTTATAATATTATGTACATGGACATTGGCTCCATGATGATATGAATTTGTATTAGGTAAAGAATCTATTGGACGGATGCAGTCGTGTTTTTATTAAGTGTCGTATGTGTTGTTTTTATGATCTACCTTTGATATTTCATAATAAAATGAATTTTGTATTTTTCATGGTGTTTTGGTGCTCCTATTTGGAGGGGGTTGTGGTAAGGGCTTAGTTCTCCAAACCCCTCCCTCTGTGTTGGAGTTTATGATGATTTAGAATAATGGCCTCCCTGACTAAATGCTGGTGGAACAGAGCACCACATAGGAGATGCAACTATTTTCTTGCAAGTATTTTTACTACCGGTAACTTGCCTCCTTTACTTATGTTACTCCAGAATTCTACACCAATTTGTCCAGCCTAATTTGCTTAATAGTGTATAATGCTGTCAACAAATGCTGGTAACACAACTTACAATCTGATTGCACACTTTTGCAAATTAAAATCTAGTGTGTAAAGCTTAACTAAATATAGATCATCATCCTTTAAAATTAAGAGTCATTTGGTTAAGTCTTTTGGGCAAAAGGGTGAAACAGCAAAAAAAACCCAGACAATCATGTGAAGTTGCTGTTGAAAACACTCACACACAAAAAAAAAAACACACCAATAAACATAAAGAAACCTATTAACCACAAAGTAGTGCAATTGTGTCTGCAAAAGTTAAAACAGGTCAAATACACAAAAATGTAAACAAACTTAGGCAACACATAGGCTAGTTGCAAACCACTGACTATGCATGACATTGCCTTTATTAATAAAGTAACCATTGCACAAAAAGGCACATGTCTGAAAACTGTTCAATCTTTTTACAGCCTGGATCCTGTTGGCCATAGGTTTAGATCAATGCACCGCAAGAAAAATTCCACAGCATTATCTTAGTAAGTTGGGTGGACAGTCTTTCACTTTCTGGCTAGCAAAATCTTGAAATAGGTCCTTGTAAATTAACCGTCTTGCAAGCTCATTTTCAATAGAGAGGATGGCAAGGCTATTTAAACCTCAAGTAGTTCTTTGTTTAAAAACAATTTGTTGAATGCCCTCTCTCCTTCTGCGTACAATTTATCATTACAGGTGGCTCAGTGTATAGTGCCGGCGCTCTAGCTTCCAGAGCGCCAGGTATTACCTGACACTGCCTGTCGCTCTCCCATACATTTCAATGGAATTTCCTTTTCTTCTGTTTAAACAGGGTTTTTTGTTTTTAATTTTTTTTCCTCTTAAATAATTGTGTCACCTCTCCTGTCTTAGAAAGAGTCATTTTTGAAAACTTTTTGGATTTTTTATATTTTTATGCAGAATTGTCATTACAGGTCTGGCATTAAAGTGCTAATGTCACAATGTTACAACAATGTAATTCCAGGTGTTTTCGCTTTGTTACTGGTGGATATGTGTTCAAAAACAAATTTTAATCACACAGCGTCTGGCGCTCTATGCTATAGCGACCAGATCCAGAGTGCCTACACTCTGTTAGTCTGTTTTTTTGTTGAATATAGTGTGAGTCGCTGAGAGTTGGTCGCACTGAGCTGGAGCTAACTCTTGCTCCCTGCAACGCTGTACTGGTGTTAGAATGCCCAACATACAACACATTCATCAATGGCAGCCAGATTACTACAGCGACTGAAGCACTCTGTTACAGTGCCCGATAGCCAATCACAGCGTATACTAGCGGTTGCTGTTAGCGCCTCTGTACAGACGCTCATCTTCCGATAGCTGGCACTAGTAATGAAGCAGCCTGCCAGTGGAAAAAGCCAAACATGTTATGCAGTACAAAACATGTTTGCTCATGCTCCATCTTAGCCAGTCTCTTAAAATTGATGACTTGGCATATAAGAGATTTTCACTGAATAAACATCCATCAACATCTTTATCTATTGTCGGTGCCATTTGCTTCAATTCTTTTTCATTCAGTTACCCAGAAACCACAATGCTTTCCCTGTGCATTTCCAGGAGTACATTGTGCCAAGTTGCTGGGTCTTTCCAATCTTCCAAATTTCCCTGTGTTAGACAGAGCAATGGCTAACACTTCTACAAGTAGGTTCATCAAATTCTGCAGTGTCTGGAATCAGTATTACTGTTTGTGCCTCTTCAGATGTTGACTTCTGGAGTCAGGACTGCTGCTGTTATTGCCTCTTCAGATGTTGACTTCTGCAATTCAGCAGCTTCTGGAGTCAGGACTGCTGTTGGCGCCTCTAGAGATTTTGACTCTTCTGCCACGTTTACTAGAAAACTGTGACTGTTCCAATCAAAATTTAAAGTGGAATTGTAAAGAACATTAGCGAAATCTGGTTAAAAATGTATTAGAGAACTTTCAATTAATGGTTTTAAAAATTCACAAACTATTAAGTAAAAATGAAAGTGCAAATATAAAGAAATGTAGTGCAAACCACTTTAAAGTGCTTCTGTAAGGTTCACTAAAGAACTGTAACAGTAACTATTTTGTAATTCACAGACAACATAGTAAAAAAAACACAAACTGTAATTGGAACAAAGCAATGCAAATGCATTGTTTAAAAAAACACAAAATCAAACAACAAATGGCAACTAGACCTAAAGAATAAGTGCTTTAAAACTGTCAAACAAATGTACAAACTTGTACTAGAATAATAAAAATATACTAAAACTGAAGAAAAAACTCAAATGTACTATTAATCTAAAAAGCACACTTTATCAGGTTATG
Organism: Gastrophryne carolinensis; assembly: GCA_027917425.1. Taxonomy (NCBI): domain Eukaryota; kingdom Metazoa; phylum Chordata; class Amphibia; order Anura; family Microhylidae; genus Gastrophryne; species Gastrophryne carolinensis. The sequence continues at coordinate 211,716,644 of CM051240.1, forward strand.
CTTACCTGCTGTTGTCTTCTCTTCTCTTCAAGCATCATGTGCATAATAATGCCACACTACAGCTGAGCCACTCTCACTGCCTTATCTGTGTTCCGTGTACTACAATGTCAATAAAATAGTATGTGCTGCAATATTTTTACTTTCAGCCTCCTTGTCACCATTTAACCTATAATCCAGGATCATATCACCATGCTTGCTATATACCAGGGGTACTCAAGCACTTTTAGTCGAGGTCCCTTTACTACGCCAAGTTGAAAGTCCGGTCCGGGGGGGGGGGGGGGGTGTTGTAGATGAAATTAGCGCATCAGAGAGATATATATCCTCATAAGCAGAACTAAAAGATGGCTGTGCCCTCCCCCAGCAGTATCTGTATTGGGCACTGAGACACCTTTTTTTTAGTTTGGACCTGTGGAACCTACAGCTCTGGTAACAGGGATGGGTGAACGGGGGCAGCTCTGAAACAAGAGGGATGGATGGGAGCAGAGCTAGGTATAAGGGGGATGGATGAGACAGAGTTGGTAATTAGAAGGATGGATGGGGCAGTGCAGGGAATAAGGGGGGTGGATGGAGGCAGTGCTGGATGGAGGCAGTGCTGGGAATAAGAGGAATGGATGGGGCAGAGCTGGGAAAAGAGAGATGGGATGGGAAAGAGCTGGGAAAAAAGAGATGGGATGGAATGGGACGCAGATGGGAATAGAGAGATGGGATGGGACAGAGCTGGGAAAAGAGAGATGGGATGGAGCTGGGAATAGAGAGATGGGATGGGACAGAGCTGGGAAAAGAGAGGTGGGATGGGACAGAGCTGGGAAAAGACAGATGGGATGGGAAAGAGCTGGAAAAAGAGAGATGGGGTGGGACAGAGCTGGGAAAAGAGAGATGGGATGGGACAGAGCTGGGAAAAGAGAGATGGGATGAGGCAGAGCTGGGAAAAGAGAGTTGGGATGGGACAGAGCTGGGAAAAGAGAGATGGGATGAGGCAGAGCTGGGAATAGAGAGATGGGATTGGACAGAGCTGGGAATAGAGAGATGGGATGGGACAGAGCTGGGAAAAGAGAGTTGGGATGGGATGGGACGGAGCTAGGAATAGAGAGATGGGATGAGGCAGAGCTGGGAAAAGAGAGTTGGGATGGGATGGAACGGAGCTAGGAATAGAGAGATGGGATGGGACAGAACTGGGAAAAGAGAGATGGGATGGGACAGAGCTGGGAAAAGAGAGATGGGATGAGGCAGAGCTGGGAAAAGAGAGATTGGATGTGAAAGAGCTGGGAAAAGAGAGATGGGATGGGACAGAGCTGGGAATAGAGAGATGGGATGGGATGGGACAGAGCTGGGGGAACAGATGGGATAGGCCAGAGCTGGGAGAAGAGATGGGATGGGACAGAGCTGGGAATAGAGAGATGGGATGGGACAGAGCTGGGAAAAGAGGGATAGGATGGGACAGAGCTGGGAATAGAGAGATGGGATGGCACAGAGCTGGGAAAAGAGAGATGGGATGGGACAGAGCTGGGAGAAGAGATGGGATGGGACAGAGCTGGGAATAGAGAGATGGGATGGGACAGAGCTGGGAATAGAGAGATGGGATGGGACAGAGCTGGGAATAGAGAGATGGGATGGGATAAGACAGAGCTGGGAAAAAAGAGATGGGATGGAATGGGGCACAGCTGGGAATAGAGAGATGGGATGGGACAGAGATGGGAAAAGAGAGGTGGGATGGGACAGAGCTGGGAAAAGAGAGATGGGATGGGACAGAGCTGGGAAAAGAGAGATGGGATGGAATGGGACGGAACAGGGAATAGAGAGATGGGATTAGACAGAGCTGGGAAAAGAGAGATGGGATGGGACAGAGCTGGGAAAAGAGATGGGATGGGACAGAGCTGGGAATAGAGAGATGGGATGGGACAGAGCTGGGAATAGAGAGATGGGATGAGGCAGAGCTGGGAAAAGAGAGATGGGATGAGGCAGAGCTGGGAATAGAGAGATGGAATGGGACAGAGCTGGGAATAGAGAGATAGGATGGGACAGAGCTGGGAAAAGAGAGATGGGATGGGACAGAGCTGGGAAAAGAGAGATGGGATGAGGCAGAGCTGGGAATAGAGAGATTGGATGTGAAAGAGCTGGGAAAAGAGAGATGGGATGGGACAGAGCTAGGAATAGAGAGATGGGATGAGGCAGAGATGGGATGAGGCAGAGCTGGGAAAAGAGAGATGGGATGGGACAGAGCTGGGAAAAGAGAGATGGGATTGGAAAGAGCTGAGAAAAGGAGATGGGATGAGGCAGAGCTGGGAATAGAGAGATTGGATGTGAAAGAGCTGGGAAAAGAGAGATGGGATGGGTCAAAGCTGGGAAGAGAGAGATGGGATGGGAAAGAGCTGGGAAAAGAGAGATGGGATGGGACAGAGCTGGGAAGAGAGATGGGATGGGACAGAGCTGGAAATAGAGAGATGGGATGGGACAGAGCTGGGAATAGAGAGATGAGATAGGGCAGAGCTGGGAAAAAAAAGATGGGATGGGGCAGAGCTGGGAATATAGAGATGGGATGGGACAGAGCTGGGAATTTAGAGATGGGATGGGACAGAGCTGAGAAAAGAGAGATGAGATAAGATGGGACAGAGCTGGGAACAGGGAGAGCTGGGAATAGAGAGATGGGATGGGACAGAGCTGGGAGAAGAGAGATGGGATAAGATGGGACAGAGCTGGGAATAGAGAGGAGGGATGGGACAGAGCTGGGAAAATAGAGATGGGATGGGAGGGAGCTGGGAAAAGAGAGATGGGATAGGATAGAGCTGGGAAAAGAGAGATGGGATGGGACAGAGCTGGGAATAGAGAGATGGGATGGGACAGAGCTAGGAAAATAGAGATGGAATGAGGCAGAGCTGGGAATAGAGAGATGGGATGGAATGGGACAGAGCTGGGAAGAGAGATGGGATGGGACAGAGCTGAGAAAAGAGAGATGGGATGGAATGGGACAGAGCTGGGAATAGAGGGATGGGATGGGACAGAGCTGGAAATAGAGAGATGGGATGGGACAAAGCTGGGAATAGAGAGATGGGATGGGACAGAGCTGAAAAAAGAGAGATGGGATGGAATGGGACAGAGCTGGGAATAGAGGGATGGGATGGGACAGAGCTGGGAAGAGAGATGGGATGGGACAGAGCTGGGAAAAGAGAGATGGGATGAGGCAGAGCTGGGAATAGAGAGATGGGATGGGACAGAGCTGGGAAAAGAGAGATGGGATGGGGCAGAGCTGGAAATAGAGAGATCGGATGGGACAAAGCTGGGAATAGAGGGATGGGATGTGATGGGACAGAGCTGAGAGATGGGATGGGATGGGGCGGAGCTGGGAATAGAGAGATGGGGTGGGACAGAGCTGGGAGAGGAGATGGGGGGATGGGACAGAGCTGGGAATAGAGAAATGGGATGGGGCAGAGCTGGGAAAAGAGAGATGGGATGGGACAGAGCTGAGAGAAGAGATGGGATGGGACAGAGCTGGGACGGGATAGAGCTGGGAATAGAGAGATGGGATGGGACAGAGCTGGGGGAAGAGATGGGATGGGACAGAGCTGGGAATAGAGAGATGGGATGGGACAGAGCTGGGAAAAAAGAGTTGGGATGGGGCAGTGCTGGGAGAAGAGATGGGATGGGACAGAGCTGGGAAAAGAGAGATGGGATTGGAAAGAGCTGGGAAAAGAGAGATGGGATGAGGCAGAGCTGGGAATAGAGAGATTGGATGGGACAAAGCTGGGAAGAGAGAGATGGGATGGGAAAGAGCTGGGAAAAGAGAGATGGGATGGGACAGAGCTGGGAAGAGAGATGGGATGGGACAGAGCTGGGAATATAGAGATGGGATGGGACAGAGCTGGGAATAGAGAGATGGGATGGGATAAGACAGAGCTGGGAAAAGAGAGTTGGGATGGGACAGAGCTGGGAATAGAGAGATGGGATGGGACAGAGCTGGGAAAAGAGAGTTGGGATGGAACAGAGCTGGGAAAAGAGAGTTGGGATGGGACAGAGCTGGGAAAAGAGAGATGGGATGGGACAGAGCTGGGAAAAGAGAGATGGGATGGGACAGAGCTGGGAAAAGAGAGATGGGATGGGACAGAGCTGGGAAAAGAGAGATGGGATGGGACAGAGCTGGGAAAAGAGAGATGGGATTGGAAAGAGCTGGGAAAAGAGAGATGGGATGAGGCAGAGCTGGGAATAGAGAGATTGGATGGGACAAAGCTGGGAAGAGAGAGATGGGATGGGAAAGAGCTGGGAAAAGAGAGATGGGATGGGACAGAGCTGGGAAGAGAGATGGGATGGGACAGAGCTGGGAATAGAGAGATGGGATGGGACAGAGCTGGGAATAGAGAGATGAGATAGGGAAGAGCTGGGAAAAAAGAGATGGGATGGGGCAGAGCTGGGAATATAGAGATGGGATGGGACAGAGCTGGGAATAGAGAGATGGGATTGGATAAGACAGAGCTGGGAAAAGAGAGTTGGGATGGGACAGAGCTGGGAATAGAGAGATGGGATGGGACAGAGCTGGGAAAAGAGAGTTGGGATGGAACAGAGCTGGGAAAAGAGAGATGGGATAGGACAGAGCTGGGAAAAGAGAGTTGGGATGGGACAGAGCTGGGAAAAGAGAGATGGGATGGGACAGAGCTGGGAATAGAGAGTTGGGATGGGACAGAGCTGGGAAAAGAGAGATGGGATGGGACAGAGCTGGGAATAGAGAGATGGGATGGGACAGAGCTGGGAAAAGAGAGATGGGATGGGACAGAGCTGGGAAAAGAGAGTTGGGATGGGACAGAGCTGGGAAAAGAGAGATGGGATGGGACAGAGCTGGGAAAAGAGAGTTGGGATGGGATGGGACAGAGCTGGGAATAAAGAGATGGGATGGGACAGAGCTGAGAAAAGAGAGTTGAAGCGGGGAAAGGTGAGTTTTTACAGGTGCCCTGGGGGGTTCACATAGTGGGGGCATCCCGATTCAGGATGCCCCAGGGAAAAGCTGACTAGCAATAAAAGGCACGCTGAGCCATCTGCAACTATCCCAGGAGGCTGAGCGACGCACAATCATAAACATCCTGCTTTGTGCACTGTTTTATATCCATTGGGCAGCTGCAAACACAACTATGCAGGGCGAAACTAATGCATAGTCCTGCTTGTTGCTGCCCGGAGGATATTGAAAAGTGCCCTGCAGAACTTCTTTTAATTGACAGCTGAGCCGGCTGCTCCTCCATAAATCACCCATCTGCTGTCTTTCCTCCTGCCCGCCGCCTTTCCTCCCGGTCGGCCGGCCTCGCCCGCTGTCTTCCATCCCGGCCGCCGGCCCCACCCATTGCCTTTCGTCACGGTCTCTGGCCCCGCCCGCGGCCTTTTGTCACAGTCTCTGGCCCCGCCCGCTGCCTCCCCCTCCGGCCACCGGCCCTGCCCGCTGCCTTCCCTCCCCGTCTGCGGCCCGACGCGCTGCCTTCCCTCCCGGCCACCGGTGACGATGTCCACCAACACCCGTCTCTGCTCCCACCCTCCTGGCCATGGGGTCTGGAATTCTAGCGGCCGCGGTCCGCTGGTTGAATACCCCTGCTCTATACTATTCATGACCCTACCCCCACCTTATCCTTTAGACTGCAAGCGACAAGGGCAGGCCCCTCACTCCTAGTGTATTTCAGTATCCCTTACCTGTTCCTCATTCCTTCCTATGGAATCATATATCCACCCACAAGACTGCTGGTGATCAGCCAGGTAAGCCATGTATAATAGGGATGCCCCATACTCAAGATAACGCAATTTACATGGGGTAGCAGAATCCTCAGGAGGTAATGCAGAAGTGGTATTAGGGTTACAGGGACTTTTGGCCTGCTTTGAATGAATCCCAATTATGTAATTTGCAACAGAACCCCCCTGCCCCAATCTGTATTCACCATTTCCCAAGCAGAATGCTTTTTGGAGCAGTAATATTTTAGTATGGCATGCCACCCTTTGATAATCACCGCACTTTAAGGATCCTGTGGCGCCTGCATTCAGGGCAACTGGCACCCTCATCTTTCTCTGGTTTGTGTGCATCCAGCAAACCAAGACGAAGGGAGTGGGAGGTGCCATCAGATATGCGGAATTCACAAACCCAGGCGCTGCTTTATGGAGAAAGCTAAGAAAAATGCAGGCCAAAAAAAAAAACTGTTTGTCCTTTTATATCAGAGCAGGGCATCCCAAAATGGTATATGCACTTGAATGCCATACTAAAACTAAAAGTGATCCAAAAGTATTTTGTGGATTTTGGTACACTTCAAAATGGATCAAAATGCATTGTGGTGAGCCCCCATTGCAGCCTTACCTGATAGTGCTCAAAGCAAGGGACCCAGCCATCACATATAGCAGTAGTCCTCAAACTTCCTCCTCAAGGGCCGAGACAGGCCAGGTTTTTCAGCTCTCTATGCTGATACACAGATGTAATAATTAGGGCTATAGCTCTGTCTGATCACAAGTTAATTCACCTGTGGAGTAGTGTGGAGAGCTGCAAAACCTGGCCTGTCTCGGCCCTTGAGGAGGAAGTTTGAGGACTACTGATATATAGGGTATGGGGGACCCAGACTGCACATCCTATGGTTCTCCACATAACCCATAGTTTGATTTAAAATATCTAGGTTATGAAGTGTAGGGTGGGCACCCCCCATAACCTTATTGTGATGGCTGTGCCCAGTGTTTGTGTGATGCTAAGGCACGGTTGACATGTGCTAAACATTTGACATTACAGGGCGATCTGCCAGGACCGCCCCCCCCACGACTCGACTGGAAAGCCTATCCACCCCCGACCCGATCGGCCGCCCAACCTGATCGGCCTGCCTGCCCCCAACCAAAGTGGGGGAGCATGCGTGCCCCTTAGGAGTGCTTGGAAGTGCATGCATACTCTTTGTGAATGCGGCATGGGCATTTGGGAGTGAGGGCACGGGCATTTGGGAGAGCACGCACATGGTTTGGGAGTGCACACACATTTGCAAATGTTTGTATGTGTGTTTGGAAATGTATACATGTGCGTTTGGAAATGCGTGCATGTGCGTTTGGGGGTGTGTGTATGTGAGATTGGGATTGCAGCTTTTTTTGTCTGGGAGTGCTGGTCTAGGCTCCAATGTAGCCTAGCAATGGGGAGAGAAGAAAAGCACAGCCAGAGTGTCTGAAGCAAGTTTTGGGAATCTTACATACCCCGCCCATTATGCTGATTATTGCAGCATACAGAGCCAATGGCCACTCCCACTTGCTTTAGAAGAGAAATCATAAGGTGAACCTTATATCACAGCCATTTCTTCAATTCAAACAGGAAAATATTTAAGACAATGGCAAATGTAGCCTGACGCAATGGTGTAACAATTTTCTTTGCCCCTTATATCAGTCAGTGTGGATATACAGTATGTTATGTCTCTAAGGTGACCACACTGAGATGTGATAGTTCCAGATTATATACTGAGATAGACAAACAACTTCCCAATTGTATAACTGTTGGAATTGCCCCACCATTCTTCATATAAAGCTAGAATAAAATGTAGGGTTTACTGATCATAGTAGCTATATTTATTTCAGTAGACACACAGTATCCCTAAGGGAAAAAAAGTCACAACCAAAAATTCACTTTTCTTTAGAACATAGAAAATCTTCTAAGCTGATCAGTTTTTTTCAAACCATTGGTGGTTTGCAGTAAAGCTGCAAACTGATGTATACCCCAACCCTATATTCTTCTAATTCAACTTTCTAAAATGGTCAGTAGAGGCAGAAACAAAATTATATGTACCTACCACCCCGTTGGCTGCAGCTGTGCTGTTTTTCACAGAAAAAATGCCTCTAAAGTTGGCTGGATGCTCCTGTCTGGTCCTTGCTTCGAATATAAGTGTCCACCACAGAATATCAGAATATCACAGAATATTCCAAGTTCCCTCAATCGCCCCATCCCTCTACAAATCCTGGTCATTCTTCCCCTGAGATATGAGATATCTGATTTTTTTTTACCTGGTTCTGTCATTTTTTCTTCTAGTTTCCCCATCCTTGTATTTCCTTGTTACTTTTGTTGTCTGTTAGTACTATGTCAACAATACTGTTGTCTGTACTGGGCATCTTCACCTTTCTAGGGTATGGCCGATATCAAATGGTTCATGCCGTCTGTGACTCTCTCTCTCTGACAGTGCCTATTTGCCCATGAATTAACTCCAAATTTTTGGAGTGTGTGGAATTTCTGTGTAAGGACCTGCTTTGGCTCACTGAGCACTAGCTATGGGTTTTTAGTTTTACCCAATTCCAATGTCTTAGGTAACAGTCAAGTCTAGTTATTTACAGTATTACACTGCTGCCTTGTACCACTGACTTAACACAAGTAGACTGTGAATGGGGAAACATGAACTCTGAACTTAAGAATTACCTACATAATTTCCAATTAAACACATCCTCTGGGCCATTAGACTGGAATTCCTTTCAACTAATTTGAATGGGAAAGTACAACAGGGCATAATGTATGATACAAAATATTTCCATTCTCTATAGTATTTTTGTATCATTCTAAACAGTGCTTGAACTCGGCCATGCCTCTGCCTTGCCAGATTCCTTTTTACTGCATAGCAGAGATGGATAGAACAAGGCACCTTTAATAAAAGATGGAATAATATTGTATGTAAATAATCCTGACCTGAGAACGGGTTGTGTTATACTGTAATAAATATGCATATTAGAATAATGAAAAATAGAATTAGTTCTGAAATATAAACACTTTGTCATGACCTAATAGAAAGAAAAGGGAAATGATTTTGTGCTATGACCTCTGTGTTACATGTTGCATTATTCTGAAGAAAAATACATTGTCTTTAATGTTGTAAGTTCATATTTTAATTCATATTGTTACATAATATACATACATTTTTAAAGTTACAGCTGCTGAAATGAATATAAAACTCAGCAGCGAATTTGTTTAGGTATATTCCTCACTTTCTAGTGTATGACCCGAATACAAGTATATTTACCCTGGCAAGAGGCTGTAGGTATTAGTAGTATAATTCCAGTACTGATTCTGAAATTGGGTGTCACAAAGCCCTCAAGCAGCCCATCTGGGATCACTACAATTGTGTCCATCTTACGGGCAGGCTGATTCATCACTAACGCCAGGTAGCGATAGATGAGCGTCTGTATAGCGGCGCTATGAGCGACCGCTAGTGACCGCCACGATCAGCTGTCAGTCGATATTACAGGGCTCCTCAGTCACTACCTGCCGTTATTGGTAATCATGCTGCCAATGTTGAATGTAATGTTTCAGATGTGCTTTAGAGGCACTGTTGAGTTGTGACACCGTATTCAATACAGTGCCTGAGCATTTCTTTGCTGTTGGATAGAAATCAATCTGTTAAATTTGGAAATGTGATATAACATTATGCAAATAACACATGGAACCAGATTAATTTTTTTTTAATTTAAAGAAGCAGATTATTTATTTTAATTGTCAAATCAAAAAACAGATGTTGCCATCTTCATGGTGCCTGAAATGGAGAAAAAATTGTAGTTAGTTAATGTAGTTGCTTAAAAATATATTTACCAAAATTCCCTTTGTTTGGTGTTGTTGAATTTAATTACATACAAAACACCTTGGAACTTTATAGAATGAAAGCAAGCCACTTTGTATTTATCAATATAAACTACCACCCACATATATATATTTTTTTGATTCATTTAAGCTACACATTTTTCTGTTTACTAATTTTAGACCACCCACATATTTTGAAAGTAATGTTTAGAAGGGCCCTGTAGTACAGTAGTTGTAGTATAGTTAAGGTGACCTAGCTTACCAAAAAAAAGAGCTAATCATGCTTTGCCGTCGCTCAAACCCAGTCTGGGTGTCCTCGTTACTGTCTGCGGCCATGTTGGGGACTTCTGGCACCAGTGCTGTTTCCTCGGGGGGTTCGATTCAGTGACATATGCAAATCTTGTGTAGGACACAGCATGCGAGGTTGATTTTGGAGACCTTTTGTGGACTGTACAACATCTCTCCTCCTGGGCGGGCCAAACAGAGAAAGCGTGCTTTCAGCAGGCCGATGGTTCTTTCCACAATGCATCTGGTTTTGCAATGTGCTGCATTGTAGCGTACTTGGGCAGTGGTCTGTGGGTTTCTGACATCATTAGCCACATTTCTGCCCATATCCCTTGTCCGCTGTTGAATAAACAAATTGAGTGAGAGCAATTAGTAAAGTACCATGAGCATAATGTATACATTAAAGCTTCTGTGATCTAGTTTTCAAATGTACTTGTCCACATATTAAACTTGTAATTATGTCAAGGATTATTAATTACCCAGTAGCCAGCCAGGTGGCATTTCATTGTTTTCAAACTTCCGGCACAGGACTGATTGCTGGAGCACGTAAGAATCATGGCATGAGCCGGGGAAGCCAGATCTCACGGCCCGCAGCTTCATGTCATGGTCACATACTACCATGACGTTCATGGAATGGAAATGTTTCCTATTCCTATAATGCAGCTCCTGTGCATGGGGAGGGCAGAAAGGGATATGTGTACCATCCACGCACCCTAGCATATAAACGGGGATAAGTTCGCAAATAGCCAGGACTACCTTGTAAAATATGCAGCTCATTGTAGCCTTGCTGATCCCCCTGAGGAGGGCAGAGGTTGCCTGGAAATTTCCCCGTGCCCCTTTATTGAGCATGGCACATAGGCAAACTATGCCAGGGATGGATTGGGTGCCTCTGGTGGATGGATAGATTTTGGACTTAATTTGATCATATAGGGACTGTAGTGCTGCACGATTCAGACGAAATCGATTTCTGATCTGCTCGTCACTTAAATACAGAGAGGCGGATGCCAAAGGATCCGGGTGCCCTAAGCCTCACAGCACCCTCCTTCCTTGACTCCTGACCTTCCTGCATGCTCCCACAACAATACATCCATAACCCAAACATCACCCTCACATCCATCTCACAATCACTGGCCATAGCTCATGCACTGGCCCAAAAAAATACAGTCTCAACACACACACAACCAGTCCTCAGACACAATCACAATCCTCACACAAATGCAGCTCACCACAAAACCAGATATATAGTGATTAGAACCATCAGCCAGCTGAAAGTATGCTTTCAAAGCTTGGCACAACCAAGAGGGGAGTTGCTGCACAACCCACAAAAGGTCCCCAAAACAATCCACACTTCCTGGATGCTACACAATATTTGCAGATGCCACCAAAACAAATCTCACAAAGAAACAGCACTGATGCCAGAAAAGCTCAACAAAGCCACAGACAGTAATCACTAAACACAGCAAGCCACTTTGTGCAAGCTAGGGCAAATAACAACAAACACCACAGCCTTTGCCACAGTGTATCAAGAAAAGAATGATTAAAGTATTTGGAATTTATACTTAACTTATCCAAAGGACTGGTCTGCTTAGCCGCCTTTTGCTTGTTTTAGCAGTTTCCGGTCTGTAATTAGCTTACCACAGGTGTTGCGGAAACACCTAGCGCTTCCATAATAGCGTACTTGTGCGGATCTGGTTGCACAGACATCTTTTGCCCAATCCAAGGTAAGCTTTTCAAATAGCCGTTTTTGGCACACCATTTCCAATGTTGTTAAGAGACATGGATCCCATTACTTCCAAATGTCTATCTGGCTTGGTAAGTAGATAATTAATTTGTTTATTGACTGCAACACATGTTTGGCTGAAACATCAGTCATTGTAGTCAAGATGTATCTCCAAACATCTGCACAGTATGTGTCAATCAATTTACTGGGCCTGTTTGTGATTGGTTACTAAAGCACATAATTTCTGGCAGACACATTCAGCAGTTGTTGCCATTCTGTAGTTTGCATGCGTCCTTGTGTGTTTGTTGTTTGGTGGTGTGTGCAGCTACAGAATGGAGCCAAATTCTGGACATCTGCTGGCCACTGCTGTGTCTCTTGGTGGGCCCAGTACCAGTGGTGTGCGTCATGGCCGCAGACCTTCCTCAAGGAAAAGGGCACAGCCTGAAGGTGAAGCCCCACCCAAGGCCAAGCGTCCATTTGCCAAGAGGGAGCCAGAATTTAATTTGGCGGATAATAATACTCTTGTGCGTCTGACACTGGCTAAATGGGAGCTATTATTTGGCGCCCAAAGTCAGTGTTTAGGCAAACAAGAAAGGAGCAAATTGTGGGATGCCATTGGTGAGCAGCTTACTAGCACTGCTCAATACCCACGTAGTGGCCCAGCCTTCAAGAAACGCTTCTACACTTTGCAAAGGGGCCTTATGCTAAAGATGAAGAATGATCTACTTGTAGACAGTGGGATGAAGCAGGGTCCAAAGAGTAAATAGGCTATATGAGGAGATGCTGAAGTGTAAGATTCCACTCTGTTGGCTGCAGGGTGTGGATGCTGGGGATGACACCACCGGTTGGGGAGAATGTACATTGATTTAACCTTACAAATTATTGTTGTTAATAATGTTGACCCATTTCTGTAACAAAACTCTTTCTCATACTAAAAGTAGGTCAGTGTAAGTATCATATTATAGCTATGTATTTTTTGCATCAAATTTCTCTTGGTTCATGCATAGTGGCACATGAGGACTCGCAGGAGTCGGGTGATGAGGGGTCCCAGAATCCTGCCCTTCCCCCAGCCTCAACCTTAACCCAGTCTGAGGTTGAAGGTAAATAGTCTTGATAATGTAAATGATTTTATGATATTGTTGTTGCTGTTTATTTTTTCGAGCGCACATTAACAATGCATAATTATTTTAATTTGTTTCACATAGATGCCCTCAGAATTGCACCAGCATCTCCTCATGAGTCTACCTACTCTTTGGATGCCAGTAAGTGCATGTGGCAACCTGGCTTTTGTTAAAGTAATTTAAATGTGTGAATGCATCTCAATCATGCTTTTTAATTGTAGACCAAGTCCCTGCTTCATCTTTGGACCCCACTTCCTGTGTGGCAGGCCTACAGGACCCTGTTGGTGTGTATTGAAAAGCACACTGTATCCTTTGTGTATTTTGTTATCGAATGTGTAGATTTTACTATGTCAAAATGGCAAACCATGATACTTCACATTCCAAGCTGGATAGTTGTTATGTTTGCGCAACAAACGGAGACTATTTCCGAGTTCTCAAATGATGAAAATGTAAAATACATGTTTTGGCATTAGGCTGCTATCCTAATACATTTATATTAACAATACTATGGCAGCTTAAAGTAATACCAATTCTGCTTTATGTTAGGCCCGAATACAGGAAGCGTTGGTCCTGAAAGGGCCCTTCACCACGCGGCTGCTAGGGATGAGGGTAAGAATGTGTTTGAATTTGAATGTAAGGATGTTGTTTTTCATGAAATGTTGTGTGCCTTTTGACATTTGCTCTGAACCATGTATTTTTAGGGCAAAGCTCTAGTGATGGCCTAAGTCTGGACATCCGAGGTGGCGGGTATGTGTGTTTTTAGATATGTGATTATGATCTGTGTGAACACAATGACTTTAGCGTGTTTGTTTATTAGATCTTTCTTCCTAATATCTGCTAAATGTAAAGGGTGTGTGTATTGGCCAATGGGTAACTTTGGACAGGTATTGACTCTATACTGGTTAGGAAAAGTGGACACACAATAACAACAGCCAAACAAATAACACAACTTTTCTCTTTAGCATATGTGATGTTGCCGCCACTCTCGGATGATGATTTCCCTCTTTCTGGCAGCCAGGCACCTGTACTATTTGAGGAGGAGCACACTCAGGTACCATTGATGAATTATTTATCGTTGAGCAATGGTTACATGTTTTTGGGACACTCAGGTAAACCCATGTAACATACAACATACTTTGATCTTAGCAGGAATCCTTGGCGCCAACCCAGGATGTGCCCTCCTCACAAGTCCCATATAATCTGGAAAATAATATATTGCTTTCTGTTTTAGCCTGCGCAACAACCAACTGCCCGAGCTGCCCCCACAAGTGCTGACCTGTATGAGTTAGGGGGCTGGATGCTGGAGGCCTACAGTCGCCAACAGCCGCGTGATAGAACTCAGGAGCGCATTGCGGCATTGGAAACCCAATTGCTGGTGGACCAACAACAAATTCGTGAACTGAAGCAAGAAGTTAGAGATTTGTGAAACCAACCACAGGCCGAAATGATGCATGCTATCCAACAAATGATGCATGGCATCCAACAATCTATAAGCGCCAGGATGAAACTTTGTTGTTGCTACATCAGCTAATACAGCAGCAGTCTATTTTTTTTACTGCACTGTTGGCCCCCAACACCGCCCTTAACAATGAGTCGGACCCACCAAGGCCACCCAGGGACTAATTGTTTTTGGGGGGGGGGTCAAATCCAATGCTGTTATAATTTGGTTTGACTTTATTTAATTTAATAAATTCTTGTATATCTTGACTAATGTGTGTTTTGTACCTAATTACATAGCTACTGACCCAGACATTAACACCTCTCTATATCTATATATGTGAATGTTTGGGAAAAATTACTACAGTAATAATTTTGGCTACATTACAATGCTTCAAGAATGTAAGGACTAACAATGTGTTTCAGAATGAAATAACTAATGGGTTCATGTTCACTTTAACTATGGTTTCAAGGTCAACACACAATTAAATGTTAAAAAGGGTAAAGTTTTTATTGTAAAAAAAAGGCCAACATGGCCAATTGCAAATTCCGCAGAGCAGCCAAACCCATACCCCCCACCCTACGGCTGTTTTTTCTTTCGCAGCAGCAGATATCGGGTCCGGCTGACGTACTGCCACAGTCTGCGATGCTCATTATTGCAAGCTGTAGGGAGAAAAGAAGCTCATTAAAACGTAAGCATATTAATTACTATTTAATAGTTGTTACTCATTATGTTGCCACATTCTTCACATTATGCTAAACTCTGTGAATATCTGGTTGTATGACATTAGTTTTTTTGGCTTACATGTGCAATTTTTCGCACTACCCTATATGTTTACATTACCTCTTTGTGAATTAATTGAAGGCCTACGTAAGATTGGGGACATTGTTTTTCCGGTTTGCCTAAAGTACTCATGTCCATAGTACTAACTTAACAAATCCTTCTGCTATTCCTATTATAGTTATCAAAATTAATATTGAATGAGTTTGTTATTGAACAAACACACTCATATGCCGAATGTATTATGTGTTTACGTTTAAACAAAGGGGAGGCAACAATCTAGCATGCATACATGCATTTCTGCCTCGGCCAAATGTCATCTACATGTCTGCTAATTAACCCCATAATGACATTAACCCTTATGCATGGTTTTCTAAAGGCATATGTTGTAAAAGTATGTTTTGCAACCAAGTAATTGGACTCACCATCGCAGCTGTGGCTAGGGACCATGCTGCTGGGGGGTCCTGGAGCTGGGGTGGGGAGTATGGTGACAGGGTCCATCTGCGTGGAAACATCTGTGTAGACAAAAACCCACCAAAAAACATCATAAGCTTGGTCCCTGAATCTTATTCTTCTACATCCACTTGTCTTTTGTTTGATCTAAATCATGCTAACAAGGTTTTACACATCTTTATAAGACATTAGTATGGTATTTAGTGGTTCATGAGGTCAGCTGTATAATTTAATTAGGCCACATGGAGCACTCAATAACATTGTCCTGTTTTACATACATTTTTGGTACACATTCCCAGTGCAATGCAAATTACTGAATTTAAATTGACATGAACATATTTATATTTTAGTCTGGCACATGTGGTAGCAAAAAAAAGTGTACATTTGCTAACACATTTGCAATGCAGCATCATGCTGTAATCACTAAAAATTATATTTGTGCTTGCTTGCATTTGTATTGAACTGGAGTGGTGTTACTGATGTGTCTGAAAATTTCAATTCAATATAATGCTAGGTAGCATAAAACATGTGTATGTATTTTATAATC
Organism: Gastrophryne carolinensis; assembly: GCA_027917425.1. Lineage (NCBI taxonomy): Eukaryota > Metazoa > Chordata > Amphibia > Anura > Microhylidae > Gastrophryne > Gastrophryne carolinensis. The sequence goes on from CM051240.1 coordinate 211,732,520, forward strand.
TCATTACATACACCATGTGACTGATAACCAAAAACACTTACCACGACTATGCCCGAGTGCAAGGTCTGGTGCATAGCTGCTGGAGGTGCCGGCTCTATGATGTTCTGAAAAACAGATATTGATGGTACAGGATATTTAACACAGCACAGATTCAACCTGGAACAGACAAACAACAATTAGAAATGCACTCACCAGGGGATGAACTGCCGCTGGTATCCCAGGGAGGACTCTGAGGTGGAGGCGTGGAGCCTCTACTCCTCACAATCAGGCCAGAAGATCCCAAAACCGATGGGCCACCCTCCTCCCTCTCACTCTTTGATCCTTGAGGGAGTGTGGGCGAGTCCATGTCCTCCTCTTGGACTCCCCACTTGAGAGTGGCCACAAGGGTTTTGAGACTCAGCTGAGTCCGACTGTGAGGAGTTGAGGCTCCATACTGCCCTCCCCCCAGCAGCACGCTCCTCTGGGGCGTCATCCCCTTCCTCTCCTGGGTCCTCTAGATGGGACTGACGAGAGAGACCCTCCCCTGCAGACTCATCCGAGTCCACCACTCTTGTGCGGGGGAGGTATCCCTTCCCGCGTTTTCCCAGGAGAGGACGCTTGTCTGTGTTGAGGGAAAACAAAAAAAAAAGGACACCTCAAAATAAAATCCCAAATACAACTACATTATGTTTAGTACTAATATGTTGTGATGTGAAACTTACCTGAGGCGTAGGCATCATAGAGCCTATAAACGCCCTCATTGTCCCGTCGCTTGAAATCTGACCACTTCTGTATTATGGACCGGAGGGTCAAATGCGTCTTAAAGTGCCGGGACACGGTGGCTTGCACCTCCAACACTATGTGCCTTTTTGCACTACGGGCATAGTTGTACTCCATTGCACAAAAGTCCTAAAAAAACAAGAAAACAAACCACAAATCAATACATGTACATATCAGTGATAACACATACCCTGTTTCCCCGAAAATAAGACATCCTCCGAAAATAAGGCCTAGTGCCTGCTTTCGGAGGATATCGTTATATAAGTCATCCACCGAAAATTGTATTGTAACCACTAGGGGGCGTAATGACGGGGCACGTAAAGGGGGAGCTCCAGGGAGGTGGAGGAGACGCACGCTGCCTGTCTTCTGTCAAGACATCCCCCGAAAAAAAGGCCAAGTGCCATATTTCCGGGGAAAAATTAATTTAAGACAGTGTCTTATTTTCGGGGAAACAGGGTATATACCAAGCAACATTATCGCATAAAAAAAAGATAACAAATACTCACTTTAACAACCTGACCATTCACCCGAGGATCCACCCTTTTGCGCGTGGTCTTGGAGCATGCGGAGGGAACAGGGGATGTTGAAGGGACGGGGGGGAGGGGTGGGGGAGTAGAATCGGAGGAATAGCTGGGGAGACGTCTGGCAGGGCGTCTGGGCCGCATAATGGATCCTCGTAGGTGGAAACCGGAAGTGGCAAAACTGAAAGTGAAAGCTAAAAATCTGACACTCCTCGCATTAATAATACGCTAACATACGCCTATGATATCGCAAGGATACGCAAAGGTTAAAATAGCGTAAACCTAACAAGCTCAGCCGCTCCATACACACTAGCTAAAATGTATTTCTTACATATTTTTGTTTATGTTGCGTAATTCTTTTTTGCAACGTAATTCCAGAGAGAGTAACACATACATTTAGACCTCTTTATATATAGATATGTGTATGTGTTAAAAGCATGACTGCAGAAATAGGTTGGGATACATTTGAATGCTTCAAGAATGTAAGGGAGAACAATGGGCCTGATGCAGAGCCTCCTCTGAACTGCCCTTAAAACCCTCCGATTGTCCGGGGCTCCCGTTTGAATCGTGGCTCAAATGTGATGCAGAGCCTCCGTCGGAATGGCTCCCTAACTGATCCGTCAATTTCACTTTACTCGGAAAGCTTTTTTTGCTCTCTCGGGTGCCTTCAATTTGATCGGGGCTCCCGTTCACGTTCACACGGGCGGGCCGTTTTTCCCTGATTTTTCCTTGCATTTTGAACGTACCTGCTTGGTTTCCGTCGTATTTGACCTTCCATTTTGGTGGTTTTAGCAAGTAAACTTACATCTCCATGGCTCTTCAGTTGCCAATCTGGCTACACGCAAGCGCACATCCCTCAAACTCCATTGGAATATACATATGGCAACCACTGCCAATTTGACACATATTTTTTTGGGAACAATAAATTTGGGTTCTTCCTTTTTCCTTGCCATTAATGCATACCTTAATCTCCTTTGTGTTCCTTTTTCCTTGCCATTAATGCATACCTTAATTCTTTCTGATTGTTTTTGATTTATTGTCCCATATCTAAACCTTTTGTGTCATGTAAATGTGTGATGATGTTGTATGATTGTACATTTGCAGGAAAGACAACACACCAAATCTTTTTATGTGTTTTTAATTCAAACGTTTTTTTGGGGGGGGGGATTTGGATTTTTCATATTTTTTTATTTTTTCCCAAAACTAAAAACAATTAAAATTTTAATGCAAAATAAAAAACATTAGGCCACGGGGTCTTGTGCCTGTGGTTTTCTAGTATCTGTGAATGATAAACAACATTAGTTTAGCATTGCTTTTATGGTTTGGTTGGGCGTGTTTTTTTTTGGGCACTTTTTAAACCGGACCTTCAGCGTGATTTAATGAAAAGCCCAAACTCTTAAAAAACGATTCCGCAGCATCATCTGTTATAAAAAGATACAAGGACCCACCATTAATCCACCAAATACAGTAACAAGTTTCCTGGCCTAACTAAAGTCATTTTATTAACCTTTTTCTGCCTCACATTGCCCTAGTTCTTCTATCTGCATGTAGCCTAGTTTGTAGCTGCGTACATGGGTTAAGCTAAGGTGGGCTGGTATGTAACGTGACAAACGAAGTTGTTTCAGACTATTCTTGCACTTTGTTTTTTTTTTTATTATAAGGAATGTGTGCGCGCACATAAACGCACACTCGCATACACACATCCATTATGATGTCGTCCTGCTCCTGTGTAAAGATGGCATAGCTCCTGGTATAGCTCTGACGTTTCCCCGCAGTGACGTGCAGGACATCCCAAATTGGAATGCCCCAGAGACATGATGTCTGTAACCCAGCCCTGGATTCCTTCACACTCCAAAGGGCTGGGTTACATGGGTTTTGGCCTGCTTTAAAACATCATGACCAAATCAGGTTAGGATGGAATAACCCACCTCCTTTACATTATTATTAAAGTAACACAGGTTCCCTCACATAAAGCAGAACAAAACCCAGAGCGGCCACTGGTCTTCCCCCTGGAAATCCCAGATCGGGATGCCCCACTGTGTGAAACCCTTTTTACTGAGACTTTACTCAGAAATGGCAGACTCCCTCTCTTAAAGCGGAACAAGCCATGATTAGTTTAATGACCTTTGCAGCCGTATATTGTAGTGCCCCCCCAGTCTGATCAAGACAACGGAACCTCATCTTCAAGAGACCAAAGGCTCGCTCCACCACAGAGCAAGTCCTCCTGGGGGCAGTATTGTAGGGCTCCTCTGCCTGTGAAGATGGGTGCAGGATTGGGGTCAGCAGCCAGGGGAGCAAAGGATAGCCAGAGTCCCCCCCCCCCCAAAACAAAAAAAAACAAAATAAAAATAAAAAAAGGTGTGCATTGCAACAATAGAAAAGAGGGACAAATAGGTGAGCGGGGTAGGGTTGGAGTAAAGGACATTTGTAATGAGCCTACATGCACATCCAACCTGTACACTCATTAAAAAAGTCTGGGGAATACTACTTACATAAGAGGGCAAGAACATGACGCAATAGGGTTCGATCACTTAACCCATTTAATTTTAAGTTAAAAAATTAGGCTAAAAATATACTAACAAAAAAATTAACAAATAGTGTGTTAAGGGAAAAAAAAATAAAAGACAGGGTGGGCAACCAATACAAGTTTCATCCACATACCCAGTAAGGCGGGTGAGCTCAAATAGGTGCAGCCTGGTTTCTGCAATACTCAGCAGGACAAGACCGCGGAGCTGGTGCCGCTGATGTGCTCCAACAGGACTGCATATTATTGCCCGAGTGCAAATACGGCTGCTCTGACTTGCCGTAAGTGAAGGCTCGGCGGCCCCGTTTCATTAGGGTGATTTCAATCGGAAAACAAGGCTCTGCATCACTGAAAAAAACGGAACAATGAACGAGGCATCCGTTTTGCCGGGAAACAGCCTCGTGCGAGCCGACAATCGGAAAGGCGGCTGAGCGCACACCTGAGCGCATAAACGCACACTAAAATCAACGTAGCACCCTTTCCTGACCCAATCAAAGCCCAAAACCAACGGGAAAACGCACGGGAGAAGTGAACGGGGAGGCTCTGCATCAAGCCAATTGTGTTTCACAATGTTATCATTAATGGGTTAATATTAACTTTAACTATGGTTTCAAGGTCATGCTAGTGCACTCAGATGCGCGAAAATCTTTGCCGCTTATTCAACAACAGCGACTCTTGGCGTTACAAGGAATTTCATGGTCCAAAAAAAAAAAACACGTATGAACAGCACAGCGCCACAGCCAGCAACAGGTAGCGACTGGGCATAGCGACTGTCCCTTGCCGCAATAACCCAGATTCAACAAGAAATTTCTAGGAAATAGCGTGGGTGCTGTTTTTTGGCTGACTGCGGCATAGAGCGCCAGACACTGTTAGATTAAAGTTTTTTGTGGTGTAAACAAAAGTTAAAAACTGGAAAAATAACGGGAATGATATTGGGGTAGGGGTGTGAGTTTTAAATTTAAGTGGCACACTACAAATTAACTTTTCAAAGTAAAAAAAAAAAAACATTGGAAACATTACATACACTTCAGGAATAATGTCTAACACATTTGTATTTTGGAAAAATAAAAAATAAATAAATATAATACCCAAAAAATACATTTGAGTCTCTGCCATAGAAATGTATGGAAGAGCGCCAGGTAGCGAGAGGTAATACCTGGCGTTCAGCAAGGCTGAACGCAGGCGCTGTTCGCTGAGGCTGGGATCATGTTGAATCTAATGCTACATGGCGTTCTCCCAGTCGCTAAACAGGATCGGCTTCATAACTTTGTAATTGCGTATTTGAGCCGGCGTTTGCGTGCCGATACCTCTTGCTACCTGTCGCTAAAAAGTCACTACCTGGCGCTATCCCTTCATAAATACGGGCCTAAAACTTCAAAAAAGAAGGTAGGATGTGCTCATCTAGTAATTATATAGCAATCAAAGAGGTGCTAGAGGGATGTGACCACACTCAATAGACAAAAAGAAAGTTAACCCCCTGCACACTCATACTATTGAAAAAGGTAGCTATCACTTGTTAAAAAACATGAACTGTTAGATAACATAGATTGCAATGAATGTTGTGTGTGCACAAGCAATGCAATTCATGAACCAGCCTGTCTAAAGCAGGCTGTCAAGCAATAACTTAACTTGCTTGCACACACACATTGAAAAATGCTTTACTTGCGTGTGCAGAGGGTTAAATTTCTTTTTTGTCTATGGAGTGTGGTCACACACCTCTTTGACTTCTACATATTGACTGGATGAGCACATACTACCTTCCTTTTTGCTGTTGCATTTGCAGGTCAGTGACCAGATCTGCTGGATTGTAGGTCAACCAATGCAACAGAGAGTCCAACTAGCCTCTACCTAAAACCTCTCTATAACACTGTGCAGGCTAGCAAAGCATTTTTCATTGTGTGTGTGCAAGCAAGTTAAGTTATTGCAATGTCTTTTGACCAGCTGGTTCATGAATTGCATTGCTTGTGCACACACAAATAGAAAAGTAGCAATGTCTGCACAAACTCTTTTAGGCTTAGTAATGTTAGGGATGGGGTATACATTGGACGGCCTTGTCGTGGCTTCCTCGCTTTTACATTCATTTGCAATCTATGTTAATTAACAGTCCATGATTTTAACAAGGGATAGCAAGCTTTTTCAAAAGCATGAGTATGCAGAGGGTTAAATTTCTTTTTCATCTAACTAAAACTTGCCTTGACCTACAAGCAATACCTGACAGCCCTGAGTACTTATAAAGAATGAAAACATCACTTGCTTGCATGGCAGAGATTGAACAATAGAACATAACCAATTGCTCCAACACCTTCCTTATCAATATAATATCAGCTAGAAAAGCCACCTTGTAAATTAAATATTACAGTTCAAAAGAAGGTCATTGCAAGGCCAAGAAGAAAAAATGTTGTGCCCCATGAGATACTCCTTAAAGTTCCAATCTTGGCTAGATCTAGCTCTCTCTGCCATTAGCTACAAAAATATTAGATTAATGAGACCTGACTGTAACACCAGTTTGTTTCGAATAGCACACACTTTGGATACACACTTGCTGAGGAAGCATTCCTCATTCTTAGAAAATTCAGTTGGATCAGAATTTAAGACAGAAGCCCTGGATAATCTTCTAAACTTTGACAATGGCCACATACCAAACCCTCCCTGGCTAATCTGGAGTGACCAGAATAGTTATCATGTAAGTATCTACCAGTGCAAACCAAAATACAGCCTGTGCATCCACTCTGTACAGTATGTCAGAGGGACCATAGTTCATGCTAGTACCATCTATCAAAATTTGAGGTGTCTCAACAATATCCAAAATCAGGAGAGCCCAACCAAAGCTCAAGGAACGCCATCAAAAAGGACAGGGGCATAGCTAGGTGGGGGCAGGGTCATAGGCACTAAAAGGGGGGCCTGAGCACAGGTCGGGGGGCATTAATGCAGGGTTTGACCTGGGTCAATTAAAGTACTAGGCAGAGTTTTCTCTGTGTTGTAACTGCGCTAAGCAATGCTGAGAAAGCAGATGGGCTAATAAAATACAATGCCCTTTACATACACATGTCTCCCCTGAAGCAGATCCCTTCTGGATCCCCTTTGTTCTAAAAAACAAACTGGTATGAAAAACCAGAAAACATACCGGTTTAAGGGAAACAAGTCTAATGGTGGAATTTCACTACCCCACCTCATATAAAGAGAGTGTGCTGAGGCGGAATTTAAAAAACGGACGTGTCCAAACATGCTGCAGGTCCAAGAGGAGAAAATGTCCGTACAGGTTTCTAATTTTATTTTCCTGTACAATTTGTATAACTATAACTATAAGATATGTAATAGTATCAGCATATATAGGATTCCAGCTGGATCAGAAAGCTTTGAGCCACCACAAAGGTGGGGGTGTGGTGGGGGGTCAGGGGAGGGCAGAAAGGATTTAAAAGCATACAGTTGCATGCAAAAGAATGTGTGATCAGTTAATCAAGTTAAAGATTAAATTATAATGAGTGGTAAAGTTAAAGATGACACACGGTACTACATGTTTAGCAATATCAGTGTATTTTTGTTGATTTGGTATAACTACAGTTTAAAACGGAAAAAAGGACCTTGGAAATGTTTGTTAACCCAAGGAGATTTGTGAAGTCCGATAACTCAGACCTTAATTAGCCGGTTAGAGTGAAGTCTTGGCCAGAATCATCATTAGGAAAGGCCATGTGATGCAAATGTCAAATAACCAGACTCCTCTAGCCTGCTCCCAAAACACAGCAGCAATGGTTTCTTCTAAGCAGCTGCAACAGTCTGCAAATTAAAATGTTAAGGCCCACTAAACAGGGGAAGGCCAAACAGTATAGCAAAATGGTTTCAGTCATTTCTTTTGTTTTTTCAGTTAATGTAATCAAGAAATGTTAAGTTAACCGGAAAAGAGGAGGTCAAGAGAAGGCCTGGAAAAGACAGCTGCTTGCAGGATAGCTAGAAAGGCAATTCAAAACCCCTGGTTTACTGCAAAAGACCTTCAGGCAGATTTAGCGATCTCTACTGTTCAGTGACAACTGCACATATATGGCCTTAATGGAAAGAACCTTCAGAAGGAGACCTCTCCAGCATCTTCAGCACAAAATTTAGCATCAGAAGTTTGCAAAAGAACATCTGAGCAAGCCTGATGCATTTTCGAAACTAACCCTGTGGGTCGATAAGGGCGTAAAATAGAACATTTTGGCCACAATGTGCCAAGGTATGTTTGAGGAAAGAATTGCACAGAATTTAATTAAAAACACCTCTTCAGTCATTAGACATGGAGTGGATCAATCATGTAGCCAGTAGCACAGGGAACATTTCACAGGACGAGGGCAGAATGGGTTCAATAAAATTAAAAAACTGAATATTCTGTAAAAAGCTTCAGTTGAAAACATACTACCTTGAAAGGCAAAAGTTTTAAAAGATGTACTATGACCCTCACAGTCTCCTGATGTGAGTATCATTGAAATGTGGATATACCTCTAAGACAAATGGATGAATGCTACTTGCCAATGGGTGCTACTAGGTACTAGCCCAAAATTTTGATTCAGACCATTTTCCATTTTAAAATGTAAAAGATGAAAATAAAAAAATGTGCCATCAACGTGATACTGTTCACAGGGTTGTCAAACATTTGCATGCAACTGTAAAAACCCAATAACAAAGCGATAGTAAATTATAATTTAAAGATATTTTCACATTGTTTATTTGAGGCCTGGTAATTGCATAGCAACCACTGTGATAACCTCCATTTGTATTGATAATTCAATGTAGTTTGATGTTTGGTAAAAGCGATATACAGGAGCAAAAACGTAACATACCCCTCCATTAATCCCATTTGACCCAAGGTCTTATTTCCCTATTTGTTTTAATTCCCACCTTTAAACAATATGAATCAACCTAAACTTTAATTTTTAAATATTGTTTTTTATTATTGTATTATAATTAATTTCATATTTCCATTGTACATGTTCCTTACCAAACTTTGATTGTCTTTTGAATAATGGTGGGAGTGGGCTACAAATAATCCCCTTGATTCTCTGCATCTCTGCAGTATAATTATGCATGGCTCTGCAGCGTTATAATTGACATAAAATATATAGCAGGTCAAGGAGCAACTATTAAACCTATTTTTCATTTGGCCTGCTGACAGCTCACAACAATAATGTTCCAAGCATTTAATAAGGCCTTACAATGAATGATAAAATTGGATTGTAATTTAAAGTATGTATTTTCAGATGTATCAGCTTTATAAGGTCTTCTGGGGGCATCACATGTGATTTCAGCATAAACAATGCTGCAGGTTTACTGTACTAAGCTTGGATCTGTATTTTCATTATGTAGCCTAACATACCCGTCTATAAAATGCACAAATAATATATTTTTAAACTCAGCTTTCAATTTTGCATTTTATTTAACATAGCAACACATGACAGTGAAGTGTTGTTTCTGATTTTTGCTCCCCACATGAGATTGTGGGAGATTGAATTAAGAACTGGTCCCTGCAACCTCAATTACCAAAATAGTCACCTGGCAAACAACCAGAACCGCACTGTAGATGTTTCCCATATATTTACATATAATAAATATACTTACAATGCTTGTAATGGTGCACCAAGGTCTAATCTAGGCTTGTACTGGCCTCAGTGTGTTTATATTTAGTACATCTAGTAATTGATGATGCTTAAAGTGTTAAAAGTACCTGAAGCTTGTGTCAAAGTACCTGACGTGTTTTGCCTTATTTGTGTTCTTAGAGAGTGTGGGGTACGGATGAAGCCAGATTAAAGGGACTCTGGGATATAAAAGTGGGTGGTTTAACCTGGAAAGTCAGATATGATTCAAAGTGTTCAGAGAACACACTACTGGAAGTATTACACCTATATGCTACTGGAAGGAAGCCTGGCTTTGTAGTATCACAGTACCGCAACCACTCCCCACCACTGGCTACCTTAAAGTTATTCAACAGCTAAAAACACAAACAAAAGGGTAGTGACCCTTTTGTCCAGTGTAGCTGATCAGTGCTAGTCTGGCGATCAGCAACTCACCTGATCGTTGGATCCCAGCCTGTACCGGAGCCCTCGCCACAGGCCTAACTTCCATTCAGTGGTGCTTCCGTGCCTGCTTCCGACATCGGTCACAGGGCAGAGCAATGCACTCTTGATTCACTACAATGGAGGAGGAACGTGTCAGGCCTCAGTATTCGCGTGTCGCAAGTCCAGCACACCATAAATCTAATCTCCCGGACTGTGTGGGATCGCAGGCTATGGTGTGGGTTCAGATCCATCGGGTAAATTGTTGATCGCCAGCCTAGCACCAATCGTCGTCGTTTATTTTTGGCTGCGGAATCACTTTAATTAACCTATTCAGATACTGTTCCAGGCAAATGATTTCGGATTGACACAAATATTGTTTTCACAATGTTTGGGCCTTTAGGTTTTATATTGGCAATTTGCATTAGTTTTGGATTGTTATAAAGCATGATCAAAAGAATTGCAACAAATTGCAAAGTAGTTTCTTGCAATGAAAATGAATCAACAAAATTCAGCTGCCTTAAGTCTTATGATCTGAGACATCATTTCAGTGATCTTCTCATTGGCTGAGAAAAAAAGTATTACCAAGGACAAGGCAAATAATAGCATGCTGATTAAATTGACTGGCTGCTTTAAAAGGGGGGTGGTGCTTGAAATCATTATCTTCTTCTGTTAACCATAAATACTGGAGAAACACATGATATTACCATCACTCTGCTTCAAAAGAGCTTTACAGGCAAGAATATTGCAGCTTGTCAGCCCATAAATCAGCCATTTATTGGATCACCAGGAACCCCGAGAACAGTGGTAAAATTGTATACCCAAGAAAATCTAGAAAGTGCTAGGAATATGTCTTAAAAAGGATTCAACTGCAGGACCAATACCAATGCAGAGCTTGCTCAGGAATGGCAGCTGGCAGGCAAGTGTCCGTGCATCTGCACCCAACTAGGGAAGAGCTTTTGAAGGCCTGCACAGAATAACATCTTGCAGGAAGTACAGGATTTGGACTTCAGATGGCTGGGGTAAAGTTATTTTCTCTGATTAAGCTCCCTGTGGACTTTTTGGAACATCTGGAAGAATTGTTGTCTGGAGAAGAAAAAGTGAGCGCTACTATGAGTCATGCCAATAGTAATGCATCCCGAAACCATTCATGGACATTGCCATGAATACGAATAGGATCTAAACATCCTCCAAGAGAAACCTCTCACAATTATTCAGGAGCATTTTAGTGATGAACAATGATCGAGCCCCATGTCACAGGGCAAAAATGATACATATTCTCAAATGCATTGAGAATCCGTGGTCAGGTTCTCAAAAAGTATGTGAACAAACAAAAATAATCTAAAATACTCCAGGGCTGGCCAACTTAGGGCCCCTGGGGCATCCAGTTTCAGGGTGCCCCACTGTGTGAGCCCTCATGCATTAGTATGCACAACATAAAGTGCTGATTGTACGATAGTCTGCACATGAGCCGTCTGAGCAGCAGAAAGGATGAGTGGGCAATCTGGGGGGTTATACACAGTTCAGTGAAGTTTAGTGCAGTTCATTGACAAAAGTTCAACACAAATCCACTTTATTTCAGCATGCAAAAAGGGATCAATGGCTACACAAAGTCCTTCCCTATTCTGGGTAAGTATAGCAGGTCCACAGTTTAGGCATGCAGCAAAAAAATCACAGCCTTGTACCTTGTCTCATCATGCAGCTTCCCCCTGACTGCTCTGAGGCACCTGTATGAGATAATGGAATGGCAAGTCCCTTTACCAACCCAACTGCCAATCTAGAAAAATCCAAGCCCATGAAAAGCTTATAGAAGCAGCTCCAGTGTTCTATTAGTACTAAAGCCAAGTAGCTTCCTGAATTCTTTTCTCTCACCCAGATTCACATCCTGTGTGAGATATACACACCTTCCATGTGTTCCCCTTCTGCACGCCTACAGTATGTATATATGCCTTTTCTATCACTGTATCCTTAACTGTTATCCTCACAGAATACCCCAGGTGGAGGCCACAGGCCATTTTACCAAGCACCATAATCAGCTTTGACCTGCTTGGCCTCCATGGACTATTTAAACATTTGCAGGCATCCATTTCACAGCTTCCTGGACCACATACAGCAGTGATGCCAGTACTGCTAATAATGATGGTAAACGCCGAACACAGGTACTGCTGAACTCCTGGCAAAGTAACAATAGCCATAGCACACATTACAGAAATGTTCCTGGCAGCCATTCTCCTTAAAGCATCAGCGGCGATTTTTTTCTTTAATCTGTACATTTTATGTGAACCATTTGGCAGCAGCAGGATAAAAGCTTGTATTCCATTATTAGGAAATGTATCATAAGGGAAGTCTTGAGATAGGTAATTGCCTTAATCCACTCGGATATGTGGCCGCAGTGTACTTTAGATGGGCACCTAGAGTCAAGCTTGAACATGCAGTCAACCCGAACAGAATTATCTCTGTCACAAAGGGCTAGCTCCCGTAATTACTTCTCCGACTCTAGGACTTTTTATGTATCTGAAAGTCAATTGCAATAGCTACAGCTAACTGTTTAAAAGGGACAGACGGGTGAAAACAGTATTTATCTATTTAGATTTACGATTATTATTAAAGACTTAATAGTAGACTTTGGTTTAATAGCTTTAACAAAAGGTTCTTTACACTTACAAAGATGATGGCAGCTACTAAAAAAATGCTTGATTACATTGTGGTTCCATTAAAATGCATTTTGGATTGATATTTGAAAATAAGCTACAATAAATGTAAAGAGGGAATCTATTTCCCAGTTTAGTTTGAAGTACGTTTTGATGTGACTTTCAAATTCTTAAAATTTTCTGACTTTTTATTTATGTAACATAAAAAAGTAAAATCAATACAGATCACATTAGCTGGAAACAAACCTTCAGTAAAAATGGAAAAAGGGGTCCCAGTGGCTCTAACATGTTGTGTTTTGCAATAACCAAATAAATGGTTCAAATAAATAACACTTTGAACTGGTCTCAATCATTTGATAGCTCAATCACCATATATACCATTTGGATTTAAATTTGGAACATCATGAACACTTCCGCAAGGTACTGTAGCTTTTTGTGCTATCTTTTTAATTCTGGCAGATTTGTCCACCTGTATGAAAAGTAGAACCTCAGAACCCTCTTTTTGTAGTAGATTACCATTGTTCTTTGGCTCTAATATGTTGTCCATGCTGTTTTTTGAGTGTGTCATCTTTAGAAAAATAGGATGTCTTCTAATGTGTTCCTTTTAGTGGTCAGGTATCCTGGATGGCAATTTTATCTTTTTTTTTTTACTGTGAAATTTTAAAAATATATTATTTTACAGCTATAATAACGCAATTACAGGAGAATGGTTTGGTAACTTTCTTTTACTGTAATATATTTTCATGCGTAGTTTACTTTATGATTAATTTGAAACTGCTAGGTCCTGATAGCCCCCCACTGCAATGTTCCATACCTTTTGGATGACTGCGGCTTCCAGATCACCATCATCCTGCTGCTTTCCCCCCCAGCATCTTAGCCATCTATGACATACTCCGGGGGAGCCTAGCCGTCCTCCCCCTCTGTCCTTGCTAGGCGCGCAAAGCTTTTGATCCTCCCTGCAGCCGCCCTGCCCGAGATGAGGACTTCAATGCACAGGCGCGAGATCTCAGCGGTATCTCAGGGCATCGTGTGACAGAGAAGAAGACAAGATGATGCTGCCCTACAGAAAGCGCCTGAGAAGAATGGCAGCAGCACAGGGGGAAGAGCAGAAGACCGGTAAGTTTAACCTGCCAAATGGAGAATCAGGGGTTTACAGGCAACAGAGGGTGAAGTTTGTAGAGTTTTTCAGAACTGTCAAGACTGTCCAATGTTCCTCTTTAATGCTTAGTTGGATTCAGTTCTTTAGGATAAGGCTCTCATTGTTGCAGCTATCTCCTTTTACTAATCTGCTTTTAGAAATAATTAGCATTGTCCTATCTATTGCTGCTTTAACTATGTATGATTAGTGACAGCAAGCACCCATTTATTGAGTAATTGATTCTAATGTTTTTTTAAACAGAACAGCGTATCTAAAACAATTATTACAACTTAATTCCATAAAAAAGCAAAACATGATTAGCACTAGAAAAGAGCAAATTTCACAAAATATTTCTTCCGAATCACATTTTTTAGGAATCACTGTTAAAAACAAAAAAAAATCACCTCCATCATTGTTTTGTGCAATATATCTTTATTGAGTTTTATATAATTTATACATGTAAGAACAGCAAGAAACAGCGGAAGACTTAGCACAGAGTCGCAGCGCCTCAAGTATATAATAAAGATGGCTAGAGTAATCATCTAGATGTCAAAACTATTAAAAGCTTACAAAGATAGTAATACAAATAACTACCCATCAATGTCTACAACACATAAATGTTACACTGATATGGCAGTAGTGACAGTAATGGTTATAGTTGCATTATCCGGCCCATCCCGATCTTACAAGATCACTCCATCGTTCTCCTTTTTAAATAGGATGGGGGACCGGGGGGAAACCCCCAACACCACCCTCACGAAATGCACATCGGAAACCAAGGAGGCTCAGACCCGGGGTCCACCTTCCACGACCATGGGGACCATGACCCCACAGGCCTATCTGCTGTCGGCTCTGTCCCCCCCGGAGTAAACCAGGGAAGGTGGAGAAAAAAAAAAGGGAAATATAGTGTTAAATAAAAAGAGAAAACACAGAAGATATGAGTGAGGAAAGGAAGAGAAGACAAAAGGAAGAGAAAGAAAGAAGAAAGTAAGAAAGAAAAAGAAAGAGAGAACGTCCGCATCAACCACTCCTCTCCAGCAGATCCCGGGGAACTCTTAGAGACTTCCAATATTGTCCAAGTCCTGAAGGGCTTTTTGGCCCCACCCTCGACCCCGTCAAGAGCCAGTTCCTCCATCCTTTTAATATTTTCCAACTCCCCATACCATTCCATCAAGGATGGCACAGTACTGGAGCGCCAATATCTGGGTAATACTGATCTGGCAGCCGTAAGCATATGCCTCAGCAGGCCCCTCCCTCCTGCCGTCACTGATCCCGGAGTCATCGACAAAAGGGCCAACTGAGGGGAGTTGGGGACACTCTCAAGCGTCTTATACTCAAATACCTTCAACACCCCCTCCCAAAAATGTTTAATAACCGGGCATTCCCACCAAATGTGGGTCAGGGTACCACGGGCTCTATTACATCTCCAGCAGTTGCCTGTCTCCGATCCCCCGAACCTCACCAGGTCCACCGTGCACCTGTAACACCTGGTTAAGATTTTGTAGTTTCTCTCCTGGGCTCTGCAAGCCATCGAGAATTTGTGCGTCAGAGCAAAGGATTTTTCCCACTCCTCCCTCTCGAACGTCTGTCCCCATTCTTCCTCCCATCTCCTGCAAAACTGTGGGAGCCCCTCCTCCATCAGTCAGGTAAATCCTATATAAGGTTGAAATTGCTCGTGAAGGGGGGGTCTGGGCTTTGGGCATCATTTCCAGCATCGTTAAAGGCTGAGAAAAAGCAGTTCCGAGAGTGAAGGATCCAATGAAGGCGCTCAACTGGGCATACAAAAACCAGGACAGTTTCCTCCCCTCCCCCCGCTCTCTCATATCAGATAGTGATGGTAGGCCAGATCCGGAGGTGATCTCGCCCAGTCTTGTGTCCTGGGTTGCATCCCACACGAGGAATGTCTTGGCACCGAGCCCCGGAGTGAATGCAGGGTTATCGAAGAGCGGGGTGAGGGGACCAGGCCTATGCAATATGCCCCTCCGCTTCAGAGATTTGTCCCAGAGGATCAACAGAGGATTTACTAGATATGGGAGTTCTCGCCTCTTAGGGCGAGACCCGGGATCCACCCAAGGCAAGGCAGTCAGACTAATTGGAGAAATGTCACTTTCCAGTGCGACCCATTGTTTACTCCCCCTATGATGGAACCAGTCAATAATCCTCACCAGAACCACAGCCACGTGGTACGATTTCATGTCGGGGAATCCCAGCCCCCCCCGTGCTCTTGGGGCTAAACAGCGTCCCCCTACTCACACTGGGCTTCTTACTATCCCAGATAAATTTGAAAAAAGCTGTCTGTAACTGCTTAAAGAACCCCCGCTCTGGCAGCAATGGCAGAGTCTGAAAAATATATAAGAACCGAGGTAGCACGTCCATTTTTAAGATATTGGTTCTCCCTAACCAGGAGTATTGTTTTTTGGTATACGTTTTCAGGCTCTTCGTTGTGCTGTTAAGGAGTGGCATGTAGTTCAATCTATAGCGTTTCCCCAGGTCTGTGGGTACTTGCACTCCAAGATACTTTATTGATTCCCTTTGCCACTTAAACGGGGAATCTGGATTAATTCCTGGGCCCGTTTGTCCAGGGAGATGTTCAAGATCTCTGTTTTAGTCATATTAACTTTGAAGTTGCTTAACCTGCTGCATCTTTCTAACTCCCTATTGATAGAGGGCAGAGAGGTATGTAGGGAGGTTATATATAAAAGGAGGTCATCAGCAAAGAGGGAGAGCTTATATTCCCTCCCCCCACATGGCACCCCCTTGATGGAAGGATTGGCTCTCAAGGCATTCGCCAAGTGCTCCATTACCAGGACATAAAGCAAAGGGGACAGAGGGCACCCCTGTCGCGTGTCATTCCTGATGTTAAAAGATCCAGAAAGAGTGCCATTAACTTTAACTTTAGCGGTGGGATCATGGTACAAAGCCATAATTCTATCCAGCATAACTGGTCCCCTGCGTTCCACGTGCCATGTGTACCTTCCTACCACATGCTGTTTTCATACTGGGAATAAACGTACAGCCTTGCCTTGGGTGGAGCGACCGAGCCAACAGCCTGCCGCATTTGTCCGAATACTCGTACAGGCGCGCCCTACATCTATCCCTGAATCTGAGGTAACTCTGATCGTAGAGCCCCTTTAACCTCTGCCTGGCCTCTATCAACTCTCGCAATCCCCCAGAAGATGGGAGGGTCTTGTGTGTCCTCTCTAACTCCTGAATGTGCCCCAGAGTTTCTGCAATCTGTCAAGCCCTCTCCCTCTTGAGCCTCGCGCCGTGCTTAATAAAGACTCCCCTCAGTATACACTTGAGCGTCTCCCACTTTATCAGCAGCGAAGTATCATCATTGCTATGGTCAAGATGAAAACTGGTTACCACTGCCTTGATTTCAGTCATGCATAAAGTGTCCTTCAACAGGTTGTCGTTTAGATGCCAAGTGTATTGTCTGGGTGTTGCGTCCAATACCGGGAGGCTCAAGAATACAGGGGCATGGTCTGACCAGAGCATCTGACCTATCGAGGACTCAGGGTCCATTGCAAGGGCGTGGTGGCTCAGGAGGAAATAATCCAGCCTACTATACATATTGTGAGTATGGGAGAAATACGTGAAGTCCCTCTCCCCCCCATGGAGGATCCTCCAAACGTCTACCACCTGCAGGGACTGAAGGGCCTTACGGAATCTATTGAGCTTTGAATGGGGAATTGCAGATTTCCCCTGAGAAGAGTCAATCCTTGGGTCCAATACTAGGTTCAGATCTCCACCTATGATTAATGTTCCTTCCCTAAAGTCTTCCAGCAAGCGCAGCATTCCCTTTCCCGCCTCTACCTGTCCCTGGTTGGGCAGGTACAGATTGACCAGGGTGTATCTCGGCCCACACAGTGTGAATTTGAGGAACAGGTATCTGCCCCCCGGATCCACCTTGACCTGTACGTTCTCTATGGGAACGTTTTTGTGTATGGCGATAGACACTCCTTTGGATTTACTCTCGGGGTTAGGACTATGATACCATTTGTCGTAGTACTTATTTTTGATTTAAAATAACCTGCAGGTTGGGGTCGATAACTGGAGTCTGCGAAGGTTGGCCGCCCGAGGGGCATCCCAAAGGTGTCCCCAGAGGAGAACCGGCGAAACGGGCCTCCGCGCGCCCAGGAGTATTTGAGGCTATGGATCCCGCGGCACCTGCACTGAGGGACTCTACGCTAGATCCAGAAGACCACTCCCGGTCTATAACTTTGGGCAAGCTATACGGGAGCCTTGAGTAAGACCCAGTATTGGCATCAATAGAAGGAATGTCAGTAACGCCAGCTGGCTTGAGATGTATATCAGCGCATATTGTTCCGCTTGCTGTGGCAGACATCCCCCTCTCAAGTGTGTTGCTGGGTGGCGGGGAATCCCCCTTTAGTATTGCTACTATAGGGTCATGTTGCAGTGTGTGGGATCCAGGACTTGATTCCCCTCAGGAATCCGCACGGGGCCCACCGGGCATTCCCCCCCGGCTGTCCAAGCAGCCAGTCCGCCTCCTGCGCATGTTTTCTTCCCCTGAACGGCCTCGCAGGGGAGCACAATGCCTGAGGTATTGACAGCGGGGCTGCTACAGCCAGTTCCCCGCTGTCTATCATCTGCTCCTGCCCCCAGCCTTGGTTGCTCACCTCGAGCTGACGTCGTCGTCCCCGGCAGGGGAATCAGTACGGCCCGGAATCAGGCGGCCCGCATTTCTCCGCTCCTCGCAGCAGGAAATCCTCTCTGATGCTGCGCCTGGGGAGGATCGCCCAGCCACCGCAGCTCCCAGCTTCACTCCAAGGTCCCCGGCCACAATGCAGGTGGGTTCCGGTGCCGCTCCCGCCTCGCCAGCTCCTCGGGTCCGTCATGACACCCGCCCGCCCCAGCGCGACTCTCTACTTCCTCCTGCTTGTTGCCGGCACCAGGCGTCATCTTGGTCTGCGGGACTCTCGGGCCCTGCTGGCCCTTAGGATGAAAATAGTCGCCGATGGCGGCCTTAGGGGGTCTTTTAGCGCTGCCCCCAGCTTTCCTCCTCCTGTTGCTCCTCATTCGCCTTATTGGGGTACAGAGTGGGCTACCCAAATCTACTCTATGGTCACAGGTCGGACGGGAGCTTCACCTCGTGCGTCCTCACTCCCGCATGCCGAAGCCACGCCCTCCATCATTGTTTTATAGTCTGGTTGGCCTCGACATCCTCAGCAGTTTGGGAAGACACATATTATCCATCTCCGAACAGGGCTCCCACTGCTCACTCACCACCCACTCTCCAAGGGTAAAGTGAAAAAAACACACCTGAAAACGTCATTTAATATATGTTTTTTACATCAATACTTACCTCTATCCATCACTGGCTGCTGTCCCATGCTGTACGCCAAAGTCCCATGCCTCTCTCTGCTGTCTTCAAGAGGATAGAGGACACAGACCCTCTGCCTCGCACTGGGCTCCCACTGATTATTTCCCTCCTCAGGGAGGTGCTATTTATTGGCAAGGAAGGAGCCGACTGGAAAAGTGATTCACACCCTCTGTCACAGTGACATCAGATGAATTTCCTCTGATGTCACTGTGACTGACAAGGGGCATGAAGAGCTTTCCTGACCTGCTTCCTTCTTGCGGTGGGATTCTAGGGCAGGAAAGAGGAGCTGTGTCTCCTATCCCCCTGAAGACAGTGAAAACAGAGAGCAGCATGGGACACAACCGTTCCGGAGGATTGTGAGAGAAGAGGTTAGTTTGTTGTTTTTTTATTTTTTAGTATTTTAGGGAAAAACGTAATCACCACAATTCTCAAGCAGTTTGTATTTGTGCTGAAACAATTTTCCCCAGAAATTAAGAGTGAGTACCAATTCGTCCAAATTGGTTCTCATAACTATTGTTGTTGAATTATGTTATTGAATTATTTGAAAATATATACAGTTGTTCCATGATTCAGTACCAAGTAACTGTACATTATGTCACATAATGTATTGTAATTAAAGACAGGAGGAGAGTAAAAAAGGTTAAGTACAAAAGAAAAGAAAAAATCAGACCATCTTGGTAGAACTTTCACATGAGTACAGCCAAAGAGTCTGCATTCAGGTTTATAAGTAACATTCAAGGTTCTATTTCATTATTGAAGAACCTATTTATTTTGGAAGTGACTTCTCCAACATAGCCGCTTATTCATTACTATGTTAGGTAATGATGAGCGTCTGTATAGCGGCGCTTAGAGCGCCCGCTAGTAGATGTTCGTGTGCGGGTATCGGGCGCTGTAAGTGTCTCAGTCACTCTATTAACCTGGCCCCCATTCATGAATGTGATGTATGTTGGGCGCTGTAACACCAGTACAGCGCTGCAGCGAGCGAAAGGTAGTGCCAGCTCAGTGCGACCGACTCTCAGGGACTCACACCATACTTATCAAAAAACTACACACACACACACACACACAGTGTTGGCGCTCTAAATCTGGTCACTGTAGCATAGAGCGCCAGACGCTGTGTGATAAAGTCTGTTTTTGAACACATATCCATCTGTAACAAAGCGAAAACACATTGTTGTAACATTGTGACATTAACACTTTAGTGCCAGACTTGTAAAAACAATTCTGCATAAAAAAACAGGAGAGGTCACACAATTATTTGAGAGAAAAAAAAAACAAACCCTGTTTAAACAGATGAAAAGGAACGTCCATTGAAATGTAGCGACAGCTAATACCAGGCACTCTGGAAGCTATAGTGCCGGGGTTATACACTGAGCCACCTGTAATGATGAATCGGATGCTACATGGCGCTATTAGAGTCACTCACCAGATTCGCTTTCATAAATGTGGTTTTGCGTACAGCGGTTCCGATGTTCACCAGACACTTCCTGCCACTACAAGGCACTACCTGGCGCTATCTCTTGAGACTTTCTTATAAATTGAGTTTTTCAATATTAACCCTGATCTGATTTTAATAGTGATGAGCATTTAAGAATCATTTTCTTGAGGTTGATGTAGTACAGATAGTGAGGTATAGCATGGAAGATTTTTCACACATTCTATATTACATATGTCAAACTCTGGCCTGCCATGCCATCAGATTTGGCCCGCAAGCCCTGTCCCCCTTTCCCATGCTGTTGTCTATGAGTGACAGGGCTGGGGCGGTCATGAGCGTTACCTTTAAACCAGGCGCACACTTGCTGCCCAGCGCCGTTTACTCCCTGGGAGGCTAGTTAACAAGCCTGCCCTATGGCTGGATTGCACTGCCAGACTGCAGCCTGGCGGCCGATGAGGTTGCCGGACAGGGCTTTGATGTAGAACCTCACACCTAGGATGATGTAGTAGGAAAGTACTTCCACAAAGGTTGCCAAATGCAACTTCCAGCCAGGCTGAGCTGGCGGCCATCTCCCTCTACACAGGTTGGCATCAAGCCGGCTCATCCTGCTAATGACTGTGAAAGCAACTGCGTAAGGTAAAAGAAGAGAGAAGACTATCCCATCATAGAAAGTGGCTTTATTAAAGAGGGCTAACCATGTATTTGGCTGGCCCTGAAGAGTTAAAGACTTCAGGACTGATTAACCCACGACTTTGTCCAAGTTTTGTTTTAATTTTGGCCCATTGTGTATTTGAGTTTGACAGTAAGAAAACACATACAACTTTAATCTGTGGCCCCACCCCCTTCTAACGGGGGTTAATTTCATAAACATTGGATATTCAAATGAGTATTTAGATGGTGGTTGATTCATATATAGGTATATTCATTTAATTTGTCATTGGTTTCAGATGTTCCAAGCTTAGGGCCTTTTAAACCATTGGTTCAAGGGCTGACCTTCCCTGCCCTGACCTCTAGTACTTACCAGCCCTATGCCCTTCAGCACAGGTTGAGGGGGGGGGGGGGCACAGGTTCCCTCTCCTACTTCCTTGGCACTCTGCTAAGGGTAATGATGGGAGCCAGAGGAGAGAAGCTTTTACACTACTGTAATCTTCCCCATGTGCCCCTTAGGTTACTGGAGGAGGAAAACCACCTCCATTCCCCTCCACTCAATGATGTAAACAGTCACATGGGGTATTCCACAAAGAAACTCTTTGCTATAAAAGCTTCCTTCCCCAGCAAATGGCATTACTCCAGGAGATGCCGACAGGGGTGTCTGCTTTAGATGCTGCCACTTGCATTAGACTGCCTGGACCAGGACTAGCTGGACCAAGAGGCAGTTCCCGGACCAGCAGACCAGAGGACACTGCACGATAGGGGTCAAAAGTAAAAAGACACCAATCGATGAGTACTCTTTGCAATTTAGAATATTAAATGTTTATTGTGTGGCCTGTCTTTTTTTACTACTGTTTGTAAACTGGCCGGGCGCCACCTATTCTGGTTCACATGGTATGATGGCCAGCATGCCACATTCTTGGATCTGTGGGTGGCATGCCAGTACCACCGTCCTATTACCCACAGCCTTAAACATGGCTCCCTTACCTCCCTGGTCAGATCTGTACATAATTTGGCATTAGAAGAGGCAAATTCCCTCTTCTAGGTCAGCCAAGTTACTGAGGTAAGAGCTAGGGCCTATCTAAGTTGCTGTGATCTGCACCTTTCGAGCAATGTTGTGTGTCATCACCTCATGAGGGAGACGCCACCATATTAGGGTCAAGAATGCATTCGTGGTTTCTGGTGCGAGAACCTTACTTTTGTATCTCACACGATTTTGTATCTTACTTTTGTACCTCGCACGATTCAGCAGGCAACTTTTTATGTGTATGTGAGTTTTTTAAGTGTTAATCTGAGCACAAGCCCAGGTACAAGTCAGTGTTCACATTTTATGTTTTCCTGTGTTTAAAAATGATCGCAAAGCCAGTGCCCTCACATGATCCAGGGACCACAATTAACCTTAGAGACAGGTTATTAAGGCGAGGAAGCATTTTTCGCTGGTGAGAATGGTGCTTTTGGTATGTTTCTGTAGCCGTTTTGGAGAAATTGAGCCTTTTAATGAATACCTTGCTGAGAGATTGATGAATCCTGACTGTTCTTAATATCCGTGGACTCTAGTGGGATTTTTTTATTAATTTGAAACTTTCCTGATTTTAATTTTACTAAAACCAGTGCCTCTACTTTTAAATGTATTTAATATTATCCATATTAAAAAGTGACATTTTTAATCTTTTAAGACAAAATATAAATGGTAAAAATCAAAATGACTATAATCTTTGTATTAAATATTAGTTTTAATAACAATTATGGTATGGTATTATTAATTAAAACAGAAAAGGGAAATATAAACATGACTAAAGATGTATTAGGTTCAAGTCATAAAATACTTGTGATGGCATAAATACTAAAATCTATAAAACATACATTTCTCTAAATCATTATAAGGAACAAATATTCTCCAAAGTATGGTAGGCAGGAGAATGGACTCTGGTGTGAGTTCTCGAGCAGCTTCTGTTAACTGCTTTGCTAATCTAGCATGTGTCCCCTAAATCATATGAGAAAGCAAGTTCTCGCATTCGCACTGGGCTGCAATCGACCCTATGTCTGCTGAAACAGGAGACAATGGCTGTGATAGGCCTCTAAAATTGTTGGTTTTCTATACCCGGGGAAGTGGAGCACTAGTGGAAAACCTCCATCTCCCTCAAGTGCTAGCCACGTCCTGTGTGTTTTTAATATTTAAAGGCATTGTAAAGTCAAAATATAAAAGCTTACACTCACCTATCTCTGCAGTAGCTCATATGATGTCTTGTTCTGCAATACTTAATCAGTCTAAAGGATCAGGTACAGCAATGTGCACATGCACGTGTAGCAAGCGCGTGCCTGGCCGGGGGCACGCGCTCTGGGGAGCGAGGGGGGTTCTTGGACCTAGGGTAGGGCATCCCATGTCGGTGTGGCATGTGTGGGTGGAGGTGCACTTACTGGCTTCAGACGTCGCTGGGATCCAGAGATGACACTCTTAGGTGAACTCAACATGGTCTTTATTGGCTGGCTTCTATCCATGGCAAAACAGCAAACAGTTCAGTAAAGCATAATCCACGGGTTACAGCATACAGTCTATTCCAATGGTCTCCTCCATGGCTGTCTCTCAGCTCCTTCACTACATTGACTTGCATCCCCTCATGACAAGCTCCAAACCTAGAACACTCTAGAAGGGTTGGTCTCTCCCTTATATAACCTTGGTATTGTTGCTATCCCAACTAATGTTGCAAGTCCCAACCAATGGCAGGGCAGTTAATGTTGCCAAGTGCCTGTAGCATCTGAATGCACCCTAGGCCTTACCCTGCGCAACATACCTAAGCAGGTTTCTTCTCTTACCTACTCCCGCAGGTTATTGCTTAATTCCTAAGTGCTTATTTTATTGATTAACCCTTTCGCTGCCAGCCTACCTGCAGCTTTTGTCACCCTCTGTTGCCAGACCATGTTTCACTATTTTGCACTACACATGTTCAACTGTGATCTTTGAAAGGATTTACAGGGATTTCCCAGGAAAATTATATATTGTTTTTTTCAACAGAGTCTGGGCTTCAACATGAAATGTCTTGTTTGGCCTTTTTTTGTGTATTCTCAATACTTTTTGGCGAAATATGTGCAAAAAAAAATCTATTTTTTGCAATTTGTAGTGTTTTTTTTGTAATAAAAAATGTAAGTTTGTCAATAAAATTTTATTGCGTACGTAACCCCAATTTCTCCCGGTCACAGCGGTACCACATATGTATTGGTAGACACCCTTTCCTGCCCAGGAGACTCCCCCAAACTGAAACAGAGATTTAGGAGATTTTCACATAAAATACAACTGCGCTATGCACACCTTGCAGTTTTTCCAGAAAAACAACCCTTTACATTTGAAATACCCCCCACAAACTATATATCCTCTGGAAGTACACGCCTCAAGCCTTCTAGGCGTACCAAGCTTGTTTATGTGGGCTTAGTTTTCTGGAAGTAATCCCTCAATGTATTCTTTGGTTGCACAAAGTTTCCGTAAAAAAGAATTAAACGGAAGAATAAGCCACATTTTTCTAAATAAAACTATATGCAAACAAGAAATAACAAGTAAAATCTCAAAAAGCAACATGCCCCAAACAGAACGATACCAAATATGCATAGGTACTGTCAAGGGAAGAGTTGGCAAACACCACAAAGTAAAGCGTGCGCGTAACAGTAATTTTACTTGAAAATTTCAGCTCTGCAGACAAAGTGCGCACCTTGCAATTTTTCAACCAAAACAACCCTTTACATTTGGAATATCCCTGATAAACCATATATTCCCTGAAAGTACACATGTTAAGCTTTCTAAGAGTACCCAGCTTGTTGTAGTAGGCTCACCTTTATGGAAATAATCCCTCGAAGAATTCTTAGGTTGCACAGGGTTTCCCCCAAAAAAATGTATAAAAAAACTGAATAAATTACATGTTATCCTAAAATATAAATATGCAAACAAGAAAAAACAAGCTAAATCTGAAAGAGTCTCTATTTACCAACCTAAAGGGGAATGCCAGACCATTAATGTACTGGTTAGGTCCATTCCTTAGGCAACACTGCCTAAGGAATGAACTATCCACAATCATGTGGATACGCGATGCAATGGTCCCAAGAAATGCATCTAACAGGTTTAACTACACTATTTAAAGGTTGCTATCTCTATCAGGGCCTACTCCACTGACAGGGCTCTAATGGTTCCTACTTTTAGTGTTGCCCATGGTTCCCACCCATCACACACGTCTTCCCATCTAGAGGCCATCCACTGTTTGTATTCAGCCCATCCACCGCATCAACATTTAATGGAGAATGCTGATCTGTCCAATGTGACTTTGTGGGACCAGTGCATTTTGGAGAAACTGACACCTAGCCAGCAGCTGTGGGGGGAGAGAAGGTGAGTTTATGCCCTCACTTTTTACTTTAATAGATTTTTAATTTATATGTAAGACTTCTTACAAAGTGGACTGTAAACATAAAACCTGTGCACAGTCATTAGGTTTTGTCTATCCTGGGTTTTGGTCCATCCCTATCGGGGGTGCCCCGCTGTGTGGAACCCCTCAGAGATTGCGCATTAACTCACCTCATCCCAGTCTTACCGCACATGCGCGGGCCACTCATCTGAGTGACGTCTTAGCTCAGCGGCTCCGAGTGCGCTGGCGGCCGCATCTCGCGCTTCACTTTAACAGTTCATGCGCCCTGCTAGAGGGATAGTGGGGATGCGGCTGAGGCCCACGCATGCACCGTTGGACCGGGTTTAAGGTAAGTGTTTCGGGCGACCTGGGGGGTTTCACACAGCGGGACATCCCGATTTTGGATGCCCCACAGGGAGGGAATGGATCGGCCCGGGAATCTTATAGATTACACTCTAGTTTGACTTAGAAAGGGTTAAGTTACATAAGCTAAATCACTGTTAGGTCAGTGAAAGTGCAGAAGGAGAACATGGGTTTAATGTATCAATTTAGGAGCTCAAACTATGGTCAACATCCTGGCACCTGCTATGACAGCTGATGGATGGATACATTGGTCTGACTTAGCAGGTGGGTTTAGGAGGAACTCTAACCTCCAGTTTCAGACTATGAAATGGTTAGGACACCTGTTAGTGATAGTTGAAGCTCAGCTCACATTATTGAAGCAACCCAGAGTGAGACAAGAAGTGTGCAGGAGGACACGTCTGAGAGAAGGATCCAGCCAGGCCTGACTCTACCTTGCTAAAGAACAAGAAGCGAGAGGTGCACCCTGGTTCTTGAGGAGGGAGCAAAGTTACCATTAGAATGGACAGAACCTGCTGTAGCCCTCTTTCTATTAAAGGGAAATTAACTTTGTATGCTGTTGATGGACATGATGACAACCTTGGATTGTATATGTGACTATTGAAGTGTACCAGAAGCTACTATTAAAGTAAGTAACTACTTATTTAAGAGACTGTCTTTGTGGATTGTGTGTACTGCCAGCATCCCAAGCCTGACAGCATCCTCATTCCACATGGCACCCACAGGGCCCACAGAGCTCAGCATCCCCAACTCACTCCCCACATGCCCGAGTGTTAACCCCTTGGGCCACGTGTGCTACAATTTTTACAGTATTATGTACTGTAAATATGTATCATCCCAAAAGTGTCACATATGATGACCAACGATTGATAATAGTGATCATTTTAAAGACAGTTTAAGATTTAAAGGGAAAGTCTACTTTTGTGGATTTTACCGGAAAACCTCAGACCAGAGGCTGATACAGAAGTTTTTCATGGATTCAGATTGATAATATACAATGATTCAAAACAGGAATATTCAACAAAGCTGTTAATATATACACATTATTGTCATTTGTTCAATTGCTGTATGGCTAGACACAGTCTGGATGGCAAAGGGTTAAAATGGGTTAAAATAGCCAGTCCAAGGTACAGAAGGTCCCCAATGATTTTTGTTGCCCTAATTTTCATAAGGTGTCTATAGATGGAAGCAGGGAATACCAACTATCCAAGTAAATTGTGCTAAGTCACAGTATCCAGCCTTTTTAGGAGAGAAGAGACACAGCACATATTTGTGAAAAGGATCAAAATCCATAAAAGAGTTTAAAAAGAGTGCTTTCTTAAAACAGAAAGTAAATGAATGGTTTATACCTAGTGAGTATAGCACAATTACCCATGATTTTTAGCAAGTTGTTGGGCTTCTGTTAGAGATTAGCAAATTTGTGTAAAATTTAATTTGGGTGATTTGCTAAATTTGCAATCATTCAAATCAAATTTTACCGAATTGTTCATAAAACAGAAAAACTGCTATTTTCAGGGGAAGCTGGTGACCGGCACATCCAAGATAGTAGAGGAGAAGAAGGATGAAGAGCAAAGTGAGAAGAAAGGATGTCAGTGGACAAGTGGGGAGTAGTCCTGAGGATTTTGATGGGGGGGGGTGAAAGGAGAGTGCTCCTGCTCCCAATCTCACCTGAATAATTGTGTGGCTGGTGGCCAGTGCTTTCTCACCTTCTCTCACCTGAACAGGCTTCTATAGATGGCAATGTAGTGGTGGATGGTAGGACAGCTCCTTGCTCTGCAGCCAGGCTCCCACTAGCCCTCTAATGTCGCAAGGATGGGCATTTTATGCTGCAAGGAGAGAGCAGGGGGGAAAGTCCTTTAAGCCTCCTGTCACTCACAGTGACACTGAGGGTGCTATAAAAAGGACAGCGAGGGAGGAGGTGAGTTTGTTTTGTTTTATATTATTTCAGGGAAAAGGGAAAAATGTAGTCCGGCACGAATTGCGAGAATTTCGGGACTGCGGCAAAACAATAATTCTGATTCGTCTGAATTGGTTTGCTCACCTTTGCTCATCTAGCTTTCCTATATTTTTTGTATATCCCCCCCCCCCAATATGGCAGTCCTGTATTAGACATTACAGATGACTTGTATTCCATAGTTTTAACTTCCTTGGCTTGCTGTGACTTAAACTGGGACTAAAATTCCTGTGCTCCTCCGCTGCTGAAAAATGCGAGTTGTCTGTAGGCTAAAACGATCTAAAGAGATCCAACTTTCATTGCAAATCATCTGTTTTGACGTTAATCATCTGAGCGCATGGCTCGGAGCTTTGTGTGATGTAGTGTAATTTGATTTGTAGAGTGTGAGAATTTTATAACAGTCATTTGCGAATAAATTACTTAGCAGTTTTCTGCTCTGAAGAAACTTATTTGTGGTATAATTTAATTTGTTTCCATAAATAAGTGAATGACCTTCACATATAATTCCCCTGTGAATTATGGGACACTCAGCCACTAGTGGAGGAAAATCTTGTTTTACCACTTATCCCTGTATTTTTTTTATAGTTTTTGGAGAAAAAGAAAACCCACATAAAATGATGACATTTATTTATTTATTTTATGAAAAAAATGAATTATTAGTGTCACCAGGTATCTAATTGTTAATGTGTAATATTTAAACCTTTCTAAACTGACCCACCCCAGTCTGCCAGGCATAAAAATTTTACTTTTACTTTTAGAATAATAATGGTAAAAAAATGTGGGCCCCATTGGACATTGGTCAGAGGACAAACATCTATTTGGAGCAATACCCAAATCTTCAGTTTGGGGTGAATAACTGGAACTCAGAGATATGCTAAAGGGGAAGAAATGTTAATTTCCAGGTTTTTTTGTAAGAAAAATAAATAAACAGCTAGTGCAACATTTTAGATGCTGGGTGACATTTTTGTGCAATTAAACACTTAAAAAAAGTATATTTATTACTACAAGAACAGAGAATTCTTATTTGGATCCCGGGACTGACTCAGAGCCATCAACCAAACATCACAGAAGATCTAAGAATAACAGTATAGCTTTTTACCTGAAGTGTTCTATGAGTTTGTGGTTTAATCAGTAAGTTACATTTGATTCTCAAACAAGTTAAGGAGAATGGATGGGTATCCTAACAAAGGACAACTATACCAAAAGAGAGACAAAATGGGTTCTTCCCAAACTCAATTTTGTAACCCTATGCAGCAAGTACCTGGTATAATTAAAATATGTAACTTGAAAAAAATATATTTTTTGTTTACATGGCTGGAAAATATACATTTATCAACATACATGCTTTTAAACAATACACAATTCATTATGGTCAATTGATATACCATTACATATGGTCATGCATGTCTAAGTATGCTTTATTTCTTTATCTGGTCCTACACATTTTGCCCATTTAACAAGTTTCATCAGGGACAAATTATCTGTTATTGACTGCTTATTGGAGAGTTGAAATGCTTTTACGAAACATCTTTATGTTGCTGTATCAAAAAACATGAGTTACTTGTTGTTACTCAATTAACCAACTTTAGGTTGTGCAACAACATGATTAAGTTCTATAGGGCTAAAAGTTAGGCTTCATGAAGATTCCCATTAGTGAGGCCAAGGGAGTCCAGTTCGAACCTGGAGGTGCACGTGGAACAGTCACCCTAAACTATGGCAAACTTTAAGGTCAAACTTAGCTGAACAAACAGGCCTAAGTTCAACCCTACGTTTTG
Organism: Gastrophryne carolinensis; assembly: GCA_027917425.1. Classification (NCBI taxonomy): domain Eukaryota; kingdom Metazoa; phylum Chordata; class Amphibia; order Anura; family Microhylidae; genus Gastrophryne; species Gastrophryne carolinensis. Next base: position 211,762,037 of record CM051240.1, read on the forward strand.
GGTTGGGATCCCAATTTTTAACAGGAGTCTATACCTCAAAAATCAGTCCAAATATCTCCTGTGGAACCACTGTGGCTAAATGTAATGTAATGTAGAGAACAGTAGACAGAAAAATAGCCTGCCATTCAACAGTTCCAATAAACCTTATCACATTTATTGTATCATTTTAAAATAATCCATGAAGCACCAACCCTAAAAGATAATTCGATAAACAAGCAGATGGAACCATCTTGGTTTTGTTTGGAACTACCGGACCACTGGATATTTTTCTGTCTACTACACCTAAAGTCATCAAATCGTGCACCAGTAGTACACTTATAGTCATACTTATAGTAGTACACTTTATATTTCATAAATTGTGTAATATTATTAAAGCATATAGTGGCAAAATTAACAGATTTTAGAACTTATTCCACATATTCAGTTAAAGATACCAACAAATGTAGCCGCATGTGAAGAATCAGTTCTGGGCCACCATTTCTCCTCTATTCCGAGGAACTGCAACAGTTTCATCAACTAGTTCTACAGAACCACTGCTTCTGAGGCCCCTGAGCTTGGAAATTATCTGCTATGGGGTTACATATTGTTGAGAGCTACTTTTCCAGGTACTCAGTAGAGTACTGCAGGATAAGAACTGGTGCTATATAAGTGCACTAAGTAAGTCCATTGCTGGGCTCAGCTAAAGTGAGGCTGTATTGTGCTTTTTTGTGGTGTGCGGTTTAGTGATGGGAAGGCTGAGTCTTTGGATGTGCAAATCTTGACAACCCACAACGGTTAGCCTACAATTGCCTGTCACTCAAAGTCTTGCGTGTGTGCCACTTCACATGTACAACCATACTTATCAGACAGAAACACTATATCAGAGCTGATTATTTGTTTACAGCTTCCAAAATTACCCATTCTCATCACTGTCGCCGGCAAATAAAGCCCAGAAATGATTCCATTTGGCAAACGTGAATCCTATCAAGATGGAACCCTGGGGGAATCTATTTTCAAACAAGGTATCTAAATGATGATTTTTATACCCAGGAAAAATGTAAATACCTTTTAATGTTGGCAGTACTGTTATCATAATGACACAAGTATATATTAGAAATAGATTTCTCTTTTAATGTGGAATAAAAAGCTTTTCCTTAAGATGATGAGCGATCAGAAAGGATCATTTAAACACCAGCTGTGATTCTCATCTTCTCAATTCAGTTTTGTTCTTATCTGGCTAATAATCTATTCATTATCACTCAAACTTTTGGCTTTGCGTTGCTAACGATCATTAATCATGGATATAATTCAATGACAGCGGGTCGCGACCCACTAACAATGTACACCTTGTTTGCCTTAAAATGCTAATCGCCCCTCTGAAAAATTAATCAGAGTCTAAAGATACCGATATAACACGTGTGCTCTAATTGAACTATATTCAAATATACTTGGCAAGTATGGCGGAGGAGCCGCTCTTTCCACAACATTCATTTTACTTTTTAAACAAGATAAGACCTACATTTACAGAGTTTTTTTATAAGCTCGCTATTTGTTTTACACAAAACATATATAAAAGCACAGAAATAAACAAATTAAATAATTTAAAACCCACCTCCCATCAAAGCTTTTTTATATTGGGCAAAATGTAGTTACAATGTATCGTACAGGGGGGTAACAGCAGCAGCAATAGTTTCTCTGGGGCCTGTGAAAGCCAGTGCAGTGGTGGAGGATAACAGCAACAGCAGCAGCCTCACCTGGTCCCTAAGACCAGTGAAAGCCAGTGGAGGTGGGTAGCAGGAGCAGCAGTCTCTCTTAGCCCCCAAGACCTGTGACAGGAACTTTGGGTGAGTAGCAGCAGCTCCAGCAACAGTCTCTCAGGGTGCTCCCATCCTTGGGAATCAATGCTCTAGACAGTGGCATCAAGCATGTGGGTTATCCATGCCTGATTCATGTTTATGAATATCAGGATCTTCACATGAAGTGAGTTCTCTGTGGGATCACAATAGCCCCCCTGCACAAAGTACCCTCTAGATGCAACACTGCTAGCTGGGCATGACAGCATGGACATGGTTAACTCTGCCAGTTGGGGCCAGATGTTCAATTTCTCTGCCCAGAACTCCATGGGATCCATGTTGTCATGGGACAGGGAGTCTCTAGATATTCCACCAATTAGTGGTTTAGTTTTTGCCAGGTGGTGGTGTTGGTAGGGCGCTAGCCACTTAGCTGAGTGGGTGGCAGCATTAAAATGCTAATCCTAGACTCCAGGCTTAAATGGCTAGCTTGGCTACTTTTGCTGCTGCCCCTGGCCCCTCTAGCAGTCATTGGAGTGGAGATTGAGGGTTCAGGGTCTCTGGCCCTGACGACCTCTTAGCGATGATGCTGGATCACGCTGGTAGGCCTCAAGGAAGTGACCACAGAGTAATTAACGGTAATATGCCACTCTGGCATCCCTCTTGGAAGGTGTAAAAAAGAGAAACATTTTGATGCAGAACTGAGGGTCTACCAATGCCCCCAGCTAGTAGTCATCCCTCTGGTGAATGACTTTGATGCAGATGTTGCTGCGCAAGCATGCCAGTAGGCATGCAGCCATTTACACAAGGGACTCTGTGCTCCTGTCCTCCCCACTCTCCACTGAATACTGCCAGGGGTGCTGGGGTCCTCCTCATCAAGCCCTTTGTCCTTAGTGTCATGAACAAGGCCTGGGCGTGGAACTCCTCCTTCTCCTCCACCACTTCATCCAGCTGAATACTGCCAGGGGTGCCGGGGTCCTCCTCATCAAGCGCTTTGTTCTTAGTGTCATGAACAAGGCCTGGGCGTGGAACTCCTCCTTCTCTTCCACCACTTCATCCAGCTGAATACTGCCAGGTGTGCCGGGGTTCTCCTCATCCACCTCTTTGTCCTTCAGCTCCTATGGCTCCTGAGCGTGAAACTCCTCCTTCTCCTCCACCACTTCATCTAGCTCCAGGCTCAACTGAATGTGATACATGTGAGCAATAGCCTGGGACCCCTTGATAATGTGACATTGCAGGGACATCCGCCAGTAATCCGCCAAGGTAATAACATTGCTAAGACTGTAGTTTTGCAGCCAACGAGTAGCAAAGTAGCTGCCTCGAACAACCTCATAAAACAGCACACATCACCTCCAAAGACTGAGTGAAAGGTAGGCAGGTAAAAACGGTCAGAACCCAGAACCAAGTATAAGGTTGACCTGTGGAAAAATTGAATGTGAATTCCCCCTACACCAGACTTTCTACTGTATCACAAAGTACAGCTTTCCCTATTTCTAGCTATGCCCCTGATAAGGAGCCGGTCAGGAACCAGGAAGCAGCAATGACACACTTTTGTGCTGGCAGGGCCTGTGTGGGTGACAGCAAAGGGAGGCGGCTTGTGGCGGGCTAGGAGCGGATTGGCCAGCTGCATTACATCATCTGTGACTCCTGCGTCCTTTGCTTCCACATAAATCCATGTGTTTATTTAAAACAAACTTACGGGAAGTTCACATACATTGTTTCCTATTTTCTTCTAGTCCTGATGCCAGTCATGAGGAGGTCTGGTCCATTCTGGCATTTGCATGGGTATGCCCAGTGCCGGTGCCAGTCAGTGAGATGAGGAGATCTAATTGCAACTGCACCACATCCTCAGTTGAGTGCTTACAATACTATACATTATGTAACCAGGGTTGATCTGCGGTGTAAATATTTTTGTATTTTTAGAATAATGCGTAAGTACTGAATTGTTTATTTTTGTTATATTAGGGTAAATATGTTTAAATGCAAAGTTATTAAACAGCTCACCCACTAATAGCAAATGTGATCCTTAGGTGGAGCGTGACCAGGTCTCTGCTCAGCCTGAAGTTTTAAGTGGAGGCATGTCAGCTCTTGTGCCAAGGTAGTTCAGAATTAAACGTAACTTTTAATAATTCCCATAAAAGAGGGGAGCGCAAAAGACACACAAACATCTCACCTTTGGAAAAGAAGCCTGCTTGTCTTGTTGCCTACATTTGAGGACCTGCTTTAATAGTCCCTTGAAAATCACAGTTACAATGAAACCAGTGCCTTAAGGTGGAACATCGGGGGAGGTTAAAACTTCCCCCGTACCTCACCTCGATCTGCTGCTCCCCCTTCTCAGTTTTACCTTTGGGGACTAGTTACTCTCCTCACTTGGGGATCCATCTTATGGGTCCGTCAGATTCCGGGCGACCTTACGACGGGCAGCACCATCTTGCATCCCATCAGGCACTGATGAATGGGATGCAATGGAGCCGCCCGAAATCCTGTGAGACTTCGCTGAGCAGTGTGGGACTTTGAAGAGCAAGGCTAAAGTCGAGCTGTCATTTACAGAAGGCTAAGCGGGCGACGGCTTGAGGATCGTGCCCCGAAGCAGCCGGCAGCAGCGACATCCAGTAAGTAGGGGCAGATGGGTGGGGGGAAATGGGCCTTTTTTTATTTTTGGTCTGATGTTCCTCTTTAAAGGTAAGGCTCTGTGAAAGTTTTTTGGATCACAAATATGGGGCTAACTGTGTCCAGAAACTTTTAGCCATGCAGTGTGTATATTGAAGTGCCTTTCTTGATGTACTGTAGCTCTTTAATAGCTTCTGCATGTAACTTATATATATGTATATATATACACTCACACACTCCATAGGGGATTGTTTTAAAATCGGATACGGTAAGCAGCATGCACTGTGCCTAATATTCTTCTGGCTTTTTTTCACTCTTAGTAATGACTATAAATTTGGGGGAACAAAGTGTAATTTTCCTTTCTAAAGCCAACAAATTATAAAGCAGAAAAACGCTTTTAAAAAATTACTTAAAGTGGACAATTTTAAATATGGTGGGGTATTTGTATGAAGGGCTATTTAAGAGCACCTTCTAACCACAGGCTCAACATTTTTCTATTATAATGTGCAGATATCATGTGGCATTCCCACACACTGATACTGTATAGAGTTCAATTTATTTTATGATAACGTGATATTAACCAGTGAAATTCTTGACAAGAATTACAGGGGTCAAGACTAAATGTAAGAGGTATATTATCCCATAGCAAAAAAACATTAGTCCAACTGCACTCCGAATGTACAGCCCAATTCTTGCTATTTTTATAAATCACAAGGGGCCAATGTAAAAAAACATTTAGGTAACAAATAAAATCTAAGCAAAGGGCACTTTTCACTCCAAATAAAAATGGGGCACACTTTTTGCACCTAGTACTAAATCACCCCTTTGATTTAGCACCAGGTCAAAAAAGGGCGTTTTGGGAGTAAAAAGTTTCATTCACTTTTACCTAGTAATCCAGCTCCAAAAAATAGCACTTCCATTTAATTTTTCTTTATCAATCTTTTTATTGTGTATATTCTATACACAGAATTTAAAGTTTACAGACAACTTAAGTCACAATCAGGAGCTTATTCAGTGCATACAAGAAAATCCATTCAAGAGTTACTAAAAAAGTTCAATTCAAATATATTAAAAGAAAAATAACAACCCCTATGAGGGGGGGGGAAGGAGGTAGTGGGGGGGAGTAAAGGAAGGGGTCAAGGAAGGATCAGATGCTCATTAGGTTTACATCAAAATCTGTAGGCAGAAAATTCCGAACCCAAGGATTTCACACCTCCCTGAACAGCTCCAAAATGGCGGACATTTTTTCCAATGGCCATAATGCAGTTAACCTTGTTTTTAAAGGTGTTGAAGCTCAAGGTGGGGGACCTCCAAGGCCCAGCTATCACCAGCTTTGCCCCTGATAGGATATAATACATGAACCGCCTTTTCAGTCTAGAACTGTGGGGGATTAGGGCGTTGAGGAGAGCTACCCAAAGGTCTCTGACCACTGATCTACCACATACCTTGCTGAAAACTCTAAAGATTCTTGACCAAAATCCCCTAACTACTGGGCAATCCCACCACACATGCCAGTATGACCCGGTGAGAGGCGCACCCCCGGAAGCAGTTCCCCTGGAACTCAGTGGAAAAGTGTTTCATTTTCTCTGGGACCATATACCATCTTGCCATTAGTTTTACGTTAGCCTCGATTAAAGTCACAGATGCCGAGCAACCAAAGGAAGCGTTCCACATCCTCCACCATTTTTCTTGATCCATCTCCCTACCCAGTTCATGGTGCCAATTTTTGGTATAGGATGGACATGTATCCGTACCCCTTGAGGTCAAGTTATGATATATCTCTGAGATTGCTCCTCTGCCTCTGGGATCCCTACAGCAGCGCATCTCAAAAAAAGTTAGTTTTTCAAACTCCTGCGAATTCCTCACTCCATTTAATTTTTCACCTAAAGTGCACTTTTTAAATACAAATGGTGCTGAATCAACCGCAAAAGGGTTTTTTAAAGATTTTTGTCATGATTATTTTTCTTAATGCAGTTCAGCACCATATTTAGCTAAATATGGTGCTGAATTGTAGCGAGGAAAAATATCATGAGAAAAAGCATTTTCTCTGAAAAAATTAGTAAAAACAAGACAATGATTAGGGCAGTATACGGGGTCTGATGCGATCGGCACCGGGATGCCCCGCTGTGTGAAACCCCCCAGGTCACCCCATACACTTACCTTGCTTCCTGGTCCAACGGCATATTCGCAATCTGCATCCCCGCTACCACTCTAGCAGGGTGCGTGCCTGCGCCAGCCATTTGTGAATGGCCAGCGTGGGCATGATCCGTGTTAGAGGGAAGCGCGGGATACAGCCACCAGCCCCCGCGGAGCCGTTGGCCTGCACCGTAGCTGCGCATGCGCCATAGAACTGGGAAGAGGTGAGTTAACTTTGGCGATCTGGGGGGTTTCATGCAGCGGGGCACCCCCCATCAGGGTTTCCCAGGGGAAAGGACCAAAACCCTGATAGTCAAAATCCTTGGTTTTGGTCCACTTTAAGAACTGTGAGCGTGGGGCTCCTGCCTTGTGCCTCCACGTATTTGGAGCCCCCACTATCTACTGTGGACTGCAATCGCTGTGAGCAGACTGGGGTCATGTTGCAATTCCCAGCATACTTTTTTCTGGCTCAGGCAGTGTACTGTGGCTTAACCAGCCCCCACATTAGCTTGGCCCCACAGCTGCCTAACCTGCAGCAGCCTTGCCCCCTCGGCAACCCAACAGGGTCCTTGCAGCAGTCTTTTAAGGCCACTCAGCAGGAAGGTCCAACAGCAGCATAACAGGACCCCTGCAACTACCTGGCCCTACATTGAAAAAAAAATGACTGTATCTAGGGATCTCAACCACATGTAGTTCCACCCTGCCAGAAAAAGTAATATACTTTGTACGAGTTTCTGTTAATAAACACTGTATAGCAGTTGCATGTCACAAGCCGCCATGTGGAGAGATGTTAGGCTCAATAAGGGGTCTAAAGAGACCAAAAGGCCCTCTACTCAAAAGTAAAAGAAAAGAGGTGCTTTCCTAGAACCAAAAGGATTTGCACAACACAAAAAATAATAGAATTACCCATCACTCCTTGCAGTGGGCAGGGTCATGCAGATCATCTCTTTACATCTCGGAGCAATGCGAGGCACTCAATAAGACTGTGAGTGTGCAATGCCAAGGATTAGCTTAAAGTTTACACAGCCAAACACCTTCCAATTATGGTCACATGTTTCAAGCTCTTGGCTCTCATCAGCATAAGGCTGGAAGTAGTTGGCTGCATGGTGGGGTGAGACTTGGTAAGTAACAAAACAGTCGTAAGCCACCATGTGGAGAGAGCCATGTTATGCTTAAAAATGGCGGGCTAAGGAGATCAAAAGAGACTCTACTGAAAAGTAAAGGAAAAGAGATGCTTTCCTAGAAGAGCAAGTGTTTACACAGCACCCAATACAAGAAATAATAGAATTACCCATTAATCCTGATAGTGGGCGGAATCAGGCTAATCATCTCTTTACATCTTGAAGTTATCCATGGTACTCAGAAAGCTACTGAGTGTGTAATGCCAAGGATTAGCTTCAAATTTACGCAGCCAAACGCATCCACTTGGTACATTCTCTATTAGAGATGAGTGAACATTTCAAAAGTTTGGTTCGAGGGCTCGCCAAACTTTTGCGAAAATGTTTGGTTAGGACTGAACTAGTCCTGACCAAACTTTTGCCTAAAAAGCATAAAGAAAAAAAAACTGTCCCATATAACACACAGGATAAAAGTCCTGTATCACACTCTGAGGTCACTTAGGACTGTATCAAAAAAGTAAGAAGTAAAGAAGTAATGGCCTTTTACAAGTGGTCAAAAATGTGCCTATTTTGGGTAACATAGGGTTGATCTGACACTGTGTAGGCCTGGCCTTATGATTGTAGGCTCCCGACCTCACGCGTCTCGCCGGTCACACCCACCCCCCGCCTCCTTTCCTACTCATCTTCAACGTCGATGACATGTGAGTGGAGTGGGCGAGCAGCAGCACAGACTCAGCAGGAGAAGTAAGGACATTTTTTCTGTTTCTGACCGCAGAGATGTCGGCAGCAGCAATCACCTGATCACCTGAGAGTTTTACTTTCCCTTGCAGCCAAAGTGTCAGCTCTTCTGTCAAGCCTCCCCTGCCACAGGCTGGGTTTTGTTTTGTTTTTTTGTGCCCCATTATGATGTGGCCTCTGGTGCAAATATTAAATGGGGCCCTTTCACGCCCACTGTAAGGCCAGCGGCTGGCAGGGCTGGTCACAGTGGGTTTTGTTCTGCTTTAAAGCTGATTTTCTCTCCCTGAGTATCCCAAACTAGGATGCCCCGCTGTGTGAAGCCCCGACTGTTCACTCAATAATCTTACCTCTCCAACGAGCCCTTGTCGCATGTGCGGCCAAATAGCTGTGTGTGGCCATGTGCAGCTGAATGTACATTTTCAGGCGACAAATAGAGAAAAAGCTATACTCACCTTTTCTCCCACACAGACTGTTGCTCATAGTCCGGGGCAGCAGCACTCAACTGAAAGGCGTCATCCAGGTCCCTCGCTACCCGGCATCATGCGCAGCACCCCTATCTCATCTGGTCTTTCTTCCTGTCTCCCTCTGACATGGTGATATCCCGGTGAGCTGCCACACCCCCTCCATTGCATTGAAAGGAGGGAAACTTAGGCCCTTATTTTAGAAGGGATAGCGTCAGGTAGTGGCTGGTTAATGAGAGGTAGCGACAGGTAGCGACTGGTGAACGCCGGACACAGCACGCAATTACACATTTATCAAGCAGAATTTGTTTAGCGACTGGGATATGTAGCGTCTGATTCATCATTTTCACAGCCTCAGCGAACAGCGTCAGCGTACAGCCTTGCACAGCGCCAGGTATGACCTCTCGCTACCTGTCGCTCTCCCATACATTTCAATGGACGATCCTTTTCTTCTCTTTAAACGGGTTTTTTTTTTTTTTTTCAAAAAAATCACAAATAATTCTTTGACCTCTTCTGGAATTGAAATAGCAGTTTTTTCATAATTTTTTCATTTCTTATATATTTCCTCAGAAATGACATTACAGGTCTGGCATTAAAATGTTCATTTTACAATGTTGTTACAATGTAATTCCATATGTTTTTGCTTCGCTAGTTGATAGATGCTTGAAAACAGACTTTAAACACACCGCCTCCTGCGCTCTGGGCTTCAAACAAGTATTTTTCAGTGCCAGAGATTTGTGAGGCTGTTTTTTTGCTGAATATGGCGTGAGTCGGTCGCTATGAGCGGTCGCTAACATGCACTCCCATACAGCGCTGTACTGGTCAAATAGCGACTCCTCACAATGTATTCAACATTACTGAACAAAGTAGCGACCCACAGTCGAGCACTGCGACTACTAGCGTGCGCTCTGAAAATGCCTGCTACAGACGCTCATCTGTCGCTACCTGCCACTAATGATGAATCAGCCTCAGGGCAGCTCACAACGGGGTTTTACCCAGCGGGTAATTCCAAACTTGTGTGCCCCAGGGGGTGAACTAAAACTCGGGCTATGAAAATCCTGGCTTTTGTTCTACTTTAAAAATGGTCTTATTTGGCTGAGTGTAGTTCAGGGTCATTTTATAGAGTTAGAGGGTCTTTTATGAAACTAGCGGGAAATCATTTAGCTTTGGGGAGGGGGATTGTCATTTGGTTAAAGTGGACCGTCACCCATGGGTGATCGGCCCGGGAATCTATAAGATTCCCGGGCCGATCACCCCCCTCACCGCGGGACATCCGAGATCGGGATGTCCCGCGGTGAGGGACCCCCCCCAAAACCCCAAAAGAACTCACCTGATCGGCGGCGGCAGCGGCCGCCTCCCGCGCGTTCCTCTAGCCGTGCGCGCGCCCGCGCCGGCCGTTTGTGAGTGGCCGGCGCGGGCGCGCGCACTGTCAGAGGGGCGCGCGGGAGGCGGCGGCGGACGCGCTGCCTTGTCCGCCGCTTGTCCGTGGGAGCGTGGTGAGGTGAGTTTGGGGGTTTCTGGGGGGTTTTACACAGCGGGGCAACCCCTAATCGGGGTGCCCCCCTGAAGTGGACCAAAACCCAGGATAGTCAAAATCCTGGGTGTTGGTCCACTTTAAGGGGTCTCTTTTGGATGAACATTTTTTCAGGCTGAAGGGAATTGGATTGTAGATTGAGAGGTGTCTGTTTGGCTCAGGGGTCTCTTATGGACTGAGGGGCCTATCTGAATGGCTGGGTGAATGTTTCTTTAAGGGAGCAGCATTATATACCGTAGTTTAAGTGAACAGCATTATATAGGTAATAACTCTATACTGTGATTTTAGGGTCAATGTATACTTTTTCTTTAAGTGAGCAGCATTATATACCATAGTTTAAGTGAGCAGCATTATATCCCGTTGCTTAAGTAAGCAGCATTATATAGGTAAGAACTCTATACTGTGAATTTAGGGTCAATGTATACTTTTTCTTTAAGTGAGCAGCATTATATACCGTAGTTTAAGTGAGCAGCATTATATACCGTAGTTTAAGTGAGCAGCATTATATACCGTAGTTTAAGTGAGCAGCATTATATCCCGTTGTTTAAGTAAGCAGCATTATATAGGTAAGAACTCTATACTGTGATTTTAGGGTCAATGTATACTTTTTCTTTAAGTGAGCAGCATTATATACCGTAGTTTAAGTGAGCAGCATTATATACTGTAGTTTAAGTGAGCAGCAATATATACCGTAGTTTAAGTGAGCAGCATTATATACCGTAGTTTAAGTGAGCAGCATTATATGCCGTAGTTTAAGTGAGCAGCATTATATATCGTAGTTTAAGTGAGCAGCATTATATATTGTAGTTTAAGTGAGCAGCATTATATACCGTAGTTTAAGTGAGCAGCATTATATACCGTAGTTTAAGTGAGCAGCATTATATACCATAGTTTAAGTGAGCAACATTATATACCGTAGTATAAGTGAGCAGCATTTTATACCGTAGTTTAGGCGAGCAGCATTATATACCGTATTTTAAGTGAGCAGCATTATATACCATAGTTTAAGTGAGCAAAATTATATACCGTAGTATAAGTGAGCAGCATTTTATACCGTAGTTTAAGCGAGCAGCATTATATACCGTAGTTTAAGTGAGCAGCATTATATACCGTAGTTTAAGTGAGCAGCATTTTATTCCGTAGTTTAAGTGAGCAACATTATATACCGTTGTTTAAGTGAGCAGCATTATATACCGTAGTTTAAGTGAGCAGCATTATATGCCGTAGTTTAAGTGAGCAGCATTATATACCGTAGTTTAAGTGAGCAGCATTATATACCGTAGTTTAAGTGAGCAGCATTATATACCGTAGTTTAAGTGAGCAGCATTATATACCATAGTTTAAGTGAGCAGCATTATATACCGTAGTTTAAGTGAGCAACATTATATACCGTAGTTTAAGTGAGCAACATTATATACCGTAGTTTAAGTGAGCAGCATTATATACCGTAGTTTAAGTGAGCAGCATTTTATTCCGTAGTTTAAGTGAGCAGCATTATATACCGTAGTTTAAGTGAGCAACATTATATACCGTAGTTTAAGTGAGCAGCATTTTACCGTACCGTAGTTTAAGTGAGCAACATTATATACCGTAGTTTAAGCGAGCAACATTATATACCGTAGTTTAAGTGAGCAGCATTATATACCGTAGTTTAAGTGAGCAACATTATATACCGTAGTTTAAGTGAGCAGCATTTTATACCGTAGTTTAAGTGAGCAACATTATATACCGTAGTTTAAGTGAGCAGCATTATATCCCGTTATTTAAGTAAGCAGCATTATATAGGTAAGAACTCTATACTGTGATTTTAGGGTCAATGTATACTTTTTCTTTAAGTGAGCAGCATTATATATCGTAGTTTAAGTGAGCAGCATTATATACTGTAGTTTAAGTGAGCAGCAATATATACCGTAGTTTAAGTGAGCAGCATTTTATTCCGTAGTTTAAGTGAGCAACATTATATACCGTAGTTTAAGTGAGCAGCATTATATACCGTAGTTTAAGTGAGCAGCATTATATACTGTAGTTTAAGTGAGCAGCATTATATACCGTAGTTTAAGTGAGCAGCATTATATACCGTAGTTTAAGTGAGCAGCATTATATATTGTAGTTTAAGTGAGCAGCATTATATACCGTAGTTTAAGTGAGCAGCATTATATACCGTAGTTTAAGTGAGCAGCATTATATACTGTAGTTTAAGTGAGCAACATTATATACCGTAGTATAAGTGAGCAGCATTTTATACCGTAGTTTAAGCGAGCAGCATTATATACTGTAGTTTAAGTGAGCAGCATTATATACCGTAGTTTAAGTGAGCAGCATTTTATTCTGTAGTTTAAGTGAGCAACATTATATACCGTAGTTTAAGTGAGCAGCATTATATACCGTAGTTTAAGTGAGCAGCATTATATACTGTAGTTTAAGTGAGCAACATTATATACCGTAGTATAAGTGAGCAGCATTTTATACCGTAGTTTAAGCGAGCAGCATTATATACTGTAGTTTAAGTGAGCAGCATTATATACCGTAGTTTAAGTGAGCAGCATTTTATTCTGTAGTTTAAGTGAGCAACATTATATACCGTAGTTTAAGTGAGCAGCATTATATACCGTAGTTTAAGTGAGCATCATTATATACCGTAGTTTAAGTGAGCAGCATTATATACCGTAGTTTAAGTGAGCAGCATTATATACTGTAGTTTAAGTGAGCAGCATTATATACCGTAGTTTAAGTGAGCAGCATTATATACCGTAGTTTAAGTGAGCAGCATTATATACTGTAGTTTAAGTGAGCAACATTATATACCGTAGTATAAGTGAGCAGCATTTTATACCGTAGTTTAAGCGAGCAGCATTATATACTGTAGTTTAAGTGAGCAGCATTATATACCGTAGTTTAAGTGAGCAGCATTTTATTCTGTAGTTTAAGTGAGCAACATTATATACCGTAGTTTAAGTGAGCAGCATTATATACCGTAGTTTAAGTGAGCAGCATTATATACTGTAGTTTAAGTGAGCAACATTATATACCGTAGTATAAGTGAGCAGCATTTTATACCGTAGTTTAAGCGAGCAGCATTATATACTGTAGTTTAAGTGAGCAGCATTATATACCGTAGTTTTAAGTGAGCAGCATTTTATTCTGTAGTTTAAGTGAGCAACATTATATACCGTAGTTTAAGTGAGCAGCATTATATACCGTAGTTTAAGTGAGCATCATTATATACCGTAGTTTAAGTGAGCAGCATTATATACCGTAGTTTAAGTGAGCAGCATTATATACTGTAGTTTAAGTGAGCAGCATTATATACCATAGTTTAAGTGAGCAGCATTATATACCGTAGGTTAAGTGAGCAACATTATATACCGTAGTTTAAGTGAGCAACATTATATACCGTAGTTTAAGTGAGCAGCATTATATACCGTAGTTTAAGTGAGAAACATTATGTACCGTAGTTTAAGTGAGCAACATTATATACCGTAGTTTAAGTGAGCAGCATTATATGCCGTAGTTTAAGTGAGCAACATTATATACCGTAGTTTAAGTGAGCAGCATTTTATACCGTAGTTTAAGTGAGCAACATTATATACCGTAGTTTAAGTGAGCAGCATTTTATACCGTAGTTTAAGGGGCAATTTAAGAAAGGATAGCGTCAGGTAGCGCCTTGTTAATGAGAGGTAGCGACAGATAGCGACTGGTCAACGCCGGACACAGCACGCAATTACACATTTATCAACCAGAATCTGTTTAGCGACTGGAATAGCGACATGTAGCGGATGATTTATCAGTTTCATAGCCTCAGCGAACAGCGCCATTGTTCTGCCTTGCACAGCGCCAGGTATTACCTCTCGCTACCAGTTGCTCTCCCATACATTTCTATGGCAGACACAATGTTTGTATTTTTTTGTGTTTTTTTTTTTTTAATATTAATGTATTAAGCATTATTTCTGAATTGTCTGGAATGTTTCCAATGTTTTTTTTTTTTCTGAAAATGTATTTAGGAATGTGTCACTTGGATGTAAAAATCACAGCCCTCTCCCAATGTAATTTCAGTTATTGCTATCGTTTTCGAAGGTGTCAAACCACCCAAATAATCAATCTTTTTAAAGCGTTACAGGCGCTCTATGCCGCAGTCAGCTAAGAACAGCGCCCACGCTATACCCTCGAACTTTCTTTATTGAATCAGTGGTGTTGCGGCGAGGGCCAGTCGCTATTCCGAGTCGCTATGTGTCGCAGGCGGCGGCGCTGTGCTGATCATACATGTGTTTTTTTTTGGGGGGGGATTGAATCTTCTTTTAACGCCCACAGTCGCTGTTGTTGAATACGCAGCAGACACGGGCGCATCTGACTCATCACTAGCATGACTGCAACGCTTTTTTCACTTTCGTTCTGCACCTTCCGGTTTCCACCTCTGAGGAATCACCATGCGGCCTAGACGCCCTGCCACATGCCTCCCCAGCTACACCTCCGATTCTTCCCCCCAACCCCTCCCCACCCTCCCTGTCTCCCCTGGCCCCTCAACATCCCCTGTTCCCCCCACAACCACAAAACAGAGCCGCAAAAGGGTGGATACGCGTGTTAACGGCCAGGTGGTTAAAGTGAGTATATGTTCAATTTATGTTGTGCAACAATATTGCTTGTTATATATGTTTATTACTAAATATATATATATATATGTATTGATGTTTTTTTTTTTTAAATGTGTTTTTTTATAGGATTTATGTGTTGCAGAATATGACTATGCCCGTGGTGCAAAGAGGCGCATAGCGTTGGAGGTGAAGGCCACTGTGTCCCGGCGCTTCCAGACAAATCTCAGTGTCGGTTCAATAATGCAGAAGTGGTCGGATTTCAAGCGCCGGGACCCAGAGGGCGTTTATAGGTTCTATGATTCAGGTAAGTGTCACCTCACAACATGTAAATCCATACAATAATGTTGTATTATAATGTAGTACATTTTTGGTTTTATTTTTAAAGGTGTCCTTATTTTTTTACCTTCTACACAGATAAACGTTCTCCCCTGGGCAAACATGGGAAGGGTTTCCTCCCCCGCAGAAGAGTGGTGGGGTCGGATGAATCTGCGGGGGAGGGGCCCTCTTGCCAGTTCTATCTTGAGGGCCCAGGGGAGGAAGGGGATGACGCCCCAGAGGAGCGTGCTGCTGGAGGGAGGGCAGTCTGGAGCCTCAGCTCCTCACAATCGGACCCAGTTGAGTCTCAAAACCCTGTGGGCCACTCTCAAGTGGGGAGTCCAAGTGGGGAGGTGGAGTTGGACTCACCCACACTCCCTCAAGGATCTGGGAGTGAGAGGGAGGAGGGTGGCCCATGTGTTTTGGGCTCTTCTGGGCCGATTGTGAGGAGTCGAGGCTCCATGCCTCCTCCTCAGAGTCCTCCCTGGGATACCAGCGGCAGTTCATCCCCTGGTGAGTGCATTTCTAATTGTTGTTTGTATGTTACAGGTGGAATCGGCGCATTTTCAATAATCCTGTGCCCTTGTTATCTGGTTTTTAGGGCATCATAGAACCGGCACCTCCAGCAGCTATGCGCCAGCCCTTGCCTGCGGGCATAGTCATGGTAAGTGTTTGTTGTTATCACTCACATGGCATGTGTAATGACATTCAAAACTACATACACATGTTTGCTGCTACATAGCATAATATTTTTAAGTAATTTTAAGAAAATTCTGGAACCCCACTCCAGTTCAATCCAAATGCAACCAACCCCAAAGTTACTGCTACACCATGATGCTGCCTACCAAATGTTTTTGTTGTTGTTTTCATGCAAACACATGTTGCACACTCTACTATGAATATGATCAGCTCAACTTAAATGACTGCATTAGCATTGCACTGTAAATGTTTGAGGCACATTATATTGATGTGTCCATGTTGCACACCTAAATTATTCACCTGACCTCACGGACCAGTAAATATGCTAATGTATAGCAAACATGTGTGTAAACATGGTAGCATGATTTACCAGACTCCCTAAACAAGTGGATGTATAATCTAAATTTGTAAGCGCAAACCTTATGATTGTTTTTTGTTTGTTTTTTCCAAACAGATGTTTCCACGCAGACGGACCCTGTGACCATACTCCCCACCCAAGCTCCAGGGATACCCAGCAGCATGGGCCCGAGCCACAGCTGCGATGGTGAGTACACTAACTTCATATCCAAACATACTTTGGCCACCTATATGTCACCCTAAAAGCTATCATAATTGGCAATGTCCCTATGTGGTTAATTAGCACACATTTAGCTGACATTTGCGTGACCCACAATCATAAATGCATGTCTACATGCTAGATTGTTGCATTCCCTTTGTTTCCTTTCAAACCATAATACATTTTGTTTAAAAAGTTTTGGTGTCCAAATTAAACTAATTTCAAAATAAGGTTGAGAACTAGAATAGGAATAGCATAAGGGTTAGAATCTTTATTACTTTGGACATGATGTTTTGAGCAAAATAACCCAATCAATGCCCACAATCTTACTTAGCCCTTCATTTAGTACAAACGGTTACTTCAATATGTAGGGTATTGCTGATAAATGCACATGTAAGGCACTAGTACTCATATAATGGACCCACATAAGGGCCCAGTTTGCACAAATGTTAATGTAGTTGGTCACATCATGAGACCAAACTATATAATGTGAAATCATCTGTGTACATTTGTATCATGTTCTATTGACTAATCCATTTTTTGTCTCCATACAGCTTGCATTAATGAGCATTGCAGACTGGCAGTACGTCCGACGGATGCGACTTATGCTGCTGGGAAAGATGAAACAGCGGTAGGTGACTGATAGACACAAAAGCTTTTAGTTTCTAACATATTCTGAAGATGTGAGCAAGATGAGGTAATCAGTGTGCCAAACTAGAACATACACACATAGGTCAAATTACACATACCCGCCACCTCAAAAATGTCCCGACCTAGGGCCTCACTCGAGCTTTTCCCTAAAATCACATGTTTCCAAACAAATGGTCAAGACACAAACAACATTTCATTGAAAACAACATCCTTACTAGAACCAAACTAAAATCAGTCTTACCCTCATCCCTAGCAGCCGCACAGTGAAGGATCCTTTCCGGACGCACACTTCCTGTATTCGGGTCTAAAACAATCCACAATGGATATCAATATTAACAACCATAGTATTGTTAATGTTTGCATTTCTTAAAAAATGATTTATTTAAGCACAAAAACTTAGCATGCACATCATTACAACATTATCATGTAGGATACGGTTGCTTCCCAGTCCCCTTTAACTATCCAGCTTGGAGTGATAATTAACATGATTTGGAAGTATCAACTAACAAAATATACACATTTGAACTCAAACAACAGAAATGATACAGTGTGCTTTGCAATAGACACACACAGGGTCCTGTCGACCTGCAACACAGGAAGTGGGGTCCAAAGATGAAGCAGGGACTTGGCCTACAATGAAATAACATGACTGAAAGCCATGCACACTTATATGACATTGCCAAAATCAAGGTTGACACATGCACTTACTGGCATCCAAAGAGTATGTAGCCTCATGAGGAGATGCTGGTGCAATTCTGAGGGCAACTATGATAAAAAAATATCAGACCGGGTTAAGCTTGAGGGTGGGGGAAGGGCAGGATTCAGGGTGACCTCATCAGGCGAATCATGTGAGTCATAATGTGCCACTATGCATAAAGCGAGAGACAGGAAGTTTAAATATTACAGAGGTTTAATCTGCTACTTAACATGTCCTACTGTTAGTATGCCAAAGAATTGGTTAACAAATAAGAAGATACATTTAACCAACCATAATTTGCAATGTGAAAACAATGTACCTTCACCGCAACCTGTGGTGTCATCCCCAGCATCCACACCTTGCAGGCGACTGAGAGGAATCTTGCACTTCAGCATCTCCTCATATGGCCTGTATTTACTCTTTTGACCCTGCTTGGTCCCACTGTCTACAAGTAGGTCATTCTTCATCTTTTGCATAAGGGCCATTTTCATTTTCATTGTTTTGCCTAAAAACTGACTTTGGTAGCCAAACAATAAGTCCCATTTAGCCAGTGTCAGACGCACAAGAGTATTGTTATCCGCCAAATTAAATTCTGGCTCCCTCTTGGCCAGCACCCACTCCACTGGTACTCGGTCCAGCAGTGGCCGTCAGATGTCCAGAATTTGGCTCCATCCTGTAGATGCACACACCACAAAACAACACACACCAGCACGCATGCAGACTAAAAAATGGCAACAACTGCTGTTTGAGTGTGGCAGATTTTATGTGCTCTTTGAACCAATCACAAGCAGGCCCAGTTAATTGCTTCACACATACTGGCCAGGTGTTTGTAGCTACATCTTGACTCCATTGACTGAGGTTTCTGGCAAACATGTGTGTCAGGCAATGAACTAATGAATTACCTACTTAACAAGGCTGACAGACATTAGGAAGAAATGTGAACCATGTATCTTAACAACATTGGAACTGTGGTGCCAAAAACGGCTATTTGAATTTTGAGCAACATAACTTTCATTGGCCAAAAGATGTCTGAGCAAACAGATCCGCAAAAGTACACTATTATGCTTGTGCTAGCCGTTTCCAACACACCTGTAGTAAGCTAATTACAGACCGGAAACAGCTAACAAACGCAAGAGGCGGCTAAGCGGACCAGTCCTTTGGATAAGTATCTCTTTTCTTAAACATTCTTTTATTGATACACTGTGGCAAAGGCTGTGGTGTTTTGGTTTACTTAGCCCTAGCTTGCACTAAGTGTCTGGCTGTGTTTCTGGCTTACTGTCTGTGGCTTTGTTGAGGTTTTCTGGCATCAGTGCTGTTTCTTTGGGAGTTTATTTTTGGTGGCATATGCAAATATTGTGTGGAATCAAGCAAGTGAGAATTGTTTTGGGGACCTTTTGTGGGTTGTGCAGCAACTCCCCTCTTGGTTGTGCCAAACTTTGAAAGCATACTTGCAGCAGGCTGATGGTTCTAACCACTATACATCTGGTTTTGTGGTGAGCTGCATCTGTGTGATTGTGTGTGGATTGTGATTGTGTATGTGGAGTGGTTGGTCTGTGTGTTGATATTGTTTTTGGTTTTTGGGGCAGTGCCTGAGCTCTAGCCAGTGATTGTGAGATGGATGAGAGGGTGATGTATGGGTTATGGATGTATTGTTGTGGCAGCATACAGGAAGGTCAGGAGGCAAGGGAGGAGGGTGCTGTGAGGCTTAGGGCACCCCGATCCTTTGCCATCCGCCTCTCTGTCTGGGATTTAAGTGACGAGCAGATCAGAAGCAGATTTCGTCTGAATCGTGCAGCATTACAGTCCCTATATGATCAGATTAAGACCAAAATCGATCCATCCACCAGATGCACCCAATCCATCCCTGGCATAGTTCGCCTATGTGCCATGCTTAATATTGTGGCACGGGGGAATTTCCAGGCAAACTCTGCCCTCCTCAGCGGGATCAGTCAGGCTACAATGAGCCGCATATTTTACCAGGTAGTCCTGGCTATTTGTGACCTTATTCCTGAGGATGAGGAGGAGGTTGCCAAAATAAAACGTGCGTTCTACCGCATGGGAGGGATCCCTAATGTGCTAGGGTGCGTGGATGGTACACATATCTCTTTCCGCCCTCCCCGTGCACAGGAGCTGCATTACCGGAATCGGAAACAGTTCCATTCCATGAATGTCATGGTAGTATGTGACCATGACATGAAGCTGCGGGCCGTGAGATCTGGCTTCCCCGGCTCATGTCATGATTCTTATGTGCTCCAGCAATCAGTCCTGTGCCGGAAGTTTGAGAACAATGAAATGCCACCTGGCTGGCTACTGGGTAATTAATAATCCATGACATCTGTTTATAAGTTTAATATGTAGACTATTAACTGAACCAAATATATAACCAAACCTATAATGTTTACATTATGTTGTTTGAAATTTACTAATTGCTCGCTCTCTCAATCTGTTTATTCAACAGCGGACAAGGGATATGGGCAGAAAACGTGGCTAATGACTCCGGTCAGAAATCCACAGACCTCTGCCCAAGGACGCTACAATGCAGCACATCGCAAAACCAGATGCATTGTGGAAAGAACCATCGGCCTGCTGAAAGCACGCTTTCTCTGTTTGGCATGGCCAGGAGGAGAGATGTTGTACAGTCCACAAAAGGTCTCCAAAATAATTCTTGCATGCTGTGTCCTACACAATATTTGCATATGTCACCGAATTGAACCCCCTGAAGATACAGCACTGGTGCCAGAAGTCCCCAACATGGCCGCAGACAGTACTGAGGACACCCAGATGGGATTTGAGCGACGGGAAAGCATGATTACCTCTTTTTTTTTGGTAAGCTAGGTCACCTTAACTCTAAAACACCTACTGTACTAGAGGGCCCTTCAAAAAAACTAAACCAACAAATGTGGTTGGTCTTCAAGTTCCACCCCCCCCCAAAAAAAATGGGTCCCAAAACTCCAAATAAAAAAAAATTAGGGGTCTACTTATATGGGAAATGACAACAATTCTAATTATAAAAAAAAGGAGGTTTGGTATGTAATTAAATGCAACAACCAAACCAAATAGGGAAGTATAAAAAAAATAAATAAATAACTAACTACACTTTTGTTTCTTTTTTAGGCACCATGAAGATTGAAAACCCAGATTTTGACTTCTGCAAATATAACAAAAGACAATTTAATATAAATAAAAGTTATCAAAACATACATGGTTCAATGTGTTTTCTACAGAATGTTCTAACAGATTGATTTCTAGCAAACAGCAAAAAAAACGCTCAGGCGCTGTATTGAACACAGTGTAAAAAAGTATAAAGCAGATCTTTAATATCACATTTACCAATGTCAACGTGATTCCCAAGAACGGCAGATAGCGACTGAGGAGCCCTGCAATAGCGACTGACAGCCGATCGGGGCGGACAATAGCGGTCGCTCATAGCGCCGCACTCCAGACGCTCATCTGTCGCTACCTCCCGCTAGTAATGAATCAGCCTCAAAGTGAGCAACATTATATACCGTAGTTTAAGTGAGCAGCATTATATACCGTAGTTTAAGTGAGCAGCATTATATACCGTAGTTTAAGTGAGCAGCATTATATACCATAGTTTAAGTGAGCAGCATTATATAGGTGAGAACTCTATACTGTGATGATTTTAGGGTCAGCTTATACTGTTTCTTTATATGGGCAGCATTAAATGTTTATTTATTACAGTGACTTTTGTCACCCTTTTATTCTTCAGTTAGCTTTTTAGGACATATATAAGGGAGCAGCACAGAAGAAAGGCAAATGAAATAAATATAGAATATGAAGTGAATCTATCCATCCAGTATTGTGCACTAAATGTGCTCATTAAATCTCCTCCATGGCTTTGGTAAATAAGCAGTGTGAATTTGATATGCTATTGCCTAACTAGACATGATTCAGACTTCCACAAACACAGACAATGTAGTGTAAAGCAGCTCCTATCAGTGTCAGCCAGACCTCCATTACCACCAGCAATATAGAATACCTGCACTGCTGCCATGAATCACAGCGGGATGAAGAATGGCGCCGCACTGTTGGTTATGGCTTTTTTATGCGTCTGATATCAAACCAATGACCTGTTCTGTTTGTCTCCTCTAATTCAGCGCACAGATGAAAGGAAATATGGCTGATAGGAAACATTATTTCTCCGGGCTGCGATGTTTAGATATTTCAGAAACGGGCCGTGATGCTAACTATTATGCCCATATTATGCCCACTGCATAAATAGGATTTAAATCTTCTAAAATGAATACAATGAATTTCACTTCATGCACATAAAGCCAGCATGAAAGCCATGGGTCTATGCGTTTTATATATACTAATATTGTCTAACTTAAAGCAGGAATTTAAATAAATCCAGAGCTGACTGCTGGCCTTTCCCAGGGGCATCCCGAATCAGGATGCCCTGCTGTGTGAACCCCCCTAGGGATCCATAGAACTCACCTGCTTTCTGGCGCCCTCTGTGATCTAAAAATCTGGTGCCAGCATCACCACATATTCGGGCTGTGATGTGGTGCGATGAGGGCGAGAACGCGCACGCTGCTGGGGATGTGGCTGCTGCGCCGCCAATTGTCGAAGCTCTGCATATAAACAGAGCTGTTTGCCAAGCATTACATATGCCCGACAAACGGCTCTGATTGGACGGGAATCTGCGTATGTGTGGTGTGACCGGGAAAAAGTGAGTTGTTCTGGGGGGTTTCACAAAAAAGGGAAGCCTTAATTTGGGATGCCCCTGGGGCACAAACGAATAGCGATAGTCAAAATACCAGGTTTTGTTCCACTTTAAATCTCTGCTCCGGTGCTACTAATTACATTCTTGCCTTCTCAGCCTTTCTTTGGTCCAATACAATGGTACCTAACTTTTTAGATTCTTCCATTTACTATGACTAAAGGACCAGAGATGGATGGAGGAGGCAAAAGTTTAGTTTTTAGCCCTAAAGGAAATCTCAATGTTTGGCCGTTTTTTGGATGTTCTGCCTTATTGTTTTCCTCTTCTGGGATGTAAAATAAACATTTGTGTTAAGATTGTGCCCCCAAACCTGTGATTCTCTTATCAGCATGCTGTGTCCAGGTTTCTTATATTCCTGTGACTCTGTGTTGCTAAAGTGGAAGTGGCTTTTCTTGGTTTTGAATAAAGCACTTAGTGTAGCTTTTACCTACAAATCCCCAAATCCCTCCACTGTAACAGGTGAGCTCAACAGCAGCTTTGGCAAAATCAAGCAGTGGTAATGCTGTCAGTAATACTTTAGCCATTAGAACACAAGATTATGATCCCCACATCTGAAGAGCCTTAATTAGAGCAGGAGGGAGTAAACCTGTGAGCTAAGGAGGGTGGAGAGTCAGCCAATAAGATAAATAGCAAGCTAGAGTCAGGATGTCTCTGTTCTGTACACCAAACACACCAGTTATTATATGGTTGCTAACATAAACACATTGCTTTTATAACACGAAGTTGCTAACAGCTAAAAAGGAAAAAATAACAGATACGCTTAGCACCCTGAGGACATCATTTTGACACACAAAAATAGGAAAATGCAACAGTGAATCTGTTGGCAGGGCCAACATTTGTCATGGCATTTGACTGCCCCCCCCCCCCCATATTGTGCTTCCCAGCCACACAACAAGTACATTTATTAGCTATGGCCATGGCATTGCAGGAAGGGGAGGACATTGCCACTTATGGCACTGAAGCTTCTGTTATGCAGATGTTTCCCTACAGCTATTATTTTGAGACTATAGCATTTCAGGGGCAGAACATGGGCAGATTGTGAAGCAGGAAGTAGAGGGGATGTTGGAAGAGGAATGAATGAATTTCAGCAAATGTCCCTGGTCCTCACCAGCATTCCAGGGGATTTAATCAGCCCTAATCATCCCCAAAGCAGTGCTGGCCCACCATTCTCCCTGTGGTCAGTTTAGTTTGGGATCTTTTGAGCATCACAGAGACAGGCATAATACAGAGATTAAATCCAAATAGTTTATTACCTCCACAAATTGAATGTAAGCAGGCTTTCTTCAGCATACAGAGCCTTATTTATGAAGCGTCAGCGCCACTTTTTTGGTCCCAGCGGCACTCAGCACTCATCTTATTTAAACAGGACCTTCACTCTGGATATGAGCATATCTTATATGTTTCCCCAACGTTGTACATACAGATTGCTCACATTAAAAAGTCATCCTACCTGCATCTACTGGATTTTCTGAGCCTTTATACATCCAAGATGGTGGCCCATGGAGTCTCAGGTTGCCTGCAAACAGGAAGTGTCTTCTGACTATGCCGCCTGTGGGATTGCTGATCTTTTCCTGATCCCAGCTCTGCTCTGTCTGTGCAAAGCGCATCTATAACCCCGCCCCCCTGCACTTTTGACCTCTCTACTAAGTATGTGATGCTACTGAGCCAAGATAGCGGCGCCCATATCCTAGAGTGCTGAACAGAGTTGCAGGCCAGTGGGGGAAAGAATAAAAAGTAAGTGACTAAAACGTTAAATATATTAATTTTAGATGCTACATAATAGTTTTTTATGGGTTTGGGCTTTTCATTAAATGATGCTGAAGGTCTGCTTTAACACTAGTCCCCGAAAGGTCACAGCGACGGACACTCTGGTTGAAGCAGCGCCAGATGAAACCTGGAGCAGTAACTATAAACCACAATGGGCAGAACTGGATTGTAGTGTTTAATGCTTCTCATTAATATTAAACACATTTATTTGTACAGAACTTGCATCGTGACTTGTCAATAATGGAAAGGCAGGACCTAGATGTCACAACATATGTTTGGCTTATCAGGCTTACAGGGTGTCCTACCTATAATAGGTCACTTGTCCTTTTGTTTAGCTGTCTCTCTGCAGACTCTCTGCAGTGATTTAGGCTTTCATGCCCTCTAGTCAGGACTGGACTTGGCTACTTGGCCAGTAGGACCTACGCAGCTCCCCTTACTGGCCCGACTCCAGGTCCCTTTGGAGCACCTTATGGGCAGACCCTTAATGGGTCGGTAACACAACACTTGGCCCTTTTTCCTGGAGACTTTTTGTAGCCCAATGCAGCTATTTAAAAAAGGTTGATTTTCTGTATTTGTCTGCGTCCTGGGAGACACCAGTCTGCACGTTCCTGTTGATACATATAGGAAACATAAGCCAATGTCTTTCACACTGGCCTTCTGAACAAGAGCCCAAGACTACTGTATTAATCTAACAAGATCTAAAGCGCTAGGGCTAATAAATTGACTCTTGCCTCCTCCATCTGTCGTTGGTCTGCTACAATGATAATTAACTTTACTTTTTTGATTCTTCCTTAAACTGTAATTTAAGAACCAGAAATGCAGACACATGGTCCACCAGCGCAAAATGCCCATGTAGATTGTTGCCTTATTTTGACTGGTTCTTGTATGGCCATAGACCTTTCATTCACTTACACTGCATAGCCACTACATTAGCATCGATTAAGCACCAGTCAAGATTACGATCTTGCATGGTTTTGGATGATAACAACTCATTCTGGAAGATTTTCCCCTTTCCCGAGATTCAGGAGACTTTTTTAGGGGTTTTTACGCACCACTGCTGTCACAAATGGGGGTGTGGGTAATTAGGAGCACACACCAGTGCCAGCAGGTGACATGGCAGCCCCCTAACCTGTGAACTGGTATAGAAGTGCCTTCGACCCATTACCCGTTCACCACAAGTAGTAATAAAAAACACACACACAGAAATTAAATGTAATACTCTATTTTCAATACTTAGTGTTTTCTCTCTTCTTTCTCCCTCTGGATGACATCTTTCTCCTGTCTGGCGGGGTGTTTCCGTGCCGGGTTTCCTCTTTATCAGGGCTCTTTAGGGCCCCTCCGCTGTCTTCTTTAGGCGATAATGTCCTCGCTGTCATCTTAGAATAGGAGACACAGGTCCCCCTGCCCCCGGGGGGGCATGTGGCTTGGAAGAGGTGTGTTCCAGAAGAGGTGGGGCACCTCACGAGAAGCATACCTCTCAACTTTAGCTATAGCTGACAGCCCACCTTCCTTTGGAGGGTGTGAATGTAAGACATGAGTGCCGCCACTTTTATACCTCCCTTATAGACAGAGCACCAAAAATGAAAACGTAAGTATCTACTTAATGTCAGGATCACAAAAGGCAGTAGGGGGGCAAGTTTGGTACATATTAGGTTCCCACATGCCAAGATCTCTGGGTGAGGAAGGGGTCTTGGTCCACAGGGTGCTTAAAGACTCCAAGGTCCGCTGATTCCCTCTATCTGTTTATTCAGCACCTGAAAGAATATTTGTATGTGTGTACAGTATGTAAATAGCAGTTGTATTAGTTTCTTTTTGCCTTTTTTATGGATCAAATACCGATGTATATCAGGATATAAAACAATTAAAAACTGGAAACTGGAGATGAAGGACTATAGGGGTTAATTCTGTGCCAGTTGAGAAATCTCACTTCTTTTTTATAGGAGAAAACAACCATTCACTTCCATTATCTATCTTGGGGGCTAATTCAACTATTGGATGTAAATTGTCACCTTGTGTTGATTCAGCTCCAAGGTAGACAATGAAAGTGAACTGCACTTTCTTAAAAAACAAGTAGTGAGTTTTCTCACCTGGCACTGAATCGACCCCTATCTGTGGCCAACTTTTTTTGGGCTCTTTTATTCCTTGTTCGTCTGATTAAGAAATGGTTAATTTCTGAGAAATTGCATATTTACCCAGACCACATCCCAATAATTCCTGGTTCTGCAGTAGTCTACAGGTCATGTCCTGAAAATTGGCATCTCCTGCTTCTATCCAGCACACACGCCCCTATAGTATACAGTCTATAGTAAATTAGAGGCTGTGGGGAAACTCTCACTTTTCTTTGAAAGTAAATGCTTTTTCTCCTAATTTTTTTCTTTGGTCCAATTCAGTACCATATTTACCTGTGTACATTACACTACACACTACACTGATTCAAATTGTCAATAATTAGTAATAACAAATGTACCAGCGGCTCCCCACAAAGGCCACTGGCTCCGCACCATCAGTAAGTACGAAGATGCTGGCGCTGCACGAAGGAGCTGTGAGGGAACACTGCACCTGAATGGAGGAGCTGGGGGCAAAAATTTAGTATATCCTTTTTTTTTGTTTCTGCGTGGACAATCACTTCAAGTTCCTGTTAGTTTTAGGCATTGTAACTAGGGGCCTTGGGGCAGCATGAAAACACTGTGTATAAGGGACAGGGGAGTTTGGAGAACTCATTATCTGTCACCACTAAAACACCCGGCTGTTGCTTATCACTGGTTCATATAAGCAAGGGCCTTAGAGTGAGAGAAAATGGAATATATTTATGATTACCATTTCTAAAAGTCCTATGAAAGATTTTCTTTTTACCCTGGAGTCGGTAAATTTCTACTAACTACGACTCCAGCTAAAACCAGCTCTGACTCCACGACTCCAACTCCACAGCCCTGGTCACAAGGCTGGGGGGAGGGGTATCTACTGTATTACATCAACACAACTGAACTTGCTATGTTCTTTGTGAAGAGGTTTTGAAAATCATCGACTAGTGAAAAAAATGTATCCATAATCCAATTGTCATGCTACAGATATACCATGACCTGGGGGGGGGGGGGGGGGGGGGTGTTATGCTGCACTTCAATGTGTGTATAGCATATGCAAGACAGACATTTAAAGAAAATAGGGGTGTGGCTTCCTGCTGCACTCTGAGCCTGCAGAAAACACAAGTGTTTTCTGCATGTATTTGTTCTAATAAGCTTCAGACAATGGAATATTTTATTTTATCTGTCTATGTTTGGGGGCTTATTTTCTGTCAGCTACACTGGCTAACATTTAACGGGCATACAGAGGACAAGACAAATGGACACCGGTGTGCTTTTGTATTCACTTTTTTTGATCTTGGAGTACACACCTGTGTATTATTTGCGGATAGATTCCCAGGAGTTTCCCTCTTCGGGCATACTAGGTGGATACAGGGAAAGGAGGAGGAGCATCAAAACATTCAGAAGATCTGGATTTTGTTTCCTGGATCCTTCTTCTCCTTCTCCTGGAACCAACGTCACATTCCTGTCTGCTTTAAACCTGGAAACACACTGAAGCAACTGCAAAGACCCAACACCAAAACACAAGGGAAGCAAAACTGTGTATGAAGTGCAGTGCAATGAGCTGTGTGGGGACAGCTACATGGGTGAATCCAGTTACACCACCCGAGGGAATAGCACAGAAGATACCTCCGGACAGGACACAGCTGTGTACCTACAACTGAAGGACACAGGACACTATTTTGATGACTGTCAAGTCTTTTTGTATACTGATTCATACTGGTTCAAAAGAGGTGTTAAATAAGCCATTTATGTGAAAATGGAGAAGCCAAGCTTGAATAGAGGGGGTGGGGCAGAAATACCTTTTGTGTGCCACTTACCCAAGGTGGTGTAATAATAGCAAATAGTCTAAATGTGGACCAAAACCTACGGCGATTCCCCTCTGGGGCATCCAAAATCGGGATGTCCTGCTGTGGGAAACCCCCCAGGTCGCCCCTTATACTTACCTTGTTTCTGGGTCCAACGGTGCATGCACGATCCGACCCTAATCGGGTGCCCCTGGGGAAAAGACCAAAACTCAGGATAGTCAAAATCCTGGGTTTTGGTTCGCTTTAATCATGCTAATGGAAACAACATATTACCATACTGTTTATGGTAGACAAGTGTTGTGGATTGGAGCCAATATTTATTGGTGCTAGGTAAAAACTGGGGCTACCTAATCTCTCATATAAAACCCTGTGAAAAACAGCCTAGCTGCATAATACATAACAGCAGTGACAGAGTTAACCACTAGAGGCCGCTGTGGGAAAGTGACATCATCAACAGAGGTTATAAAAGAGCTGACACCTTTCTAGAACAGTCAGTGCAGTCTGAGTCTTATCAGTGCAGAGCTGTTGTCGAGAGATGATATACTGAGCTGTGACAGGATGAATTGCTGAGAGAGAGAGAGCCATGGAGTTATAGTTCCGAGCAGTACAGAATGGAGCCCGCTAACCCTTTTGAGAGTGGAAAGAGCTGCTACACAGGAGAAAGAGCTACAGTGAGCAGAAGCAAGACAGAGAGCTACTTACTGAGAGACATCCGTGTGGGCCTAGGAGGAGCAGCAGGAACAGCCTAGAAAGAGTGCAAAGTTGCTGTAACAGATTGCCAGCCCGCCATCCTGTGTGTGATTTTCCGTGATCATCCCTCACCCAGCAGCGTCATTGTCTTGTTCAGAGTAAAAACGCACCTGCCTAAAGAGACTGAGAAAGTTCCCAAACACAGCGCAGCTCCCCAGCGTAGCATCACTGACCTTGTCACTGGAGTGCACTGAGGACCAAACATACAAGGTACCAAGGTAGCAGAGTCCCAAGCCCCTAGAGTGACCCCGGGAAGCTGTGAGCCTGTTTGCTATTGTGGTGAAGTACTTTGCTGATTTGCTGTTGCTAAGTGGAAGTGTGGTTGCTTCAATAAAGTTTGGAAAGATATCTGCAGTGTGTGGTGACTCCACCTGGCCATATCCCATCATCCCTCAAGATTCCAACAACTCGTGACAGCTTGCCCTGCAGGTCAACCTGCCCTGATGTGGCGTGTGGGTTACAAATTTGGTGGCCCTCAGCGGGGACTTTGAGCGGACTTGGGATATCCCAGTGACTCCTAAAGTGGCAGCGCGCGGGGATGGAAACCACTGCACCATGTGGGAGTGTGATCGGAACTTAAAAGGGGGGGGTACCCTGAAGAATAGGTGCCCTAGGCAACCCAAGAGGGAGACTCCGGGGGGGGGCTTGACGAGGGGACCGGGCCCGAAGAGTGAGCAAGAGACCGGAAACGGCAAACTGTAACAGATTGCCAGCCCGCATTCCTGTGTGTGATTTGCCGTGATCAGCCCTCACCCAGCAGCGTCATTGCCTTGTTCAGAGTAAAAACGCACCTGCCTAAAGAGACTGAGAAAGTTCCCAAATACAGCGCAACTCCCCAGCGTAGCATCACTGACCTTGTCACTCAGCACAGAAAAAACCCAGCACAGCGCAGAACGTGTAGTAAAGCCAGTGTCACTGCCTGCTCACCCAACCGCAGCATTACAAAGATACTTTCAATAAAGTATTAAGAATATTTGTGAACATCTCAGCTAGCAGCGTCCAGCCGCAGCAAGCGCCCCAGCATCTTAAAGAGACAGTACACGGTTATTGAAAACTTGAACTGTAAAGTGTATGACTTGACAAGAGAAATTGAAATGGATGTGCCACAACAGCTAGAAGCTATTAGTGCATTCCTACTGCCATTAACCCATGTAGAACTTGTTTCCGTGGCAAAGTTTGCTAAAGTGCCCAGTGAAAGACTTTCCCATGCACACACCCGCCGACATCTGACCGCAGCCATTAATGAGGTGGATGAGGTTAGATGAGGTGGATGGCCTTATTGCAGAGACTAGTCCAGTTTATTGCAACCTTAGGGGCTGGGATAGAAGAGATAGGTCCCTAGCAGTCAGAGGAAAAATCCTCCCCACGGAAGATGTTGCAGCAGGTAGAAGAGCAGATCCAAGCCTTACAACAGAGTCAGCTACTTTTTTGAGCTCTAGTCATTCTTCTGGCAAGTCAAAGCAGGAAAAGCCAATAAAGAGAACCAGTCCTACTCGAGAGATCACTATCAGAAAATAATTCATAATCAATGGCCCGATTGGAGAGCAAGAGCAAAGGGAGAGACTGTCTTATACCAACCTGATCCACCAGATAGATTTTGGGGGTTCAGAAGGGGTACAAGGAGTAAGAAATCATTGAAGCCGTTGTGAAAGCCATCAGTCCAGGGCTGCACCTCAGAAACATGCTGGAGATGAAGAACAATCTTACCTTATCCCAGCTGAGAACTATCTTAAAGGGACATTACAAAGAAGAAAGCACTTCTGATCTTTACCATAAATTGATCAACATTTCACAGGACAGCAAAGATTCTCCTCAACACTTCTTGTTCAGAGCTATTGTGCTTAAAGAGAGACTATTGTTTGCATCCAGAGAGGATGACGCTAAAGAAAGATTTGATCCAGGTTTAATCCAGAAGAAGTTTCTCAGATCAGTGTGGACAGGTCTTTTGAGTGAAAACATCAAGTTCCAGCTTAAAAAGTATCTGGAGAAGCCGCACATCACAGATGAAGAGCTGATAGAGAAAATGCATGATGCTGCCAGTCTTGAGTCAGAGCAAGAACAGAAGTTAAGGAAGAACTCCACCGGCAGAACAATCAAGGCGACTGCACCCGAAGTAGGAAGAGTGGGTGTGCAGCAAGAGGAAGCCGAGGGAGCTGATTCTTTACCTTTACCTAAATCCTCACCAGTAATGGTGAAACCACCACTTAAAGAGACAGAAACATCAGACCAGTGGGAAACGTTAGTGAGTGATCTGCGAGCAGAGTTGGCTGGAGTGAAAAGAGCACTCAGAGCAGAACCCCAACAAAGCTTCAGGAGAACACGCCGAAGTTTTCAACGTGGATCCCTTCCTGGAAATAAACCGCCAATTGCATGTGAAGACTGTTTGTACTCCAATCAAGGTAGAAGTTGTTTCCACTGCCTAAAATGCGGTGAAGAAGGACACTTTGCCAAAGATTGCAGAACACCTCGCTTCAAACAGCTAAAAAGACAGAGATTTGCGAGTGAAGGACAACCAGTCTCAACCCCAAAGCAGTCCCAAACTAACCAGAATGAAGAATGGTTGCGCCAATATTATCCACAAGTGTGTGACCATCTCCAAAGACTGCAAGCAAGAGAAAACTACTCCGTGAGCAGTATTGGAAGCGCCAGGTGATCAATCTACACCCTGTCAGAAGGAAGTACCTTTGAAGACCAGCTTAAGTTGATTGATCTTGTTGGAGTAAAGTGCATGATCCATTGTAAACTAGATGGACTGTCTTGTAAAGCCTTGTGGGACACAGGAGCTCAAGTCAGTATCCATAACGAAGACTGGAGATGACAACACTTACCTCACAGCAGACTCAGGTCCGTCAATGATCTAGTAGGGTCTGGCCCACTCAGTGGTAGAGCTGCAAACCAAGCAGTGATACCCTTCCTGGGATGGGTTGAAGTGACATTCCAACTGCATGCCATAAACAGTAGACCTTGTGAACTGTTAGTACCATTCCTGATCCCCGGTGACCGACGGGTGGCCGAAGAGCCAATCATTGGTTACATCGTGATTACAGAGGTGATCCACAGAACAAAGACCTTTACTCCATTAGTACACTCAGTGTTCACATCCTTTTCTTTACCAAGCAGAGCAGTGGAGAGAGTTGTGCAAGCATTGAAGAAAACCGAGACCACAGTAACAGTCAGAGAAGTCAAGGTAGGCCTGCGTCCAACTACCATTCCTGCCCATACAGCAGTGGGAGGGAAGTGTGGACCTAGATCAAGACCACAGCAGATGTTGTTTGTGCCAACAGATCCTGCTCATCTGCTGGAAGGAATAATCACAGGTGAGACTGTGGTAACTGTACCTTATAGTGGTTTTGCAAAAGTGACAGTGTTAGTGATAAATTCTACAAGACATGATATGACACTTGAACCTAAAACTTCTTTGGGACACCTAGAAGCTGTCAGAACTGTATACCCAGCTGATGTGAGACCAGTCCAATTATCTCCTGATACTACACGATCATCTCCCGGAGTGAACAACTGTCACCCTGAGAGAAGACCATCATCATCAAGAGAAAGATGGGATCCGCCAGTGTCCTCAGAACATCTGCGACCAGAAGAACAATGGATGGTGAGACAGATGCTGAGAGAAGACTGTCATGCCTTCGCCAAAGATGACTATGATGTTGGTTGCGTTCCTTCACTGAAAATGAAGATTAACCTGAAAGACACTACTCCAGTGACCAAGGGTTACCGATCAGTGCCAAAACCCCTGCACAAAGAGGTGAAATAGTACCTTCAAGACTTCATCAACAAAGGATGGGTCCAGAAGTCCAAGTCATCCTACTCATCTCCAATTGTTTGTGTCAGGAAGAAAGATGGAACTTTAAGACTTTGCTGTGATTACAGAGAGCTGAATCAGAGAACCATGCCAGATTGTCATACTTTACCCAAGATCCAAGACATGCTTGACCAGTTGTCAGGAAGTACTTGGTTTTCTGTCCTAGACCAGGGCAAAGTGTACCACCAAGGTTTTATTGAAGAATCCAGTAGACCATTAACAGCTTTAATCTCTCCTTGGGGATTGTATGAATGGATCCACATTCCCTTTGGACTCAGCAATGCTCCTGCAGAATTCCAGAGAAGTATGGATATGTATTTGAGAGATGACATCTGCCAACCTTACTTGGATGATAACCTCGTCCATAGCAAGTCATTTGCTGACCATGTGGAAAATGTGAGAACCGTCTTACAGCATTACCAGCAACATGGCGTGAAACTGACACCAAAGAATTGTGAGTTATTCAAGAAACAAGTCAGATAACTCGGAAAGATTGTGTCTAGAGAATGTTACACTATGTATCCAAGGGAAATTGCTCCAGTGATGGTGTTGAAGAACAAAGCCCCATCTACTGTGGGAGAGCTGAAAAAGGTCCTAGGTTTCCTATCCTACTACCGGACTTATATCAAGAACTTTTCCAAGATTGCATCACCCTTATATGCTCTCTTGGCAGGAACCTCAAGTGCTGTGACGCCAGAGAAAAAGAAGATGAATCAAAGCAGAACTAAACCTAGAGGAAGAATATATGCTTCCGCCCAACAACCTGGACTTTTTGTCACCAAGAAGTATTGGAAGAACTAGTTGACTGTTTAATCCATCCACCAGTCATGGGATATCCAGACTTCAATAGTCCATTCATTCTACATTGTGATGCATCTCAAGTGGGACTTGGAGCAGTCCTATATCAACGTCAAGACGGCAAGTTGAGAGTTATTGGCTACGGGTCAAGAACATGGACACCAGCTGAGAAGAACTACCATTTGCATTCTGGGAAGTTAGAGTTCCTAGCTATGAAATGGGCTATCTGTGAGAGACTCAGAGACTACTTGTACTACAGTCCAGAGTTTGTGGTCTAAACAGACAACAATCCATTAACCTACGTCCTTACCACTGCAAAACTCAATGCAACTGGTCAGAGTTGCATTCCTGTCTATTAAATGGTTGCATTTTGTAATCAAAGTCACTTTTCCACTATAAAAGCAGCCAACCTGTGTATTTGAAGAGGGGACATCCCAAACACTAGCATAAATATTTCAAGAGTACCTGACTATTAACTGGTTGCATTTTGTAATCAAAGTCCCTTTTCCACTATCAAAGCAGCCAACCTGTGAATTTGAAGAGGGGGCATCCCAATTACTAGCATAAATATTTCAAGAGTACCTGTCTATTAACTGGTTGCATTTTGTAATCAAAGTCACTTTTCCACTATAAAAGCAGCCAACCTGTGTATTTGAAGAGGGGACATCCCAAACACTAGCATAAATATTTCGAGAGTACCTGTCTATTAACTGGTTGCATTTTGTAATCAAAGTCACTTTTCCACTATCAAAGCAGCCAACCTGTGTATTTGAAGAGGGGGCATCCCAAACACTAGCATAAATATTTCAAGACTACCTGTCTACTAACTGGTTGCATTTTGTAATCAAAGTCACTTTTTCACTATCAAAGCAGCCAACCTGTGTATTTGAAGAGGGGGAATCCCAAACACTAGCATACGTATTTCAAGAGTACCTGTCTATTTACTGGTTGCATTTTGTAATCAAAGTCCCTTTTCCACTATAAAAGCAGCCAACCTGTGTATTTGAAGAGGGGGCATCCCAAACACTAGCATAAACATTTCAAGAGTACCTGTCTATTAACTGGTTGCATTTTGTAATCAAAGTCACTTTTCCACTATAAAAGCAGCCAACCTGTGTATTTGAAGAGGCGGCATCCCAAACCCTAGCATAAATATTTCAAGAGTACCTGTCTACTAACTGGTTGCATTTTGTAATCAAAGTCACTTTTCCACTATAAAAGCAGCCAACCTGTGTATTTGAAGAGGGGGAATCCCAAACACTAGCATAAATATTTCAAGACTACCTGTCTATTAACTGGTTGCATTTTGTAATCAAAGTCACTTTTCCACTATCAAAGCAGCCAACCTGTGTTTTTGAAGAGGGGACATTCCAAATACTAGCATAAATAGTTCAAGGCTACCTGTCTACTAACTGGTTGCATTTTGTAATCAAAGTCACTTTTCCACTATCAAAGCAGCCAACCTGTGTATTTGAAGAGGGAGCATCCCAAACACTAGCATACATATTTCGAGAGTACCTGTCTATTAACTGGTTGCATTTTGTAATCAAAGTCACTTTTCCACTATCAAAGCAGCCAACCTGTGTATTTGAAGAGGGGGCATCCCAAACACTAGCATAAATATTTCAAGACTACCTGTCTACTAACTGGTTGCATTTTGTAATCAATGTCACTTTTTCACTATCAAAGCAGCCAACCTGTGTATTTGAAGAGGGAGCATCCCAAACACTAGCATAAATATTTCGAGAGTACCTGTCTATTAACTGGTTGCATTTTGTAATCAAAGTCACTTTTCCACTATCAAAGCAGCCAACCTGTGTATTTGAAGAGGGGGCATCCCAAATACTAGCATAAATATTTCAAGACTACCTGTCTACTAACTGGTTGCATTTTGTAATCAATGTCACTTTTCCACTATCAAATCAGCCAACCTGTGTTTTTGAAGAGGGGACATTCCAAATACTAGCATAAATAGTTCAAGGCTACCTGTCTACTAACTGGTTGCATTTTGTAATCAAAGTCACTTTTCCACTATCAAAGCAGCCAACCTGTGTATTTGAAGAGGGAGCATCCCAAACACTAGCATACATATTTTAAGACTACCTGTCTATTAACTGGTTGCATTTTGTAATCAAAGTCACTTTTCCACTATAAAAGCAGCCAACCTGTGTATTTGAAGAGGGGACATCCCAAACACTAGCATAAATATTTCGAGAGTACCTGTCTATTAACTGGTTGCATTTTGTAATCAAAGTCACTTTTCCACTATCAAAGCAGCCAACCTGTGTATTTAAAGAGGGGGCATCCCAAACACTAGCATAAATATTTCAAGACTACCTGTCTACTAACTGGTTGCATTTTGTAATCAAAGTCACTTTTTCACTATCAAAGCAGCCAACCTGTGTATTTGAAGAGGGGGAATCCCAAACACTAGCATACGTATTTCAAGAGTACCTGTCTATTTACTGGTTGCATTTTGTAATCAAAGTCCCTTTTCCACTACAAAAGCAGCCAACCTGTGTATTTGAAGAGGGGGCATCCCAAACACTAGCATAAACATTTCAAGAGTACCTGTCTATTAACTGGTTGCATTTTGTAATCAAAGTCACTTTTCCACTATAAAAGCAGCCAACCTGTGTATTTGAAGAGGCGGCATCCCAAACCCTAGCATAAATATTTCAAGAGTACCTGTCTACTAACTGGTTGCATTTTGTAATCAATGTCACTTTTCCACTATCAAATCAGCCAACCTGTGTTTTTGAAGAGGGGACATTCCAAATACTAGCATAAATAGTTCAAGGCTACCTGTCTACTAACTGGTTGCATTTTGTAATCAAAGTCACTTTTCCACTATCAAAGCAGCCAACCTGTGTATTTGAAGAGGGAGCATCCCAAACACTAGCATACATATTTTAAGACTACCTGTCTATTAACTGGTTGCATTTTGTAATCAAAGTCACTTTTCCACTATAAAAGCAGCCAACCTGTGTATTTGAAGAGGGGACATCCCAAACACTAGCATAAATATTTCGAGAGTACCTGTCTATTAACTGGTTGCATTTTGTAATCAAAGTCACTTTTCCACTATCAAAGCAGCCAACCTGTGTATTTGAAGAGGGGGCATCCCAAACACTAGCATAAATATTTCAAGACTACCTGTCTACTAACTGGTTGCATTTTGTAATCAAAGTCACTTTTTCACTATCAAAGCAGCCAACCTGTGTATTTGAAGAGGGAGCATCCCAAACACTAGCATAAATATTTCGAGAGTACCTGTCTATTAACTGGTTGCATTTTGTAATCAAAGTCACTTTTCCACTATCAAAGCAGCCAACCTGTGTATTTGAAGAGGGGGCATCCCAAATACTAGCATAAATATTTCAAGACTACCTGTCTACTAACTGGTTGCATTTTGTAATCAATGTCACTTTTCCACTATCAAATCAGCCAACCTGTGTTTTTGAAGAGGGGACATTCCAAATACTAGCATAAATAGTTCAAGGCTACCTGTCTACTAACTGGTTGCATTTTGTAATCAAAGTCACTTTTCCACTATCAAAGCAGCCAACCTGTTTATTTGAAGAGGGAGCATCCCAAACACTAGCATACATATTTTAAGACTACCTGTCTATTAACTGGTTGCATTTTGTAATCAAAGTCACTTTTCCACTATAAAAGCAGCCAACCTGTGTATTTGAAGAGGGGACATCCCAAACACTAGCATAAATATTTCGAGAGTACCTGTCTATTAACTGGTTGCATTTTGTAATCAAAGTCACTTTTCCACTATCAAAGCAGCCAACCTGTGTATTTGAAGAGGGGGCATCCCAAACACTAGCATAAATATTTCAAGACTACCTGTCTACTAACTGGTTGCATTTTGTAATCAAAGTCACTTTTTCACTATCAAAGCAGCCAACCTGTGTATTTGAAGAGGGGGAATCCCAAACACTAGCATACGTATTTCAAGAGTACCTGTCTATTAACTGGTTGCATTTTGTAATCAAAGTCACTTTTCCACTATCAAAGCAGCCAACCTGTGTATTTGAAGAGGGGGCATCCCAAACACTAGCATAAATATTTCAAGACTACCTGTCTACTAACTGGTTGCATTTTGTAATCAAAGTCACTTTTTCACTATCAAAGCAGCCAACCTGTGTATTTGAAGAGGGGGAATCCCAAACACTAGCATACGTATTTCAAGAGTACCTGTCTATTTACTGGTTGCATTTTGTAATCAAAGTCCCTTTTCCACTATAAAAGCAGCCAACCTGTGTATTTGAAGAGGGGGCATCCCAAACACTAGCATAAACATTTCAAGAGTACCTGTCTATTAACTGGTTGCATTTTGTAATCAAAGTCACTTTTCCACTATAAAAGCAGCCAACCTGTGTATTTGAAGAGGCGGCATCCCAAACCCTAGCATAAATATTTCAAGAGTACCTGTCTACTAACTGGTTGCATTTTGTAATCAATGTCACTTTTCCACTATCAAATCAGCCAACCTGTGTTTTTGAAGAGGGGACATTCCAAATACTAGCATAAATAGTTCAAGGCTACCTGTCTACTAACTGGTTGCATTTTGTAATCAAAGTCACTTTTCCACTATCAAAGCAGCCAACCTGTGTATTTGAAGAGGGAGCATCCCAAACACTAGCATACATATTTTAAGACTACCTGTCTATTAACTGGTTGCATTTTGTAATCAAAGTCACTTTTCCACTATAAAAGCAGCCAACCTGTGTATTTGAAGAGGGGACATCCCAAACACTAGCATAAATATTTCGAGAGTACCTGTCTATTAACTGGTTGCATTTTGTAATCAAAGTCACTTTTCCACTATCAAAGCAGCCAACCTGTGTATTTGAAGAGGGGGCATCCCAAACACTAGCATAAATATTTCAAGACTACCTGTCTACTAACTGGTTGCATTTTGTAATCAAAGTCACTTTTTCACTATCAAAGCAGCCAACCTGTGTATTTGAAGAGGGAGCATCCCAAACACTAGCATAAATATTTCGAGAGTACCTGTCTATTAACTGGTTGCATTTTGTAATCAAAGTCACTTTTCCACTATCAAAGCAGCCAACCTGTGTATTTGAAGAGGGGGCATCCCAAATACTAGCATAAATATTTCAAGACTACCTGTCTACTAACTGGTTGCATTTTGTAATCAATGTCACTTTTCCACTATCAAATCAGCCAACCTGTGTTTTTGAAGAGGGGACATTCCAAATACTAGCATAAATAGTTCAAGGCTACCTGTCTACTAACTGGTTGCATTTTGTAATCAAAGTCACTTTTCCACTATCAAAGCAGCCAACCTGTTTATTTGAAGAGGGAGCATCCCAAACACTAGCATACATATTTTAAGACTACCTGTCTATTAACTGGTTGCATTTTGTAATCAAAGTCACTTTTCCACTATAAAAGCAGCCAACCTGTGTATTTGAAGAGGGGACATCCCAAACACTAGCATAAATATTTCGAGAGTACCTGTCTATTAACTGGTTGCATTTTGTAATCAAAGTCACTTTTCCACTATCAAAGCAGCCAACCTGTGTATTTGAAGAGGGGGCATCCCAAACACTAGCATAAATATTTCAAGACTACCTGTCTACTAACTGGTTGCATTTTGTAATCAAAGTCACTTTTTCACTATCAAAGCAGCCAACCTGTGTATTTGAAGAGGGGGAATCCCAAACACTAGCATACGTATTTCAAGAGTACCTGTCTATTTACTGGTTGCATTTTGTAATCAAAGTCCCTTTTCCACTATAAAAGCAGCCAACCTGTGTATTTGAAGAGGGGGCATCCCAAACACTAGCATAAACATTTCAAGAGTACCTGTCTATTAACTGGTTGCATTTTGTAATCAAAGTCACTTTTCCACTATAAAAGCAGCCAACCTGTGTATTTGAAGAGGCGGCATCCCAAACCCTAGCATAAATATTTCAAGAGTACCTGTCTACTAACTGGTTGCATTTTGTAATCAAAGTCACTTTTCCACTATCAAAGCAGCCAACCTGTGTATTTGAAGAGGGGGCATCCCAAACACTAGCATAAATATTTCAAGACTACCTGTCTATTAACTGGTTGCATTTTGTAATCAAAGTCACTTTTCCACTATCAAAGCAGCCAACCTGTGTTTTTGAAGAGGGGGCATCCCAAATACTAGCATAAATATTTCAAGACTACCTGTCTATTAACTGGTTGCCTTTTGTAATCAAAGTCACTTTTCCACTATCAAAGCAGCCAACCTGTGTATTTGAAGAGGGGGCATCCCAAATACTAGCATAAATATTTCAAGACTACCTGTCTACTAACTGGTTGCATTTTGTAATCAATGTCACTTTTCCACTATCAAATCAGCCAACCTGTGTTTTTGAAGAGGGGACATTCCAAATACTAGCATAAATAGTTCAAGGCTACCTGTCTACTAACTGGTTGCATTATGTAATCAAAGTTTCTTTTCCACTATCAAAGCAGCCAACCTGTGTATTTGAAGAGGGAGCATCCCAAACACTAGCATACATATTTCAAGACTACCTGTCTATTAACTGGTTGCATTTTGTAATCAAAGTCACTTTTCCACTATTAAAGCAGCCAACCTGTGTATTTGAAGAGGGGGCATCCCAAACACTAGCATAAATATTTCAAGAGTACCTGTCTGCTAACTAGTTGCATTTTGTAAAGAAAGTCACGTTGTCAAATCGCCAGCAGCCATTGCCTTTAACCGGGGGGGGCATCCCAAATATGCTAGCATGTGTCTTTTAAGAGTACACACATTGGAGTTGGCAGCAGCATAAGGAGCTACCATGCATCAGCTACTACCATGGATCAGCCATTGGTGGCTGGAAATCCTGGCTGATCCATGCCTGATTCATCTTCACAAAGGTGAGTCTCTCCACATTTTTCGTGGACCGACGAATTCTCCTTGGCATGACTATGGCCCCCACCACACTAAACACCCGCTCAGATGGCACACTACTCGCTGGGCAGGACAAACTCTGCCAGTTGCGGCCACAAGTCAAGTTTGGCTGCCCGGAATCCAGCGGGTCCTCAAGGTGCGTTGGCATGGTCATGTCAAGGTATGACACTACCTGCTGGTTAAGGGCCTGCTCCAGGTCTTTCTGCTGCTCATGATTAGTCTCACTATGCAGGGTAAGAAAGCTACTCATTAGCGACTGAAGACTCAGGCTGCTGCTGATGGAGCTGCTGCTGCTGCTCCTGCCACCCCCCCAGCAGCCATGGCAGTGGAAGGTGAGCACAGAGGTCCCCCCGAGTAAGACCTGCGAGAGTATGGACCATGGCGCAGATAGGCATCGGCCAACTGACTATGTAGAATGTCTCTGTAGTAGGTCAGTTTGTACTCCCTCTCAGAGGGTGTAAAAAAATGCCCCCATTTTGTGCCGGTAGAGAGGGTCCAATAAGGTGGAGAGCCAGAAGTCATCCTGCTGACAAATTCTGTGGTCACTACGCAAGCACATGAGCATGCATCGTGCCATTTGTGCAAGTGACTCGGAGGGACTACCTGTCTCCATCTCCACTGCAAACTGCCATGGTGTGTCTGGGTCCTCTGTCCCGCCTTCCTCACAACCCTCTAGGTCCTCTGGCTGCTCCTGCTCCTCCTCTCCTGTCACATGACTAGATAAAATGGCCATTTTGTCAAACCTAAACTGTGCTTCGCTGTGCCCCACCCCTCCTCCTTCCTCCTCCACTTCAGCCCCCACAGGCTTCATGTGGCTGTGAAATGTAGGTGCCATGTCTCCAGTGGCCTGATCAGCCATGGTTTCCAACATGTGTTGTAGTACATGAAGCAGTGGAATCACATTGTTCATCCCGTAGTCCTGGCGACTGACTAATAATTGGCTTCCTCCCAGGGCTTAAGCAATCGACAGGTGCCAGGTATAAGCTGCCACTGGTTTACATTGAAGTTACACAAGGGAGTCCACCTATGCGCTTGGATCATCAAGAAATCAGTGATTGCTTTTCTCTGTTCGTATAGTCGATCCAACATATGGAGGGTGGAATTCCAATAGGTGGAAATATCGCAAATCAGACTATGTTGGGGGATACCGTTCTGACGCTGTAGCTCAAGAAGGGTGTGCTTGGCGGTGTAGGAGTGGCTGAAGTGCATGCAAAGTTTCCTTCCCGTTGTTAGGATGTCTTGCAGATGGGGGGAAGACTTCAGAAAACGCTTGACAACTAGGTTGAACACGTGAGGCATACAGGGCATATGGCTCAGGCTTCCTTGTCACAGCGCAGACAAGATGTTCTTCCCATTGTCAGTCACCATAGTTCCCATTTGCAGTTTTCGTGGAGTAAGCCATGATTTCATTTATTGATTTATTATTTTTATCAGTTCCTCGCATGTGTGACTCCGTGGCTCAAGGCAAACCATGTTAAGAACAGCGTGAAACCGCCGTGTCTTGCACACATGGTAGGCTGGAAGGGCACTGAAAAAAATAAAATAATAATAAATAAAAGTACCGTTAAAAAACAAAATACAAAAAAAAAATATAAAATGAAATTTTTTTTTTTTTAAATTAACAAAATATTAAAAAAAAGACAATGAAAAAAATATTTAAAAAAAATATTTAAAAATTCAAGAAATATATATTTTTAAAAAATACATAATATTAAAAAAAATGTTACTACTATGTTACTAATATGTTACTAATATGTTACTATGTTACTAATAGGGATGAGCGAATCGATCCGGACGAACCCGGATTCGATCCGAATTTCAGGAAAAATTCGATTCGGATCGAATCCGAATTTCCCCGCGATTCGATCACTCGAAGTTTTCCTTTAACATCCATTCATTTACATTACAGGCATTCTAAGATGGCGGGCGGGACATGTCTGGACATGTATCCCGCGCCAGTGCAAGCTGGGGCAGTCACATGCAGCCTATCAGCAGCCAGCAAGCCCGGTGACGTCACACAGCGGTATTTAACGGCGGCCATCTTGCTTTTCCTCATTTCTCTATTGCATTCGTGACAGACAGACAGAACGCTGTGTAGCTGAGGCAGTTAGACAGGCTGGAGACAGGCTGGAGACAGGGACAGACAGGGACAGACAGGGACAGGCTGGAGACAGGCAGGAGACAGGCAGGAGACAGACAGGAGACAGACAGAAAGCCAGGGAAAGGTAGGAAAAACGGAGCTGGCTGACAGGGAGATTTTTTTTTTTTCATCCAGCCTTTGTTAGCGTTTTCAGGCTGCTTATAGTAACTAACTGTGCATATATACTGAACTGATCTTAAGTCTGCTGTGAGGCATCCCATTCTGTGACTAAAGCAGCCTCTGTTTAAGACCATATAAGCATTTGCTCTAATCATATTTGAAATTAGGCCTGATAAAGACACTTTTGCTGGCCAAAGCACTACTGTACCCTGGCAGCTCGATTCCTGCCCGGGGCATCCCATTCTGTGACTAAAGCAGCCTCTGTTTAAGACCATATAAGCATTTGCTCTAATCATATTTGAAATTAGGCCTGATAAAGACACTTTTGCTGGCCAAAGCACTACTGTACCCTGGCAGCTCGATTCCTGCCCGGGGCATCCCATTCTGTGACTAAAGCAGCCTCTGTTTAAGACCATATAAGCATTTGCTCTAATCATATTTGAAATTAGGCCTGATAAAGACACTTTTGCTGGCCAAAGCACTACTGTACCCTGGCAGCTCGATTCCTGCCCGGGGCATCCCATTCTGTGACTAAAGCAGCCTCTGTTTAAGACCATATAAGCATTTGCTCTAATCATATTTGAAATTAGGCCTGATAAAGACACTTTTGCTGGCCAAAGCACTACTGTACCCTGGCAGCTCGATTCCTGCCCGGGGCATCCCATTCTGTGACTAAAGCAGCCTCTGTTTAAGACCATATAAGCATTTGCTCTAATCATATTTGAAATTAGGCCTGATAAAGACACTTTTGCTGGCCAAAGCACTACTGTACCCTGGCAGCTCGATTCCTGCCCGGGGCATCCCATTCTGTGACTAAAGCAGCCTCTGTTTAAGACCATATAAGCATTTGCTCTAATCATATTTGAAATTAGGCCTGATAAAGACACTTTTGCTGGCCAAAGCACTACTGTACCCTGGCAGCTCGATTCCTGCCCGGGGCATCCCATTCTGTGACTAAAGCAGCCTCTGTTTAAGACCATATAAGCATTTGCTCTAATCATATTTGAAATTAGGCCTGATAAAGACACTTTTGCTGGCCAAAGCACTACTGTACCCTGGCAGCTCGATTCCTGCCCGGGGCATCCCATTCTGTGACTAAAGCAGCCTCTGTTTAAGACCATATAAGCATTTGCTCTAATCATATTTGAAATTAGGCCTGATAAAGACACTTTTGCTGGCCAAAGCACTACTGTACCCTGGCAGCTCGATTCCTGCCCGGGGCATCCCATTCTGTGACTAAAGCAGCCTCTGTTTAAGACCATATAAGCATTTGCTCTAATCATATTTGAAATTAGGCCTGATAAAGACACTTTTGCTGGCCAAAGCACTACTGTACCCTGGCAGCTCGATTCCTGCCCGGGGCATCCCATTCTGTGACTAAAGCAGCCTCTGTTTAAGACCATATAAGCATTTGCTCTAATCATATTTGAAATTAGGCCTGATAAAGACACTTTTGCTGGCCAAAGCACTACTGTACCCTGGCAGCTCGATTCCTGCCCGGGGCATCCCATTCTGTGACTAAAGCAGCCTCTGTTTAAGACCATATAAGCATTTGCTCTAATCATATTTGAAATTAGGCCTGATAAAGACACTTTTGCTGGCCAAAGCACTACTGTACCCTGGCAGCTCGATTCCTGCCCGGGGCATCCCATTCTGTGACTAAAGCAGCCTCTGTTTAAGACCATATAAGCATTTGCTCTAATCATATTTGAAATTAGGCCTGATAAAGACACTTTTGCTGGCCAAAGCACTACTGTACCCTGGCAGCTCGATTCCTGCCCGGGGCATCCCATTCTGTGACTAAAGCAGCCTCTGTTTAAGACCATATAAGCATTTGCTCTAATCATATTTGAAATTAGGCCTGATAAAGACACTTTTGCTGGCCAAAGCACTACTGTACCCTGGCAGCTCGATTCCTGCCCGGGGCATCCCATTCTGTGACTAAAGCAGCCTCT
Source organism: Gastrophryne carolinensis (assembly GCA_027917425.1). NCBI lineage: Eukaryota > Metazoa > Chordata > Amphibia > Anura > Microhylidae > Gastrophryne > Gastrophryne carolinensis. Next base: position 211,806,821 of record CM051240.1, read on the forward strand.
GTTTAAGACCATATAAGCATTTGCTCTAATCATATTTGAAATTAGGCCTGATAAAGACACTTTTGCTGGCCAAAGCACTACTGTACCCTGGCAGCTCGATTCCTGCCCGGGGCATCCCATTCTGTGACTAAAGCAGCCTCTGTTTAAGACCATATAAGCATTTGCTCTAATCATATTTGAAATTAGGCCTGATAAAGACACTTTTGCTGGCCAAAGCACTACTGTACCCTGGCAGCTCGATTCCTGCCCGGGGCATCCCATTCTGTGACTAAAGCAGCCTCTGTTTAAGACCATATAAGCATTTGCTCTAATCATATTTGAAATTAGGCCTGATAAAGACACTTTTGCTGGCCAAAGCACTACTGTACCCTGGCAGCTCGATTCCTGCCCGGGGCATCCCATTCTGTGACTAAAGCAGCCTCTGTTTAAGACCATATAAGCATTTGCTCTAATCATATTTGAAATTAGGCCTGATAAAGACACTTTTGCTGGCCAAAGCACTACTGTACCCTGGCAGCTCGATTCCTGCCCGGGGCATCCCATTCTGTGACTAAAGCAGCCTCTGTTTAAGACCATATAAGCATTTGCTCTAATCATATTTGAAATTAGGCCTGATAAAGACACTTTTGCTGGCCAAAGCACTACTGTACCCTGGCAGCTCGATTCCTGCCCGGGGCATCCCATTCTGTGACTAAAGCAGCCTCTGTTTAAGACCATATAAGCATTTGCTCTAATCATATTTGAAATTAGGCCTGATAAAGACACTTTTGCTGGCCAAAGCACTACTGTACCCTGGCAGCTCGATTCCTGCCCGGGGCATCCCATTCTGTGACTAAAGCAGCCTCTGTTTAAGACCATATAAGCATTTGCTCTAATCATATTTGAAATTAGGCCTGATAAAGACACTTTTGCTGGCCAAAGCACTACTGTACCCTGGCAGCTCGATTCCTGCCCGGGGCATCCCATTCTGTGACTAAAGCAGCCTCTGTTTAAGACCATATAAGCATTTGCTCTAATCATATTTGAAATTAGGCCTGATAAAGACACTTTTGCTGGCCAAAGCACTACTGTACCCTGGCAGCTCGATTCCTGCCCGGGGCATCCCATTCTGTGACTAAAGCAGCCTCTGTTTAAGACCATATAAGCATTTGCTCTTATCATATTTGAAATTAGGCCTGATAAAGACACTTTTGCTGGCCAAAGCACTACTGTACCCTGGCAGCTCGATTCCTGCCCGGGGCATCCCATTCTGTGACTAAAGCAGCCTCTGTTTAAGACCATATAAGCATTTGCTCTTATTATATTTATATTATAAGACACTTTTGCTGGGCATAGGCTTACTGCTGCCTGCCAGGTGCACTTCTGTTGAGGCATCCCATTCTGTAACATAGCATACCCCTCTTTATTTACACTAAGCAGCTCTCTTATTTACACTAAGCAGGCCTGTTGGAGGCTGAGTGTTACTGCTCACTTTTGGTGTGCATTATATTCTGTTTCATATAGACCCACCGCTGCCCGGGGTTTTTTTAAATATCACCTACTACCACGCCAGTTAGACTATGTCGGGCAGACAAGTGCCTGGAAGTGAAAAGAGGAGTGGCAGAGGCCAAGATTCCGCAGGAAGAGCTCGCATCAGACTGGGGGCCAGTAGCAGCAGGAGTCACGCTGAGAGACCTAATCTGCCAGTATCTGCTAGCGGTCGGGTCTCCACCAGTAACGCATCTGCCGTGGTAGATTGGTTGACGCGCTCATCAACAACATCATCACAACTTACGTCTGAGACCCCCAGTCTAGGGTCGGTAGGTTCCTCTGACACAACCCTGAGTTGGCATGCCCCGAGAGCAGTCCCTGTCCTCCCATTGCCTCTGGCCTACGCCGTTCCCTCCCCCAGCGACGTATCCTATGCTTTGGGTTCAGCTCCACTCTTTAGTGAGGAGGACCATCAGATAGAGGACAGTCAGCAGCTACTGCCCAGCCAAGAAATGGAGGTGGCTTCTTTAGCTAGGCAGACAAATAGTGATGTGGACAGTGTCGTGGGTGCTGCGAGCGTTCCAGCTCCTGCGCCAGACACTGTTGACGAATCCACGAACATCAGTGACGTACAGCCACAACCCGGTGATGATGATGATGATGACGATGAAGCCGATCGCACTTGGGAGCCGGGTGATGAAGGGGCTTCATCGTCATCATCAGGAGAAGAGGGGTGCAGGTTGCCCCGGAGTCAGCAGCTGAGGCAGCAAAGTGGTAGCAGTCAGCATGGGGGCACAATTCCAAAGGCTGGAGCCGGCCGGGGCCGGGGCCGGGGTAGAGCACCTGCTGTGCGGCAGTCTACCTTATCGGGAGGTAGTGGAGCAGGGGTTCCTGGAGTTGGCAACAGCAGCAGTGAATCAGTGAGGCCAGGGGGTGGGAAAAGTAGCTACTCGGCAGTGTGGCAGTTTTTCCTGAGGCATCCGCAGGAGGGTAACATGGCCACATGCAAGATATGTAGGCAAAAGGTGAAGCGTGGCCAGGGTCCAAATGTTGGCACCACGGCCCTGCGTCAACATATGATGCGTCACCATAAAACGACCTGGGAGAACCGAGGCTCCCAAGGGGTGGTCCAGTCTGCTTCCTCACCAAGTGAGCTCCCAATTTCTGCCAGCCAAGGCTCCAGCACCTCAGCCGAAGGCAGCTGTGCGTCATACCCATCCTCTGTCGCTCCTGCTCCTCCTCCTCCTCCTCCAAGTCATGCATCCCGCCAGCAATCCATCAGCGAAGCCATGTCCAAGAGACAGCAGTATGCGCCCACTCATCCTACGGCGCAGAAGCTGAATGTGCTCCTGTCCAAGTTGCTGGTGCTGCAGTCGCTCCCTTTTCAGGTGGTGGAATCTGCACCTTTCAGAGAACTGATGGCTTGTGCCGAGCCGAGGTGGAGAGTCCCAAGCCGTCATTTCTTTGCCAAGAAGGCAGTACCAGCGCTGCACACTTTTGTTGAACAGAAGGTGGGCCAGTCCTTGAGCCTGTCGGTGTGTAGCAAAATACATGGCAGCGCCGACATCTGGAGCTGTAACTACGGTCAGGGGCAGTACATGTCGTTTACGGCCCACTGGGTGAATGTGGTCCCTTTGCAGCAGCAACTTGGACAGGTCACGCCGCTTCGGCCTCCGCGCTCTCTGCCCATTGGGCCTGTGACACCGTGCGACTCGGCCTCCTCATCCTCCGCCATCTCCTCACCCTCCACTGTAGGCTCAAGTCTCAGTGCCCCTCCAGTCTACCATGTGTGCAGGGCACGGAGGTGTCACGCAGTGCTTCACATGGTTTGTCTTGGCGAACGGAGTCACACAGGGGAGGAACTGCTTAAATGTATTCATCAGGAAATCCAAACATGGCTTACTCCGAGAAAACTTAAAATGGGAATCATGGTTACCGACAATGGGAAGAACATTTTGTCTGCGCTGCGCCAAGGAAGCCTGACCCATGCCCCCTGCATGGCTCACGTCTTCAATCTGGTTGTCAAGCGGTTTCTGAAGTGTTCCCCCCATCTGCAGGACATCCTAACAACTTCACGGAAACTTTGCATGCACTTCAGCCACTCCTACACTGCCAAACACACCCTTCTTGAGCTACAGCGTCAGAATGGTATCCCCCAACATAGTCTGATTTGCGATGTTTCCACCCGTTGGAATTCCACCCTTCACATGTTGGACCGATTATATGAACAGAGAAAAGCCATCACGGATTTCCTGATGATCCAAGCAGATAGGGGGACTCCCCTGTGTAACTTCAATGTCAACCAGTGGCAGCTCATACGTGACACCTGCCGTTTGCTCAGGCCCTTTGAGGAAGCCACTTTATTTGTCAGTCGGCAGGATTACGGGATGAACGACGTGATTCCACTGCTTCATGTACTGCAGCACATGTTGGAAACCATGGCTGGTCAGGGCACTGGAGACATGGCGTTTACATCTTACGGCCACATGAACCCCCTTGGAGCTGAACTGGAGGAGGAGGAGGAGGAAGAGGAGGAGGAGGAGTTGCCCAGCGAAACACAGTTTAGGCTTGGCGAAATGGCTGGTTTATCTAGTCAGCGGACAGGAGAGGAGGAGCAGGAGCAGCCAGAGGAGCTAGAGGTTTTTGAGGAAGGAGAGACAGAGGACCCGGGCACACCGTGGCAGTATGCAGTGGAGATGGAGACAGGTAGTCCATCCGAGTCACTTGCGCAAATGGCACGAAGCATGCTCACGTGCTTGCGTAGTGACCCCAGAATTGTTTCCATCTGTCGGCGGGATGACTTCTGGCTGTCCACCTTATTGGACCCTCGCTTCCGGCACAAAATGGGGGCATTTTTTAAACCCACCGAGAGGGAGGACAAACTCAACTACTACAAAGACATTCTACGTAGGCAGTTGGCCGATGCCTATCTGCGCCATGGTCCATACTCTCGCAGGTCTGACTCGAGGGGACCTCTGCGCTCACCTTCCACTGCCATGGCCGCTGGGGGGGTTGGCAGCAGCAGCAGCAGAAGCTCCATCAGCAGCAGCAGCCTCAGTCTTCAGTCGCTAATGAGTAGCTTTCTACACCCGCATAGTGAGGCTACTCATGAGCAGCAGGAAGACCTGGAGCAGGACCTGAACCAGCAGGTCATGTCATACTTTGACATGACCATGCCAACACACCTTGAGGATCCGCTGGACTTCTGGGCAGCCAAACTTGATTTGTGGCCGCAACTAGCAGAGTTTGCCCTGGAAAAGCTGTCCTGCCCGGCAAGTAGCGTGCCATCTGAGCGGGTGTTTAGTGCGGCGGGGGCCATAGTTACGGCGAGGAGAACTCGTCTGTCAACTAAAAATGTGGAGAGACTCACCTTTGTCAAAATGAATCAGGGATGGATCAGCCAGGATTTCCACCCACCAATGCCTGATGCATGCGACTAGATTCAGCATGGTGCCACGTTTTACACTTTCCAAATGGTGCAAAACATATTTATGTCTTTAGGCCATTTTTTGGGCTCCTGCTGCTGCTACTGTCAACTCCTGCCAACTCCAGGGTGTGATTCATCCAATTTTTGGGCTCCTGAAGCCAACTCCAGTGTATATTTGGGCTCCTGCTGCTGCTGCTGCCAACTTCTGCCAACTCCAGGGTGTGATTCATCCAATTTTTGGGCTCCTGAAGCCAACTCCAGTGTATATTTGGGCTCCTGCTGCTGCTGCTGCCAACTTCTGCCAACTCCAGGGTGTGATTCATCCAATTTTTGGGCTCCTGAAGCCAACTCCAGTGTATATTTGGGCTCCTGCTGCTGCTACTGTCAACTCCTGCCAACTCCAGGGTGTGATTCATCCAATTTTTGGGCTCCTGAAGCCAACTCCAGTGTATATTTGGGCTCCTGCTGCTGCTGCTGCCAACTTCTGCCAACTCCAGGGTGTGATTCATCCAATTTTTGGGCTCCTGAAGCCAACTCCAGTGTATATTTGGGCTCCTGCTGCTGCTACTGTCAACTCCTGCCAACTCCAGGGTGTGATTCATCCAATTTTTGGGCTCCTGAAGCCAACTCCAGTGTATATTTGGGCTCCTGCTGCTGCTGCTGCCAACTTCTGCCAACTCCAGGGTGTGATTCATCCAATTTTTGGGCTCCTGAAGCCAACTCCAGTGTATATTTGGGCTCCTGCTGCTGCTGCTGCCAACTTCTGCCAACTCCAGGGTGTGATTCATCCAATTTTTGGGCTCCTGAAGCCAACTCCAGTGTATATTTGGGCTCCTGCTGCTGCTGCTGCCAACTCCTGCCAACTCCAGGGTGTGATTCATCCAATTTTTGGGCTCCTGAAGCCAACTCCAGTGTATATTTGGGCTCCTGCTGCTGCTGCTGCCAACTTCTGCCAACTCCAGGGTGTGATTCATCCAATTTTTGGGCTCCTGAAGCCAACTCCAGTGTATATTTGGGCTCCTGCTGCTGCTGCTGTCAACTCCTGCCAACTCCAGGGTGTGATTCATCCAATTTTTGGGCTCCTGAAGCCAACTCCAGTGTATATTTGGGCTCCTGCTGCTGCTGCTGTCAACTCCTGCCAACTCCAGGGTGTGATTCATCCAATTTTTGGGCTCCTGAAGCCAACTCCAGTGTATATTTGGGCTCCTGCTGCTGCTGCTGCCAACTTCTGCCAACTCCAGGGTGTGATTCATCCAATTTTTGGGCTCCTGAAGCCAACTCCAGTGTATATTTGGGCTCCTGCTGCTGCTACTGTCAACTCCTGCCAACTCCAGGGTGTGATTCATCCAATTTTTGGGCTCCTGAAGCCAACTCCAGTGTATATTTGGGCTCCTGCTGCTGCTGCTGCCAACTTCTGCCAACTCCAGGGTGTGATTCATCCAATTTTTGGGCTCCTGAAGCCAACTCCAGTGTATATTTGGGCTCCTGCTGCTGCTGCTGTCAACTCCTGCCAACTCCAGGGTGTGATTCATCCAATTTTTGGGCTCCTGAAGCCAACTCCAGTGTATATTTGGGCTCCTGCTGCTGCTGCTGCCAACTTCTGCCAACTCCAGGGTGTGATTCATCCAATTTTTGGGCTCCTGAAGCCAACTCCAGTGTATATTTGGGCTCCTGCTGCTGCTGCTGCCAACTTCTGCCAACTCCAGGGTGTGATTCATCCAATTTTTGGGCTCCTGAAGCCAACTCCAGTGTATATTTGGGCTCCTGCTGCTGCTGCTGCCAACTCCTGCCAACTCCAGGGTGTGATTCATCCAATTTTTGGGCTCCTGAAGCCAACTCCAGTGTATATTTGGGCTCCTGCTGCTGCTGCTGCCAACTTCTGCCAACTCCAGGGTGTGATTCATCCAATTTTTGGGCTCCTGAAGCCAACTCCAGTGTATATTTGGGCTCCTGCTGCTGCTGCTGTCAACTCCTGCCAACTCCAGGGTGTGATTCATCCAATTTTTGGGCTCCTGAAGCCAACTCCAGTGTATATTTGGGCTCCTGCTGCTGCTGCTGCCAACTTCTGCCAACTCCAGGGTGTGATTCATCCAATTTTTGGGCTCCTGAAGCCAACTCCAGTGTATATTTGGGCTCCTGCTGCTGCTGCTGTCAACTCCTGCCAACTCCAGGGTGTGATTCATCCAATTTTTGGGCTCCTGAAGCCAACTCCAGTGTATATTTGGGCTCCTGCTGCTGCTGCTGTCAACTCCTGCCAACTCCAGGGTGTGATTCATCCAATTTTTGGGCTCCTGAAGCCAACTCCAGTGTATATTTGGGCTCCTGCTGCTGCTGCTGCCAACTTCTGCCAACTCCAGGGTGTGATTCATCCAATTTTTGGGCTCCTGAAGCCAACTCCAGTGTATATTTGGGCTCCTGCTGCTGCTACTGTCAACTCCTGCCAACTCCAGGGTGTGATTCATCCAATTTTTGGGCTCCTGAAGCCAACTCCAGTGTATATTTGGGCTCCTGCTGCTGCTGCTGCCAACTTCTGCCAACTCCAGGGTGTGATTCATCCAATTTTTGGGCTCCTGAAGCCAACTCCAGTGTATATTTGGGCTCCTGCTGCTGCTGCTGTCAACTCCTGCCAACTCCAGGGTGTGATTCATCCAATTTTTGGGCTCCTGAAGCCAACTCCAGTGTATATTTGGGCTCCTGCTGCTGCTGCTGCCAACTTCTGCCAACTCCAGGGTGTGATTCATCCAATTTTTGGGCTCCTGAAGCCAACTCCAGTGTATATTTGGGCTCCTGCTGCTGCTGCTGCCAACTTCTGCCAACTCCAGGGTGTGATTCATCCAATTTTTGGGCTCCTGAAGCCAACTCCAGTGTATATTTGGGCTCCTGCTGCTGCTGCTGCCAACTTCTGCCAACTCCAGGGTGTGATTCATCCAATTTTTGGGCTCCTGAAGCCAACTCCAGTGTATATTTGGGCTCCTGCTGCTGCTGCTGTCAACTCCTGCCAACTCCAGGGTGTGATTCATCCAATTTTTGGGCTCCTGAAGCCAACTCCAGTGTATATTTGGGCTCCTGCTGCTGCTGCTGTCAACTCCTGCCAACTCCAGGGTGTGATTCATCCAATTTTTGGGCTCCTGAAGCCAACTCCAGTGTATATTTGGGCTCCTGCTGCTGCTGCTGTCAACTCCTGCCAACTCCAGGGTGTGATTCATCCAATTTTTGGGCTCCTGAAGCCAACTCCAGTGTATATTTGGGCTCCTGCTGCTGCTGCTGCCAACTTCTGCCAACTCCAGGGTGTGATTCATCCAATTTTTGGGCTCCTGAAGCCAACTCCAGTGTATATTTGGGCTCCTTCTGCCCCTCATAGTGATGCCACTTCAACTCTCTGCAATTGTGCCGCTCTGCGATTCTATTAGCGATGCCTCTGATCTGCATGTGATATTTCTTAAAAGTATTATTTAACTAACCCAGCACGCATCCTGTGCGTGTTACAGCAAGGCTGAATGGTTTACAACCCTATTGAGGCTGTAGGAGGCTCAGAAATAGCCGTTTTTAATAGCGATTCGTCGCGAATTTATTCGGGTCGAAACGATTTTTGTCGGAAAATTCGGCGAATCAGTCGAATCGAATTTTTCAAAAGTTCGCTCATCTCTAGTTACTAATATGTAACTATGTTACTAATATGTTACTAATCTGTCACTCTCCATCACTCCAAGCCTTTAAATGTGCCCTCAAAACTCACTGATGTCCTTCTCAGGTTCCTCAACAGTGTCTGCTTAAGAAGCCAAAACACTTGCAACACCACCTCCCACGCCACTCTCTTCATCACTACTTGCCTGCCTAGTGGAAGAAGCGGCGAGTGTCTCCTCCACTTCTTGGCTGGGCAGTAGTTGCTGATTTTTCTGATTATGAGATCGTCCTCACTGAATAATCGAGATTAACCCAAAGTATAACCGACAGTTGACTGGGGGTGTCAGATGTCACTTGTGATGAAGTGGATGATCGTGTTAACCAATGGATGACTGCAGATGGAATGCTAGTCGAGACACCAACGCTAGCTGATACCAGGAGATCAGGCCTCTTACTGAGACTCCTGCTGCCACTCACCCCTAGTCTGCTGCGACCTCTGCTTGATGAATTTAGGCCTCTGCAACTTCTCTGTGCCCACCCTGGCACTTCTCTGCCTGACATACTTAGTGCGTATATGAGGGGAGGACAAAACACTACACTACACTTAAAACAGGATTTGTCGATAACAGCAGCAGGTGTGTAACTATCTATGGCCATTGACTAAGTAGTAACTAGGCCCTGAAGACTTTAACAGGAACAAAGTGATGAAACTCTTAGATGTGCGTATGTGATGCTCTGATGAGGGCAATTCAATGTGCTCCAGTACGCTTGAAAAATGTTTTTTTGAGAGACTGGCCTGCGTGAAAATGAATCGGTCATGGATCAGCCAAGATTTCCACCCACCAATGACTGATGCTTCAGAGTAGATTGATCATGGTGCCAGACCAACATTAAAGAAATATGGATAGTGCAAAACAGATTTAAGGCGCTGCTCTCCACTTACAGACATTCCTCTGCATCAGACCACAAGTAATTATTGAGGAAATGCTTTACGTTAATCTTAATTTTTATTAATATTCTTAGGATAAGATATATGTGCCCAAAATTTGTATATGTTCTCTTCATGCTGCTGCCAACTCCAGGGTGTGTCTTTCAAGCAATATATGGGCTCCTAATGCTGCTGCCAACTCCAGGTGGTGTTTTTCAGGCAATATATAGGCTCCTAATGCTGCTGCCAACTTCAGGCAATATGTGGGCTCCTAATGCTGCTGCCAACTCCTGGGTGTGTTTTCAGACAATATATGGGTTCCTTATGCTGCTGCCAACTCCAATGTGTTTTTAAGGCAATATATGGGCTCCCTATGCTGCTGCTAACTCCAGGGTGTGTTTTTCAGGCAATATATGGCCTTCTAATGCTGCTGTCAACTCCAGGTGGTGTTTTTCAGGCAATATATGGGCTCCTAATGCTGCTGCCAACTCCAATGTGTTTTTCAGGCAATATATGGGCTCCCTATGCTGCTGCTAACTCCAGGGTGTGTTTTTCATGCAATATATGGGCTTCTTATGCTGCTACAAACTCCAGTGTCTCTTTCAGGCAATATATGAGCTCCCTATGCTGCTGCCAAGCCCAAAGTGTGTCTTTCAGGCAATATATGGGCTCCTAATTCTGCTGCCAACTCCAATGTGGGTTTCAATCAATATATGGGCTCCCTATGCTGCTGCCAAATTCAGGGAGTATTTTTCTGGCAATATATGGGCTCCCTATGCTGCTGCCAACTCCAGGGTGTGTTTTTCAGGCAATATATGGCCTCCTAATGCTGCTGCCAACCCCAATGTGGGTTTCAGTCAATATTTGGGCTCCCTATGCTGCTGCCAAATTCAGGGTGTGTTTTTCTGGCAATATATGGGCTCCATATGCTGTTGCCAACTCAAGGGTGTGTTTTACAGGCAATACTTGGGCTCCATATGCTGCTGCCAACTCATGGGTGTGTTTTCCAGGCAATATATGGGTTCCTTATGCTGCTGCCAACTCCAGGGTGTGTTTTTCAGGCAATATATGGGCTCCTAATGCTGCTGCCAACTCCAATGTGGTTTTCAGTCAATATATGGGCTCCCTATGCTGCTGCCAAATTCAGGGTGTATTTTTCTGGCAATATATGGGCTCCCCTATGCTGCTGCCAACTCCAGGGTGTGTGTTTCAGGCAATATATGGGCTCCTAATGCTGCTGCCAACTCCAATGTGGTTTTCAGTCAATATATGGGCTCCCTATGCTGCTGCCAAATTCAGGGTGTATTTTTCTGGCAATATATGGGCTCCATATGCTGTTGCCAACTCAAGGGTGTGTTTTACAGGCAATACTTGGGCTCCATATGCTGCTGCCAACTCATGGGTGTGTTTTCCAGGCAATATATGGGTTCCTTATGCTGCTGCCAACTCCAGGGTGTGTTTTTCAGGCAATATATGGGCTCCTAATGCTGCTGCCAACTCCAATGTGTTTTTCATGCAATATGCGGGCTCCCTATGCTGCTGCCAACTCTAGGGTGTGTTTTTCAGGCAATATATGGTCTCCTAATGCTGCTGCCAACTTCAATGTGGTTTTCAGTCAATATATGGGCTCCCTATGCTGCTGCCAAATTCAGGGTGTATTTTTCTGGCAATATATGGGCTCCCCTATGCTGCTGCCAACTCCAGGATGTGTTTTTCGGGCAATATATGGGCTCCTAATGCTGCTGCCAACTCCAATGTGGTTTTCAGTCAATATATGGGCCCCCTATGCTGCCAACTCCAGGGTGTGTTTGCCAGGCTATATATGGGCTCCCGAAGCTGTTGCCAAATCCTGGGTGTGTTTTTCAGGCAATATATGGGTTCCTTATGCTGCCACCAACTCCAGGGTGTGTTTTTAAGGCAATATATGGGATCCTAATGCTGCTGCCAAATTCAATGTGTTTTTCAGGCAATATAGGGGCTCCCTATGCTGCTGCCAACTCCAGGGTGTGTTTTTCAGGCAATATATGGTCTCCTAATGCTGCTGCCAACTCCTGGGTGTGTTTTCAGGCAATATATGGGTTCCTTTTGCTGCTGCCAACTCCAGTGTCTCTTTGAGGCAATATATGGGCTCCCTATGCTGCTGACAAGTCCAGAGTGTGTCTTTCAGGCAATATATGGGCTCCTAATGCTGCTGCCAACTCCAATGTGGTTTTCAGTAAATATATGGGCCCCCTATGCTGCCAACTCCAGGGTGTGTTTGCCAGGCTATATATGGGCTCCCGATGCTGTTGCCAAATCCTGGGTGTGTTTTTCAGGCAATATATGGGTTCCTTATGCTGCCACCAACTCCAGGGTGTGTTTTTAAGGCAATATATGGGATCCTAATGCTGCTGCCAAATTCAATGTGTTTTTCAGGCAATATAGGGGCTCCCTATGCTGCTGCCAACTCCAGGGTGTGTTTTTCAGGCAATATATGGTCTCCTAATGCTGCTGCCAACTCCAGGGTGTGTTTTCCAGGCAATATATGGTCTCCTAATGCTGCTGCCAACTCCTGGGTGTGTTTTCAGGCAATATATGGGTTCCTTTTGCTGCTGCCAACTCCAGGGTGTGTTTTTCAGGCAATGTATGGGCTCCTAATGCTGCTGCCAACTCCAGTGTCTTTTTGAGGCAATATATGGGCTCCCTATGCTGCTGACAAGTCCAGAGTGTGTCTTTCAGGCAATATATGGGCTCCTAATGCTGCTGCCAACTCCAATGTGGTTTTCAGTAAATATATGGGCTCCCTATGCTGCTGCCAAATTCAGGGTGTATTTTTCTGGCAATATATGGGCTCTCCTATGCTGCTGCCAACTCCAGGATGTGTTTTTCGGGAAATATATGAGCTCCTAATGCTGCTGCCAACTCCAATGTGGTTTTCAGTCAATGTATGGGCCCCCTATGCTGCTGCCGACTCCTGGGTGTGTTTTTCGGGCGATATATGGGCTCCTAACGCTGCTGCTAACTCCATTGTCTCTTTCAGGCAATATATGGGCTCATGGGCTCCCTATGCTGCTGCCAAGTCCAGAGTGTGTCTTTCAGGCTATATATGGGCTCCTAATGCTGCTGCCAACTCCAATGTTGTTTTCATTCAATATATGGGCTCCCTATGCTGCTGCCAAATTTAGGGTGTATTTTTCTGGCAATATATGGGCTCCCCTATGCTGCTGCCAACTCCAGGGTGTGTTTTTCAGGCAATATATGGCCTCCTAATGCTGCTGCCAACCCCAATGTGGGTTTCAGTCAATATTTGGGCTCCCTATGCTGCTGCCAAATTCAGGGTGTGTTTTTCTGGCAATATATGGGCTCCATATGCTGTTGCCAACTCAAGGGTGTGTTTTACAGGCAATACTTGGGCTCCATATGCTGCTGCCAACTCATGGGTGTGTTTTCCAGGCAATATATGGGTTCCTTATGCTGCTGCCAACTCCAGGGTGTGTTTTTCAGGCAATATATGGGCTCCTAATGCTGCTGCCAACTCCAATGTGGTTTTCAGTCAATATATGGGCTCCCTATGCTGCTGCCAAATTCAGGGTGTATTTTTCTGGCAATATATGGGCTCCCCTATGCTGCTGCCAACTCCAGGGTGTGTGTTTCAGGCAATATATGGGCTCCTAATGCTGCTGCCAACTCCAATGTGGTTTTCAGTCAATATATGGGCTCCCTATGCTGCTGCCAAATTCAGGGTGTATTTTTCTGGCAATATATGGGCTCCTAATGCTGCTGCCAACTCCAGTGTCTCTTTCAGGCAATATATGGGCTCCCTATGCCGATGCCAAGTCCAGAGTGTGTCTTTCAGGCAATATATGTGCTCCTAATGCTGCTGCCAACTCCAGGATGTGTTTTTCGGGCAATATATGGGCTCCTGATGCTGCTGCCAACTCTAATGTGGTTTTCAGTGAATATATGGGCCCCCTATGCTGCTGCCAACTCCAGGGTGTGTTTTTAAGGCTATATATGGGCTCCCGATGCTGTTGCCAAATCCTGGGTGTATTTTTCATGCAATATATGGGTTCCTTATGATGCCAACCAACTCCAGGGTGTGTTTTTAAGGCAATATATGGGATCCTAATGCTGCTGCCAAATTCAATGTGGTTTTCAGTCAATATATGGGCTCCCTATGCTGCTGCCAAATTCAGGGTGTATTTTTCTGGCAATTTATGGGCTCCCCTATGCTGCTGCCAACTCCAGGATGTGTTTTTCGGGCAATATATGGGCTCCTAATGCTGCTGCCCACTCCAATGTGGTTTTCAGTCAATGCATGGGCCCCCTATGCTGCTGCCAACTCCTGGGTGTGTTTTTCGGGCGATATATGGGCTCCTAATGCTGCTGCCAACTCCATTGTCTCTTTCAGGCAATATATGGGCTCCCTATGCTGCTGCCAAGTCCAGAGTGTGTCTTTCAGGCAATATATGGGCTCCTAATGCTGCTGCCAACTCCAATGTGGTTTTCAGTCAATATATGGGCTCCCTATGCTGCTGCCAAATTCAGGGTGTATTTTTCTGGCAATATATGGGCTCCCCTATGCTGCTGCCAACTCCAGGATGTGTTTTTCGGGAAATATATGGGCTCCTAATGCTGCTGCCAACTCCAATGTGGTTTTCAGTCAATGTATGGGCCCCCTATGCTGCTGCCAACTCCAGGGTGTGTTTTTCAGGCAATGTATGGGCTCCTAATGCTGCTGCCAACTCCAGTGTCTATTTCAGGCAATATATGGGCTCCTAATGCTGCTGCCAAGTCCAGAGTGTGTCTTTCAGGCAATATATGGGCTCCTAATGCTGCTGCCAACTCCAATGTGGTTTTCAGTCAATATATGGGCTCCCTATGCTGCTGCCAACTTTATGGTGTATTTTTCTGGCAATATATGGGCTCTCCTATGCTGCTGCTAACTCCACGGTGTGTCTTTCAGGCAATATATGGGCTCCCTATGCTGCTGCCAAGTCCAGAGTGTGTCTTTCAGGCAATATATGGGCTCCTAATGCTGCTGCCAACTCCAATGTTGTTTTCAGTCAATATATGGGCTCCCTATGCTGCTGCCAACTTTAGGGTGTATTTTTCTGGCAATATGTGGGCTCCCCTATGCTGCTGCTAACTCCACGGTGTGTCTTTCAGGCAATATATGGGCTCCTAATGCTGCTGCCAACTCCTGGGTGTGTCTTTCCGACAATATATGGGCTCCTAATGCTGCTGCCAACTCCTGGGTATGTTTTTCAGGCAATATATGGGCTCCTTATGCTGCTGACAACTCCAGTGTATCTTTCAGGTAACATACGGGCTCCCTATGCTGCTGCCAAGTCCAGAGTGTGTCTTTCAGGCAATATATGGGCTCCTAATGCTGCTGCCAACTCCAGGTGGTGTTACTCAGGCAATATATGGGCTCCTAATGCTGCTGCCAACTACAGGGTGTGTTTGCCAGGCTATATATGGGCTCCCGATGCTGTTGCCAAATCCTGGGTGTGTTTTTCAGGCAATATATGGGTTCCTTATGCTGCCACCAACTCCATGGTGTGTTTTTAAGGCAATATATGGGATCCTAATGCTGCTGCCAAATTCAATGTGTTTTTCAGGCAATATAGGGGCTCCCTATGCTGCTGCCAACTCCAGGGTGTGTTTTTCAGGCAATATATGGTCTCCTAATGCTGCTGCCAACTCCAGGGTGTGTTTTTCAGGCAATATATGGTCTCCTAATGCTGCTGCCAACTCCTGGGTGTGTTTTCAGGCAATATATGGGTTCCTTTTGCTGCTGCCAACTCCAGGGTGTGTTTTTCAGGCAATGTATGGGCTCCTAATGCTGCTGCCAACTCCAGTGTCTCTTTGAGGCAATATATGGGCTCCCTATGCTGCTGACAAGTCCAGAGTGTGTCTTTCAGGCAATATATGGGCTCCTAATGCTGCTGCCAACTCCAATGTGGTTTTCAGTAAATATATGGGCTCCCTATGCTGCTGCCAAATTCAGGGTGTATTTTTCTGGCAATATATGGGCTCTCCTATGCTGCTGCCAACTCCAGGATGTGTTTTTCGGGAAATATATGAGCTCCTAATGCTGCTGCCAACTCCAATGTGGTTTTCAGTCAATGTATGGGCCCCCTATGCTGCTGCCGACTCCTGGGTGTGTTTTTCGGGCGATATATGGGCTCCTAACGCTGCTGCTAACTCCATTGTCTCTTTCAGGCAATATATGGGCTCATGGGCTCCCTATGCTGCTGCCAAGTCCAGAGTGTGTCTTTCAGGCTATATATGGGCTCCTAATGCTGCTGCCAACTCCAATGTGGTTTTCATTCAATATATGGGCTCCCTATGCTGCTGCCAAATTTAGGGTGTATTTTTCTGGCAATATATGGGCTCCCCTATGCTGCTGCCAACTCCACGGTGTGTCTTTCAGGCAATATATGGTCTCCTAATGCTGCTGCCAACTTCAATGTGGTTTTCAGTCAAAATTTGGGCTCCCTATGCTGCTGCCAAATTCAGGGTGAATTTTTCTGGCAATATATGGGCACACCTATGCTGCTGCCAACTCCAGGGTGTGTTTTTCAGGCAATATATGGGCTCCTAATGCTGCTGCCAACTCCAATGTGGTTTTCAGTCAATATATGGGCTTCCTATGCTGCTGCCAAACTCAGGGTGTATTTTTCTGGCAATATATGGGCTCCCTATGCTACTGCCAACTCCAGGGTGTGTTTTTCAGGCTATATATGGGCTCCCGATGCTGTTGACAACTCCTGGGTGTGTTTTTCAGGCAATATATGGGCTCCTTATTCTGCTACCAACTCCAGGGTGCGTTTTTCAGGCAATATATGGGATCCTAATGCTGCTGCCAAATTCAATGTGTTTTTCAGGCAATATAGGGTCTCCCTATGCTGCTGCCAACTCCAGGGTGTGTTTTTTAGGCAATATATGGGCTCCTAATGCTGCTGCCAACTCCAATGTGTCTTTCAGGCAATTTATGGGCTCCTTATGCTGCTGCCAACTCCAATGTGTTTTTCAGTCAATATATGGGCCCCTTATGCTGCTGCCAACTCTTGGGTGTGTTTTCAGGCAATATATGGGTTCCTTATGCTGCTGCCAACTCCAGGGTGTGTTTTTCAGGCAATATATGGGCTCCTAATGCTGCTGCCAACTCCAGTGTCTCTTTCAGGCAATATATGGGCTCCCTATGCCGATGCCAAGTCCAGAGTGTGTCTTTCAGGCAAAATATGGGCTCCTAATGCTGCTGCCAACTCCAGGATGTGTTTTTCGGGCAATATATGGGCTCCTGATGCTGCTGCCAACTCCAATGTGGTTTTCAGTGAATATATGGGCCCCCTATGCTGCTGCCAACTCCAGGGTGTGTTTTTCAGGCTATATATGGGCTTCCGATGCTGTTGCCAAATCCTGGGTGTATTTTTCATGCAATATATGGGTTCCTTATGATGCCAACCAACTCCAGGGTGTGTTTTTAAGGCAATATATGGGATCCTAATGCTGCTGCCAAATTCAATGTGGTTTTCAGTCAATATATGGGCTCCCTATGCTGCTGCCAAATTCAGGGTGTATTTTTCTGGCAATTTATGGGCTCCCCTATGCTGCTGCCAACTCCAGGATGTGTTTTTCGGGCAATATATGGGCTCCTAATGCTGCTGCCCACTCCAATGTGGTTTTCAGTCAATGCATGGGCCCCCTATGCTGCTGCCAACTCCTGGGTGTGTTTTTCGGGCGATATATGGGCTCCTAATGCTGCTGCCAACTCCATTGTCTCTTTCAGGCAATATATGGGCTCTCTATGCTGCTGCCAAGTCCAGAGTGTATCTTTCATGCAATATATGGGCTCCTAATGCTGCTGCCAACTCCAATGTGGTTTTCAGTCAATATATGGGCTCCCTATGCTGCTGCCAAATTCAGGGTGTATTTTTCTGGCAATATATGGGCTCCCCTATGCTGCTGCCAACTCCAGGATGTGTTTTTCGGGAAATATATGGGCTCCTAATGCTGCTGCCAACTCCAATGTGGTTTTCAGTCAATGTATGGGCCCCCTATGCTGCTGCCAACTCCAGGGTGTGTTTTTCAGGCAATGTATGGGCTCCTAATGCTGCTGCCAACTCCAGTGTCTATTTCAGGCAATATATGGGCTCCTAATGCTGCTGCCAAGTCCAGAGTGTGTCTTTCAGGCAATATATGGGCTCCTAATGCTGCTGCCAACTCCAATGTGGTTTTCAGTCAATATATGGGCTCCCTATGCTGCTGCCAACTTTATGGTGTATTTTTCTGGCAATATATGGGCTCTCCTATGCTGCTGCTAACTCCACGGTGTGTCTTTCAGGCAATATATGGGCTCCCTATGCTGCTGCCAAGTCCAGAGTGTGTCTTTCAGGCAATATATGGGCTCCTAATGCTGCTGCCAACTCCAATGTTGTTTTCAGTCAATATATGGGCTCCCTATGCTGCTGCCAACTTTAGGGTGTATTTTTCTGGCAATATATGGGCTCCCCTATGCTGCTGCTAACTCCACGGTGTGTCTTTCAGGCAATATATGGGCTCCTAATGCTGCTGCCAACTCCTGGGTGTGTCTTTCAGACAATATATGGGCTCCTAATGCTGCTGCCAATTCCTGGGTGTGTTTTTCAGGCAATATATGGGCTCCTTATGCTGCTGACAACTCCAGTGTATCTTTCAGGTAACATACGGGCTCCCTATGCTGCTGCCAAGTCCAGAGTGTGTCTTTCAGGCAATATATGGGCTCCTAATGCTGCTGCCAACTCCAGGTGGTGTTTCTCAGGCAATATATGGGCTCCTAATGCTGCTGCCAACTCCAATGTGTCTTTCAGGCAATTTATGGGCTCCTTATGCTGCTACCAAATTCAGGGTGTGTTTTTCAGGCAGTATATGGGCTCTTAATGCTGCTGCCAACTCCAATGTGGTTTTCAGTCAATATATGGGCCCCTTATGCTGCTGCCAACTCCTGGGTGTGTTTTTCAGGCAATATATGGGCTCCCTATGCTGCTGCCAACTCCTGGTGTGTTTTTCAGGCAATATATGGGTTCCTTATGCTGCTGCCAACTCCAGGGTGTGTTTTTCAGGCAATATATGGGCTCCTAATGCTGCTGCCAACTCCATTGTCTCTTTCAGGCAATATATGGGCTCCCTATGTTGCTGCCAAGTCCAGAGTGTGTCTTTCAGGCTATATATGGGCTCCTAATGCTGCTGCCAACTCCAATGTTGTTTTCAGTCAATATATGGGCTCCCTATGCTGCTGCCAAATTCAGGGTGTATTTTTCTGGCAATATATGGACTCCCCTATGCTGCTGCCAACTCCAGGGTGTGTCTTTCAGGCAATATATGGGCTCCTTATGCTGCTTCCAACTCCTGGGTGTGTCTTTCAGGCCATATATGGGCTCCTAATGCTGCTGCCAACTCCTGGGTGTGTTTTTCAGGCAATATATGGGCTCCTTATGCTGCTGCCAACTCCAGTGTATCTTTCAGGTAATATACGGGCTCTCTATGCTGCTGCCAAGTCCAGAGTGTGTCTTTCAGGCAATATATGGGCTCCAAATGCTACTGCCAACTCCAGGGTTTTTTTTTCAGGCAATACATGGGCTCCTAATGCTGCTGCCGACTCCAATGTGTCTTTCAGGCAATATATGGGCTCCCTATGCTGCTGCCAAATTCAGGGTGTGTTTTTCAGGCAATATATGGACTCCTAATGCTGCTGCCAACTCCAATGTGGTTTTCAGTCAATATATGGGCCCCCTATGCTGCTGCCAACTCCTGGATATGTTTTTCAGGCAATATATGGGCACCCTATGCTGCTGCCAACTCCTGGTGTGTCTTTCAGGCAATATATGGGTTCCTTATACTGCTGCCAACTCCAGGGTGTGTTTTTCAGGCAATATATGGGCTCCTAATGCTGATGCCAACTCCAATGTGTTTTTCAGACAATATATAGGCTCCCTATGCTTCTGCCAACTCCAGGGTGTGTTTTCCAGGCAATGTATGGGCTCCTAATGCTGCTGCCAACTTCATTGTCTCTTTCAGGCAATATATGGGCTCCCTATGCTGCTGCCAAGTCCAGAGTGTGTCTTTCAGGCTATATATGGGCTCCTAATGCTGCTGCCAACTCCAATGTTGTTTTCAGTCAATATATGGGCTCCCTATGCTGCTGCCAAATTCAGGGTGTATTTTTCTGGCAATATATGGACTCCCCTATGCTGCTGCCAACTCCAGGGTGTGTCTTTCAGGCAATATATGGGCTCTTATGCTGCTTCCAACTCCTGGGTGTGTCTTTCAGGCCATATATGGTCTCCTAATGCTGCTGCCAACTCCTGGGTGTGTTTTTCAGGCAATATATGGGCTCCTTATGCTGCTGCCAACTCCAGTGTATCTTTCAGGTAATATACGGGCTCTCTATGCTGCTGCCAAGTCCAGAGTGTGTCTTTCAGGCAATATATGGGCTCCTAATGCTACTGCCAACTCCAGGGTTTTTTTTTTCAGGCAATACATGGGCTCCTAATGCTGCTGCCCACTCCAATGTGTCTTTCAGTCAATATATGGGCCCCCTATGCTGCTGCCAACTCCTGGATGTGTTTTTCAGGCAATATATGGGCACCCTATGCTGCTGCCAACTCCTGGTGTGTCTTTCAGGCAATATATGGGTTCCTTATACTGCTGCCAACTCCAGGGTGTGTTTTTCAGGCAATATATGGGCTCCTAATGCTGATGCCAACTCCAATGTGTTTTTCAGACAATATATAGGCTCCCTATGCTTCTGCCAACTCCAGGGTGTGTTTTCCAGGCAATGTATGGGCTCCTAATGCTGCTGCCAACTCAATTGTCACTTTCAGGCAATATTTGGCTCCCTATGCTGCTGCCAAGTCCAGAGTGTGTCTTTCAGGCAATATATGGGCTCCTAATGCTGCTGCCAACTCCAGGTGGTGTTTTTCAGGCAATATATGGGCTCCTAATGCTGCTGCCAACTCCAATGTGTCTTTCAGGCAATATATGGGCTCCCTATGCTGCTGCCAAATTCAGGGTGTTTTTTTCAGGCAATGTATGGGCTCCTAATGCTGCTGCCAACTCAATTGTCACTTTCAGGCAATATATGGGCTCCCTATGCTGCTGCCAAGTCCAGAGTGTGTCTTTCAGGCTATATATGGGCTCCTAATGCTGCTGCCAACTCCAATGTTGTTTTCAGTCAATATATAGACTCCCTATGCTGCCAAATTTAGGGTGCATTTTTCTGGCAATATATGGGCTCCCCTATGCTGCTGCCAACTCCAGGGTGTGTCTTTCAGGTAATATATGGGCTCTTAATGCTGCTGCCAACTCCTGGGTGTGTTTTGCATTCAATTTAGGGGCTCCTTATGCTGCTGCCAACTCCAGTGTATCTTTCAGGTAATATACGGGCTCCCTATGCTGCTGCCAAGTCCAGAGTGTGTCTTTCAGGCAATATATGGGCTCCTAATGCTGCTGCCAACTCCAGGTGCTGTTTTTCAGGCAATATATGGGCCCCTAATGCTGCTGCCAACTCCAATGTGTCTTTCAGGCAATATATGGGCTCCCTATGCTGCTGCCAAATTCAGGGTGTGTTTTTCAGGCAATATATGGACTCCTAATGCTGCTGCCAACTCCAATGTGGTTTTCAGTCAATATATGGGCCCACTATGCTGCTGCCAACTCCTGGGTGTGTTTTTCAAGCAATATATGGGCACCCTATGCTGCTGCCAACTCCTGGTGTGTCTTTCAGGCAATATATGGGCTCCTAATGCTGATGCCAACTCCAATGTGTTTTTCAGGCAATATATAGGCTCCCTATGCTTCTGCCAACTCCAGGGTGTGTTTTCCAGGCAATGTATGGGCTCCTAATGCTGCTGCCAACTCAATTGTCTCTTTCAGGCAATATATGGGCTCCCTATTCTGCTGCCAAGTCCAGAGTGTGTCTTTCAGGCTATATATGGCCTCCTAATGCTGCTGCCAACTTCAATGTTGTTTTCAGTCAATATATGGGCTCTCTACGCTGCCAAATTTAGGGTGCATTTTTCTGGCAATATATGGGCTCCCCTATGCTGCTGCCAACTCCAGGGTGTGTCTTTCAGGCAATATATGGGCTCCTAATGCTACTGCCAACTCCTGGGTGTGTTTTTCAGGCAATATATGGGCTCCTTATGCTGCTGCCAACTCCAGTGTATCTTTCAGGTAATATACGGGCTCCCTATGCAGCTGCCAAGTCCAGAGTGTGTCTTTCAGGCAATATATGGGCTCCCTATGCTGCTGCCAAATTCAGGGTGTGTTTTTCAGGCAATATATGGACTCATCATGCTGATGTCACCTCAAGGCACTGTAATTGTGCCGCTCTGCGACAGCGAATCTAATAGTGACGCCTCTGATCTGCATGTCATACTTCTTTACAATATTATTTCACTAACCCAGCATGCATCCTATGCATGCTACAGCCAAGCAAAATGTTCTACAACCTTATGGAGGCTCTCGGAAGCCCAGAAATAGCCATTTTTAATAGCGATTCGTCGCGAATAAATTCGGACCGAAACTATTTTTTCCAGAAAATTCGGCAAATCGCTCTACTGATTTGGTTAAAAGCTTTCGCATTGCGGCACAGTTTACTGACACATTGGGGTCTATTCAGAGCCTGGTGAATAAACTCAGTTCTTTTTAGGACAGAAAACTGCCATTCACTTTCGCTGTCTTTCTTGGGGCTGATTCAGTGTCAGGTGAAAATATACACCCGGCAGACAGTGAAAGCCAATCGCTGTTTTCTGTCTTAAAAAGTTAGTTTTCTCACCAGGCTCTATATCGACCCCATAGTATGATGTTTAAAGTCTATTGGGACAGAAAAAACAGTTGTTTGTCAAATGAGTAGATCTTATTTTCATTTTACATCCTTGGTTTAAAAGTTATAATTTGTGAATCTAGTGCCTCCGCTGTGTGCGCACCACCGACTTTATTTTGTGTACAGAAGGAAAAAAGTTAAGACTGTGGCAATGAATCAAATCATGTGCTCAGTGAAAGCCTGATGCTGAAGATTAAGATATCAGAAATGAATGATGATAATCTAATTACCTTGAATTCCTCAACTCCTCCGAGCTTTTTCCACTAAAGGTAAGGAGGCAGGTTCAGGTTGGTTAAAGATTTTAGGATTCATGCAAAGTTAGGATGGGCTAGATCTTTAACAGGGGACTAGGTAACTTCTAGACATATTTACTAATTTGCATCAAAGGTGAATTGTTAAGATGAAAACCAGACAGTTTAAAATGTAATATTACTAATTCTGCAATAAAAGGGCTGCATAATAATGGCACTGGCAACACATAACCGGCCAGACCAGTGGCGCAACGTCACTTCCGGCGGATGCCGGGGTAACGTCACATGCGCTCCAGCCACTGGAGCGCAATAGTGCGCCATTGGCGTGACTTGGGACGTTGTCCCGCAGCCAGCATAAATAGTAGCACATACCGGCCACATACAAGGATAGGGAGGAGGCAGACATCTGCCTTGCCAATCCCACGCATGGATGCACCCCCGCTGACACGAGCAGCAGAGGATCATATGGCAACAAGCAGCAGCACGCAGGGTCTCCCTCACTGATGTACCCCCACTGACACGAGCAGTAGAGGATTATACAGCAGCACGCAGCAGCACGCAGGGTCTCCGCTAACCTCCCTAGCCACGGCTGCAGCCTTTGAAACTCAGGTACGCTTTGAGCAATGCCAATCAATCCCCATATAGATACTGTTAAAATAGCGCTATATGGCTCAATCTTATATAGACTACTGTCTTTCTTTACAGATTCTCAAAAGGGGCCAAAAAAACCTGGACCTTTAAAACACTGGGTCTCTCCCTATTGGGCAAAAAATGGTCCACAAATAAGGTATGCCCCTAACAACTATCCTTATCAAATGATGATCTTAAACCATAAACTTGGCACCCTGTGACACGTATATATTTTTATTGTACACACATAGGGGACAGTCCAGCACACAGTCAGGTCTCTTGATGTACTTCTGATGTATATACCAAATGATGAACTACAAAGAAATACTCGTCCTATATAGCAGCAGATCTAAGGTACTATGCCTTTATTGTGAAATCATGTTTGCGATATAATGTACTGATGCTTATAATGTACATTCATTATACATATCTTTCCTTTATCTAGGGCATTGAGAAAGCCCGAGAGGGGCGAAACATGTATGCATGAATATCGAAATATGATAGATCTAAGGAATGAAGTAACCAACACTATTTATCTATGTTTTATAAACTTGAAATTCATGTACCTCTGTATGACAAATTTATGTTAATTGACACGCATATTATTGCATACCTTGCACTAAATAAGCAATTGACTCCCTTTCATGCATTTAACAGATTCAATAAACTGATATTTTTAACCTATAGTATATTTAATAAACAAAGCTCTTTACAAAAAAACCCAGGTAGAGCCTAGCCCTGGGAAAAGTACCCCAAGTCATCTTACTTGCAATCATTTTCTCCAGTCGTAAAAAAATCAAGCCAATCCAGGAAGTCAATAAGTAATCAAAAGTTCTAACCAGAGGTGAAAATTAGCTTGATATTGGGTAGAATATAAGAAGGTTAAGGAGTTAAATCCCTTAATTTGAAAGGCAATCTCTGCATTAACAACTTCCTTTTTTAAAGAAAAACTTTAGTAAAGAGATCAATGCTTCTAACTTTCTATTTTTTGCTTTTAAGACAGAGGGCTCCAGTTCTCACCCCTGGCTCCAGGCTTGTAGAATACAGACTCTTTCACTGCTTGGGGCAGAAGTGCATATCAAGACCAAATTACCTGAGAACTCTTATTCCTTTGTTGCTGTTCTGAAGTGCAGTGGGTTAATCTTGTGGTTTGCCCGAGTGAAGTCTTGCAAACCTTTTCAAGAGTGAGAGATCTGTTTTTTTTTGTAATTTTCAGTACTTGCAATATTATTTTTAAAAGAAAATCATATTGCGTGTAAAATCATATTGCGTGTAAAAGGTTAGAACGGTACTGCATATTTATCAGTAGACACCCTTTCCTGCCCAGGACACACCCCAAACTGAAACAGCTCTTTAGGAGATTTCCAAATAAAATAGAACTACAATGCGCTCCACCCACCCACAAACCATAGATTCTCTCAAAGTACACACCTCAAGCTTTCTAGGAGGGAAATATGTAAAATAAATATAAAAAAGAATGTACTTTAAACTCTTAAACACATCTATGACATTTTTAAATAACATACAACTACTATCCACGCTATTAAGGGTTAAGCATAACCAGCATAACAGCTATGGAGGCTTGTAGACCAGTGCGCAGAGGCCAGCCTCAGTGGCCCCGGCCCTGAAGGCTTCCAGCACCCATAGCCCTAATGGGCCATGGGCTCTTCTGCCCCCCCCCCCCTTGTGCTTTAGGGAGGCAGGTGACTTGCCAGCCCCTCAAGCCTCATGAACTGGTATAGGGGGTCTCATGGATCCCTTACAGTTCACAAAGGGTTAACTGTAAAAGAAAAAGCAACACCGGTGGTGCAGTAAATGTATGGACATGACAACGGACCCAAAAGGGATAACAAAAATTATTGTTCTACTCAATCTTTGAGCTTCCTAAGGAGTTTCTAAGAGACAGGTATCTCAAATCAGGATGGGTAACGTTGGGGGATAAAACATCCCTATTGGCCATTTTAACTGTAGGCCCACTTTAACAAATTATCCTAAATTTTTGTCCTTATATTTTTTAACATTATGAATCATGAACTGAATACACAGACTCTCTAAACACAGGAATTCCACCAGCACCATCAATAGAAGCATTTTCCTCCTAATTGAGCCATTTGATCTGTAATTTACGGTAGACGGAACACATAATATAACGTGAGAGCATTTCTTCAGAAACAATTATTTTTCATGAAACATTCAGTTTGTTTTTATTAAGTTAAGTGACGGAACAGAAGTACATCTCGGAAACGTACACACACAACAATGCAGCACCGTAGTGACTGAGCTGCACCTGCTGAGAAGCAACCCGCCGTAATTGTTGGTGCCAACCAAATAAACAACGAAAATATATCAATTTTTTTTTCAACCCGGCGAATTGATTTTGTTGAGTCTTTTGTTAGTTGGCTGTAAATGTTTCCTAGTTTATTCCACACTCCAGCCATGAATTAATAAATGGCTTCAGAGTATTGTTCAGGCACTGGAAAATAAACCTTCAAGCTATTTGTGCCATCTATGATATATAAAGTTTGCCGATTTGATTTTGTGTGATTATGTACAGCAATGGTGACCTTTAGAAGCAACAAAGTGGGAGTGTAATGAGGAAACGTCTGATCACTGATTTTGTGCCAACAGCCAGATGACTTTCTGATTTCTTTTCTAGTTTGGTGGGATTTAAGCTTTGGAATGGTGGAATTCCCGAAAATGTAAAGAAAAATTGCCAGGGAAAGTTTTCCTATCTTACCCCCACCTAAAATGTTGCCCTGAAAGCCTTGCAACCATTTAGTTCATGTGCTTTTTAACTTTTGTCCCACCAATCACTGAGCATTGGTAAAAGGGTTACTTCACTTGTGGAGCGCAAGTATGGAAAGCATGATCTGTTATTGATGGTGGCCTCCTGCTTTCAACAGAGTATATAATTTGGTTGCCAATTAGCCCGTTTTAAGTGACTGATTGGCCAGTGAATCATGCTGTATCGCTACAGAGTGATTGGATTACTAAAAGTCCCTGAAACTCTACGCAGCAGCATCATTGGTAGCAGCAGCTGAGAATGCAAGGCGAAGCAGGTCTTCCACTTCTGTCTTCGGACCGAGTCATGGGTAATATTAGTCCTTTTTTATGCCCCCAAATTGGGCCTAATTGGGGGGTTACCCTGGAATTCTATATATAAAATATATATATTTTTTTTTCGCTCAGATTTAAGTCTCCCTTTGTTGTTTTCAGGATCATAATCTTTCATCAGCAGGTGAGGTCCTTTTATCATCATTTGCGAGTGCTGCCTAATTAGCTCTTGGTTATATCTTACCTATGGTCCCCTCCACCTAGAGACAAAACGTATCGCTATGTATATATACATTTTTTTTCCCCTTCTAACACACCCCCTCCCTAGCTAAACCACGGGAATAATTGAATTTATCTATCTACATACATACATATATACATACATACAAACATATATAGATATATACAATTTTTTTTTTCTATCAGTTTACCCATCCTCTCCTAATCTCTCTCCTAATCTCGACCTGTGTAGTCACCCCGGCTTATATATCTATAATTTCTAAAATCTTTTTTGACCATTTTCCAAAAGTAGGTGGGGTAGGCTTGGGCCAATGATTGACGATATAGTACTTGGAGCCCATTATAATAATGCTGATCAAGGACCTCTTAGCCTTGGGCAAGTCTGGTATTGGGATATTTAGAAGGATTCTTGCTTTGTCCAATGTAATATTTATTCCCTATGTCATATTTACAAAATGGATTATGTCCTGCCAAAGGGCTGTGATGTGGGCACATTCCCACCAGATATGTTGTACTGTGTTTGGGTATAGATTGCACCACCAACAGAGGTAAGGGGACATATTCATATTGTGGTCAGCGGTTAAGTAGAACCTAATAATGTATTTGAAGGAGAAGAATCTTAGTGGGGCGGATAGTATTAGGGCGTTTTCCTTGTAGATATTCTGCCAGTCTGTGTCAGAGAACGATTTCTGAATGTCTCCCTCCCATTTTTTCTTGTATGAGTCAGGATTACTATCTTCAGTCGGGGCCGAGTCACAAAGTATCCTATAATAATCACATAGCTGTTTAGGTCGATTGTCTGAGGTGAAAAATAATGATTGGAAGCTAGATAAGGGAGGAATAGTGTCTGGTTGACTATGGTCTCTAAGAATGTTAGTGGCTTTAGTACACTTTAGAAGAATATTAAGATTGTGGCTTATTTTTTCTTTGCAGTATATTCGGGCAATTTCCATTTCATTTGACCAAATGTCTTGTATCCTAATGAATTCCCGTGGGAACTCCAGTTTAATATTGTGTTTCCCTTTTTCCTCTTCTACTACCCTCTTTTTTCCAGGCTTATAAGTCTTTGTGGGAGTGGGGATTTTGTCTGGTCGAGGATTAGACTTTTTAAGGTGGTGAGAGTTGAGTGGGCCAGTGGTAGTGATGTGAGACGTGAGACGTCTGTTAGAGTTTTTGGGTTTAAAGAGAACACGTCATCTATTTTGATGGGGTCTAATTCCAGTTGTGGCCAAGCTTCTGTGTATATTGAGTGTTTCCATCTGAAGATTTTTTGTATCTGTGCAGCTTGGTAATTAGGGATGAGCGAATCGATCCAGACGAACACGGATTCGTTCCGAATTTCATGAAAAATTTGATTCTGAACGAATCCGAATTTCCCCGTGATTCGATCGATCGAAGTTTTCCTTTAAACTCCATTTATTTCAATTACAGGCATTCTAAGATGGTGGCAGCACATGTCCAGACATGTCCCCTGGGGCAAGGTATCATGGATAAGTCACATGCAGCCTATCAGCAGCCAGGAAGCCCGGTGACGCCTCCGTGCTATATAAAGCGGCGGCCATCTTCCTTGTGCGCATTTCAGCGTTCTATTGCGGCCAGAGCACAGCTCGTTACAGACAGGGACAGAGAGTTAGAGATAGGTAGGGAGAGTCAGAGAGGCAGACAGAGAGGTAGACAGAGCCAGGGAAAGATAGGGAAAACTGGAACCATCCAGCCAGGGACAGCTTAGAAGTGACAGTGAACATTTTTTTTTTTCATTAGCCAGATCAGTTTTCAATTCAATTTCAGTTCTTTGTGCTGTAAATCTGCCTTGCCACTGTGCATGCCATCTATGCAGTGGCGTATTTAACCCTATCTGTTACACACAAGCATTTATCATAATATAACTGGATTAGTTTTAATATTTTTTAGCCTGCCTTTAACAAAAAAACACCAGCCCACCTGGGTATCCCCAACCTGCACTTAGCAGCCTATCTGTTATACTAAATACGCTTGTTGATCCTCCTCAGCTTAATCAAAGTATTGCATTTTGAATTGTTTTTTGGTCTGTCTTTAACAAAAAAAAACACCAGGCCGCAGGGCATCCCAAACCTGCACTTAGCAGCCTATCTGTTATACTAAATACGCTTGTTCATCCTTCCCCAGCTTAATCAAAGTATTGCATTTTGAATTGTTTTTTGGTCTGCCTTTAACAAAAAAAAACACCAGGCCGCAGGGCATCCCAAACCTGCACTTAGCAGCCTATCTGTTATACTAAATACGCTTGTTCATCCTTCCTCAGCTTAATCTAAGTATTGCATTTTGAACAGTTTTTTGTACTGCTACCAAAACACTAGGCCGCTGGGCAACCCAAACCTGCACTTAGCAGCCTATCTGTTATACTAAATACGCTTGTTCGTCATTCCTCAGCTTAATCAAAGTATTGCATTTTGAATTGTTTTTTGTTCTGCTGCCAAAACACTAGGCCACAGGGCATCCCAAACCTGCACTTAGCAGCCTATCTGTTATACTAAATACGCTTGTTGATCCTCCTCAGCTTAATCAAAGTATTGCATTTTGAATTGGTTTTTGTCCTGCTGCCAAAACACTAGGCCGCAGGGCATCCCGAACCTGCACTTAGCAGCCTATCTGTTATACTAAATACGCTTGTTCATCCTTCCTCAGCTTAATCAAAGTATTGTATTTTGAATTGGTTTTTGGTCTGCCTTTAACAAAAAAAACACCAGGCCACAGGACATCCCAAACCTGCACTTAGCAGTCTATCTGTTATACTAAATACGCTTGTTCATCCTTCCTCAGCTTAATCAAGCTATTGCATTTTGAATTGTTTTTTGGTCTGCCTTTAACAAAAAAAAGTCACCAGGCCGCAGGGCATCCCAAACCTGCACTTAGCAGCCTATCTGTTATACTAAATACGCTTGTTCATCCTTCCCCAGCTTAATCAAAGTATTGCATTTTGAATTGGTTTTTGGTCTGCCTTAAACAAAAAAAACACCAGGCTGCAGGGCATCCCAAACCTGCACTTAGCAGCCTATCTGTTATACTAAATACGCTTGTTCATCCTTCCTCAGCTTAATCAAAGTATTGCATTTTGAACTGTTTTTTGTCCTGCAGCCAAAACACTAGGCCGCAGGGCAACCCAAACCTGCACTTAGCAGCCTTTCTGTTATACTAAATATGCTTGTTCATCATTCCTCAGCTTAATCAAAGTATTGCATTTTGAATTGTTTTTTGTTCTGCTGCCAAAACACTAGGCCGCAGGAGATCCCAAACCTGCACTTAACAGCCTATCTGTTATACTAAATACGCTTGTTGATCCTCCTCAGCTTAATCAAAGTATTGCATTTTGAATTGTTTTTTGTCCTGCTGCCAAAACACTAGGCCGCAGGGCATCCCGAACCTGCACTTAGCAGCCTATCTGTTATACTAAATACGCTTGTTCATCCTTCCTCAGCTTAATCAAAGTATTGCATTTTGAATTGGTTTTTGGTCTGCCTTTAACAGAAAAACACCAGGCCGCAGGGCATCCCAAACCTGCACTTAGCAGCCTATTTGTTATACTAAATACGCTTGTTCATCCTTCCTCAGCTTAATCAAAGTATTGTATTTTGAATTGGTTTTTGGTCTGCCTTTAACAAAAAAACACACCAGGCCGCAGGACATCCCAAACCTGCACTTAGCAGCCTATCTGTTATACTAAATACACTTGTTCATCCTTCCTCAGCTTAATGAAAGTATTGCATTTTGAATTGGTTTTTAGTCTGCCTTTAACAAAAAAAACACAAGCCCACCTGAGTATCCCAAACCTGCACTTAGCAGCCTATCTGTTATACTAAATACGCTTGTTCATCCTTCCTCAGCTTAATCAAAGTATTGTGTTTTGAATTGGTTTTTGATCTGCCTTTAACAAAAAAAACACCAGGCCGCAGGGCATCCCAAACCTGCAATTAGCAGCCTATCTGTTATACTAATTACGCTTGTTCATCCTTCCTCAGCTTAATCAAAGTATTGCATTTTGAATTGGTTTTTGGTCTGCCTTTAACAAAAAAAACACCAGGCTGCAGGGCATCCCAAACCTGCACTTAGCAGCCTATCTGTTATACTAAATACGCTTGTTCATCCTTCCTCAGCTTAATCAAAGTATTGCATTTTGAACTGTTTTTTGTACTGCAGCCAAAATACTAGGCCGCAGGGCAACCCAAACCTGCACTTAGCAGCCTTTCTGTTATACTAAATACGCTTGTTCATCATTCCTCAGCTTAATCAAAGTATTGCATTTTGAATTGTTTTTTGTTCTGCTGCCAAAACACTAGCCCGCAGGGCATCCCAAACCTGCACTTAGCAGCCTATCTGTTATACTAAATACGCTTGTTGATCCTCCTCAGCTTAATCAAAGTATTGCATTTTGAATTGGTTTTTGTCCTGCTGCCAAAACACTAGGCCGCAGGGCATCCCGAACCTGCACTTAGCAGCCTATCTGTTATACTAAATTCGCTTGTTCATCCTTCCTCAGCTTAATCAAAGTATTGCATTTTGAATTGGTTTTTGGTCTGCCTTTAACAAAAAAACACCAGGCCGCAGGGCATCCCAAACCTGCACTTAGCAGCCTATCTGTTATACTAAATACGCTTGTTCATCCTTCCTCAGCTTAATCAAAGTATTGTATTTTGAATTGGTTTTTGGTCTGCCTTTAACAAAAAAAACACCAGGCCGCAGGACATCCCAAACCTGCACTTAGCAGCCTATCTGTTATACTAAATACGCTTGTTCATCCTTCCTCAGCTTAATCAAAGTATTGCATTTTGAATTGGTTTTTGGTCTGCTTTTAACAAAAAAACACAAGCCCACCTGGGTATCCCAAACCTGCACTTAGCAGCCTATCTGTTATACTAAATACGCTTGTTCATCCTTCCTCAGCTTAATCAAAGTATTGTGTTTTGAATTGGTTTTTGATCTGCCTTTAACAAAAAAAACACCAGGCCGCAGGGCATCCCAAACCTGCACTTAGCAGCCTATCTGTTATACTAATTACGCTTGTTCATCCTTCCTCAGCTTAATCAAAATATTGCATTTTGAATTGGTTTTTGGTCTGCCTTTAACAAAAAAAAAGTCACCAGGCCGCAGGGCATCCCAAACCTACACTTAGCAGCCTATCTGTTATACTAAATACGCTTGTTCATCCTTCCTCAGCTTAATCAAAGTATTGCATTTTGAATTGTTTTTTGTTCTGCTGCCAAAACACTAGGCCGCAGGGCATCCCAAACCTGCACTTAGCAGCCTATCTGTTATACTAAATACGCTTGCTGATCCTCCTCAGCTTAATCAAAGTATTGCATTTTGAATTGTTTTTTGTCCTGCTGCCAAAGCACTAGGCCGCAGGGCATCCCAAACCTGCACTTAGCAGCCTATCTGTTATACTAAATACGCTTGTTCATCCTTCCTCAGCTTAATCAAAGTATTGCATTTTGAATTGGTTTTTGGTCTGCTGCCAAAACACTAGGCCGCAGGGTATCTCATATGGCCAATTTCCAGAGTATCTGGTGCAGAGAAGCAGTTCCTCACTTTATTTAGCTTCTTCTTTTTAAAGTAAACACATTTTTTATCGTACCTATTGCACATTTCAAATACATAAAAATGTCAGGCAGACAAGTGCAAGGATGTTCAAAGAGGAGTGGCAGAGGCCAAGATTCAGCAGGCAGAGGTCGCAGCAGACTAGGAGCGAGTGGCAGCAGGAGTCACGGTGAGAGATCTGATCTGCCAGTATCTGCTAGCGGTCGTGTCTCCACCAGTAACGCATCTGCCGTGGTAGATTGGTTAACGCGCTCATCAACATCATCACAAGTTACATCTGAGACCCCCAGTCTAGGGTCGGTAGGTTCCTCTGACACAACCCTGAGTTTGCATGCACCGAGAGCAGTCCCTGTCCTCCCATTGCCTCTGTCCTACGCCGTTCCCTCCCCCAGCGACGTATCCTATGCTTTGGGTTCAGCTCCACTCTTTAGTGAGGAGGACGATCAGATAGAGGACAGTCAGCAGCTACTGCCCAGCCAAGAAATGGGGGTGGCTTCTTTAGCTAGGCAGACAAATAGTGATGTGGACAGTGTCGCGGGTGTTGCATTGTTCCAGCTCCTGCGCCAGACACTGTTGAGAAAACCGAGAACATCAGTGACGTGCAGCCACAACTCGGTGATGATGATGATGAAGCCGATCACACTTAGGAGCCGGGTTATGAAGGGGCTTCATCGTCATCTTCAGGAGAAGAGGGGCGCAGGTTGCCCCGGAGTCAGCAGCTGAGGCAGCAAGGTGTTAGCCGCATGGTTGGCAGTCAGCATGGGGGCACAATTGTAAAGCCTGGAGCCAAACGGGGCCGGGGTCGGGGTAGAGCACCTGCTGCGTGGCAGGCTACCTTATCGGGAGGTAGTGGAGCAGGGGTTCCTGTAGTTGGCGACAGTAGCAGTGAATCAGTGAGGCCTGTTGGTGGGAAAAGTAGCTACTCGGCAGTGTGGCAGTTTTTCCTGAAGCATCCACAGGAGGGTAACATGCAAGATATGTAGGCAGAAGGTGAAGCGTGGCCAGGGCCCAAATGTTGGCACCATGGCCCTGCGTCAACATATGATGCGTCACCATAAAGCGGCCTGGGAGAACCGAGGCTCTGAAGAGGTGGTCCAGCCTGCTTCCTCACCAAGTGGCACGCCGCTCCCAATTTCTGCCAGCCAAGGCTGCAGCACCTCAGCCGAAGGCAGTTGTGCGTCATACCCATCCTCTGTCGCTCCTGCTCCTCCTCCTCCAAGTCATGCATCCCGCCAGCAATCCATCAGCGAAGCCATGTCCAAGAGACAGCAGTATGCGCCCACTCATCCTACGGCGCAGAAGCTGAATGTGCTCCTGTCCAAGTTGCTGGTGCTGCAGTCGCTCCCTTTTCAGGTGGTGGACTCTGCACCTTTCAGAGAACTGATGGCTTGTGCTGAGCCGAGGTGGAGAGTCCCAAGCCGTCATTTCTTTGCCAAGAAGGCAGTACCAGCGCTGCACACTTTTGTTGAACAGAAGATGGGCCAGTCCTTGAGCCGGTCCGTGTGTAGCAAAGTGCATGGCAGCGCCGACGTCTGGAGCTGTAACTACGGTCAGGGACAGTACATGTCGTTTACGGCCCACTGGGTGAATGTGGTCCCTTTGTAGCAGCAGCAGCAACTTGGACAGGTCACGCCGCTTCGGCCTCCGCGCTCCCTGCCCGCCTGTGACACCGTGCGACTCGGCCTCCTCATCCTCCGCCATCTCCTCACCCTCCACTGTAGGCTCAAGCCTCAGTGCCCCTCCAGTTTACCATGTGTGCAGGGCACGGAGGTGTCACGCTGTGCTTCACATGGTTTGTCTTGGTGAACGGAGTCACACAGGGGAGGAACTGCTTAAATTTATTCATCAGGAAATCCAAACATGGCTTACTCCAAGAAAACTTAAAATGGGAATCATGGTTACCGACAATGGGAAGAACATTTTGTCTGTGCTGCGCCAAGGAAGCCTGACCCATGCCCCCTGCATGGCTCACGTCTTCAATCTGGTTGTCAAGCGGTTTCTGAAGTGTTCCCCCATCTGCAAGACATCCTAACAACTTCAAGGAAACTTTGCATGCACTTCAGCCACTCATACACCGCCAAACACACCCTTCTTGAGCTACAGCGTCAGAACGGTAGCCCCCAACATAGTCTGATTTGCGATGTTTCCACCCGTTGGAATTCCACCCTTCACATGTTGGACCGATTATATGAACAGAGAAAAGCCATCACTGATTTCCTGATGATCCAAGCGGATAGGGGGACTCCCCTGTGTAACTTCAATGTCAACCAGTGACAGCTCATACGTGACACCTGCCATTTGCTCAGGCCCTTTGAGGAAGCCACTTTATTTGTCAGTCGGCAGGATTACGGGATGAACAACGTGATTCCACTGCTTCATGTACTACAGCACATATTGGAAACCATGGCTGGTCAGGGCACTGGAGACATGGCGTATACATCTTAAGGCCACATGAGCCCCGTTGGAGCTGAACTGGAGGAGGAGGAGGAAGAGGAGGAGGAGTGGCCCAGTAAAGCACAGTTTAGGCTTGGCGAAATGGCTGGTTTATCTAGTCAGCGGATAGGAGAGGAGGAGCAAGAGCAGCCAGAGGAGCTAGAGGGTTTTGAGGAAGGCGAGACAGAGGGCCCGGACACACCGTGGCAGTATGCAGTGGAGATGGAGACAGGTAGTCCCTCCGAGTCACTTGCGCAAATGGCAGGAAGCATGCTCACGTGCTTGTGTAGTGACCCCAGAATTGTTTCCATTTGTCGGCGGGATGACTTCTGGCTGTCCACCTTATTGGACCCTCGCTCCCGGCACAAAATGGGGGCATTTTTTAAACCCGCCGAGAGGGAGGACAAACTGAACTACTACAAAGACATTCTACGTAGTCAGTTGGCCGATGCCTATCTGCGCCATGGTCCATACTCTCGCAGGTCTGACTCGGGGGGACCTCTGCGCTCACCTTCCACTGCCAGGGGGGGGGTGGCAGGAGCAGCAGCTTCATCAGCAGCAGCTTCAGTCTTCAGTCGCTAATAAGTAGCTTTCTACACCCGCATAGTGAGGCTACTCATGAGCAGCAGGAAAACCTGGAGCAGGACCTCAACCAGCAGGTCATGTCATACCTTGACATGACCATGCCAACACACCTTGAGGATCCGCTGGACTTCTGGGCAGCCAAACTTGGCTTGTAGCCACAGCTAGCAGAGTTTGCCCTGGCAAGTAGCGTGCCATCTGAGCGGGTTTAGTGCGGTGGGGGCCAAAGTTACGGCGAGGAGAACTCGTATGTCAACTAAAAATGTGGAGAGACTCACCTTTGTCAAAATGAATCAGGGATGGATCAGCCAGGATTTCCACCCACCAATGGCTGATGCATGCGACTAGATTCAGCTTGGTGCCACGTTTTACACTTTCCAAATGGTGCAAAACATATTTATGTCTTTAGACCAATTTTTGGGCTCCTGCTGATGCCAAGTTCAGGGTGTGCCTTCCAGCCAATTTTTGGGCTCCTGCTGATGCCAACTTCAGGGTGTGCCTTTCAGCCAATGTTTGGCCTCCTGCTGCTGCTACTGCCAACTCCAGGGTGTCTTTCAAGCAATGTTTGGGCTCCTGCTTATGCTGCTGCCAACTCCAGGGCGTGCCTTCCAGCTAATGTTTGTGCTCCTGCTGCTGCCAACTTCAGGGTGCCTTCCAGCCAATTTCTGGGTTTCTGCTGCTGCTGCTGCCAACTCCAGGGTGTGTCAGTCAATTTTTGGGCTCCTGCTGCGGCTGCTGCCAACTCCAGTGTCGCTTTCAAGCACTGTTTAGGCTCCTGCTGCTACTTGCAACTCCAGGGTGAGATTCATCCAATTTTTGGGCTCCTGCAGCCAACTCCAGTGTGTCTTTTAAGCTATGTTTGGGCTGCTGCTGCTGCTTGCAACTTCAGGGTGTAATTCAGCTAATTTTTGGGCTCCTGCAGCCAATTCCAGTGTCTCTTTCAAGCTATGTTTGGACTGCTGCTGCTGCTGCTTGCAACTCCAGGGTGTGATTAATCCAATTTTTGGGCGCCTGCTGCCAACTCCAGTGTCTCTTTAAAGCAATGTTTGGGCAAATGCTGCTGCTTGCAACTCCAGGGTGTGATTCATCCAATTTTTGGCCTCCTGCTGCCAACTCCAGTGTCTCTTTCAAGCTATGTTTGGGCTCCTGCTGCTGCTTGCGGCCCCAGGGTGTCATTCAGCCAATTTTTGGGCTCCTGCTGCCAACTCCAGTGTCTCTTTCAAGCTATGTTTGGGCTGCTACTGCTGCTGCTTGCAACTCCAGGGTGTGATCCATCCAATTTTTGGGATCCTGCTGCCAACTCCAGTGTCTCTTTAAAGTAATGTTTGTGCTCCTGCTGCTGCTTGCAACTCCAGGGTGTGATCCATCCAATTTTTGGGATCCTGAAGCCAACTCCAGTCTCTCTTTAAAGTAATGTTTGGGCTCCTGCTGCTGCTTGCAACTCCAGGGTGTGATTCATCCAATTTTTGGGCTCCTGCTGCCAACTCCAGCGTCTCTTTAAAGCTATGTTTGGGCTGTTGCTGCTGCTTGCAACTCCAGGGTGTCATTCAGCCAATTTTTGGGCTCCTGCTGCCAACTCCAGTGTCTCTTTCAAGCTATGTTTGGGCTCCTGCAGCTGCTGCTTGCAACTCCAGGGTGTGATTCAGCCAATTTTTGGGCTCCTGCCATCAACTTCAATGTCTCTTTCAAGCTATGTTTGGGCTGCTGCTGCTTGCAACTCCAGGGTGTGATTCAGCCAATTTTTGGGCTCCTGCTGCCAACTCCAGTGTCTCTTTCAAGCTATGTTTGGGCTCCTGCTGCTGCTGCTTGCAACTCCAGGGTGGGATTCAGCCAATTTTTGGGCTCCTGCTGCCAACTCCAGTGTCTCTTTCAAGCTATGTGTGGGCTGCTGCTGCTGCTTCCAACTCCATGGTGTGATTCAGCCAATTTTTGGGCTCCTGCTGCCAACTCCAGTGTCTCTTTCAAGCTATGCTTGGGCTGCGCTGCCGCTGCTGCTGCTTGCAACTCCAGGGTGTGATTCAGCCAATTTTTGGACTCCTGCTGCCAACTCCAGTGTCTCTTTTAAGCTCTGTTTGGGCTGCTGCTGCTTGTGACTCCAGGGTGTCATTTTGCCAATTTTTGGGCTCCTGCTGCCAGCACCAGTGTCTCTTTAAAGCTATGTTTGGGCTGCTGCTGCTGCTTGCAACTCCAGGGTGTGATTCATCCAATTTTTGGCCTCCTGCAGCCAACTCCAGTGTCTCTTTCAAGCTATGTCTGGGCTCCTGCTGCTGCTGCTTGCAACTCCAGGGTGTGATTCATCCAATTTTTGGGCTCCTGCTGCCAACTCCAGTGTCTCTTTCAAGCTATGCTTGGGCTGCTGCTGCTGCTGCTGCTTGCAACTCCAGGGTGTTATTCAGCCAATTTTTGGGCTCCTGCTGCCAACTCCAGTGTCTCTTTCAAGCTATGTTTGGGCTGCTGCTTGCAACTCCAGGGTGTGATTCAGCCAATTTTTGGGCTCCTGCTGCCAACTCCAGTGTCTCTTTCAAGCTATGCTTGGGCTTCTACTGCTGCTGCTTGCAACTCCAGGGTGTGATTCAGCCAATTTTTGGGCTCCTGCTGCCAACTCCAGTGTCTCTTTTAAGCTATGTTGGGTTGGGCTCCTGCTGCTGCTGCTTGCGACTCCAGGGTGTCATTCAGCCAATTTTTGGGCTCCTGCTGCCAACTCCAGCGTCTCTTTCAAGCTATGCTTGGGCTGCTGCTGCTGCTGCTGCTTGCAACTCCAGGGTGTGATTCATCCAATTTTTGGGCTCCTGCTGCCAACTCCAGTGTCTCTTTCAAGCTATGTTTGGGCTCTTGTTGCTGCTGCTTGCAACTCCAGGGTGTGATTCATCCAATTTTTGGGCTCCTGCTGCCAACTCCAGTGTCTCTTTAAAGTAACGTTTGGGCTCCTGCTGCTGCTTGCAACTCCAGGGTGTTATTCAGCTAATTTTTGGGCTCCTGCTGCCAACCCCAGTGTCTTTTTCAACCAATGTTTGGGTGGCTGCTGCTGCTTGCAACTACAGGGTGTGATTCAGCAAATATTTGCATGTGATCTGCATGTGATAATTATTTACAGTATTATTTCACTAACCCAGCACGCATCCTATTCGTGTTACAGCAAGGCAGAATGATTTACAGCCCTATTGAGGCTCTAGGAGGCTCAGAAATAGCCGTTTTAAATAGCGATTCATTGCGAATAAATTCGGGTTGAAACGATTTTTGTCGAAAAATTCGGCGAATCAGTCGAATCGAATTTTTCAAAAGTTCGCTCATCTCTATTGGTAATATTTTTTGATATTAGGGGCGCTCAGGCCTCCATAATTCCAGGGGCGGCTTAGGTAATTATATTTTGCCTTGTGTTTTCTCCCTCTCCATATAAAGTTCGAAATGGTTTATTTCTAGGAAGTATTTTCCTGGTAGGTTTATCGGTATTACTTGAAAAAGGAAGATTAGTTTGGGTAAGAAAAACATTTTGATTAGTGCTATTCTTCCTAGCATATTCAATGGTAACTTATT
This sequence comes from Gastrophryne carolinensis, assembly GCA_027917425.1. Lineage (NCBI taxonomy): Eukaryota > Metazoa > Chordata > Amphibia > Anura > Microhylidae > Gastrophryne > Gastrophryne carolinensis. Next base: position 211,845,418 of record CM051240.1, read on the forward strand.
CCACCTTTTTACGGATTCCCTTAATGAAGTGATGAGGGGGGAGTAATTTGCCTCAAACATTTGTTTGTGGTTTTTCGTTATATTAATTCCTAGGTATTTAAAGAGGTTTTCCTCGATGTGAAAGTTGGCCATTTTTTTAAGTTCTTGCAGTTCTGTCTGAGGTATATTTAATGGCATGATGATTGATTTTCCTATGTTTAATTTAAAGTTAAAGTGCTGTCCAAAAGAATCCAGAAGTGTAGACATCTTTGAAGAGATGTTCTAGGATTTCCTAGAGTTAGTAAGATGTCGTCGGCATAGGCAAGGATTTTTATTTCACTTTTTCCCGTTCCTATCCCCTTGATCGCGGGATCTTCAATAATTTTCCTGAGTAGAGGTTCTAAATGTATATTAAAAAAGGGGGGAGAGAGAGGGCAGCCTTGTCTAGTTCCATTTCTTATCTGAAAGTGGTTAGTGAGTGATCCGTTTATTTCGATCTGGGTTGACTGGTTTTTATAAAGGCTCAGAACCTTGACAGAAATTTTGGGGCCTAAGCCGACTTTTTGTAGGGCAGCTTCCAAAAATCTCCAAGATACCCGATCGAATGCTTTTTCTGCATCAAGAGCTAATACGATCACTTTTGTTTTATCTTTTGAGATTTTGTTTAGTGCTGTCATGGCCAGGGAGATGTTTTGGTGTATTCCTCTCGCTGGCATGAATCCTGCTTGGTTAGTGGAAATCCCATAGGGTAGTGCTTCCTCTAATCGTTTACAGATAATTTTTGTGAATAGCTTCAGGTCAGTATTAATTATAGATATGGGTCTGTAGTGAGCGCAGTTGGTTGGGTTTTTTCCAGGTTTTGGGATTAGTTTTATGATTGCGTTATTCATCTGTTGGCTGAGTGGATATTTATTATCTAATGCATTAAATAATTCAGTTAGTTGTGGGGCCAGCTCTTCTCTAAAGGTTTTGTAATATTCAGCTGGGAAGCCGTCGCTACCTGATGTTTTTTTAATTTTTTAATTATTTATGGCCCACTTAACTTCTTTGATGTTGAATGGGCTCTCCAATGTTTGTTTCAATTCTTACGGGATTTTTGGGATGTTTATTTCTTGAAGAAAGGAATCACAGTTTTTATTAATTGGCTCTGGAACATTAGGCTCGATTCAGAGAGACAAAAAAAGACTTTTGTTTTTGAGCCGATCTGTTTTTTTTTTTTAATGTTCCCGCTCTCGTATGAGTGTGCGAGCGATTCTGTGCATGCATTGGTATCCTTCTGTAAAGTTTTCGTCTGTTCGTACGGCAGAGTACGAGTACGAGGATGTCATTTTCCAGCGTGACTTTTCTGTTTCATTTTCTTATGTTCCAACGTAGGCTTTAGTTTTTGCCCTTTTTCCATCGTCTCCACCCACGAATCCTTTACGTTTCCCATTAGATTCTGTTTGCCTTTTTCAATAAATAATCGTCCGGATGTAAATCCTTACGATCTTGCGCCTGCGCACTACAAACTTAACTCAGTGCTCGCCTACATATTTGCCACCCTCACTTCTACTACAATGTTTAGCTAAATCACTTAGCGCTATCCTCCATCTTCCCTTTTGGACCCTTAAAGCTCCCCCCAACCACTTAGCATTATCCTCCATCTTCCCTTTTGGACCCTTAAAGCTCACCCCAACCACTTAGCACTATCCTCCATCTTCCCTTTTGGACCCTTAAAGCTCACCCCAACCACTTAGCACTATCCTCCATCTTCCCTTTTGGACCCTTAAAGCTGACCACAACCACTTAGCACTATCCTCCATCTTCCCTTTTGGACCCATAAAACTTCGCGGTTAGGTCCTTCTTCCATTTTAGGCCCCTAAAACGTACCCAAACCACTTCGCGGTTAGGTTCTTCTTCCATTTTAGGCCCCTAAAACGTACCCAAACCACTTCACAGTCACCCTTCGTTTGGTGTTAATGTATTTGTGTAAAAAAATGACACTGAAACTTTTATTTTGGTTTTGTTTTTTTTTAATTAAATGGCCATTTGTTTGGGCCTTGTTAAAACATTTTTTTGGGTACAAATTTTATAAAATTTGGTTTATTTTAAAAACTTTAAAATGTTTTAAAAATTAAAATATAACAAACTATTTACAAAAAAACACACAGTGACAGGACCCAGAATACTATTCTTCTTCTGTTGCCCCCAACGAATTAACCAGCTGCTGCATATCGGCCACCAACTCAAGGACCCTTCTATTCATTTCTTCAACTCTTGCCCGTGTGGTCCCTGTATCAAATTTTAAAAAATACATTATTTTGCGACAAATACATGTTTCTCACCTGTGGATGGAATGTTTGTTAGTTGCCAACCTAAATCATGACGACATATGTCATTCTGCTAAGTCATTAATCTAAGGAAGTGGGCAGAGGCCATTCTGCTCAGTCATTAATCTAAGGAAGTGGGCAGAGGTCATTCTGCTCAGTCATTAATCTAAGGAAGTGGGCAGAAGTCATTCTGCTAAGTCATTAATCTAAGGAACTGGGCAGAGGTCATTCTGCTCAGTCATTAATCTAAGGGAGTGGGCAGAGGTCATTCTGCTCAGTCATTAATCTAAGGAAGTGGGCAGAGGTAATTCTGCTCAGTCATTAATCTAAGGAAGTGGGCAGAAGTCATTCTGCTAAGTCATTAATCTAAGGAACTGGGCAGAGGTCATTCTGCTCAGTCATTAATCTAAGGAAGTGGGCAGAGGTCATTATGCTCAGTCATTAATCTAAGGAAGTGGGCAGAGGTCATTCTGATAATGCCATTGACTATGTCTTGATGTATATGGGTGATCATGTCAAATACCACATACTGCAAAGAATGACATTACAACTTACTTGGTTGGTGGCAGACGGATGCCTCGTTGGGGACAACCCTACGTCCTGGGCCCTGCCACTGCTGTGAAGTAGAGGCTGTAGAGACATAACAAATAGGGTCACTTATAATGTCTTAGTCAACAGTAATCTATGTCTATTTCAATGTGTGTGTCACATCACTCACCTTCTCCCTGTGCCTCCTGGGCGAGATCTGCTGCAGACTGCACATCTTCACCCGCTCCAGAAGCATCTAGAAAAACAGATTAAGGGAATTTGCTTTGTAGTAAATAGCATGTATATGTGTTTGCGGTTACATGAAGAGTCACATACCAGAGGCTCCCGCCTGCGTCGCCGGGTATGTCTGCCTGCCCACGCCAGTGGCACCCCTCCTCTGTGGAAAGGTCCAGGGGCTGGTCGGAGGACCCAACAGAGGAGGGGTAGGACCGTCACCCTGGAGATCCACCACCTTCACTTCCAGCTGCAGATTCATGCAGCACTGGTCGGCCTGTGCGCCTCCGGGTGCGGCGGATTCGGTAATCCATTTCCAACACTAGAAAAGAAAAGCAATTATAAATAAATGCCTACCTTCTGGATTAGTTACATCTGGCATGCAATCGCTAGGTACTTACTAGGGAAATGGAGTCCGAAAAACGTGCAGCCGTTTCAGGTCCGACCAATGCTGCATTATCTGAGTGTGGGTGAAGGTGGTGTCCGTCTGATGTTGGATTTTCCCAGGGATCTCCAGGGCGACGGTGCGCTTCTCAAAAGAGTTGGGCAGGTAGTCGTACCTGCACTCCAGCATGGTCTACAAAACACAAAATAAACATAGGATTTAGTTAAAACTGCATACAAATATCTGTCAACAATCGATCAGTTGACTAAATGACATTAACAGACACATTTCTATCCGAATCCAATCCTTGAAGCTGGCCTCAGTGTTGGTTTGCACGTGTGGGCCCTCACATCGGTTTTGCACGGACTTTTACACACTTTGTAAACAAACCATTTCTTCCTGCGCTTCCTTAAGGCCTAAGCATGCAATTTTATGGCAACTCAAAGGCATTAAAAGACACTTACAAGCATGATGATCTCTTCTTGTTGGCGGGTGAAGATTGTGGGCGCCATCTTGCCTCTTGTCTGCAGCAGATATAATGCCCCTGCGGTTTCCGGGTTCCGCACGCACGCATATGCGAGCACGTAAGCGTCAGACCCCGCCAATCTTATTTAAAGGGTCCTGGACACACAGGTCATTCTCTTTGAGAGTCTCAACATTATGGCACCCAAAAAAAATATGGCAAAAGCAGCAAAGGATGCCAGCAGCAGCAGCAGCAAACAGCCATCCAAGCCGCAGGAGCCTTGTGCAGGCCCAACAACTCGCTCCCAGATGCCAAAAAGAAAGCTGCAGGCAACCCTCAGTGCTCAGCCGAAGCCTCCTAAAAAACCCATGGCAAAAAAGGAGCCAGCGGCCAAGAGGAAGCCACAGGCCAGCAAGGCAACAACAACAGGTGCCCCAAAAGGTACCAAGAGGGTGCGAAGCCCCCCCAGGTCACCATCACCCCACCCACGTGTCTACCAAGCCAAAGCTAAAAAAAGGACACACCGGGAAAGAAGTCCCAGCAGCTCTAGCTCGCCATCACCACCACCTGCACGTTGTGAAAAATCGTGCAAGAGCCAAAGGCACCGGCAAAGAAGGCCAAGAAGCCCCAGCAGCCTGAGCTGGGCATCACCACCACCCGCACGTGGCCACAAGTCTCATGGCAAGAGGGCAAAGCACCACCCAAGAAGCCCAAGGTCGCCATCCCCACCCGCACGGGTCTCCAAATCCTCGGCCAAGAGGGCAAGGCACCGGCCAATAAGCCAAAGCTCTGGCTCACCCCTGGGCCGGCCTACTACCTCTAAGGGGCATGCTTCTTTTAAGGGCCCACAGAGGCCCAGGGCCCCAAGCCTGACTTCTTCAACCACACCCTCTCCTCCTCTGCCACATTCTGCACCGGCACAGGTGTCAAGGCACTCACCATATGCCACATCTACACCTGCGACTTCAGTGGCCACCCAGCCACGAACACCCAGTCCTTTTCCAAGTCCAGTTCAATCTGCAGCCAGCCAGCAGTCCATAATTTCACCCCAACACAGCCAGGCCAGAATGTCCCCTGATTTCCCGCAAAACACTGAGGAGCCAAAACTGCAACCAACAGGCCAGTTGAGTGGCAGGTTTGGGGAGGCACAAACTCTGGCATTGGCTAGTGGGCTCACCTTGTATTAGGATGATCTATATGGGCGCAGATCCAAAGCTACAAGCAAACAGCGCAAAGCCAAAATTTTGGAGGAGCTCACCAGACAGGTCAATGCAGCGGGGGAAGAGCTAAAAGATGTGGAGCAGATTTAAAGGAAAATATCGGACCTCAAGTATGCAGCACGGAAGAAAGAAAATAAACGGCGTCATTACAGGTACATATATACTTTGTGGATTAGTCTTCTTCTTGTATTGGCACCATTGTGCAACTATCTTTTTCAGCTTACAAACTGGCGGAGGATTCCCCACTAAACTGCAATTTACCCGAGCTGAGGAGATGGTGCTGGGCCTGCTACATCCTGTGGCCTTAGAGGGACACTCAGCCAGACAGGACACGGACATTCCGACTACTCCTGCAGGTTAATAATGTTAGTGTGTATGTGAAATGTGAGCTACGTGTAAAATGAGGCTCCAAGCCATATATTTACACATGCCCCTAGGGTGTGCCTTGTAGTGGAAGTAACAATTTAAACAGGGTGTGTTATGTGTGTGGACTCATCATTTGCAAATTTGCTTGGCCATACATGAGCTTTGAGAGTCTTGAGGAACACTATTGAGATTAGCAAAGGACTGCCTGTTATGTATTTAGAGTCAATTACATCCAACACTTCCATCTTTATATGTAGGCCACTTGGGTTGGAGCTGTGCTTTGGTCTGAAAGACTTGATCTGGGGTGCTTGAAAGGTTGACCTTGAAAGAATGGCAACCAGCATAATCTGATGCCAAATGCTATTTGCAAGCGGAGTGTGGTCTCCTAATGGACTTTTAGGGATGTGTGAAGCCTCAGAACAGCCAGTACATGCATGTTTAGTTGGCTTAAGGTGACCAATGTGTATGTACTTGTTGAATAATACTACTAATACTAATACTAATACTAATAATAAAACAGATAATGGCATTCATAGTCAACGTCAAATTGGTCCGTTGGGGGAGTGGCCATTCATGCTTGGCCATGTGTTTTAGTGAAGCATATGTTTTATTACACATCAGCAATGCATAGTTGTGTGTTTACATGCCTTTTTTAAACCATGCAGTCCAGCATCATCCCTCAGCTAGTGGGGAAGCCTCAGCCAGTTTGACCATGCCGTCAACTTCCGTGCTGCCTCAGACCCCGGATCCGATATATACGGTAAGTGTCTTTTTCTGATTTTGCTTATGCATGTAACTTGCCCTGTTTCTTTTTGCGGAATTACATATGAATTGCCCAAACTGAACCTTTTTTATTTTCATGTCCCAACAGACCCACACACTGATGGAGGAAATCCAGGAGCTGGAGGAGGATGAAACCTTCATGGGACCTTCTGTACAGCCCCCCCCGGGACAGAATCTGCAACTGTCCCAACATGTTTCTCCAACAAATCCTCAGCAGCAGAGTGAAGCTGGCCGCATGCTGCCAGCCCATCGTGGGCAGCATGCAGAGCCTGAGCCTACAGTCCCCAGTGTTAGCTCTGCTGCTGAGGATTTGCCAAGCAGACCTGTGGCTGTTGGTGGACCTAGAGGCCCATCATCTGCACGCCCCAGAACCCGGGGAATTGGGAGGTGTAGTCAGCTACGTCGGCCAGTTTCCCAGGGGAAGGGCGCGCCGATGATGGAGTCAGCATGGCACCATGAGAGGCGGTTATTTCGCCTACAAAATCAAAGAATCCACGAGCATCTTCATGGCCAATTAGAGACATTAAATAATACCTTAAACTCCATGCTGACTGAATTTAAGTCCAACAACAGCCACATGGCCACCTTATCGAATTATTACAGTGCCATGCTTGAGGAAGTTAGAAATAGCAACATCCACATGGCCACCTTATCTAACAATCTCATGCCATGATGGCTGAATTTCGAACTTCCAATAGAAACATGTTAGAACAGTTGCAGATTCTGAATGCCACACAGGCCCAGGTGATGGCCCACCTCCAAGGGCCCCAACCTGGGTTTTATGGGCATCCCCCATTTTAAGGCCTATTTGGCCTGTAACTGCTCCACATCTTTGCTCTACATCCCCACTGTATTGACCTGTCTGGTGAGCCCTACCAATATACCCTTTTGGTATGGCTTTGCTTGTATGCTTTGGATTTGCGCCAATATAGCTCATTAGAGTGCTGAGGTAGCCCACTAGCCAATGCCGGAGGTCAAGCCTCACTGAACCTGCCACTCAAGCTGTTGCGCTGCAGGCTTGGGCCTAATTACATTGGTTCTGGCTCCTCCTGTTTGTAGGCATGATTGGGGGACATTCTGGGCTTGAAAACTACTACCTTGACCCCTGGCTGAGATTGAACAGGACTTGGATTGGGACTGGGGGTTCTTTTTTGGGTGGGCCACTGAGTAACAGGTGTAGATGTGGCATAGGTATGGCTGCCTTACACCTGTGCCTGTGGCAAATGTGGCCAAGCAGGAGAGGGTGTGTCTGTCAGCGTATTTGTTTTGTTAAAAATCTGGACATGCCAATGCTGTCACATATGTGTTTGTTTTGAAATATTGTATTAAACTTTGACCTGGAGTGCCTTACTTTGAAACTCCTGCCTGTGACCAATTGCTATGTGGCATGATTTGCCAAAAATTACATTTGTAGTTTGACCATGTATTTACATGAACTATGGGAGTGACCATCAACTCCAATGTTTGTTTTTCAAATAAACCCCCCAAAATTTTACTTAAACTGTTGTTGTCTAAGTTGATGCCTTTATGTTTTTGGGGAATAAAGATTACTTAAAGTTTGCACTAGCAACTTGGGCACAAAAAAAGACATGAGCTTTAAATCAGGTGTGAGGTTTATAGTAATTAATTCCTTAGTGTTTGGTACATAAAAAAATAAACAAACCAACACAAAGGGCAACAAACTAAAGTAACAATCAATAAAGTGACAAAACAAACAGAGGGGCAACAAATTAGGAAAAATGTGTGGCTACAAAATTTGACCGCACGGCTTGGCCAGACGCACTAGGTGGCCCACGGTAGTCCTTCTCTGGATTATCGGTAGGTGGAGAGGGGGGCAAATCCACATACCGGGGGACACGCTGCAATATGCAACACTGCACACGCCGTGATAATATCTATGACCTTTTTGGGGTCATACTGAAGGGTCCCCCGGTATGGTCCAAGCATCTGAAGCGGGTCTTCCGGTGTGCCCTATTATAGGCATCCTGGGCGGCATTCTGGTGCCGGAGGACGGGCATCAGCAGCCACGGAAGGAGTGGATAGCCGGAATCACCTGCAAATATTGTAAGCAAAACACATAAATTACACATTACTCCCTAAATTGAATCCCAAAAACGGCCCATCAACATGACTAAGAGGCTAAGTCACATTTGCTAAACAGCATGAGCATACATATTGCACAGGCAAAAAAAAGCCTAAAACATATAATAGATGTGTGAACAATTTAAACATCAAAGATGGCGGATGATGGCCAATCAGCAAGACTGCTAACAGGTATTGGTTTAGGACTGTGCTGCTCAGCATTCTTGGATGTGTTAACTTTTCAGGACCCCGTATCTGCTTTGGCTGAGGCAAAAACAGCTCTAACCCGGCCCTGCACTTTATCCCGCTCTCCTCTACTCAGTAAATGTAATGCATCTAAGCAAAGATGGCGCAGACCCTATCATAAGGTCAAGAACATAATTTCAGCCGAGTGTGGGGAAGACTAATGATTAATTTACTATAAATTCAAATTCAACATTTTGCAAATGCAGGACAAACAAGGCTTTGTTGTTTGAAAAATGTAATGGTTAAGGTCGTGTTTCACATGTAAACAAGCGGTACAAATTGGCATAGTTTCATACATGGAACACAAACTAAATTCATAGGCATACATTTCCAAAAAAATGACGTTATTGGCGTCAACTTACCAAGGAGCCATCCACCGGAAAATTCCCCAGACTCAAACCGACCGTACAATCCAGATCTTCTAAGAATGTAGGAATCATGGGATGAGCCTGGGAACCCGGTGAGCAGACTAAGGAACCGCATGTCCGGGGCCACCACTGCTTGGACATTCAGTGAGTGGCCCATTTTGCAGTTCCTGGGAAAAAATAAAAACAAAAACATTAGCAAGGCAAGGAAAACTAGTGAAACACTAACTAATCACACCCTAAGCAAAACCTGTGGGCAAATACAAATAACACTAACCAAGTACATAAGTATTTGGTACACAAAAAAAAGATATGTATGTTTGAAAAAGTAAAGATTAACTTGGAAGTGTCTATTTCAGGCACACCTTAAAATGTTTCCCTTTGGAACACATGTGAAATTTGGGAGAAACAAAATATGGTCCATTGTTTCACAGGGACTATTGCCGGCAGCCAAGCATCTTTGTCATACCTGAAATTGCTTGCCCCTTCCTTGTGGTGCAGGCTAACCATGGCCGCAGCTCACTATACAATTTATGGAGGGAAGCGCGATTAAGTCTGGTGAGCTCGAACAGCTCAACGTCATGCATGCCATCGATGTGCATGCGTCACCGGTGCAATCTGGTCTCGGCACTCCGGACAATTTCAATGCCCATGAGCTGTAGATTCTCATGCTCCTCAAATACACTAGAGTCATCCATAGCTGCTAGTCTCGAGGTCAAAATGGTCCCGTAAGGGGATCGCAAAGGAAACGGGTTTATAGGGTGGTGGTCCGTCGGCAATCAGCTCTCTGAATGAGACGCAAGCCCATACCAATAACGTAAGTTATCTGAACGAATGAAAAATATCAGATTTTGTGGGGGAAATGATACGAACTAACGCAAATGATCCGATTTGCTTTCCTTCATCGAAAGCGCATATACGCATTTGCCCGAACGTTCGTATGAATGAAAAATGGATGGAAAAAAACAAAAAAAAAGACAAACACACACAAAAACTTTCAAAGACAGCTACGGAAGTCCAGACGAATGTGCTTCTGAATCGAGCCTATTGTACAAATTCTCATAGAATTGGTAAAAAATATTTTTAATTTCTGCTGTTGTATAGTGGGTAGTGCCATTTTTGTCTGTAATTGTTTCAATAAAGTTTTCAGCCTTGTTGTCTTTTGCTAGATCTGCCACATGTTTCCCATTTTTATTTAGTTTATCCTTTTTATTTTAGCCATTTTATGTTCTCTGGAGTTTAATATTTCTTTAAGAGCTATTCTTACCTTTTGTATTTCATGGTAGACACTTTCGGTCGCATATTGTTTGTGAGTCTTTTCAGGTTTATCTAGTTTGTCTACCAGGTCTTTTATCTGTTGAGAGATCAGTCTTCTATTTTTTGCTGCAATGGCGATGCATATACCTCTTATATAGCATTTATGGGCTTCCCAGATAGTTCTGAACTTCTGATCTTTACTTCACTGGTATGATTTGTCTTGAAAAATTATCTGATATTGTTTTTTAAACTTTGTTGGTCACTGTCAGATTTTAATATTTAATTTTTAAATTATTTAATTTCCATTGGTGAGCTAAGTCAGTCTTGTATCTAAAGTTCAAGGTCATAGTTACTGGTGCGTGATCCGAGAGAGTTATATTTCCTATAGAACAGTGGGTGATCATATGCAGGTTTTGCTGCCTAGCGAAGCAAAAATCTATTCTTGAGTATGAGTTTTTAGCTCTGTTGTAGCAGGAGTAATCTTTATCTGTTGGGTGGAGTGTTCACCAGACATCAATTAGGTTGAGGCCTCTAATGTGGTCCCATATGTGATGATTAGTTAATAATTCCGTATATTTCCTTTTTGCTCCAGTTGAGTCAAGATCATTGTTAGCTATTAGGTTAAAGTCACCTGCCTAGATTATGATGCCTTTTTTTTCTGGTCTATTTTTTTTGCCACGGTTATTAAATATTTTGCCTGGCCTTGGTTAGGAGCATATGAATTAATAATAGTGCATATTTGCCTGCAGATCTTTATTGTTATTATTATAGTCCTGGCTTGCTCGTCTAGGTATTGAGAGATAATCTCATGTTGACAGTTTTTATTTATAAGAATCGCCACCCCTCTGTTTTTTTTTGACCGAACGGGTTGGATATAATGTGCCCGAAGTCTGTGAAGGCTTTGTGGTGCTCTATATCTCTTTTAAAATGTGTTTCTTGCAGTAAAGCAATGTCTATTTTAACCTATGTAGTTCTTTTACAATGTCTTTCCATTTTGGTGGGCAGTTTGCTCCTCTAATGTTATATGTGCAGATTTTTATTAGCTTGTTTTCCATGATATCATGGTAAGTAGCTGTAATGTGTAGATATTTCGAGGTTATTTGTAGTATGCTTCTTTTACAGTAGTTTACTCCACGTGGTATGTGACCCCCCCTTAACCCTTTACCCTTTACGTGCATGGCTCGACCGTCCAAGGGTGCTGTTGCTCTTCCTTGGTTTTTTTTTTCTTGCCTCCTTGTGATTTAGGAGCATTTAAGGCCTGAGCCAGAGCTGCCGCCCGAAGATGCCCTGTGTTAAAGTAGAGAAGAGAAGAAAAAAAAAGAAAACAAAAGCTTCCAGTTTTATTTTTTTTTAATAAATATTTTCCCTCATGTCCTACCGCTATTTCCTGCACCTCTTTTTTTTTTTCCTCTTTATCTTCTTCATTTTCTTGACCAGTCCTCTACCAATAATATTTCTGGCAAAGTGGGCGTTTCTGGATTCATTTCCCAATCAGGGATGTGCAATGAAGTGAGAGCCAGTTCCTAAGTGAGTGGATCTAACGGGTCACCGTCTTTAAATATGATTGTTTTGCCCGCGGTGGAGATTGAGAGCCTAAGAGGACCTATCCATTTGTATTTTAGGTGTTTTACGTCTAGTTGCGCCAATAGAGGCTTCAGCAGGTATCTCCTGTATCTGGTTCGCTTGGAGTAATCTTGGAATATCTGGATAGTGCTAGTTCCTATTCGGATTGACCTTGCTTTCCTAGCCATAGTGAGAATTTCTTCTTTAACTCCAAAGTCAGGGGTAAAACAAAGTACGTCCTGCATGTTTCCTTCCGCAGTGTTTTTTTTTCCCCACATCTCGATGACATCTACTTATGGTAACCGTTTCATCACATTTGGTTAGAGTTTTAAAGATTTCTTTTACGTATGGGTTTAACTCGGTGTGCTTTATTTCTAATGGGATCCCTCTAATTCTTGGGTTGTTACGTCTAGATCGATTTTCTAAGCCGTCCTGCTATATTGAAAGTGGCTGTTTACTTGTCCCAATCCTCTGAGTACTCAAGGAAAAGGTAAGTATTAGGTGCGCTGTAGAGGGAATGAAGGTTAGCGGAAAAAAGTGTTAGCGGAGGGAAAAAATGTCCTTGTTAGAAAAGTAGGTTAGCGTTGCAGGTGATTCTTCAAGTTGAGCTTGTTAAAGGCTGGAGGAAGAAGGTTGGTTAGTTAGAGTTAGGAATGTTTGAGGGTGGTATTTCTACCAGTTAATCAAACCAGCAACAACCAGTATCATTGCTTCTGGCTGATTAGGCCTCAAAAATCTCCAAAGTTATTGGGGATTTTTTCTCTTCCTGGTTACCAAATGAATGGTTACCTGGATTATAAGTACCCAGTGCCATGTGTGGCTCTATTGGGTGCTTATTATAAATAGACAATAAATAATTGTAATTGCCGGTGGTGCACAATAATGGTCTCACCTGTCTTCTTAGGTTGATTGAAGCTCTGAATACTTTTTCAGAATTTGGAGTGCTGGTTTGTTTTTTCTTAGGTAAGTACTTGAGAGTGGACTGGGGTTCCTGGTAGTTGTGCAGTTAAAACAAACGTGAGGTTGGTGATTATGGTCTGGTTCAAGAAGGATCTGTGAGGATGTTTGAGAGTAGCCTAGGGTTGTGATTGTAATTTGACTTTGGGTCAGCAAAGGGTTAAAAAGTGTAACCCAATTTTTTAATGTATGGCTGCTTTAAAATGAGTAGTACGGCTTGTGCAGGGTTAAAAGGCCATTAATAGGCTGCAAAAATGTATGTGGAGTGTTTTGTACATAGCGGGATTAAGTGCTGATTTCCCGATGAGTGCACTATGCAGAGCAGAGTTAGTGGCTGTGGCTCTGCCTTGTATGCGGTGTGCAGGTTGCCGCTGGAATATGTGGTCTGCAATGTTCAAAGACTGCTGGCGAGACTAGCAAGCTGTATAGGCGGATTATTTATGATGGCCGGTCCTATGGCTTTGTGTGTGCTCGTAGGTGTAGCCGCTTTAGCGGCGAGGAAGTGTAGCGTGGCCGGCGGAGGCTCTGCTCAAGACACCTGGCCGCTCCTGCGGCTTTATGCGTGCCCGTAGGTATAGCCGCTTTAGCGGCGAAGAAGTGTAGTGTGGCCGGCGGAGGCTCTGCTAGAAACAGCTGGCCGTTCCTGCGGCTTTGTGCGTGCCCGTGTGTATAGCGTGGCCGGCGGAGGCTCTGCTAGGAATCACCAGTAAGAATCACTAGTACAAACAAACACAAATACCGTCCTGCTATATTGTAAGTTCTTTTAGGGTTGCATTGAGGATAGATCTAAGATAGATAGAAGATCCATTCTCTCGGCAATGGCGTGCATTGCAGATTTAAACTCCCCAAGCAAAGATTCTATTGTTTCTTTTACAGTAAGCTGTATTTGATTAGATATTGTATGTTTAAACTCGCGTATTATGTCTTCAATTGAGCTTTTAAGATCAGTTAAGTCTGATTCTTTTACTGTCTCTTTTAATTATCTATTGGTGGATTCATTTAGATCATTTAGTGTATCTGTGATTTTGTTCTTAAATTGTTCTAGGTCAGAAGTAAATCCGTCCCTAAGTTCCTTTATGCCCGCCCGGATTTCCCATTTAATTAGTTTTCCTGTGTCCTCGCCTTCTGTATCAGATGGAACTCTTCTGGTCTGTGAGTTATCAGGAACCTCTCTGGGGCTGGTATTTAAGTCCTGGTTAGTATGTATCTGGTCATGTATACTTTCCTTGGTACCAGTTTTATGATCATCTATCTTATTGTATAGTGGTGGAGCCTGAGCTGATATTTGATCAGTTTGGGTATTGCCTTTGCCAGAGAAAAGTTCCTTTTGTATGAAGTCAACACGGGCCTTACTTATTTGTTTGTAGTATTTGGAAATGTCAGATGGTGTAGGGGTGTTTTCAAGGGGCCTTGAGGGGATAGAAGTGTGGTCCGGTGTTGTCAGCATGTCTGCGGTTACATGTTCGATTGGGTGGTTGCTGTAGTTACTCTTTGACCAGGTGGGTAGACCTGAGTTGTAGGGAAGCAGCGTGGCTTGTTTTTGGGCCGGCCTTTTTTGGTTATGTGCCATGGCGAGATATGCCAGAGGGATGTATACATTTTATATATATATATATATATATATATATATATATATATATATATTTGTAACGTTTGTCAAGAATTAAGGTGTGTGTTAACTTCTATTTTTGAAGTTTACAGGCTCTGTTGGAAATAACTGTTGTTGCGCTCTTCAGAATATCTATCTGAGAGCGGCGTGCCCGTGAAGAAAGGTGCCAGTTATCTGCTATTTAACGGGTCTTGAAAACAGGAAGTGTATTGTTGTTCTTGCTTCAATTTTGAGCAGTTTTCTTGCCGATTGTTCAGGCAGGACCCTTGAGTTTGTTGGGCAGGGTTGGCATTTGATCACGATGCAGAGTTAGACGCCGTCTTTCAAATGTTGGTATTGGATTGTATGGCATGCTGATCCCCTTTTCTTCTGCACACGGGAGCCGGAAGCAGGTGGAGTCAGGAGATGCCATTTAACAGCTGGGCAGCAGTACCCCCGGGTGATCAGTCAACCCGCAGGCAGCTCAGGGAATGGGCTGCTGGATCATCGATAGTGCCTGCAGGTTATAGACCAGCGTAGCGGAGACCCGTGATCGGCGGGATAGCAGAGAGCTTTGGCGGCCGGCAAAAGCTGTGGCCCCGGTGGGACCAGCAGAGATTCCGGCACTCGGCTGGGCCTGAGGCAGCGAGGGCCTTATTGGTCCGCTGATCGGCGGTGCCGGGACATCTATCTGCCGGGCCGGATTAGTCAGAGGCGAGTAGGGGCGGTTGGGGGCAGAGGCGGCTGCGGGCAAAGGTGACCGGCGGTTGCGGGCACAGTTAATGCAGCGATCGGCGGGGCCAGCGGGGCCGGCTGCTCGGAGACAGCCGGGGTGGTCGCAGGCGGCAGGTAATCTGCGAGTGGGGGGTATCGGGAATGGTGGGGGCGGCGGGGCGGCAGGAGCAGCAAGAGCGTGGAGAACGCTCCGGAGTTCAGGCAGGCAGCATTCGGCCGGCAAGTGCGTAGCTCCTCCCCTTCTTCTCACTCACTCAGCATCCCTGATGGTTCAGTGTTTACCTATTTTTCCTTCTCTTCTCCATCCAATTTTCCTGCTCTTCTCCATCCAATCAGCCACCCATGACTTCTTTTCTTGGTCAATTGGCACTGACCCTTTTCACTGATACTCAATCTCCTTCTGCTCGCTTACTTGCAACAGCAACTAATCTGCCTGCAGCTTAATGCACATGCTAAAGCCCATGCCATCGCACAGATTTGCACAACTTTTCTGTTGGTTGTGCATGTCTGGATGCTTATGCACACTTGTAGCATGTAGCTGTTGCAAGGATACTCAGCAATGCTAGTAGTAGAGCAGCTGCCAGCCCCCTGATTTAGTCCTCTTTTTGCTAGTGCTGCGCTAGGGACGATGCCGTATAGTGACAGCAAAAACTCTGAACCAACACTTGAAAAAATAAATATGGCCGTCAAGTTCAACCCCCAGTGGGGGGGGGGGGGGGGGGTAGCTAAATATATTCATACGTTTACCGATAACACTTAACAGCAGCAGGTGATGTTAATATTCTCAAACAAAAGCCTCTTTGAGGCTTTTACCTGTTGCTGCTGTTACCTGATCTTGGAGACTATTCCACAAAAGGGTTGTGACATTCTGGTTTATGCTGCTACAATGATTAGGGCATGGTGTCTGGATGGTTTTCTTTAATAATGGGGGATGGAAGTAAGCACTCCTTGGCCAGCAACACATCCATGCTTTACAATGAACCCATGTGGTTGGGGCAGATGTGGCAGTGCCATCATTTCATAAGGAATTATGGCATTGCTCTACATCCTAGCGAGTTAGGAGACACCCAGGGGAGGAAATACTGAGAACTCCTGTTGGGGACCAGGTAGGAAAACAGTATTTGGTCTCACTACCTATGACTTTCTGTCAGAATGTTAATATTTATATTAGGTTAAGAAGCGTTAGAAGGTTTAGAAGAGTTTATCCTCTGGAACGTAGATGAATGCCTTAAACACTTGGCTTCTCATTGTGCCACAATTCATATGGATTTTCTTCAATATTCTAGAAATGAGTCTGTTCTGCTAATAAGTGTCTGTCATTGCCGCCTCACCCCAGTATTTTTGTGGTAGTCCGCATACATCTGGCAATTTCAAACAAAGTTTGGTTCTTCCTTTCAGAAACTACATTCTGCTCTGGTGTGTATGGCAATTTTGATGCTCTATTCCCATTTTCTTTAAATGTATAATTCACCTCTATTATCATGTATCAAGTATGAGAGATTTTTTTCTGAAACTTGTTAATTGTCTTTGCTACAAAGTCCTGCAATTTGTCAAGAAACCCTCTTGTGTTGCATTAGGTAAGTGACTGTGTATCTTGAATAGTCATCTATGAAAGTCACTATGTATCTGTTGCCTCCAGGTGTAAGTGGGTTTAAGGGACCACATGCATCAATGTGAACTAGGTCAAGTGGTCTTAAAGCTCTATTCTGACTGACTTTAGGAAGTATTGCTCTTGTAGCATTGGATTTGATGCAACATTCACACTTAACATTAACGGGACAAGGGGATGCTGTTAGATCCTTTGTCAGATTCCTCTGGGTGTTTTTGACCTAAACTCCTGTGCCACATGTGTATACAGTCATTGTGTTTATGGGTGCATAGTCTCACCTTCTCCTTCACTGTGTTGAGGTGATACAGATGATCATCCAGCTTAGCACTTGCTATCATCTGCTTGCTGTCCCGGAAAGAATACTTGTCACCTTGGAATTTTACAGTGAGTCCTTTGTCTATCAGTCGCTTCACTGGTAAAAGACCTCCTTCTAGATCAGGAACATAAGGCACATCTTTCACTGGTATGGCTAAATTGTGCCCCGCATCATTGGGGTATATGAAAGTTCCATGCGCATATATCTCTCTGCATGTATTTTACTTCCATCTGCAAGGTAAATAGTCTCTTTGTTATTCAGATCAAGTTCTGTGAAACTTTGCCTGTCAGTTAAAATCTGTCATTTCAGTTCCCTTCACAAGAATCAAAAATTGTGGCATTAACCTTCTGTTTAGTATTAGAGGGGTGCTGTTTTATTTGCTCTGCTTTCCATATAGTACAGTCTCTCTTTATTTGTCCCCGTTTGTGGCATCTAAAGCACACCCTGGATTCCTTCCTGTGTAGCCTTGTGTCTGTGCTTTAAGAACTGTTGTGGTGTCAGTTTCTGTGGAGTCATGCACAAGCTCCTTTCTTTGTCGATACTCATCTATGAGCCTGGTCTTTACAAATGCTAGTGTCAGATCTGTATCAGGCCGTGTCTCCAGCCCATTGATCAGTGCAGTATGTGTTGGGTAAGCTGCACAACAACATGGCTGTGGCGTGACTGTTACATTCTCACCAACTGAGTTGTGTGATCACTTCCAGCATGGCATTTTATGCTCTTACATGTCCTGCTCTCTGCTACACCTAATTTTGTAAAGTTTCCTCAGCAGCAACAATTTGCTGTTTAAACTGGATGTTGCTGTTTAAACTGTCATGCAGTCTTTTCAGTACATCCCACTTGCCTTTCACTGTATTCTCACTGCATATGTTAATAAGCTAGTCTTCTGCTGGTAAGCTTATGTTGGCCCTGTAGTGATAACCACCTACAAGTCATCTTAGGATAATAAAATTTCCACATTAAATTCCATAGCAAGTCATTGTATACAGGAGATGTCTCCATGCAAGCTTCTTTATGTGGATCTCTGCATCGCCCCTGCTGTCTCCTGTTCGGGGCTTTGCTCTGTCTAAGCCGTGTCCGGTCTCCAGGGCTTCATTCAGTCACTGACCCCATAACCCGTTGCAGAGTGTAAGTGCTGATAGACATTTGTGGTGTAACAGGAACTGGATTTACTGGAACATGAGAGCAGTAATAGAAGGTCACCTTACATGGTGGATAACATAAACAGGCAAAAGTCATAGAGATCACTTCAGTTTCCAGGAACCTCAACATGCAGCAAAAAATGCACAATAGAGACTACACATAGATATATGTAACAGCGCTATCTACTCACATAAATGTAAACTGCATTAACCTACCAATATAGATGCAGATCACATACAGAGACAAGAAGTAAGCTGTTGCACAGTATCTCCAACAAACTTGGTCAAAGGTATCTATAATTATCTATTCATTCTTGGACGAATTGCATTGTTAATGACCCTAGTGAGGCCCTCTTAAATTAACCTATATAGCATTGCATTAGTGGTTCTGAAAGCTTGGAGTAGCAAAGAAACATAAAGAGACGATTTGCATGGTTTTGCTTTTCACATCAAGTTAGGGATAATCCTGTATGTAAATTATTGAAAGTTATAACAATTTAGCAAAAAGGCTCTTGTGCAATTTGGCTGCTTGATCTGTTTACCATGTACCAGAGCCTACAACAAGAACATTCCTAAAAATGTGTCCAAATTGCAACAGAACAATGTCTTTTAATTGATTGTGGGAGGAATGCAGGACAAGATAGAAAAGACTGACATGTTTCACCTGAATAGATAAATGAAGCTTGAAGTCTGCAGACATCTTCATGGAGTAAACGTGATAATGGTCACCTGATTACTTTTGTTTAATTCACACTGACACTTCGTTAACGACACCAACAGCAATGCAAAGTTATTAATGAGTCAGCCCCTGTCAGGCTGTTTTCCTGGGAAATTTTTAATAAAACCTTTGTGTCAGATTCTATTCAACATCTGTCAGAATTACCAGCCTGAGATAGCAAACAAAGTATTCATCAAGTCAGCCCGATGTGGCATTCCAAACTCAATTACCGACTCCCCTTGACAGTGACGGAACCTCTCACAACACCCTCGTCAAGACTCACAGTTAATACCTAGCTGCAGATTTCAGAGGAGTTGTAACTTTTTGATTTTTTTAGGGAAGCAGCAACATTTCTAAATATCTTTTCTAGTGTAACCATAAATCAGAGTAATTTTGGAAATTTTAAAGGCAGTGAGGTGCATGGCTCTGTTATTGCAAACCCTTGTCATACTTGAGCAGTGGATGGGAAGAGGCGTTTAGATTCTGTGGCCAGATCTCCTCTTGGGGGCCCTTAAATTGTACTTATAACTCGAAGTACAATGGGTATAACATTATTTACTTTCAATAATGCTTTATTAGATGTTTGAAGATTCTGTCCAAGCAATTGAAAAACAACGTTCTCCACCACAGATGATCAGTTCTAGTTCTGTAGTGTAAAACTTACCAGTTCCTGGATCAAGTCTCATGTAGTTCAGGTCCATCCTCCATTTACTGTCACCCTCTGGGATCAACAGCCAGGCCCCTGGCATCAGGCCTTTTCATACCTGCTCCATTGCAATACATGAATTGAGCTTGCAGCAATCACTGTGACTAATGGTGGGGGTGGGGCACATTGTTCCTGGAGGTCGCTGGTGAATGGAAAACAGACTCTTTTAGCAAGAATTATTCATTAATTGATCATTTTCTAAATTGAAAATGTCTACAGCTCATTAAAAAATAAATCTTACCTGAATGTTTTAGCTGATAACCCAATCAAATGCTCAAAAATGTAAAAATGATTGGTGACATATGTAATCAAACAGGATTTTATACTGAATTAAGGACCTGTGCAACCAACATGGAAACATTAAGGAAGTTTAATATACTTCACTTTGATTATGAAATGAATTTAAATTATGGAGCCCTTCCCACCTTCTCGTATCCCAGAGTAGAATCAGCATTCTCTAGACACATCAACCATATTCTGTTTGGCTGTTCCGGTCGATACTGAAAAATATAGGGTCTGTAGGGTGTCATCATACTTTTTTAGGTGGGTGAGGATTTCCATACTGAAGCTAGACATTACAATGTTAGGAATGCATCGAAAAAACAGCTAAGATCTAGCTTATGGCACAAGAATGCTACATCACAAACAATCTAAGGAATAATGTAGCAAGGATTCATACAGAAATGTGTGTCCTACACACCCATATATGCATACATATTGAAACAATAAGCAAAACTATGGGCCTGATTCAGCACCGAGTGAAAAAAACTTTTTAGGAGAGAAAACTGACATTCACTTTCATAGTCTAATTTAGGGATGATTCTGCACCATGTGAATAGAACACTTTTTCATGTTACACAGACATACATCATTAAAAACTTATTAAAAGTAAACTAAACCTGTAAAAACCTGTAACAGCAAAACCTGTAACAGCATTTGTTTTGTACCTGATGGAGGCTAGAAAGCTTTTTCAATAAATTTTGCACTAAAACCAACAAAGTGCTCAATGCTTTTCAGTTAGACCTCATACAAAAATGATAAAACAATAAAAAAAGTGGAACAATGAAAATGAAGGTAAGTTATAAATTTGTCTCAAGAACTTTCCTTCTTTCACCATGGCTGAACTTTGTACATATACAGGTGCAGCGTTATCCGACCAATGCCAAAATGAATCAGCTTACCAGATGCTTTGGCATTCCCCTTTACGACATAGCAGACTCGCTTTGATTAAAGGTGACCAGAGGTTGCATATATCAAAGTCAGCTTCTAATAGCACCTTTACCATCATACACTAGCAGCTTCCAACAATGGTCATGAAGCCATGCAAGATAAAATAACCCACATAGTGCAATACTGTTTATCTATACATTTATTAACATCGTGGCCCTGGTGTGGTCAGATCCCCTTCACTCCCTATAGTTACAACCCTGGTGAGGTACCAGAAATACACATTTTTAATATGGTAGGTAATTTATTTTAGAAGTTACTTAATAACAGCAACCTTTGGGGAATATAAACACATTTGGAGAGGCTCATTTTTAATGTGTCTTTCCCATAGGCTGCTGTTATTAATATAATAACGATGCCTAAAGCATTTTGATTCAAAATTTCAGACCAGAACCCACGGTCAAAGTCAGATTTCGGAGCATCCAAAAACGTCCTGATTTTATTCACCTGTTTAGCGAAGCTTCATGACTAAATGTTTTTATCTTCAATTAAACAGGGAAAATTTTAACAGTAATCTTTAGCTAATTTGAAAGTGCATGGGAGACTCTAATTTGTTTCATTTGTTTTAATGATGATTATAAAAGAAAAGAGGAAAAGAACAAAAGGAATAAGTAAAAAAAAAATCACTAAAAAAATTGCTGCTTAAAACTTGCTTTTTTTAAAGGCAAAATGTCTTAAAACTGCTTAATAATATCAGGTTTAATGAGTCTGGAGGGTCATAGTGACACCCAAAGCATTTCATTCGTTTTTAAATGTATTGTTAGCTGGCAGTTAAATATTGTCTGCTGGGATTGCACTTTTTTTCTTGATCACATCGACTGCCTAGGCCGACAGCTTACCTGTAGAGAGAGAAAATCGGAGTACCAATTAGAAGCCTTTCAGGCTAGCACCCATGAAAAAAGCCAAAAGCTTATAAAGGTCAGCATAAAATTTGAATGACAGGGCTAAAGTCTTTTACTCATAATTTTGTGTTTGCAATAGAATTCTGAGCAATTCACCGTCTTAAAGGCCTTAAGTGAGAACAGCAATTAATTGTAATGAATAATCTGACAAATCTGGTTGACATATGGCTGCTAATGCCCTCCTTTCTAGTGGGAGCAGTGGAGGGATTAGATTAACTCAAATGAAATCTGGGCCTGCCGTGCCATCTGCATGCTCACTGAGAAATGGTACACGTTAAGTGGTGAGTGGGTAGATATTAAGCGTGTAGCTGGCCCTCCCCGAGCTGGTGGTAGATCGGGAATAGGAGGTTTATTATTACACCAGCTGCCTGTCATTCTGACAATACCAGAAACTCATATCCTACAACCTAGAAAGCTAATATCGGAGGAGGCTGAGAAAATTAATCCACAGGCATTAGCATAAATTGTTTTTACTGACAAAAATATATTTACTTTTTTTAGGCTGGCACTGATTATGACAACTTAAAGATACCCATAAAGGATGCACAATTAATAGTATGTACAGTAACATGGGCATGTTACTAAGCAGACTAAAGAGCACCTGCATTAAAGAGATCATAGACATTTATTCCCAGTGCTTGTCAACAGGGGTGAATTGTTCCCACCGGCCAGTCTATGGCATCACCACTGAAGCTCCCAGACAGTTAATAAGTGTGCTTGCTATATATTCTATATTTCTCTATTTTCTGAAGAAGAGTCAGGGGGATTACAATCTGCTGCAGGCCAGGTATGATTTTTTTGGGGATAATTTCTGGGGCATATATGGCCATTGTATGCTTGAGCACAAAAACAATTTTTTTTCCACACTTAACCCATCCGTGTATTGAGACAGTCACAAGCAATGAGTGTACACATGCCCTGAGCAGTAGGTAATTATGGTGCCCATCAAGCAGTTGGGGGGATAGGCGCTTTGCTCAAGAGCACTTTAGCCATGTCCTGGCCAGAAATCGATTTTGCAACCATCCTGTCACAAGATTGCTTCCTCTAGGCCACAACTGTTCTTTGTAATCACTGAAACCCCCAAAGAGGGTCAGGCTGCATGGTGAAGATTTTATGTACCTGATGCAAGAAGATGAGATAGGAGGAATAGTCATACTGTTGGAGATACAATACTTTGCAACAGCTTCTGCTTGTCTTTAAATGTGATTATTGACTATTGCTAGATTTACTACAGTTTATAGCTATGACAATTATGCCACTAGATGGCGCTGTGACCAATGCTTGACTGTGTTGTTTCTATGCATATTACTGCTGCTGTTGTATTTCCCATGTGCAAGTTGTTCTATTGTACTTCCTCTTACTGCATTCATGTTCCAGTAAAGCTAATTCCTGTTATAGCACTAAAATCTATCTGGATTACGACTCTGCTGCACCCAGCACTCACACACAGGTTATGGGCCCAGTGATCGAATGAAGCCACATTGAACAGGTAAAGCCCAATGACCAGACGTGGCCCAGGCAGAGCAAAGACCAGAGCAGGAGACAGCGTGACAGATCCGGAGATCAACATAAGGAAGCTTTCCAGAGACATCTCCTGTATACAGTACAACTGTTCTTATATATATGTAAAGGAGGGAGAATGGGCAGCAGCTCGGAGCTTAAACTCTCAGTGGCCAAGCTGAACAATGACAATTATCAGCTATGGAAGTTTAAAGTGAAAATGCTATTATCCCGAGATGACTTGTGGGAGTTTATCACTACAGAGAGACCACAGGATAATTACCAGGACTGGGACAGGAAAAACACACAGGCGCGGGCCACCATAAGCTTACTAGTGGAAAACAGTCAGCTTATTTAAATACGTAGTGAGAATACAGCGAAAGGCATGTGGGATGTATTGAAAATGAATGCATAAGATCCAGTTTAAACAGTAAGTTGTTTCTGCTGAGAAAACTTTACAAAATGAGGCTTAGCATAGAGCAAGATATACAAGACCATATGAATGCCATGCTGGGAGTGATTGCACAACTCATATCAGTCAGTGAGAATATAACAGTCACTCAGTCGCCATTTTGTTGTGCAGCTTGCCCGAGACATACACTGCCCTGGTTAATGCGCTGGAGACAAGGCCTGAGACAGATCTGACACTATCATTTGTAAAGACCAGGCTGTATTGAAAATGAATGCATAAGATCCAGTCTAAACAGCAAGCTGTTTCTGCTGAGGAAACATTACAAAATGAGGCTTAGCAGAGAGCAGGGCATACAAGACCATATAAATGCCATGCTGGAAGTGATTGCACAACTCAGATCAGTCGGTGACAATATAACAGTCACTCAGTCGCCATTTTGTTGTGCAGCTTGCCCGAGACATACACTGCCCTGGTTAATGCGCTGGAGACAAGGCCTGAGACAGATCTGACACTATCATTTGTAAAGACCAGGCTCATAGATGAGTATCGGTGAAGGAAGGAGCTTGCGCATGACTCCACAGAAACTGACACCAGAACAGCTCTTAAAGCTAAAGACACAAAGATACACAAGAAGGAAACAAGGGTGTGTTTAGGTGCAACAAACAGGTACACATAAAGAGAGACTGTACTATATGGAAATCAGAGCAAATGAGACAGTGTCGCTCTTATACTCAACAGAATTTTAAGGCCACAATCTTTGATCCATGTGAAGGGAACTGTAATGCCACATTTGAAGTGACAGGCAATCATACATTTCAAGGCTGGTGCATTGACTCAGGAGCAACCAGCCACATGACAAGTGATAGAAGCTTTTTCACAGAACGTGATCTAACAAAGAGACTATTTACCTTGCAGATGGAAGTAAAGTCCTTGCAGATAGATATGGGCATGGAACCCTTATATGCACCATTGATGAGGGACACAATTTAGCCATCAGTGAAGGATGTGCTCTTGGTTCCTGAACTTGAAGGAGGTCTCTTATCTGTGAAGCATCTGTCAAAGGACTCAATGAAAAAAATCCAAGGTGAAAGGGTTCTATCCTGAACAGTAAACATAACATAGCAAGTGCCAACCTGGATAACCATCTATATCACCTAAAAGCAGTGAAGGAAAAGGTGAGACTATGCACTCATAAACACAATCACTGTAGACAAATATGGCAAAGGCATTTAGGTCACAGACGCCCAGAATGCATGCAAGATCTGCAAAAGAGGAATCTGACCAAGGATCTGACAGTATCCCCTTGTTCAGTTACTGTTAAGTGTGAATTCTGCATCAAATCCAAAGCGACAAGAGCAACACTTAAATAAGTTAGTAGAATAGAACTTCAGGACTACTTGACCTAGTTCACAGTGATGTATGTGGTCCCCGAAACCCACCTATACCTGGATTCAAAATACACAGTCACTTACCTAATGCAACATAAGAGTGAAGTTCTTGATAAATTACAGGACTACATAGAAAAGACAAGTAAAGGTTTCAGCGGAAACCTCTCATACTTGGAAGTGACAACAGAGGTGTATTTACAGGACACAAAGTACAAGAATACATCAAAAGATAGTCACATACACACCATAGCAACATGGGGCAGCTGAAAGAAACAGAACAGAACTCTGAATGAAATGATCAGATGTATGCTGACAGAATCTGATCTACCACAACAATACTGGGGTGAGGCAGAAATGACAGACACTTATTAGCAAAACCGACTAGTTTTTAGAACAGTGGAGAAAACCCTATATGAACTGTGGCACAATGAGAAACCAAGTGTAAAAGACCTAAGAGTTATTGAATGCAAAACGTTCATCAACATTCCAGAGGAAAAATGCACCAAAATAAATGAAGTGCTTATGCATGAGGAATGTTAGAGTAGTAAAGCAGACCCCTGCTTATACACAAAGAAATTGGCAAACAGATGGATCTATGTGCTCATTTATGTGGACGATATCCTGATTTGTTTCGAGTAAGAAGGGGATGAAGCAGAAATACAAAATGCAAACCCTGAATCAGCATTTTGAGACCAAAGATCTTGGAAACATAAATAATTCCCTTAGCATTCAGATTGAGATAGAGGAAGATGACAACTTTCTACTGAACCAAAAACACAAACCACAAGAAATAATTGAAACATTTGGGATGGAAGATGCCAACCCAGTAAAATCTCCTATGGAAACCAACTACCTGAACAGCCAAGATATGCCACTATCAACCAACACTCCTAGTACAGGAAAGCAATAGGGAAATGTCTTTACATTATCACTGCTACAAGGGCTGACATTGCAGCAGCTATTGGAATCCTGTACAGAAAGGTTTCAAAAGTAAGATGGACTGAAATGCTGTAAAGTGAGTTTTGCACTATGTTAAAGGGACTTTACATTACAAGCTAAATACGAGCTAAAGTCACCTGAAAGTGATGAAAGCATCTTGACAGGATATGTGGATATTCTGTCACTGTGCTGGTGACAGAAAATCTACCAGTGGTTACTTTTTTCTTTTGTCAGGAGGTGCTGTCAGTTACACTTTTATCTGTTAACAGACTTGGGTCAACAACAGTTGGAACAAACGAGAATTTTGGTGCCTTGCACTTGCACAGATGAAAAGAGTTAGCTCAAGAACCAAGCACATTGATGTGAAGTTCCACTTTCTGCGGGATCTTTAAGAACAGGGACTTTATTGCCTTACTGAGGATATGGCAGCAGATATCCTTACTAAGCACCTGACCGCTGAAAGACACTCAAGACTTACCAAGAAGATGGGTTTCACAGACTAAGCCTCAGCTGTTGAGAAGGGGTGTTGGGGATACAATACTTTTCAACTGCTTTTGCTTGTCTTTAAATGTGATTAGTGGCTTTTGCTAGATTTACTGCAGTTTACACCTATGACAAGTTATGACACTGGATGGCACTGTGACCAATGCTTGACTGTGGTTTCTATGCATTTTACTGCTGTGTTGTAGTTCAGTTGCTCTATGGTACGTCCTTCTTTTTTCTGTCTGTGTTAGCCACCATGTAAGGTCACATTCTCTTACAGCATTCATGTTCCAGTAAAGCCAGTTCCTTTTATACAACTAATGTCTATCTGGATTACGGCTCTGTTGCACCCAGCACTCATACTCTGCAACACTTTCATGCTGGGGTTCGGGGTCAAAAGTGATAGTTCAGAAGTGAGGTCCATCCAAGGTTGGTGAAGGCAGAGAAGATGCAGAGTTAAGGTCACAAGTCAAAACAAGATAGTAGTATCTTGTAGTAAATAGAGGTAATCCAGGCACAAGTGGAGATTGAAGGAAGATGACAATACAGGAAAGCATGGCTACAGCAGCCTTTAATAAATAGTCAGTGAGCATGAGTGAATGTGATCAGCATACTTACCTTAGAGGCAGAGGAGACAGCTGCTACCAGGAGAAGGGGGCTCCATGCAAGCTACCGCAGTATGCCTTGTGCATAGAGCTCTCAGGGAAACAAGGTGCTGACATCTTACTTCTGTCCTGCAGAACCTAAAGCTCTGGCCCCTGGTTCTCCCTGCAGACAGCATGTCAACACTGCGTACTGCGGTAGCACCCTGGGAATAAACTGGCCTCACTGGACCCCACTGTTGATGGCCTAGGCCTAACACTGCACCAACACAGCTTAGAACACCAATCAGAGCACAAACCTGATTTGAGATGCCCTTGTGTGTGTGAACCCTCAGGATCATCTGAAGTCTTATTCCGATCCATCCTCCAACTATGGCGTATGAAATGATCTTTGGGCACCTTTCCCTGGCCACTCCCTCATATTCCAGACGAGGAGGGGACACGTAGCGTGCAGATGCTGACGGATGCCCGCACAAGTACTATGAGGAACAAAGCTTATGGGTGATCCTGAGGGTGTCACGCAGTGGTGCCTTCCAAATTGGGATGTCCCTGGGCAGAGCTTTCACATGATCCTGGGGTCTTTTCAACTTCAGGGCCAGGTGTCGTGGGTTTTGGTCCATTTTAATATTGGGGTAAGCCCTTTTTTGGGGAGCCACTATAACTTTTGCTGTGGAGCCCTGTGAAACCTATGTAAGCCCCTCTGC
This sequence comes from Gastrophryne carolinensis, assembly GCA_027917425.1. Classification (NCBI taxonomy): domain Eukaryota; kingdom Metazoa; phylum Chordata; class Amphibia; order Anura; family Microhylidae; genus Gastrophryne; species Gastrophryne carolinensis. The sequence continues at coordinate 211,873,126 of CM051240.1, forward strand.
ATATTCTCAATGAAAATGTTGGGATCCGTTCAGGCCCAGCAGGAATACATTTAAGATCTGGGGTTCCACAGTGTCTACAGGTCACAAAGTTCAATATAGGTCATGACTTTAGCGTTTATGCAGACTGCACACTCTTCACAATCATAGGGAACAATTTTGGGTCTGCACGCTGCTATAAAGTTGGCATTCAATGGGGCTTCTTTTACTAAAACAATTATGTTTTTGGAGTCTATTATTTACATTCTGTATTAGCTCAGGAGCGGAAAGCTGCTTCCATTTGCTTCTTTGCTTCCTTCTAAAAAACAGGTTCAGCTTCAGTCAAGCTATACATTCTATTCATCTCTCAGACACGCTTGTCTCATTCAATCTAAAAGAGCACAACAGAGCATGTAACTCCCAAACTAAGTATAATAGCGCAGGATTACCAGTGAATAAGTACATTCGTTCTTACATATCTCATGTGTCAAACAGTAAATTCAGTGTAATGTTGTTCAAGACAAAGATTCTTTGCTGATCAGTAGAATTCTAGTTTAAAGCGGAACAAATACCACCACCAACAGCCAGCCTGGAATCTAAAAGACTCCAGGGGCGGCAGCTGGCTTACCTATGGATCATCCCGAATTGGGATGCCCTCCTGTGTGAAACCCCCCAGGTTCCCGTACACACTCAACTTTCCCCGGTCCAATGGTGCATGTGCGGGCTCTCTTCCAATTAGAGCCACCTGCTGAACTGGCAGAGCCGTTTGCAAAAGTGGTAAACATAGCAAATGGCTCTCATTGGCTGAGTGCCCGCGCATTTTGGACCAAGGAGAGGTAAGTTTAACTGGGTGAACTGGGGGGGGGGCTTCACAAAGCGGGGCATCCCCAATTGGGATGTCAAAATCGTGGATCCCATAGATGACAGAGGCCATAGATTGCTCAATACCCTCAAGATGTGTAACTTACCTGGTCATTGTACAACAATTAGGAGACTAGCATCATACACCAGCAGGCAAGCCCTGCACCAGCAGGCGAGTCTCCTTTTTTTGTTGTAAAGTGCAGAGTAAATAATTCTTGGGCCCCACCAGAAGCAAGTTATTCTTTGGGCCCACCCTTTAGATAAAACAAAATTAGATTGTAATCTCATGACTTAAAGTGGACCAAACCCAGGATTTTGACTATCCTGGGTTTTGGTCCTTTCCCCCGGGGTCCACTCAGTGAAACCCCCTAGATACCCGATGCCAACTCACCTTTTCCCAGCCCTACAGCAGATCCGCATCAGTGTGCTCAAAGCCGCGAACATCTATGCCTTTGTCTAAGGCCAGTGGCAATCTGTATGTAGAGGGTGAGGGAAAGGTATACCATAGGCTCTAATTCAGGGTGAAGTGTCAGTTTGATGATTGGTAGCAAGGAGCGCATCAGCAGTAAACACTTGTGTGTGCTGAGGGAAGGCAACCAGATTATCTCAGCCAGCAGAACTATGGGGGATTGAGCCTAGATTCCGGCAGGTAAGATATGTGTGTTTTTTTTATTTGCTTGGACAATCCTTTAACCCTTTCAGTGTCCTCCGCGTTAAATTTACGCCAAGGCATCGGCAACCATTAAACGTAAATTTCACATGGATGGCTTTTACTTTTCATTTTTCACATATTTCACCCAAAATATTAAGAGAGCTCTGAGACATTTCAAACAAGATATTTCACGTTAAAGCTCAAACTCTGTTGAAAAAAAAATATATATTGCATATATCAAAAATATATATCATCCTGGAAATCCCTGCAAAAATCACAGTTAAACATATACAGTGCAAAAGAATTGCTTGGCAATAAGGGGTGACAACATCTCTAGGAAGGCTGGCATTGAAAGGGTTAAATAAGGCTGGCAAAGCTTTTCATCTTAAGATAAGAGACTAAATGATTTTTAATGAATGACCCTTGGGTCACATCACCCAGACAACAGATACTTGACATCATCCAATCAGGTGCAGAGGATTAAAGGGAAAAACTTTCCACACTCCCAGCACAAAGTATGTCATTGCTATTTTATGAACCATACAATGTTAACATCACATATACACCTTAAAATAGACATCCAGGCTTCTAAGCCCAGAATCACACAAGTTACACAAAAAGGTGACTGGTCATTCTTTGACATCCAACTGCAGCTCTTCCAATTTTCTTTGCAAAACTTTCCACTTCGACTAGAGGTAGGTGTCCATAATTGTATCGGCAGGGGGATCGTCCATCATTTTTTTGATTTAATTCATTATAAAACCAAGAGATTGTATATCCAGAAAGGAAGCTTATGTCATCACCTTTCCAACCCAGTGCCTCAACAACTTGTGTTTCTTTTTTTTTTTTACTAAAACTACCAAACATTTACTTGACTAACCTTTGCCCAATATTCATAAAAACATGAATCAGATACAGTCTGCTGTTCAAGTGGTTGGCCATATTGTTCCCTGGCATGCAGCAACGCCCCCTGGTGTTTTTCAGCGATGATAGATTCAGTTTAACACAACTCAGGATTGAGGACCAGCCTTTTCAGTACTTCAAACTGAACTGCTGTTATATGGTAGTTTAGCTTGTAACTGAATGAATTAGCATGTGGACATCATACTGCTTCCTGTTAGAGTTTTATGAATATTGAACAAAGGCTTTAGATAAAAAAAGCAACACAGGCTTTTTTGGAGCACCGGGCTGGGGATAGAAGATGATGACATAAACTTCCTATTTGGATATACAATCACTTTAACTGTGTATTGCAAAATGCTCCCAGCTTAAGCCTTGTAAGCCCTAAGCTGCCTACAGTCCTCCAGCAAGGAATTAAAATGATCCCAATTCCCACACCAGAAAAACGTACTCTCAACCACCACTATGCATACCACCCAAATGCATGGAGCCCTCATCCACCAGGGGGCCCCCAGAGGCAGGGCCAAATCAGTGGCAACTCTTTGTTTAAAAAAAGAAGCGGCCACAGTGCTGTTAGAGTGTGCAGCAGATAGGAAGTGATTGTACACTCCCTATATCACCTGAGCTGGCCATCAGGGACGATCATTTTTAATCTCACAGAATGTCCACGGCAGGGGCTATAATGATGGAAGATGGACGCCCACCATGAGTGAGGACACTCATAAGGGCGGCCAAGGAGAAAACTGATGGTCCCAGTCTGATTCTGCTTTGTGGGCCCCTTAACAGATGGGCCTCCCTGACTGCTCACTCACCAAGTAGTCACCAATTAAAGTGGACCTAAAGTGGACCTATCACCAGGATTTTCACTTTCCTGGTGATAGGTCAATTTTCCTGGGGCATTCGGATTTGGGATACCCCCTTCCGCCGCTCCCACTGTGCATGTGTGGGCTCAAGTCGGAAGAGCACTTTATGCTGTGCATGCTGTGCATGCCCCTCGCTTGGAAACCCCATGGGATCCCTGGCACTCCCAAAGTGCATGCGCAAGCTGTATCCGTATCCACGACAAGGTGCCTTAATATTGTATTTCGCTATACAAAATATGTCTTTTTTATTCGGACCCCCAGACACAAGTTTCATGGGATCCCAAAAATGATAAGCCCACCCTGTGCCCTGCAGGAAAAATACTGAAAGTGTTGCTGTCTAAGTCGATTAAAGCTGATTTGACAAAAATAGTAATAAGTAATAAGTAATAGTAATAAGTTGCTGGCTGAGTTTGAACACAACCAAATGTTGCCAAAAAGTACAATATGCCCTTCTCTCTTTCTATTGAAACAAAAATACCTTTAACTAATAATTAAGCTGTAGATAATAGCTGAGTGGCTGAAGGCAAAAAAAAAAAATGTATTTGAAAAGTGAAAGAATAATCCCACTTTAAATATGTTTATTTTAAAGAGAGGCCCTTAAACATAATACCAGTAATAGCCACATAAGCAAAGTAGCTTTGCAGTAAATTTTCCCTCTACGTTTCATAGCCACAAATGCTCATCTAACATTAAGCAAACAGACCGTGACATCTCATAATGAGGGTCTTGCTAATTATTTGGTGAAGCCAGTGTGACATGTAGTATGACTTGCAGTGTGGATTTCAACCTGCATCCTGGTGAGCATTTGACACAAAAAGTGCAAAAAAAACATATTTTTCGAGCCGGTTCCAGCTTCTAAATGGGCGTGGCCTATAACTCTTGCCAGCGTCATCGGAAGCTGGTACAAGTCACAGGCCAGTACCCAGAGGTCGGAACTGGATCGCTCTAAACTTACAGTGGCTATGCCGGAGGCAGGCAGCGGCAACGGAGGTGGCGGGCAGCAGGGAAGCCATGGAATGTACATTTTTTTTTTTTACATTCGCCCGATAAGATTCACTGATATTTTTCCCCCACTTTTGGGAAAAAATAAGTGTGTCTTATAGGGAAGAAATACAGTATACTTCAGGCACAGGAGTGTAGCCATACCCTCTCTATTCAATACAATAGGGGGGGGCATGTCAGGCCTCGGCACATTCCCTCTATTGCACTCTGTGACTGATGGCAGGTCACAAATCCTTTCCCATGTATTGACCCCAGACAGCAGGGGATGCAGTGGCCTGCTGCAGGGGGCTCAGATTTTACTATCCTGGGTTTTGGTCCTTGCCCCCAATCAGGGGTGCCCCGCTGTGTGAAACCCCCCAGGTCGCCTGAACAAACTCACCTCTTCCTGGTCCTACCATGCTTGTGCTTGTCCAATCAGCACGTTCAGACCCGCTTGAATCTCTTAATCCAGGAGCTCTCTAATACGCTGATGGCCGCATCCCCGCTATCCTTTAACAGGGAGTATGCCCATGCCAGCCATTCACAAACACCTGCCGCGGGACACGCCCTGCTAGAAGGATAGTGGGGATGCGGCCGCTGCTCGTGCATGTGCCATTGGACCAGGAAGAAAGGTGAGTTTATGGGCGACCTGGGGGGTTTCACGCAGCAGGGCATCCCGGTTCTGGGTGCCCCGGCCGGAGAGAATCAAAGATTCCTGGGCCGATCTCCGTGGGTTTTGGTTCACTGGTCTTTGGTGGTACTATTGATTTGAGAAACAAGATCTAACCATGGACATCAAAAGGTGTATTGGGTTCAAAAGCATTAAACACTGGTGTTTGCTCCAGCTGGCCCAGTTTGGCTGAAGACCCAACAAGCAGGCAGCCAGGTTCAGTTGTGTTGAGCTGAATTGCGTTAGTGCTGGAGAAGCTCTAATAGAAAGTCAGCAAAATAATCCTTAATTATACATTGTGGTTCTTTTCCCCCACCTGGGAGAAAATACATATTTTAGATACTTGGATTCAGTAAGTCATGCGTCGTTGCATCCTGTCCCTGGTGCTCATTAGTGCTAGGTCAGGACTTCTGTGGAACCACAGGGACTATCTGACCACAAGTGCATTGTTTAAAATTAGAAGTGCTAATTAAGCAGCCACGCTTCAGCTCCGATTGCTGTGGGTCAAGGTAGAACACAGAGCAGACCGATAGTATCCATGCTGGCTCTTAACACATTATATTAGGACCCCATCATAGAGTCTTCTGTGCATTAGTTTACCTTTGACTAAATGTTGAAACTCTCATTGTTAGTAATCTTTAATACACTGCTCTGGGCAGTGAGAAAAGAGAAAACTCCAAGACATCATGAGACCTAGAGGCCGATTCATTAATAGCGCCAGGTAGCGACAGATGAGCGCCAATAGCGTGATTTTCACAGTGCCCGCTAGTATTCGCTGTGCTTGCCCGTTGTTCGCTTGTTGACAGCGACTCAGTCGGTGTGCGGTAATGTTGAATACGGGGTTAGGAGTCGCTGTTTCACAGGTTCCCCGCTGTATGGGTGCGCCTGACAGCGAATGGCCAGAGCGAACGGCTCCCAGCATATTCATTAACAAATCACGCTCAAAAAATTCTCGCGCTGTGAAATGCTTGTTTAAACCCCAGAGCGCTGGCGGCGATGGCTTAAAAGTAGTTTTTAACCCCCAAACAACCATATTTTTTGTTTAAAAAATTAAACAAGTTTTTCTAAACATTTTGTAATATGAATACATTAATATCAGATCTGTAATATCAATTCTGCAAAAATTTTTTTTCTTTTTTTTTTACCTTAAAAAAAAAATATCTAACATTGCCGTAGTGGTCACAGAATTTTTGACAGTTAAAAAAAAAAAAAAAAAAAAAAATTTAAATCAATTAATTATGAATATTTAAAGATTGCTCCATTGAAATGCATTGGAGAGCGCCAGGGAGCGACAGGTCATACCTGGCGCTGTGATGGGATTAGTAGCGGCGCTGTTCGTTGCAGTCGGCTACATGATGAATCCCGCGCTAGCCGACGCTCTCGCCGGCGCTAGCCTCATTTAGCGTGATAAATGCGTGATTGTGTCCGCCGCCTGGCATTCTGTAGTCGGTAGCCGCCGATAGCTGGCGCTACCTGGCGCTAGTCAGACACTACCTGGCGCTAGCCCTTGATAAATAAGGGCCCTAATATTAATAATAAAAAATAGTATAGCTACAATGTTTGCCAATATAGTGCATTGGTTTTACATTCTTGAATATATATTCATATTTTAATATTATATGTTATTTGTAATAATATTTTATCATGTAGAGTAGCTGGTGCTTGGGACAAACTTCCAAAAGTAAATGGAAAATCAACAGTAAATGAAATTAAAACAGACCAAAACCCATCTTTTTATGAACATCCACCACATCCCTCACCCCACAGGCAGTACTGCAATGGGAAGGCAAGGGACTATTGAAACAGGACCTCAAATGTAGGCATTGAGACAAACAATCTTCTTTTCCAAAGGTGAATTTTTAATTTCGCCTCCATGGTTCACAAGATACAGTAGGCCGAGCTGTCAAGCTGGCTGATAAAGCAGCATGTTAAGGTCCAGAAGCAACTGTCTGTCACTAAGCCAGGAACAGCACATCCTAACCTAACAGCCAAACCACTGCTACAGCCACCTGGTATTGCCAAACTTGCAGGCTATATTTTGTCATATTTTGTTTCATAACTCAACAAGATAAATAAAACTAACTGTTATTTAAAGCAATTAAAGCAACACAACCCCCTTTTTCCTTTCACAACCACCCTCCCTCATCGCCCAAGTAACTTGGACAGTGCAGGCAGCTCATTGGTGGCCCGGTTTAAACAAAAAAATTTTTTTCCACTGCCGAAAGACACTTCCACAGGGCATTTTTGATATCGCCGATTGGTTGACGTGACCAGCCCACTGGCCGCATACCCGGTTTCCCTGTAGACTGGGGAGGGGAGTGGTGTGCCACAGCTACAGGGAAGCCGAAGATGCAGCCACCTCTAAAGATGGTAAAGGTAAATTCACGGGCAACCCTGAGGGTATCACACAATGGGCATCCTGATTTTGGATGCCATAAGGGCAGGTGAGTGGCTGACCCTGGGGTCTTTTATGCTGTTGTGACTTTTGAGCTGCTTTAAACATATTTACCTTAAAATAAAGAACGCAGAAGCTATGGCCTCTATTCTAAACATACAGTCCATTAGGAAGCAGGTTAGACCCCACTTTATTACCTTTTAGATTGCTTTGTCATCTCTCCTTTCCCAGCAATGGTAACAATGACCGGGGCTTTGAGTGACAGGGACAGTGATTGGCAGAAGACAAATTAGAACACACAACTATTAACCCCAAGTGTCCACCCCATGCCAACTGCTAAACCTATGCTCGGCATGTGGAGCACTAAAGGGGGTTCCCCGAGTCCCTGGCGTTGGGGGAGCAAGCCAAGGGGTAAGATGCAGATCATGCTTTTTTACATTCCCACACTCACACTGCCGAGAAGCCATCCTCCTCGCGTTCACAGTTGCCAAACCAAAGCATCTGGTGGAGCCAGTGCCCAAAGCCAGATAAAAGGAGCCACCGCCCGAAGACAGAAGAGAAGAGCTGCCACTGCCGGGAGCATTTCTTCCATTTTCACGTCAGGGATTAAAGTAAAGCCTACTCAGATGCAGGTTGCAAATCATGCCCAAAAGCATGAATAAAGTTAAAATGGCTTTGCCTAATATTTATCGTGACCCCCTAGTCTCATATGAGCAATTCCAGATCATCAGTTATGTTTGGGAAGCTGCTTACATTTTTGAGAATCTTGTCGCCATCATTGAGTCTGCAGATAATCTTTAGTGTTTAAAAGGATCGGTGTGGATACGCACAGCCAAATAGTAACTAATAAAGGTGCCCATGAGAATTAACCAAGAGAAATTCACATAAAGCTCTAGATATGCCCCATTTATATTTATGAATATTATTATATTTTTACTATTGTTTACTAATATTATTATATTATCACTTTCTCTTTGCACTTTACTTGTCATCCTGCTGGTTCTGGGTTTTAGGCATCTCCCAGTTTCTATATATAAACATAAACATGCTTTTGACCAAGACCCCACTATTTAAAATATGAAATATTTATTTATACAAAATTCATAAAAGTTACATACATTGAAAAAGCAAATTCATAGGTTATCTCAACAATATCCAGTCCTATATGACTTTACAATTCAATAGTGTGTCATACACATCTCAAGCATTGGTTAAATTACTGACATGTAGCCTTGTGCTCCCTGATTCCTCAGTGTTCATAATGTCACCAATATCCTTTCTTTTGGGCATTGGGCAAACATGTTTCGCCTACTACTTCTGGCTTCCTCAGTGCCCTTTTATTAAAAGAAAAAAGCAATAATATATGCACTAATCAATCATATCATTTTCTGGTTTAGATTAATTCAAAGGATGTATATACCTTAGGTAAAGGAATCCGTGGGTGCTGCTTGTTTATTGAATAATATTTGCTGGTAGTATATAATATAATATTTTGTGATAATTTTACTTTTTCCCAGAGAAGTGTGGCTCAATCACCATTAGATTGTGGGGTCGTCAATTGCTGGCCCTTTAAGAGCGGTTAAATATGTCGCTTAATTTCAAACATTGGCATTGATGATAACATTATGTATTTAAATTCATTCATGTACCTGTTTATGGCATGAAATCACTTCATAAGATACTGGCCAGTTATAGAATTTTCAAATAGTCCAGTGATGGATGCTGGAAGAAATTTAAGCAATTTATAGTGGTATAATTAAAATTACCACTCAGGGGGTCAATATCAAGCATAAGGTGCTGAACTATATATTAATGACACTGTACCTTTAAATGCGCGCTTTGCGCTGCACTGCAGTAGTGGCGTCCGTTTCCTCGCCCCCCCACTCCAGGTATCTGGCCTGCTCGGGGCTCTCTTCACATCCTGTGGGCTCGTCAGTCCAGGGGCTTCCAATACGCCACTCCGGCGGCGTTATATGTGCGGTCCGAGGCCCGGAGCGCACTGTCCCGCCGGTTTAACCGGAAGTTACATCATGCGCTCCGGGCCTCGGAACACACACTGCACAATTGGGGTAACCTGTCATAGGTTGCTCCACAACTGGATTACTTGTCATCCAGCTAGTCCATATGTATGAGATTTATGTGCAATTGACTTAGATTAGATTATTCGAATATTAGAGACATTTATAGGGTTCCTCCATAGCTTTCTTGTCCATATATGTTTTTTAATTTTGTCTTTCATTGTTGTATGTTTTAGCTGCTTTCTTTATATCAATACATTCATCTTAATATATTTTTCAATAGACTTATGAGTGCGGCCAATTATTTGTTTTTTGGGGGGCATATATAGAGCCCTAGCTTATATATTTCTCTCAAGCTTTAGTGTTTAGACGTATTATTTATGAGGAACAAAACTCAAATTTTTTGTTAGTGCCATTGTTTTTTAACACTAGGAAGACAATACATTTCCCAAAGTAAAATAAAACATTTAGTATCTGCCATCCACATGTTGAAAGCTGTAAGTGAACTTGCTGTGTGATTGTTGAAATCAAGCACTACATCTCAAATTTTTATTGTGATTTCAAATAGGGACAATTATTGGGAGTCACAGCTGTAATTTTCCCCCATCTCCAAGCTTGGCTTCTATGAATAAATGCTTTCTGGTCTGTGATTTAGCTCTTGTTGCCCAGTCAGAGCCCTTCTCCCTCCACATCACATGTACTATTGCTATATATTATTTCTGAAAGAAAGCAACTTTTACTTACATTGGCTACACTACCTATCAAAAGACCACTCAAGAGCATGAATGGTGGGAAATATTTTATGTCATTAGACTCAGCAGGTTCCATGGGCCATTTTGGTCTTGAAGACCTGAGCCACTGGCAAATCAATGTAATGCCTAGTAATTTAATCTACTAGTCTTAAATTTCCATATCATTTGGCGGCTTCATTCTTCTTGGTAAATTGAATTCTTTTTGGCCCTACAATAATAGCTGTTAGTTGAAATCTAACTCTTTTTTTTGTCAGCAGGAAAACTTCACAAATGTACTCACGTGACTATATTAATGGTCAGAAGAAGGAATATTCAACTTTTAGTTCTTTTAGTATGATTTAGACAATTAAAAGTTAGATGAAAGGGAATGTAAATAAATGTTTTGCTAAACATTTTTTTTCTTAACATCAGGGCAACCACATATTTTTTTGCCTCTACAACTGCCTACCTTGACTACTGAGTGGGCAATGTCGGTAGGTCAGTGGCCAGATTTTCTGGATTGCAGCTCTCCCAATGCTACAGGTCCAGAGTCCAACTGGCCTCTACTTAAAACCCCTCAGCTGAACTGTAGCACTGTGTAGGCAAGTAAAGCATGTTTCATTGTGTGTGTGTGTGTGTGTGTGTGTGTGTGTGTGTGTGTGTGTGTGTGTGTGTATGCGCGCAAGCAAGTTAAAGCGTTTGACAAGTCAAAAGTTAAAAAACACTTATCAGTAGCTTACCTTTTATTAAACCCAAAGCCCAGCATCCCCTGAATAGCTCCGCCCATGAAGAGCACCTTTTGCCAATTCTCACTGCTCCTGCTTCACTCTAATCCCAAATAATCGAGCATGTTTTAGCTGTAAAGCTCCACCTCCTACATTCATTGCCATTGTTGTGTATGGCACTGGCAATTATGTCAACGCCACACCTATGCAATGTCTAATCACTTTCCATCTCACACCGAGGGACAGCAAAATTATCAGTGTTCCAGGACAATTAGAAAAGTGAAAATATCCATTTCTAGTTCTACACCCTAAAAGGGAGTATCAGCAGGGGCTTTAGCCAAATGTATTTTGCAAGCTCAGTGGGTTTTGGTCTGCTTTAAGTGGCCCCAGCACTCTGATTCCTCCTTTGTGAGGAAATCACTTCCTACCTTAGCATTCAGTCCCCACCCCAATGAACTGGTCCATCAATCAACCTTCAGGGGACCAAGAATAGAAACATCCCCACTCCCTGCCCAGACATCCTGATTTGCTGCCTCTCTCTGCAGCTGAAACCCTGTCCTCCTCTCTCATCTCACACTCATCACAGTGTACTTACATCACATTGCTGTTGCCTCACTCACTGTTTCTTTCGATTTTTTCTTTGCATCTTCAATACAAAATAACTTAGGAACTACAGGGTCTTTTTGAAAACAGATTGAAGTTTGGGACAACGTGCAACGTGTAGCCAGAGACAATAGGACAACAGTCAGGCTTGCCTTTAGTATAACTTTAAGTTATTGCATTGTCTTTGAGCAGGCTTGTGCACGCACGTAAAGAAGTAGTAATGTCTGCACAAACTTTTGTACGCTTAGTAATGTTAGGGACAGGGTATATATTGGACGGCCCTGACGCGGCTACCTCACTTTTACATTCATTGCAATCTATGTTAACTAACAATCCATGCATTTAACAAGTGTTAGCTAGCTTTTGCAATAGTATGACTGTGCAGAGGGTTACATTTAATTTCTCTTTTTTATCTATGGAGTGTGGTCACACCCCTCTAGCACCTCCTTGACTGCCAAATATTGACTGGATGAGCACATCCCACCTTGCTTTTTGCTGGGCAATGTCTGTGCCCATCTGCATGAGACACTTCTGCAAGTGAAGGGGGTTGCGTCTAAAATTGTCTCCTCCACGTGCGGAAACTGAAGAAACATACGTTTGTTGCTCAGCATTAGACAAATCTAAATTTGTTATCAACAAACATTATTCTTTGCATAATTATTTTAACTGATTTATCTATCTAAACAATCAGATTTTTTAATTCTGTCAACTGTATACCCAACTACATACAAGGAATGTGTGTGGCAAGGAGATACACAGGGAGACTAATTAATTAGCTTAAATAACTTAATTAACCTTAGCTACCATGATAACAAGTTAAACCATATGCACTGTGACCAGGGGTGAACCTAGCCTCTTTACTGCCTGAGGCGAACTATAGAAAGATGCCCCTCCACTACTCAATAAAACAACGTGGGGATAGGGAGTGAGAGCGGTCTGGGCTGCTGAGCAACCAATAGTTGACTTAAAAACAACAGTACCAAAAAAATTAAATACAATATATTTAAAATAGAAAATAAATAAATAAACAGGTCAGTTGCCACCTCCTCTGCAGTGCTGCCTGAAGCAACTACCTCACATAGCCTCATTACAGGTGCACCCCTGACTAAGCCAGAGCCTAAGAGTAAGAGTGTTGTTTAACGTTGTTTAATGTGATGGCATGATTGCATAAGCTGTTCTTGTGTCCAGAGGTTTGTGATGATGGGACCATGTATATGTGTCCTTAGGGCAGAATGCTATTGCTAAGGAATAACCCTGGTGTGACGAGTCCTCTATAAGCCCTCTTGCCTAAGATGCAAGTCATTTGAATTGCTCTTCTAAGAAAGGTAGTGTGGAACCTTCTATGCAGTTCATGTGATCCTTCTTCACCAAAAGTGCCACCAAACCAAACTGTAATGGAAGCTTTAAAGCTGAACAAAAAACCCAACCTGGCTGGCCCTGGAATCTGTTAGAAGTGCACTTATACCCAAGTAGGGTTTTGTGCTGCTTTAACTGTAGGGGGAGCCCAAATCAGCAACCCCAAGGGCGAACCTAAAGTTAGTTATTAGTGGAGTATTGGATGAACCCTTGCTCTGAGCAAAATTCATACATACAGTCGAGCAAGAATAAGGCCCACATGACAGTTCTTAAACATTACCTCTATTCCCTGGAATTATTTGTGTTATTATTATTACTAATAATAACAATAATAATAATAAATGTGAATGTCATGATCCCATGTAACCCACTGTAGCATTGGAATACAACAGTCTGTAAAAAATATACTAAAACACAAAAAATAATATAAAATGTAAAAATAAAGATAAATGTTGTCACAATTTTAAGAAAAGCTAAATAAAATATAGTAATATTTATATATTGTAATATTTTAAAATACATAACATATTTTTGAATATTATTTAGGAAACATCATGTTCCTAAGCCATATATCAGATATTCAAATTTTGTTTTGGAAACCAAAGGCTCCTAAACCTGATTTGCGATAATTTAAGCAAACAGACATTTTAACTTTACATATTCAAACATGCCTAAATTTTCTAAATGTGTTTCATTAATCAGGCCAGTAACATGTATTTAAAAGCTCCTTTTTCTATTAATTATTAGCCCTGAAAAAGGCTAAATTCTGCATAACCCTCCTTTTGGAAGCCCTAATTGCTAAGGACCCAGCCTTAATATTAACTAGGGTAATTACTATGCACAGCACACCCAACCAGAATGTTTGCATAGCTATCACAAGCGCTTTCATAAATGATGCTTTAATTAGTCTTAATTAGAATTTGTTTAAGTCAGCAGGGAATGCAGAGCCCATGAAATGATGTATGTAATAAGCATCAGGCTCACTTTTTACTTGGGGAATAGACCTGACCAAATCACATCACATTAAATTGATTCAGTCAGAATTAAAATTCTTATGGTATTAATTAAATGAGGGATCTCATTAGCAGGCTGCAAGATGACGGAGGGACTCTTTGCCGACCAGATGTGAAGGTAACTGTATAGAGCCAGAGAACCAGCTCCTATCGTTAAACATAGTTTTATTCGTAGAACGGTGATAGAAAATAGGCAGGACGGAAGCGTTTAAAAAAGCATTTATATTGATTTCTATTAAAAAGTCAAATTGGTTTATAGATCTGCCATGGGGTTCATTCAACTTCCCTCGGCTTAAGGTGGAATTGTAAAGTTTGGGACACATGCAAATAAATACCCATATGTTTGTGTGGACTTTCCTTAGTAGTTCCAGTTTGTGCCTTTAAATGATAGATAGTAGTCTTATATGGATGTTAAAAGAGCCAAAACAGCCAGTTGGATTGAAAAATGATTCCAGTGTTCCAATTTTCAATATTTAAAACTCCCATCTGATTGGGCATCCAAGGGCATGGATCACTAAAAGCTGTAAAACATCACTAAATCTCCTGTGAGTTAACTAATCAGTTTAGTAAGTTAGATAAGGCCCATTGTAGGAACATGATGGCCTTTGAGGGGTTCAGATGGAGTGGATGCACAGGGTGCCATCATCTTAAGGGTGCCGATGGGGTGTTATACTTTTCCTTTTTTTTGCCTTTTTTTTTTAATTGATCCGGTACAGTTTGGTCTGGGCAGGGGCATGAGGAAGATGGTGCCACCTGCTCACGCAGATTGATGTAGGGTTTGTTGGAGGACAAATAAGGTGCTTTGGTCCGGGCCACCTGCTAACCCGTCAGATTTCTGTTTAGAAATCTTGTTTCTCGGGGGCGTGGCCAAGATGGCAACCTGATCGGGCGTGCCTGTGCTGGGCTCCATTATTTATCCTGAAATACCCCATTACCTTGGTGGCTGAGCTGCATTTTCTGGGCTTCCGGAGGTCTCTCCCTTCCGAGGGATTGAGCGGTGGTGTTGCGGAGGTGGCGGCGGCCACGCGAAGGTGGCAGTGGCTGTGAGCGGAGGAGCGGGCGGCTGCCCCGGCCACGTGCGTCCCCGGCGTGAGGTGAGGTGCCGGCGGCTGCGGATCTGCGGCACAGGACTGTTCCGGGCAGGGGCGGTGAGTTGTGGTGGCTGTCTCCGGTGTAGGGCGGCTGAAGAAGCGGCGGGCAGGACATGCACTAGCTGGGGTGCTCCCCCTGTGGACATATAGCCCTGATAGCCAATCCGGCAGAGGAAGACACTCTCAGGCAAGTCTCCCAGCAGAGATCTTCGGGGGAGGCCCCAGTTTCCCCTCTTTACCGCCTACGGTGGATGCATTTCTATAGCTACAGTTTGTTTTGGTTGCTGAGGCCCGCGGTTCTGGTTCAACACCTCCCCAGATATCTGGGTTTTGGCATATATAAATCTGTTTGTTGTCACAAGTTTAAGTCCCCCCCCCTCCCGGTGCAAATCGAAGCAGATCCATTCGGGGTCTCCCTACACATGAGAGGAAATAAAAAGCGCATGGTGGTCGCCTGTAGCACGCAAACGATGGAGCCTCAGAGAGGGGCTGGGCAGGAGCCCTCTAATCCTGATAGCGCAGCTATAATGGCAGCTATTGCCTCTTGTCAGAGTGCCCTCACAGCCAAGTTTGATACCCTCCAAGAGCAATTTTATTATGTCCGCCATGACCTGGATAAAATTCGGGATCGTACTGGCGAGGCGGAGAGAAGGATTGGAGAGACGGAGGACCGGCTGACCGCTCAGGCGGGGGAACTTGCAGCACTGAGGAGACAGGTGACCACCTTGATGGGGAGGGCAAAGGACGCAGAAAACAGAAATCGGAGAAATAATGTCAGAATTCTGGTTTTACCCGAAAAAGCTGAGGGTTCCCCCCCAGAGCAATTTGTTGAAAATCTTATAAGAGAGACCTTGGCACCAGCTAACCTAACCAAATTCTTCACCGTTGAAAGAGCTCAAGGAATTCCAATGAGACTCCTCCCCCCTGGAGCCCCACCGAGACCCTTCATATTTAAAGTCCTCCACTACAGGGACAGAGACTCTATCCTGGCCGCCGCCAGATTGAAGGGAGTGGTGAATTTTGATAATGTGTGGCTGTCCTTCTTCCCGGACTTTACCTCAGAGGTCCAAAAGATGCGACGTTCCTTTAATGGAGTAAGAGAGAGGCTCAGGAAAAGGAAGATCAAATACTCCATGTTGTTTCCAGCACGGCTTCGTGTTCAAGATGGGGAATCCACTTGATTTTTTGCCTCTGCCGAAGAGGCCAGTACGTGGCTGGATTCTTTGCCTGGGGCCTGATGGACTGGGCCTCCGGGTCGGTGAGGAGTTGATCCTTGCCAAATCAATGCGGTATTTGACCTGATAGCTGCTTACTGGTGGGGGCGCCTGCCTCCGTCGGGCTTCTTGGTTTGTTGACCTGAATGTGCCTCCCGACTCAGCCCAGAGCACGGCCAAGTTGGAAAGTTTGGATGTTGTTATCGTTGTTAAGCCTTGATTTGCTGCTCAAGTCACCGAAACATCCTGCTCTGAATATTACAGGAGAGGTTGTGGCTCTGGATTCCCAGGGTGTGATGGCACTCCCCTCCCTCCCTCCGCCCTTTCTCCCGTCCTTATCCTTAACCCCCTGGTCCTCCCTTCTCCCGGTTTCCCTTCCCCTATTAATTGTGCCCGTCCCCACCTCCCAATTTTCTTCCATGTGACCCTGGGAACCCAAGGCAGTTGTCTGCTGACCTGCATAGTGTTATGGGTTAATTTAAGTTGCAGGCCTGTTAGGCGTTGGGTCCCTGCACCCCAGTTGCAACTAGTTACACCTGAGTTGTATTTTTTGGTTGGGAGGGATTGATGCTCGCCAAGGTTGGGGGGTGGTGGAGCGGGGTGGGGGAGGGGGGTATGGGAATGTTTGGTTTGGTTTTATGTATAGTTTTATCTGTATATGCTGTCTTTGTGCTGGGATGAATGTGTGGTAGGAATGCCGGACTCGAGAAGAGGTAGGATCTTGGTTGGGAGGTATGAAGAGCTTGGGAGAATTTGCTCCCGGTTTGCATACATGTACTCAAATTTTTGATAATGGGTGAATGTAGATTCCTCTCCTGGAATGTACGGGGACTTAACGATAAAATTAAGTGGGCCATGGTCCTCCAATTTGTCAAGAGATATAAACCTAATGTGGTGATCCTGCAGGAGACTCACCTGGTGGGGCGGAGAGAACTTGCACTTAAGAAACCTTGGATTCAGTGCTCTTACCATGCTTCTTTCTCGGCCTACTCCAGGGGGGTCTCTGTACTGGTCTCCAAGGGGACGCCATTCGTTTTGTGTTCAGTGCAGACGGACCGGGAGGGCCACTATGTGATCCTACATGCCAAACTCATGGACACGGATGTGATCATAGTTGGCGTGTATGTTCCTCCTCCCTTTTGTATTCAGGTACTGGACCGGGTCATGGAAAAAGTGGTTGGCCTGCCACCTGCGCCAGTTCTCCTTATGGGGGACTTTAATATGGTGCTGGATTGGGCTTTAGATCGCCTGGACAGGAATTCGGGCCCCAGAACGCATCTGGCCTCTTGGGCTGAGGCTCTGGGTCTGCGGGAGCTCTGGAGATGGAAACATCCCAGCGACAAGGCGTACTCCTGTCACTCGGCCACTCACAAATCCCTGTCCAGGATTGACCTGGCGTTTTCATCATCTGACTTACTGGCCAAAGTAGAGGCTTGCAACTATCTTCCGAGAGGTATCTCGGATCACTCGCCACTGTTCGTAGTGATGGAGTTGTCACAGGTGCGGAGTGGTAGAGTGGGGTGGACCCTGAATCCACTATGGTTAGAGAACCCTGTAATTAAAGATAGTCTGTCATCTTCGGCACAGATGTTTTGGGAGTGTAATTTGGATGAGACGTCCGTGGGGGTAAGATGGGATGCTTTTAAGGCAGTTACCAGAGGTTGCGCCATAAGTGCCATTAAAGCGGTTAGAGAAAAGAAAGGAAGGGAGAGGGTCGAACTTGAGAATAAACTTGCGGCCGCAGAGGAGAAATTTGTGGCCTCGACCGACAGTGGGGACTACTCGACGCTGGTGACTAGAGATGAGCGAACTTCTTGATAGTTCGATTCGGGCGATTCGCCGAATTTCCCCAAGAAATTCGGGTTCGCCCGAATCGAACTTTCACGAATCGCTCGTCTGAAAAAAAAATGCCGGCATGGTGGGAGTGGGCAGGCCGGCTACGTCTGTCAGCGGGCCGGCGGCTGACAGCGCAGCCGGCCTGCCCGCTCCCACCATGCCGGCATTTGTTTAAAAAGCAAACACTTACCTGCATGGTCGGAGCGTGGAGGCCGGCGCCGCTCTCAGTCGCCCTCTGATGACGCGTCCTCTGATGACAGCTGAGAACGGCGCCGGCCTCCACGCTCCGGCGCCGCTCTCAGCTGTCATCAGAGGACGCGTCATCAGAGGGCGCCTGAGAGCGGTGCCGGCCTCCACGCTCCGACCATGCAGGTAAGTGTTTGCTTTTTAAACAAATGCCGGCATGGTGGGAGCGGGCAGGCCGGCTGACAGCGTAGCCGGCCTGCCCACTCCCACCATGCCGGCATTTTTATTTTTTTATTTCAGGGAAAATTCGATCGGCACGAACCAAAAAAAATTCGGGTTCGTGCCGAATCGAATTTTCCCTGAAATTCGGAGCGAATTCCGGTTCGTCCGAACCGGTTCGCTCATCCCTACTGATGACTCTTAAGAGGGAGTATAATCTATTGCTGACTGACTCCCCCAGGAAATTGTTGCTATATAGACAAGCGACGATCTTTGATAAAGGGGACAAGAATGGGAAAACCTTAGCTTATCTAGCAAGGGCCGAGGCACAGTCCAATTGCATTGCTGGAATATCAGATGGGGATTGGCAACAGAGGGGACTGAAATTGCTCAGCTTGTATGCCTCGGGGTCCAGTTACCGGGTGGAGGAACTGGAAACCTATCTAGACTGGATCGACTTCCCGGTGCTGGCCCCAGAGGTGCGGGAGTCCCTGGACGCCCCCATCACTGTGGAGGAGGTCACGAGTGCAATTGGGGCACCAGGCCCCGACGGAATGCCGGCCGAGTGGTACAGACTGGCGCAGGAGCAGATAGCACCTAGACTATTAGAAGTATTTAAAATGGCGCTGGGAAATGGAAGTCTCCCCGCCTCTTTTTGCGAGGCACATATAGTTCTTATATACAAGGATGGGAGACCTCCCGATGCCTGTGCTTCATATAGGCCCATATCCCTTTTAAATCAGGATGCCAAAATATTAGCCAAATTGTTAGCCATGAGATTAAAACGAGTCATACTACAATTAATTGGGCCTGATCAGTCTGGCTTTATGCCGGGTCGTACCACGGGGATAAACCTGCGGAGACTGATGTCGAACCTTCAAATTGTGCACGATAACTGTGGCGATCGGGCGATTGTTTCGATTGACAATGAGAAGGCCTTTGATTCGGTGGAATGGATCTTTCTGTGGGCGGTGATGGCCAGAGTTGGGCTCCCCGAGAGTTTCCGCGTGCGAGTCAACGGATGTTTTTCCGACCCCTTTACACTGAGCAGAGGAACCAGACAGGGGTGCCCACTCTCGCCGCTGCTATATGCGTTGGCCATTGAACCATTGGCAATTCTGATTAGGAACTCCCCGCCCATCTTGGGATGGAAACTGGGTGCGGTGGAAGAGAAAATTTCACTGTACGCAGATGATACCCTGCTATATTTGGCTGACTGCCACAAGTCCCTAGAAGCAGCCTTAGACATCATCGATACATTTGGGAGATTCTCAGGCCTGAAAATTAATTGGGACAAATCCAGTCTGATGCGGGTTGATGCCTGTGACTCTTTGGTATCTCCCCGAGATCCCAGATAAAGGTGGTACGGCAATTTAAGTATCTCGGAATCATGATTGGGAAGCAGCCTAGTCAGTTTATGCCTCTCAATATATCACCAGTCATTGCGAAATTGAAACAGAGGGTCAGTCGGTGGGCGGGTCTACCACTGTCGGTCATGGGTAGGATCAATATTTTCAAGATGATCTTTCTTCCAAAATTATTGTATATTTACCAGGCCTCACTGATATTGCTCCCGGCTTCTCATTTTAAGGCGCTGGAAGCAATTATTTTTGGATTTATTTGGGGGCAGTCTCCTCCTCGGTTAAATAGGCAAATTATGAAGGCGCAGATAGCCGTCTGAGGTTTGGCTGTTCCGCACATGAAAATGTACTTTTATGCTGCCCAACTACTGTATGCCCATTGGTGGATTAGCTGACCCGGGGATAATCCGGTGGTGCGTCTGGAGGGGGCGGTGCTGGGGTCCCCCGTGCGGCTGTCCTCCTTGGCCTATAGGGGTGCAAGGGGACTCAGGAAGGCGACCACATGTATGAGAACGGTCTGTAGTGTCTGGGAGAGGGTGGCTAAATTATGTGTGGATCCAGACGGGAGAGGGGCGTATTCCCCCTTCACCCCCCTTTGGGCGAACCCTGGGCTTCCGGAACTCGGGACTGTGCAGGATCCACACTTCTGGAGTAGAAGGGGAGTTCACCAGCTGGGTCAACTTTACAGAGGGGGGGTAATGGTGTCCTTTGATCAGCTCACAGATAGCTTTCACTTGTCTAATAGGGATTTTTTTCCGTTACCTGCAGATTAGACATGCCCTGAACGCTCAGTTCTCCAGGGTGGGCCCCAGGGTGTCGGTTTTGCGGGTGGAGAATGTGGTTAGAAATTCGAATCTGGGAAAACCCATTTTCCACGCTATATAAATTTTTGCTAGGTGAACTGGGGTCCCCTAGGGCAGGAATTGAGATGAAGTGGCAGGCTGTAGACCAGAGCCTGGATCAGGACGATTGGGAGGAGGTATTGGATAATCTGCATTCTTCGGTGGTCGAGGCGAGAGATAGATTGATCCAGACCAAATGGGTCCACCAGGCGTATATTACTCCAGTCCGTCTGCACAGGATGGGTCTTCTGGATAGGGACACGTGTCCTAGATGTGAAGGTGGTAGCGGTACATGGGTACATATGGTCTGGTCATGTGGAATACTTGCTGGTTATTGGGAGGATGTAATGGACCTGATCGGCAAAAGTGGAATTTCGCATAAGGGGTTCTGTTTCGATGTGCCTTTTGGGAGTGGTGGAGCCGTTTTCGGAGCTCAGTGCATTGAAAACATTGCTTCGGCTGCTGCTCTTTTATGCTCGGAAGTGTATACTGATAAATTGGAAGCACCCGGCTACACCATCTGTGCAGGCATGGAAAAGGCTGGTTAATCAGAAGCTTGCCATGTATAAATTGACATATGAGGCGAGAGGAGTGCCAGACAAGTTTGGGATCCCTGGTTACAGTGCCGGGATTCGGTCTCTGATGAGGGCTGAGGTGAGAGTATGGTCGCATCACGGTGGTTACGGCTCGTACGTCGCTATGTGGAGCAGATGAATGTGACTGCAGACTGGCATCTAATCCTGGAGGGGGGGGGCAGAGGGAGGTGGAGGGGTAGTTTCTGTGTGGGAGAATGATTACCCTGAGGTACTTCTAACCATTTTCTGCTCTTTTGGGCCTCCTCAGAAGAATCTTCTATCTTGTAAGACTTGAGTCCGGAGTGGATGTCGTTTGTTGGGTGGATGGGTGTTTTGTGTAAGTAGGCCAGTTTGATATTAGGCGCCTGTGGCGTCTTGATTGCTGTGTTGCATAATTTTATTGTATGTTATGTTTTACGTTTCATGCAAAATAAAAACTTTTAATAAAAAAAAAAAAAAAAGAAATCTTGTTTCCCACTCTTCAATTATTGACCTAAATGTCTGATAAATAAAAGGTTACATAAAAAGAGGTCTGTGAATATTGGAAGTTGCCAGCAGATCTTTCTGATGTGACGCTAGCCTTTCTTGTTCCTTTTACTGGTTCCAGTTCTTATCCTTGGCAATGTTCTGGCTACCTTCTCGCCGCCTAACCTTGGCTATGTCTGAATACCTAGTCTGGCTCCTGAACTTTCCTACCCCTGACTAACCATTTTTGCTCCTGATCCCTTAGTTGCTTCTGACTACCTACCTTATCTACTGCCCTGCTGCAGCCTGTGTTTGGTAATGGTTGTGCGACCCTGGTTATGTATGCAGCACAGTCAGCCCTCCTGTAGTGCCCTCTTTGTTATTCACTTCAGAAAGGACCTTAGCCAATGCAGCTGGTGGTGTTAAAGATTCCAAACCTGCTGGTTACCTCATGACAGGAAGATGTTACAATATGTAGCATTCATTTTTTTTTTATTGTAACCTCTCCTTGTAGCATTTGTCTTCAACATTATTTCCTGTTGAATAGTATCTCCAAGGTGAATAACCTTACAGTAACTTTGTGTTTCAGGTTCATCACATACAACATAAAAATCGTTAAAGTAAGTTAAGACAATAAACAGCTAGTAATTTTGCTTCCCCGTGGAGGTGATGCTGTGGTTTGTTTGCTAGGTTATTCTATAACATCTTTGATAGCATTAACATACCTGTAATTCTCTGATGTTGGTTTCATGAGTCTGATGAAGGCTGCTAGCCTAGGAGCCTATAGTCCAGCCAGTTTTCATATACTGTAGCTGGCTCTGCCTTCCTCACCTGTATCACTGCTATAAGCACCATCTGCAATCCTCTGTACTGGATAGACCAGGAAGTCTAGACTTTTGGATGTGGGCCACTAGTACTGTACATGTAACAACAAAGCTAGAGTGACACGAAGACCAATGTTGCTGATACAAGATTAGTTTGGCTGGATTTAATTTGCAACAAGTTGACAAGTTTGGACTTTGAGAATGGCAATGGTAACCAATAACATCTGTTCATTGTGGCACGCTGGATATCCTTCTGTAAGGTTCCTGTTGGGTGTAGGAACTTGGGAAATCTATGCAAATGCCTGTGGCTGCAAATTCTGGATATGAATAGGTCACTCATATGCCTGCCATGAGTTGCCAAGTATGAGCAGGATGTGTAGGCTACAACAGCAGTAAAGAGACTTGTTGGTGTGTACTGAAGACCACTTGGCAGACTAGATCATTTGTGCAGACACTGGAACATTTCTGCTTTTGACTCAGATAATTAGTTTATTGAAGCTAACCTGAACACTTCTTTGCTTTGAAATAGCAAAGTACACAGTGCTCACATTTTGCTAAATGCTTCATAAATGGAGATAAACATTTTAACATTAACAAAGTTGTCCTTTAGGCCCCAAATAAGCCTTCCATAATCCAGAAATCTTACCCTCTGGCTCTGAATAACTCTGACACCCCTTAGACTGATCCTGCCAATTATCTGGTTGTTAATGTCTTGCCTAGGCATGATTGTTGTGACTGCAATCCCCCACCACAGTTAAACTAATCAAGAAGTGGGCACAGGCATGCATGGATTAGAGGACATCCTATTAATTGACTAGGTTGCTCGACCCTTAACCCAGAATTCTTTGCAAAGTACACCCATGTCTACTGTCATTTTGTTAACTGACAGAGACCTCTAAGTGGCTGAATGATTGGTCCCTGCTCTTTTCTTATTTGATCTTTAAATCTTGAATACAGAAGTAGGAGGTCATTGTTTGATCAATCAAAATTACGTTTAAAGGGCAATGCTTGTTTAACGTGTGTTTGCCAGACAGATTACAGCCATGTTTTATCCTAATAATTAGTATAGTCTATAGCATAGTCTTCACAGTGACAGCCTTACCTTTGGTTAAAGGGACTTTCTGACCTAGTAATAAAAAAAACATTCTGACACAAATGATATGGCCAGAAATATTTAGTCAGTCCTTCTTTTGGCTATTTATTGACTATTATTGGATACCAAAAGGTCAAACATATGTGTGTGCAATTTACCAATGATTCACTCAAGCTCTGCTCAATGACTTTTAACATGTGATTATCATAGAATTTGCCATAGTTTTAGGAAGCATGTCATCATGTTTGAAACATTTTTATGAATTTAGCTACTACTCTACTGTGAAATTGAAACATGTAGCTAAAGCACAAGCACAAATATGGGGGTGTAGGCCATCCAAGTACATAGCAGTCCACATAGCAGAACCATAAGTGCTGAAAAACATTGTTTCCCAGCCCTGCCCTCGAGTACACCCCAACAAGCCATGTTTTGTTGGGCTTCTCTGTATCACTACCAATGCATTAATTACTCTACCTGTGAGTTTGTGTGGAGATTCACAAAGCATGACTTTTGAGGACAGGTTTCAGAAACTCTGGCATTGAATGCAGAGATGTCAACCTTAACCATTCCTGCTGGGTTATATTTCTATACTTCACACTCCACAATGACCATTTACCTCAACACACCTGGATTAAGAAATTAGAAATCCTAATAAACTCGGTTAATTGGCTGAGCCCAGGTGTGTCCAGGAACATAGTGCTAAGTGCAGGACTGGAGAAAAATCACCCTGAAGGAATGGGTCAGGTTGAAATATAAGTCGGGTCAGTCCTCAGGTTTCAGCACCCAACAATACAGAGATGCCAACCTGACCCATTTAGGTGTGTTGAGATAAATGGTCATTGTGAAGTGCAGGACTGGAGAAAAATCACCCGCCAGGAATAGGTGTAGTTGGCATCTCTGATAATACTGAAGAGCAAACTAAAAAGAACCTTTGCATATGAAACTTTTTTAAAACTGGGTTTCATGGCAAAGCTGCTGCATACAACTTGAATTTCAAGCAGAAGCTAGTGCAGCGTAAATCACAAGATTATAGTGTTCTGAAGCAGTGGCAATTCATTATCTGAATTGATTAATCATATTTTACCATCTGACAGCTCAAAAGAGCTTTGATGGATGCTGGTAAAGCAACCGGTCTGCATACCTGGTGCCAGCTACAAAGTTTAAGAACAGCAACATAAGAGTTTTTGTTGTTTCTTCATGGTTTAAGATTAATGAAAGACGCATAGAGCAGTGATTCCCAGACAGCTGTAACAGTACCACTGGTTGTACTCATGCTAGGTGGTATTCAAGGTCACAGTGGGTGAAAACCAACGTTTTTCAGACAAGCGGCTGCTTTATGGGCCAGGGGGCTGTGAATCTAATTTAAATAGAACCTATTGTATAGAAAGCCTGGTTCTGTAGCATAGCTGCTCAGTGGTGACCTTAGTTGTCCACCACTCAGAATGCCAGAATCCCAGGATGCCAAATGCTGGTGCTGATTCAGTTATATGCACCTGGTGTCCAAGTCATTAGGCTACTGGTTTAGGATGACGCCATTGCTGGCAGAAGAGCTTGCATTGTTCGCCCACGTGGAGTACGTACAGGATATGTTGCTCTTAAAGCTGATCTACACCTCCTAAGGATCTCTGTATCTAGTGGTGCATAAGATCATTAGAAAATGTGAGGTATAACACCGTGAAGTTGGTAAACCCTTTGTGCTCTTAGATAAAGTCTATCATAAGATAAAAATACTTACTACATTTCTGATCTCCTTTGAAATGTGATATATGCCTGGCTGCAAAGATCCTTCACTTGGTTTTATAAACTGCTAATCCAACATAAGCATACAAGTCAAGAGCTCTGGTCTTCCATATTTATTTCAGGTACAAAATATAAGTATGGTTTAATTCTGCAAAAGCCAATATCAGGATTGTCAGAATGTTTGGAATGAACAAGGTAGGAAGCCAACAAGCTCCGGTTATTATTTACTACAGCAATCCAGAATGGCGGAACGTCAGTTGCTCATCCAGCAATACCTGAATAACGTTGCAGTAGCACAAAGTCAACCTGTATTGAAGCCAAAAGGACAGGATACCAGCAGTGATGTTGGTAATGGGCAGGTTCTGAAGCCGATAGGTCCAGGTCATGTCTGCAGCAATAGGGGTATCAACAATGGTTCAACCAGCAATGCCTCCTTAGTTGTGGATCCTTTTTTCTGTTCCAAGTGCATGTTTGGGACAAAGCTGTGCACTTCTGGCATACTGTAGTTTGCCAATCATGTGCCCTTTGCAGTATCTTTACCCTGTACTCCATTAACCACATATCAGTCTAATACACCTATGTATCAGTCTCAGTTAATCGGTGCTGAAGTTTGTATTCACTGTTGTCTTCCGAGTACCAGAGAACTGCCAGCTGAATAACTTATCTACTTCTCAATTTGCATGAAATGATATTAGCGCTGCTAAGTATTGAATTAGTATGGGTAATTAATTGCTGCTTAATCAGAAAGTTAACACTGAATTGTACAAATGGAGACAGTTAATAAGTAAGTAATGAAGAGATTCATCACTAATTATGTCACTCGTTTTGCCAAGGAGGACGCACAGTATCATGGCCAGCTGCAGAATTTTATCTACCTAGAAAGTTTCTATGTATCAGTAGTTTAAGGATTACTCAGTCATTCGGTTTAATTTTTTATTTTTAATTTTACACTTAGTAATCTATAAAAATATGCAGAAGGTGGCAGGTGTCATCCCTGGACATCACATCTCTATTAGTGATTCATGTATGTATCACTGCCATTTACATTTTTAAATTCATTCAGCAAGGGAATAATCTCATATGATGCCGGAGGGAGAGAGCGCCGCCGAACAAGCTGATTAAATTGTGTTCTGCAGACTGCTTAACCTGCTCATTTATTAATTCCTAAACTGGAGAGTTCATCCCTCTTTCTAAAAAGGGGGAGCTAGCTTTCTCTATTTGGTACAAAACCAGTAGAGAAGCATTTGTACTTTTCAACTGCCTTGTCCTTACTCCAACCCTAATGAACACTCCCAAATAATAATACATCCTATAATACCTCCTTAAAACAGACATATATTCTAATTGTTAATTCTGCCATATGGTTCCATCCCTTTCTGGCAAAGCTACCTGCCACTACTAAATCCTCTTCAGAAGAGGCCAGACATGTATCTTGTGTTGCCAGACACATGGCACATGGTGCATAGGCTCTGGCATGCAGTCACTGGCTAGGTCATTTTATTTAATACATTAGCTCCTCAGTTAACCCATGATGCCTTCCTTAATACAAAAAAAACCCTCAACCCATGGAGGTATAGCACACATCACAAGACACCCTTTTTCTTATCTTCTTGACCCAACAATACATATGTTATGGTTTAGTACTTACCTGGCAGCTGCCCCTCATGCTGTCCCTTGACTGGGATGGAGAAGGCAGCAACAGTCATAGGAGGCACAGAACACCATGTAAGGATCTATTATTGTCAATAGTGCTTAGCTGCTTTATTCTTTGCAAAGCTACCTTAAATATAATCCACTTTTAGTCAATGTCACAATGTCCTAAATATAAATGATTAACCTTTGCCGAGTCTCCACACAGGTTTCCTCCACAGTAAAAGTGAGGGGGGGAGGGGGGTACAAACACAACCTCATAGGGCAACACAATTATTGTGAGATCCTCTTATTTTATTTTAGAATACTGCTTACTATAATTTGAACATTGAATCTTGTCTGCTTGTTTCTGTAAATCTGCTGATATCGTCTAATGTGCAGATTTTAAAAAGCTGGACATATGATATCTCCCCAATCTCCCACTGGTCCGTTTCCCCACAGTGGGCTCCCCAAACAACATATCAGGTGGCTGTGTAACAAAGGACACTCCTCGTCACGGGAGACTCTGTCCAGCCCCCAAATGGGGTTCTGGTTGAAGTTTTGACAAAACACATTGGAGGGCACTGACAAATAGACAAGGAGTGTCCTTAGTTACACTGCCAGCCAGTGTGTTTGTCTGGGGAGCTTGTTGCATGAAATTGGAGTGGTGGTTTCAAGCCACTTATCTTGGCCCCAACCCAGAGAGGGGAAGACACAATTTCCCTACCTGTACTACATCTAACAACATCCAGTGCCAAACCTTCAGTTATTGGGCAGAAATAATAGCAATTCTCACCCACTCTCCCCCAATCCGGCAATTAGAGCAGGAAGAAGGATAGAGTGCTCCCACCAAGCCAAAGTGCCAAAAAGCCTGGACCTACTGGACAGCTAATGTCATAGTTCAGGGAGCTGGCGTATGACTGAGGCCTAAGCAGTGCAAGTGCAAAGGGGGATTTTTGTAAAGGAAGCCCTGAAATACTGGCTGACTGGCCAGCACAGGTGTCTAAGCACAGGTCTTACATGACAAGGTTTACACTGACTAGATGTCCCACATTAAGTCATTTTGTCCCACTGCCCCGCCCAAAAAACTTTTGAGACACTTAAATGTCACACTTTGCTGACATTAGTGGGAAGAATTTCCCACTGAATCCAGAACATTTGTCAAATTACAACTCGGGCACTGCTATGACTGATTGATTAAAAGGTGGTAGTGGCTAAATGTTAGGTCAATCACCAGCATCCTTTATGGACCAGAGATATTCAAGATGTGCATTAACCCTTTTAACACTAACACCAATCCCCTTGGGATCTTCAGGGGGGTTCTCTGCCCTATGCGGCGGCTTCTGACATTTCATTCTCAGTCATAGGGAGGGGGGTTTTATACCAGTGAGTAAGCTGATATAATCTCACTCCCCTTGTATAAATAGCTCCTCCCTGCAGCGGGAGTGAGCAGAGAAGCTGGAGTGATTGTCCGGGTATGGGGGCAGAGGACACCGACCCCCTGGCTCCCAGTGATCACTTCTGGTTGTCAGATACAGCAATTGGCAGGCGTGGGGTCGTTGATGGAAGAGTCAAGTAGAAAAAAAAATGTGTGTTTCTTTTTACATTTAACCCTTTGTGAACTGAAAAGGGGCCCTTGAGACCCCTATCTGTGTGTGAGATTGTCGGCATGTGCCAGCCTTTATAATTTTGGGTGTTTTTCTTGTTTCTTGTGATTCTTTAGACTGTAAGCTCGCAAGTGCAGGGTCTCTTGTTATCACATTTGGTTTGAACTTTGTAACATCTAGTTTATAATGATTGCTGTACAGTATGTTTTACATTGTCTGTAATTATGCCTTGTAAGCGCTAAGAAGAGTGCGCTATATGAATAAACAATAATAATAATAATTCCTATGAGGACATCTGCTTTTCTCAGCGAAGGGTCTATCTGTCCAACTGTATTCTATTGACAATTGATTTCACTTTTTTACATATACAGTATAGCTGCGTGGACACTAGTTACATATTTTTGCTAAACTCTAACTAAGGTTTATTTTTTGGGCCAATATTTCGAGCCTCCTCAAAAAAACATGCTAGGCCTTATTTTTGGGGCAGGTCTTATTTTCAGGGAAACAGAGTTAAAAAAAACCTGTGGATAAGTCACACCCCAAACCACAACTCTATCACACCCATTACCCTGTTAAGTGATCAGTTTAACTAAGTGGTCCCACTTTGAGTCCCCCCTAGAAAATGCCAAGTTAAAGCTTACAAAAATGTTGATAGGAATTATGATTTCATTACTGAAATGATCAGTTATAAATCCTAAAATACCTTGATAACATTTTTAGAATACATTTACCATGTATGTATTCCATGTACAGCAGTACACATAAGCATAATGAGATTTTACATCACTGTGATCCAGTTCCATTTACATGCCGGCTCTCATCATTTGAGGTCAGAGGGTATGGTTTAATGGACTGGCACCAGCTGGCAGTAGGGCCCCTTTAACCATGCTTGGCTGATTTAGCTATCAACAATTCATGTCCTGCACCATAAAAATAATATTATCTATATTAAACATGTGTGGGAGTAGCGTGTATACACACAGAAAATAGTGGGGGGAAATGGATGTCAGTCTTTGTGTTCCAGAATAACTTAATAATAATGCAGTAATATATAAATATATATATATATATATATATATATATATATATTCAAACATTTATGTATAAATGTGATAGACTGATGCATTAGTTACATGTTGTTCAATTTAATTTTGTAAATGGGAAAAATAAGTCAACTCCTACATTTGCCACTACCTCCAATATCTACAATCACAATCAATTGCATCTGATCAAGGGGAAATAAAAAAAAATTAATGCATTTGGAAGACACAGATTTTTAAGGCTGTAACAAACATTTAATAAAATACCTTTTCTCCCCTGCAGCAACATGCACCCGCCCCAGAATTCCCTTCCTTTTAACCCCAGGAATCTGGCAGCTTGTTTATCCAGAACCGGGGTATTAACACTTACCAATAACAAAGAATGGGCACTGCATCGCTCTGCTTCCTCCAAGACAGAATTCTGCCTCTCTGTATGCGCACTCCATTCATTGCAGTGGGGCTCCTTTTCATTATTTGGTAAGTTTTAAAACACCGGACGAAGGAGCTTCAGGGGACAAAAAGTGAGTATGTTTTAAAAAAATTCTTTTGTCTGGATGAGTTCTTTCATTTGCTGCTTGTTTTTGAAATGACTCCATAACAAGAGCATCGTGTAGCAAAAACTTGCACTAGAAAGTTGTCCACATTTTCATCAGGTAAATCATCAACACATTTCTTGGCCATTAGGTCTTTAGGAGCTTTGTCGCTTATCTGAGGGAGGTTCCCCCATTTTTAGAACGTCCAAAATGCTATCAGACCAAGTGCTCCTAGCATTGGTGAATCAGAACTAGGAGAGAAATGCAAGAGTGACTAGGTGGTTACTGTCACTCCAGAACTATAAATTCTCATTGGAGCATAGACCAGGAAAGCTCCATGCAGGGGGGTCCCTGCCCCTGGATCAGCCTAAAAGGGGAGTGGGAGATATGTAGGCATGCAGCTGGGTGCACGGTGGGTGGGTGTATTTCTCACCCCGGGTGCTAGCCTGGGTGAGATAAGGAATCCAGGAGTCTCTTTGTTTCGGTGCTTTTAGAGCACTGATGACTTTTCTTAAATATTTTTCCTGGGCCTGGATTTCTATGGAATGACAGGTAGCTTGGTATTGGAACCTGCCACCCCCCTCCCCCCAGAGTTTACCTGTCTCAGCCACACAGACAATGAGGATATGACAGTCTGGGGAAGCCGTGTGGAAAGACAAGCAAGACAATTCTCACCTGTGGAACCCGAGAGAGAGAGACACTTTGCTACGTGTCCCACTGAAAGTAGAACTGTCATACAGAGGACTTGCTTTGGACCTATCCTATATTGGACGTGCTAAAACTGGTGAAGAAATGCTATATCTGCTGCATCCTTTTTGTTAATTGCTGAATTGAAGAGACTTTATGTTACACTTACTGCTTATGAACCGTATACTACTTCCCCTTATATGTTCTCCAGAGTTTGTCATTGCCATTAGCAACCCCAATCCTGACACTACTTACTGTATGCTCATTCCTGAAATCACTCACTATAGGTGGACACTAAGGTGGCCCTACTGTTTGATGCCTCCTGGTCTCCATAAGTGGGGAGCACACTGCGGCAACAATTATTCCCCTTTTGAAACAGTTGGGGTATTCTGATACCCATTTGTTTCTGCTTATTTGGTGTTTTGTGATTGAGAACAATGAAAAACTTAGCCTGGGGAGGGTACTCAAGTTTTGTCACGGACCGGGTGGAGTGGACTCGGGTGTGGATCCGCTTTAACTGTGGGACCGATGGCGGGTACCGTGTCAGGGGAGCGGAGTCTAAGGGGCCACCGGTATTCACCAGAGCCCACCGCAAGGCAGGATGGTCTTGTGCGGCAGTGACCCCCAGGTCGCTACCCCCAACAGCGGCCCAGTCCCACAGTAAGCCGAGGTTCAGCGAGGTAAACAAGTGGCAGGCAAAAGGCGTAGTAAGTACAGGCAGAGATCGGGGCTGGCAGCACAGGTTCACGGTAAAGGTAAGTAGCCGAGGTCGGGGACAGGCAGAGGTCGGTACACGGGTGAGCAATCCAAGAATGTCTGACTTTCAACAAGCATGGAGAGACCAAGATCCGGCACTGAAGGAAGGAAGTGCCTCTTTAAATAGGAGAAGTGGATGCAGGCTTGGATGACCAAGCACCAATCAGTGCAGTACAGGCCCTTTAAATCTCAGGAATCCAGTGCGCTCGCCCTCTAGTGGACGGAGACGTGCGCACACCTGAGCATGTGAGAAGGAAGCATGGGGGGAAGGGAGACAGCTGGGAACAGCCATGAGGGAAGTGCTGCAAAATGGATGACGGCTGGATGCAGCCATGGAGGTAAGTGAAGTGCTGCTAGATGGGCGTGCAGAGCTCGCCCTAACAAGTTTACTACTTCTTCTTTTCTTCTTTCACTCTAAAGATATTTATTAAAGGTAAACTGTAATTATATATAGGGCCTGATTTACTACATGTGTGGCTGTTCTCCAGTTTAGTGCTGCACAGGTGTATCTGTGTGCTGCAAGTGTGAGGCAATCTGAGCAACACTTATTGTAGCGAACAAGGGGACCAACTGACTCTCTTCTGCCATTTTGCTGTGTGTCTTCCAGTTTGCCCAAATGTGGGAAATACTGGCAAAAATGGTTTGTGTGACAGCAGGTGAACTGCGACATCAGATTTTCCTTTGAGTGAAAAAATATTCTTGCTAAAAACCCACTTTTACAGCATATGGCAGCATGGAATGGCTCTCAGAATATATTGTTTTTTGCACTATGAGACAAACTATTTTTTTCCCCTCAAAAGTGTGTGTATGTGTGTGTGTGTGTGTGGGGGGGGGGGTGTCAGTGCTTATTGGGGCAAAAAGGGAAAAAAAATTATACTTATATGAGTGCCCGCTGTCCCCACTCTGGTCTCCGGCGCTGCCAGTGCCACTCGGGTGTCACCAAACGCTGGCTTGAGAGGCAGTGGTGGCGTGGGAAGCCGAAGTGGGGATAGTGTTCATGTAAGTATATCTTTTGTTTCTGGGGGGTTGGGGGAGAATGCTACACTAAATAAGGGGATGGGGGATGCCCCACTGCCTATGGGGAATGGGAGGGGGGATGCCACACTGCCTATGGAAATGGGAGGGGGGATGCCAAACTGCCTATGGGAATGGAAGGGGAGATTCCAAACTGCCTATGGAAATGGAAGGGGGGATGCCACACTGCCTATGGGGAATGGGAGGGGGGAATGCCACACTGCCTATGGGAATGAGAGGGGGGATGCCACACTGCCTATGGGAATGGGAGGGGGGATGCCACACTGCCTATGGGAATGGGAGGGGGGATGCCAAACTGCCTATGGAAATGGAAGGGGGGATGCCACACTGCCTATGGGGAATGGGAGAGGGATGCCACACTGGCTAAGGGAAATGGGAGGGGGTGGCCCACTGTCTATGGGGAATGGAGGGGGCAAAATGCCACACTGCCTATGAGATGGGGGAAATGTCACACTACCTATGGGAATGGGAGGGAGAATGCTACACTGTTTATAGGGAATAAAGGGGGGGGGGGGAATTCAGTCAATATGGATCTCTCCCTGTGAAGTGTTCTAAAGGGAGGCTGGCAGCTTCCCAGGTGAATAGCTCTCAAATATTTGTCTGCATTGCATGTCCCAATGTTGGTGACTCAAAATTAAGAGTAGGGACCACACTAAACACAGAGTGCCTTGTCGGGGCGTTGTGGCTTCCACATGTATCTGCAGATATATGCAACCAAATCTCTGTCTTTCCACATAGCTAGACATGTTTGTTGCTTGATATTTAGATGATGAGAGGGTTAAACTGGGCGGTAAATTAGTTCCCAGGCCCTGAATAATAATAACAATTTTGTATAAATAATAGTGATTGAGCTACTCCCACCCCTCACTGTTTATAGGGAATTGGAGGGGGGAATGCCACACCGGCTATGGGAGGGAGCAATGCCACACTGCCTATGGAAATGCCACACTGCCCATAGGGAATAGGATGGGGACTGCCACACTGCCCATGGAGAATGGGGTGGGGGGAATGCCACAGTGCCCATAAAGAATAGGGTGGGAGGAATGCCACACTGCCTGTAATGAGGTGTTTTAGCACATTCGGTTTAGAATATTTTTTTTCTTATTTTCCTCCTTCAAATCCTAGGTGCGTCTTATAGTGCAAAAATACGGTATATGTGGTGTCTCTGAAGTATCTGGGATGTTTAGGAAGCCTTAAAAAAAGTAAAAAACAAAAAAAGAAATCTATAAAATCCATTTTATTAGTTGTTTCTCCAATACTAGTTAGCTATTTGATCTTCACGCTTGATGCTTGATGTATCAGTGAAAGATGTAAAAATGACATAGAGATGATACTTTTTCACTAGTAAATGCAGCAAAGTAATGAAAGCATGGCGAATGCTTAGTAAATCACCCTCATAGTTTTAATATAGTTTAGGAGTGTTATCCTTTCTATCAAAAATACATTAGTTGACTAATAAGAGTCAGCAGTAATCTGCAAATGAATACTGGTTCTAGAGGGATATTTTTATAAAAAATTATAGCTGGCTGAATTTCACCAATGTGAAATGGCACAATTCTTGTTGAATCTGACTTGAATCTGAAGAGCATTTGCAGCACTAGCGAGAACCCTAGAGACTTTTTGTTGGATTAGTAGATCAATATATCTGGGCAGCACTTACAAACATTCCACTGTTATTGGTCATCCACTCATTATACAATGGAAAATTTGCATATAATTCTCTTATTACTATCTTCACCTATTTGCATTTTGAAGAGCCTGCATTGTGATTGTATAGCTAATAAAGATGACTGTATTAGTGTACACTTGAGTGATCTGACTTTTGAAACTATACAAATATGTATGATTTATTACCACAATACTTCATTTTCATTAGGACATCTGCCAAGCCGACAAATTTCGACATCCCATTTGGTGCTGAGAAATATTTGCATGTCTTTGTGGAAAAGCTTCAAGATTATAGTCTGCAAAGTCTTTGTGAATGGAAATTTTAACATAGACAGAAACATGGAATGTAGGCTGGAATCTTCGATTGGCTTCACTGGAAGAAAGTGCAGACAAAACATGGATGATATACTGTACAGTGTTCATGTACAAAGTGGGGTGACCAAAGTAGTCAATAATGATTTCATTTTTCAACAGTTCAAAGAACATCATCCATTAATCGGCATTTGTAGAACAATGCTTTTATGATTGCCATTGATATGATGACCACATATCGCATATATAATTTTTTTTTCCTTTGCTGAATCACATGAACCTGTAAAAGAGAAATCATATCTTGTCAATTATGTTCAAGCAAAGAAATGCACCACCAGTACTCATTACTAACGTGTGTTCACTCACAATAATTATTCATACACAAAAGGGGTGGTGACAAGACTGCCCCCAAGAAAAGGCGCTTTTTAATTGTGGTCTTCTATTCTCTTGCACTTTGTTGTTGCTAATTACGAATATAGATTGTATATCTTTCTGTACAAGTCACTTTAGGGTTTATATCTATTTGGTCATTTATTTATTTTATAAGTTGCTTGGGGATTTCTGAGGCATTTAGGGACATTAATTTTTGTGCCAGCACAAAATAAGGCCTATTTAATAATATATATAATATATAGATATTTCTCTATAGAAATATTTTTGAAGGGGGGGGGGGGTTGGTTACTTATTGACTCATTAATATTGTATTGTAGGAAATTCACAGGGGCTGGGACACTCTGTTTTAATTATGTTGTGTTATATGGTTTTAAAGGCACATGAAACTGATTATTCAAATAAAGACGATATTTGTTTTAATTTAAGTTGTGGTGCTCCTCACTTCTGTCCGGCTTGCCCCATCCCAGATAGCAGCAAGATCTAGATCAAATTATCCGACCTGTGCCTCTATCACCAGGCATAGAGGCTAGGGACCCAGGGCAAAGAGGAAGCCTCCAGCCCAGAAAGGCTACACATGTATGGCCTGTAGGAAAAAATCTCCTTAATCTTTCCATTTTGGACATCAGGGTGCAGTAGCATTTACCTAATGGGAGCAGGGAGAAAACTCCATTGTTTGGGTGGGAAGGATACTTTAGGATGTTATTGGCTTTTGCCAGACACCACTTTTATAGGCTGCCTACAGATCAGTGAGCTGTATACGGATGGTGTATTCGGCTATCTGTACCATCCTCCATAGAGCCTGTCTGTCCCGTTCAGTTTCCAAACCATATAGTAATATTTGCCACCAGCATGCTCTCTATAATGGCAGTATAGAAGTTCTTTCATACTGATAGTGGAAGTCTGAAGTATTTCAAGCACCAATGAAAATGTCTTCTTCGCTATGCTTTGTGTGGCATGTCTATGTCAAGTCCTGAATTATATTTACACACAGATATTTTAAGCTGGTCATCATCTATCCTTAGGAGTTGGTAGTATCTCTTGTTAGAAATGTTTGCCCCATCCTCGATAGCAGCAAGATCTGGGTCCATACTCCCCTGGGTGGCGTCCTTTCTGTAGAGACTTGCGACTCTACTGACTTTAGCAGCTGCCCCACCGGTACTTGAAATTGAGGGGGGACAAAGTCCCAGTGCTTCTAACTTGGCATCCCACCAAGAGTTATGTCGGGTCTCTGTGGAATCTCCCACATGTGACTCCTGGGTATTATATTTATTATAAAAGTTTCCCTTCCCTGATGGTGAGCAATATCCATAGAGGGGTGCAAGGTAGAAGGACAGGGGACTTTGCTGCTGAAGCAGCCATGGCTGGCATCAGAACATCAACCCATCGGACCAGGAGAAAGATTTTGACCCAGCAATCCAGGGCAGAGTATGCTGGCCAGCAGGGGAACATAAGGAAGAAGAAGTGGTGGGTGAGTGCTGTTAAATTTAGTTTATAAAAATATTTTTGTTTCACATCTTATCTTTTGGAGGGTAGTGGAATCACTGGTTGAGGTATAAGACTGATATGCAAACTGCAGTTTGCCCAAAGTGGCCAGAAAAGATGGGGTAGTTGTATGCCCAAAAATCATTAGATAATTTGGAATTTTCTTCTGGAAGTAAAGTGTAAGAATTAAATATCCTCATGTATTCTCTAGAGTCGGACATAACAAATTACATCTTGAGGGCGTTAATCAATTGTAGCTTCCTGCCTCGTCTGCCTGGTTTAGTTAATTTTATTTTGAGTCTACTGAACAACTTACCTTCTGGAACCTAAATTATCTGGAACCTAAATTATTGATTTGGTGGACACATTACTGTCTTCTGATAAATATCTATCTTTTTTAAAAAGTAGAATTTACATATCTTTGGGTTTTGTGCCACTGAACCATGTTGTATGAATAATCAATGAACACAATGGTTCTTTTAGGTGCTTAAACTAATTAACTAGAATGTCCATGCGGTAAACAGCTGGATCTGAAAAGCCTATGGATTTCCTGCCATACCTACATTCTTTTGTAAGTTAATCTATACATACCGTGTTGTTACATTTCTTCCTAATTATTGAATGCAGACAACATTACCATAGCGAACACACTGGACAAGCGCTTGGTTAGAACATGTATGTGTGTCATTGGAACTTAAGCAGGTCGGTTGGGAAGCCAGTCAATTGTAACAGAAGTATTTGTGTTTGCAGCTAATTACCCATTGGACACTGCTCATTGAAAATCTTTACAGGAGGAAAGCATACAGACTAGTAGCAGCAGCAACATACTTTAAAGAAGTGAAGCGTATGAACAGCTCTACTTGATATAGCTTGACGGCCCAAGTGTCAAACATGATCAATATCTTGTGTTGCTACAATTGCAGCACTCAACTGACTGCAGATATTTTGACACGGATTCCCTTTAGCCTGACGGAAGGAGCTTGGTGTAAGAAAGCAAGATTTTCTTCATTTCAGAGGTCAGTTAGAGTAAAAGTCATGGTATATGTGTCACTGCTTTGGGGTCAGGTGGACCATTTATTGCCCCAGCATGTAACCCACCTCTCTTGGAGCCAGTGCTAAAAAAATCACTATCCTCTGTTATTGCTCTGCTGCTTTTAACACCTCAATCAGTAACTTTCCTTTTCAGATCAGTTGTGCCAGGGGGCACTTCCCTCTTACAATCCACCCGCTCCCATGGAACCATTCACTCACCTGCAATGGCGATATAAGAAGCTGGCATGGGGGGTTGGCATGACCTCAGTATGGGTCTATCTCATTCACTTCAATCAGTGCCTCCATACACAAGCAATTTCTGTGTACAACAGCGGAAGTTGAAGCTTTTCTCATGACTAGATAAGTTGTGAGATGATGACATTGAACTTTAAATTCTCTGTCTAGACAACAAAAGTAAAAAAAAGTTTATCCTCACATTTTGTCTTCCGCAGCTGCTCAATGCAGCTCCGCTGTCTTGAAACTTACTGATGGTGGAAAATAAGAAATTCCATCCTCCAGCGCCAGGCAGACATGGCGGCATTCTTTAAAATGGCTTTACATCCTTTAACATTCCCACTTCATTGCAATGGAAGAGGTGTACTGAGGCAGGGCATCCCTGCATTAGGGTCAGCTGGGCTGCTGCTTCCAATATCCCAGTGCAACTTCTTCCTTCCTAGTCTCTCCCTTCCACAGCTACGAAATTCCATGTTCTTGCCCAATGCTATAGCCTTAGCATTAGGGCTGTCAGCAGGCCATCCCCCGTAACATTATCTACCCCTACAATACTAAAGCTTCAATGCAATTACTTTAAAAGTGGTCACATCCACCCATGTTTATGATTGGTACCTATAGTCTCGACCATGGAGTGCACAGGTTGACTGGCTGGAAAGAATACTGGAGGGATGTGCCTGTCTCCCATCCAATGGCCGACTGGGGCAAAAAATTGGCCCAGGATTTTACAGATCCCTGGCCAACCACCTCTGCTAACTCCCTCTGCCTCCCCATGGGCTTTCTAACTAGTGCACGGTTGTGACTATAGCAATGCAGGGATAGATCACTTTAAGGGTTATCCAGGGGCAGATAATGTGGCAGAGTTGGGTACACCCCCCCTCCTTACAACCATGATACTGCAACTGATGCTTTTCATATGGCCTAGGGTTTCTTGGCTTAGGAGAGTGGGGCAAGTTCTGGGGTGAACTGACTGATGGCTGCCCCAAAAGCTGCTTGGTCCAAAAGGTATTTCCCAGCTCTCCCTATGGACAGTCTGCCCCTGCTCTCATCTATACAAATGAATAGAAATGAATCAATGCAACTTGACTTTTTGACGTATTGTTTTTGAAGACGTTTTGCTAGTCATCCGACTGGCTTCCTGAATCCTGAATACAGCAAGTCCAGTTGCTCTCATGATCTGGGTGAATGAGAACCTTCATGGTTTATTCAAATTCTTATTAAGCAGTTCTTTACATCTGCCAAACTAATCGGGGTCACCGCCAAGGTTGGAACATAGGGGATTTCAGGACACCGAAAAAATGTTTAGCTTCATGATAGGAAACAATAACAACATCCCAACACAAGTCGGCCACTCTCCAGCACTGTTTCTCTCTAGCCTGAAGCTCCCGGTAGCCCATGGGGGAATGTGTATTATGTCTAGGTTAATTTACTGATTAATCTCTAGTCAGTGGTTTCTGCTTTCCCCAGATGACCAATTAAAATTTACAACTACCAGAACTGGGGTCTGTTGGCAGGTTGCTGAGGGGCCAGTGCTTGAGGCATTGACAGAAGGCAGTAGCCTGGCTTATTCAATTTTTTTTTCATGAGCGGTGGGCTTTAATCAGAGGTGAATGTAATCCAGGCTGCTGCATTAAGTGTGGGATATGTAGTGCAGTTTAAAACTCCGCTGCTATTTACACTCTAACACTCCCTAAGCCTCGAATGCAATCTAAGCATCAACGGTTTTACCAACAGCAAATATAGTTGACAAAAATCAGCCAGGGGGCATGTCTGATTTAACAGCTCCTGAAATGTAATAGCTTTTTTTTCTGATTTTTCCTGTCCCGGCGGATTGATGGTCTAATATCATTCACTTCCACACAAATATATAAAACATTTACTGTTGTTTGCGTAAATCAAAAGCAAAGTGTTACAGGCCGGGCCGGTGAGCTGTCATACATATAACAGGATACTATGGTT
Source organism: Gastrophryne carolinensis (assembly GCA_027917425.1). Classification (NCBI taxonomy): domain Eukaryota; kingdom Metazoa; phylum Chordata; class Amphibia; order Anura; family Microhylidae; genus Gastrophryne; species Gastrophryne carolinensis. Next base: position 211,912,680 of record CM051240.1, read on the forward strand.
TTATGGCGGCGCAACAAAACAGGTCATTTAAATAAAAAGAGTTCTGAAATACAAAGCTAAGAATAGGGGCTTAGCTTGGTTCACTTCAGAAAGGTTTAAATATTAATCCCATATTTCTGACAGATGTAATATTAAAAAGAACTGAGTGATAAATACATTTTGGAAATGGAAACGAATGCCTGTTTAGTGTTGATGTGCTTGTAAAAAAAAGAAAGTCTGGAATGTTCTGATATTGTTGGTTTTCTGATTCGTGTTGTATTTGCAATTAGGGTCAAAATATTTCAAAAGACCCACAACATTGTCTACAGCAGTATTTCCAAACCATTTTTTCTATTAAGTACAACTTTCAATTTCAGATAATCCCCAATGACACCTGGGAGGTCTGCAGTGGCATAACTACATAGCTATCTGTCCCAGAGAAACCTGTCCTATAGGACTGGCTGTCCTATAGGACTTGGTCTGGAATGACCAAGATAGCCTCGTCAGCAACTAGAGGTTAGATCAGTCAGTATCAAGGGCTTAAGCATGAGCATATCCATAGTCAGGCTAAGGGTCACAAGTCAAAAGGATAGAAGTTCACAGTAAAGAGGTACAGAGAAGGTACATACTCAAGGATTTGCTGATAGAGAAATATGAAAAGAAAATCCCCAGCTAAACCTATATGGTGACTCCTAAATAAATCATAAATCCAATATATAGAAAAAAATATTTAAATTTATCAAACACAAAAATAAACAAAGAATTGATAACACCTAAAACTTTTACAGCCTGATTCAGAGCCTCTCTTGCATGCATTCCCTCCAGCAGGAATGACGTCAAGGACCGTCTTTGGTCTATTTTCCATGTCGGGTGATTTTTTTTGCGGGATATCACGGTATGCATATGCCAAACCGAGTGTTCGCCGTATAAATATGGCTCAAGGCATCCATGTGTCTGTAATTTTACGGGTTTTACCTGAGCTTGCATGGGATTCAAAACCTTGATTTGTGGGTTTTCAGACCTATAAAAGCCGTAGGCTTCCTGGTATGCCATCTTTTTGCTAGTGGGAAAACTTGAACGATCTTTTGTTGCTAGTGAAAATACAGCCTACATCCTCCACACCTACGATGGAGCCCATTTGCCTTCCAGAGCTTTGGCATACCCGCCATTGCCTGGATATCGATCAGATGACCAATCAGCAGGTGTTCGAATTGACCCAAATGAACCGCATTTCTCTTGAGAAGCTTTACTCAGAGTTGTGGCCATGGTTGGCTCCCGCCACAAGGAAGGGGCATGCAATTGGAGGTATGACCAAATTGCTTGGCTGCCTTCAGTTGTTAGTGAATGGCTCCTTCCAGAGGCTAGAGGCACTGTCAGTCGGCATGTCCCAGTCTTTGCTGAGTCATGCCCTGAATAGATTTCTCGATGGCATGGCTGTCCTGTAGGAGAAATACATCTCTTTTCCTTACAGTATGGCAGCCTAGAACGTGGTCAGGTTGGGTTTTTTTAAACATTGCTAATATGTGTCATAGGCACCATTGATTGTGCGCATGTGGCCCTGGTTTCCCCAGCTGCTCAGGGGTATATGTTTCGGGATGTTTAGGTCCACATTGCTTCTCTTTCTTGGTCACTCTCCTGTATTTTTGCTATCCTTGCTTCAGCGCCCTTAAACCAGCTTCCCTGTGTTCCTATAGCACAAGGCATTCATCTTGAGGAGTTCCAGCTTGTATACCCATTTTGAGAGATTGGCGAGCTGAGTGGCGGTTGGCTTATGTGTAAGTGGTTTGCGTCTCTATTGCTATCCTTGCATTTGCCCTGTTCTGGCCATTTGGTATCAGTGGTTGCCTATTTGGTCCTAGCATTGCACCATACCTTTAGCTTTCCTACCCAGTGGTCTGCCTAATGCCCCAGTAAATTGGTGAATCCTTACAACTGTGTGCCCCTATCTCCTCCTGGTTTTGCTTACTAGTGGTTGTATGCTGTTTGACTTTGGTTTGTTCTTTTTGGAGTGTATAACATTTTTATTTTACTTTTTAGGTAATTCAGATTACCCCCTGCTTCCCTGGCTACTGACACCCTTTTTAAGGCCCCAGACAGCTGGGCAGGAGGACTATAATTGGGCCTATTGCCGCACCTGGGAAGTTGTGGAGCCTTTAGCCACTTAAAGTCAAAATTCAGGTGTCTGGACCACATAGGGCTATAAGCTGGAAAAGTGGTGAAAATCATCTTGGCCTGCACCACCCTCCACAATTTTGCCCTAATGGAGATGGTGGTAGCGTATGTGGAAGAGGCACCCCCTGGTAGGTGTGGGGGTGCAGCATTCCGACATGCGCACCTCTGCATGGGTGGCATGCAATGTTTTGGCAGGCCACCACCAGTTTGCAGTCTGAAACACAAAAACAAGTGTTTAGTTTGAGAGTGGTTCAATCGGACCCTTGCCACTTACCCCTCAGCCCGTCTGGTGCTGATTTTTTTCCAGACCACTTAAGTCTTAAGCTCTTCCCATTTTTTGGCCTGCTCACAATCCTTGGGTTCTGGCCCCGCACCCAACACGCTGAAGGCAATCTGTGCCCAGATGTCCTCCCGCACTGCTTTGGGTTCGGAGCGGGCCCAGAACCCAGGCAGCCTGTCAAAATCACACATGCCATCCAGCAGGACCTCCAATTGTGCATCATTAAACTGCCACTCAGTTCCCCCTGGTGAGCTTGTACCCAGTCTGAGGGGCCGATGCTGGGGTCTGCTGGCTGGTGTGTGTGGGGGAGCCAGAGACACTCAGACCCCTTCCAGGCCCAGAAGTGGTGGTTCTCAGGCTACTAGCCAGGGTGCCAGCATCCACATCTGTGGCTCTGCTGCCCCACCTTTGGCTCTGCATTGTTCTCTGCAGGGGGCTCCCCTGTGGGTTCCACAGTGGGGGCCGCACAGGGGTCTGCACAGGGCTCCTGTGAGTGGAACAGGGTGGGCTGTGCTGGGAGCCCAGGGTGTGTGTATCCCGCTGCTGCTGGCTCACACTGCTGCGGGAGAGTCGCTCTGAGTGGGTTGTGTGGCTGGCAGCAAGGGAGTGCCTGTGGGACAAATGGTGGGGCCTTGGGCTTGGGCTATGGTACCTTGGCCAGGTGCTGCAGCTCCCTTGGCCATGCCTGTCTTCCGGGCTCTTAGGGCTGTGGTGGCGTCTGGGTTTTGGCACATTCACACGCCAAGTAAGCACTGCCATCAAAGTCTTGGGGTTAGCGTGTGTTCTTTTATACATAAGTGGGAGGTTAATTGCCTAACAATTGTGTATATTTAACAGCCCACCGCAGATGGGTTTAACCTATAGGCTTCAACATCATAGGCGTATGCATGTCGCAAGCACACTTCCGGGGTCCGCCAGGGCACATCAATGCTTGTGCCCATCGGCAGAGGGGTGTATTGCGCATCGGTGCAGGGGTGCATCACACAGACAAGCAGCTGACAAGGACCAACACGGCACCAACTGTCTACACCTGTGAGCAGCAAAACGACATCATGATGGTAAGTACACATGCTACGCCAAGCTATGCCAATCGTCTATACATGTGTGCCGCTTTACAAGCAGGCAAAGGTTGGCCACTAGAGCGGTGATATACCAGCGAAGGCACATGGTGGGATACACAGTAATGGCAGAGGCCTGGTCGAATGTCGAACAGAAAATCAGCAAGAACCAAACCTGGGCTGCCTGTTGAATGGCCACATGTGAACCATGCCAAGAACATTAATGTGCCCCCACATGTGCCAAAGTGAACATGTAATCAGGAATACGCTGTGGCCACTGTCACATGTGTTACTCCTGCCTGTTTGTAGGCATTGTGTGTAGGTATAGTGAGTGATCGAAAATTGTTGCAAGGTCAGGCAGGTTAGAGACCACAGACATGACAATTTGCCAGTAATGGCGGAGAGAAGAACTTGGTGCGCCATTTGGCCTAAGTGCGTCTTCGACTCCTATCCACCAACACTGTGGCCTTGGAGGGCTAGGTCCGCCATGTTGCAGAGCGCTGTCAGCGAGCACTATCCGACAGTACTAGCGGAGGGGAGAGCTTGGTGTGCCACTTGGCCTAAATGCTTATGCACCCACTTGCAATGCTGATTTTAAAGTGGAAGGTGCATGTATGTGGTCTAGGCCAAGGCACGGAAGGCAAGAAACTAACATTGGAATTTACTTTTTTCTTTGCAGACCGGTATGACTTCAAGCTCAACACCCATGAAAAGAGGATGTTAGCAGAGGACTTGGCAGACCATCTAAGTGGGCAAGGGATGTTGGCTTACACCCATACACAAATAATGCAGCATTGGTCGGACCTCAAACTATGAAAGTGGCCCCAGGTGCGCTGGTTCTACAGCCAGGTACGTGGATGGGCAAGAAAAAGGATGAGCAATCAGTCCGAATTTTGTAAGTGACTGTTGCGGCAAAGAAGCAAGGGAAAAATCTTGAAGGCGGGATGGCAAGGAGGTGACCAAGGAGGAGGCCAAGAGGATGTCAGAGGCAGAGCGTCTGGGTTGGTATTGCTGGATTAGAGATGAAATGTAGGGAGGGGCCTGGCTAGAGAGAGCTTTGTAGGTTAGTGTTAAGAGCTTGAACTGAACTCTCTGAGAGACTGGTAACTAGTGGAGGGATTGGCAGAGGGGAGCAGCAATGGAAAAGTGAGAGGAGAGGTGGATGAGGTGAGCAGCAGAGTTTAGAATAGATTGAAGGGGTCCAAGTCTGTTCGTTGGTAAACCGCAAAGAAGGGTGTTGCAGTAGTGATGTTGGGATATGATCAGGGCGTGCACTAGCATTTTAGTGGTGAGGGGATGGGGAGATGTTTTTAAGTTGGAGACAACAGGATGTGGCTAAGGAGTCAATGTGAATTGTTAATGAGAGAGAGAGAGAGAGAGAGAGAGCGAGCGACAGAGAGAGAGAGAGAGAGAGAGAGAGTCCAGAATGATGCCTAGGAATTAAGCTTGAGGAGTTGCAGTTATTCTAAGATTATTTACATGTTAGAGAGGGGAGAGGAGCTGGTGGGAAAATGACCAGTTTTGTTTTGTCCATGATCAGTTTAAGGGAGAGAGATGGCTGTTAGACAGGAAGGCAAGAGAAGAGAGAAGGAAAGAAAGATTTGGATCAGAGAGGTAGATCTGTGTGTCATCTTCATTAAAGTAAAATTGAAAGTCCAATGAGGCTACAGGCCATGGGCACAATAGTGCTTCTCTCTGAAATTGGTAAACACCTACATTTAAAAAATAGGAGGTACTCACTACATATCTGTTAACTATTGTTAACTATAGCCCCAACAATGGTTATAAATCTAAAAGGTCTAATGTAACTGTCTGCTGGGTTAAAAATAGCAAGGCACTGCAAAGACAATGATACAATTACCATGGATGCTGCTACACAGTGCACTTGCAAACTATATTATGGTGCATTTAAGAAAGCATGGGTAACATTTCCACACTTTACAGCCACCAAAGCAAGGAATGTACAGTGGTGCAATGTGTGGACACCTCAGCATGGCTCAGAACTGGTGACATTGGGGACATTGCACAAAAAGAGGTCCAATGGGGGCTACAAAAATGGTGGAAAGGATTAAACTTATCAAGAGCGACTTAAAGTCATGCTTTAGCAAAAAACAAAAAAATTACACTTACCTTTTATCCTGCGCAAGCGATCTCTGCTAGTCCTGTGCTTAGACACTTACCGGATCACCCAGTGCTTCTGCTCCCTCCTCCTCTGCTGCAATGCCGCTTTCAAAATGATGTGCAGAGGGAACTAAGGCGTGCCCTGCCCCATTGTCACAAGGACTATGACATGCCTTTCTCCACTGAAGTTAAGGGAGAGGAGCGTGCGATAGTTCCTGTGACGATGGGTCAAGGCGCACACAGTGTTTGAAACCGTCGATGCAGCGAAGGAAGAGGGAGTGGCGCCCAGTGCGGGACTGGCATCGGTGATCCCGTAAGTGTATTAGCAGCGGACTAGCAGTGATAGCCTGCATGGGATGAAAGGTGAGTATAATGCTTTTTTTGTTTTTGACTAAAGTATTACTAATAATTTAATTTGTACAGCCTGGAGAAAGAAGGAAAAGGAAAATCTTTAATGGGAAATTCCACTTCCAATGGAATTTTTGAGAGTTTATATTTTTGGGTGCCAAAATGATGTCCTCAAGGTACTGAGCTTATATAGTATTTTTATTTTTTTATTATGTTAGAAAATGTGTGTTTGGTGGAAGCTGTTTTCACTACCTGTAATCTGTTGCCATTGGTGTACCAAGTCTGTACATCAAGAAGAGAGATTTGAAAACAGAACACTGCTGGCCATGTGTAAGGTTGAGTGAGCTCTCTCGCCTCAGCAGTGGCCATAGCAGCAGTGTTCTGTGTGTACAGGGTTTACTTCTCACTTTTCGGTGTACAGACTTTGTGTATGTTGCCAATAGCAACAGATTACAGGTAGTGAAAACTGCTTTCATAAAACACACATTTGCTGTCATAGGAAAAATAAAAAAATAATAGATCAGTTCAGCACCTAGAGCACCCTTCACTTCACAGCCTGAAGATAGTTAAAGGGAAGATCAGGAGAATTCCAAACATTCTGTAACTCCCTCTGTTACCTAATATAACATATATAAAACAACTCACTTGATCACTGCAATCCTTTCCCAATCCACTGGTAGAGGGTAGGGGTTCAATCACTCAGCACAGAATCTGAAGCCGGGACTTTGAGTGATTGCTGAACTACCAAACCCATGGGGCAGCACACTGCTCCTGTATTGGGTGATTGGCCTTTCACTCAAGTCCAAGAGCTCCCTGCCAGCATCGGAAGAGTATTGTTATGGTCAGGTCAGTTGTTTTAATTGTCGGGGGGCAGCAGCACAGCTGAAAGAGTGGCAGATAAACTAACAATGGTTTCTTTTACACCTGATCTGGACAGTGGGTCTGAAAATCCAAACAAGAAATCAAGTTGGTACTCATCTTTTTCCCCCACAGCAGCTCCCAACGGGTCTGATCCTCAGAAACCTCTGAGAATAGGCGTTTTGTGTGAGTTTCTTCTGTTACTCACATTACCCACAGTGACTGTGCACACCGCCTCCATTCATTGCAATGGAAGGGGTGTTCCAGGCATGGCCAAAGCACGGATGCCCCAGGGAAAAAGAGCCTATCATCAGGATAGTAAAAAAACTAGTAATAGGTCCACATTTAACAGCTTGAAGGTCCTCTTTAAAGCAATCCTGCTATCAAGGTTGGCCTGTGACTTAGACTCTGTATGGTGGGCAGGCTGATTCATGACTAGCGCCAGGTATCGGCAGATCAGCATCTGTACAGAGGCACTTAGAGCGACTGCTAGTAGACCCTGTGATCGGCTATCGAGCGCTGTAATAGAGCATCTCAGTCGCTGTAGTAACCTGGCCGGCATTGATGAATGAGATGTATGTTGGGTGTTCTAACACCAGTACAACATTGCAGGGAGCGAAAGGTAGTGGCAGCATACAGCGTAGGCACTATGGATCTGGTCGCTATAGCATAGAGCGCCAGACGCTTTGTGATTAAAGTCTGTTTTTGAACACATATCCACCAGTAACAAAGCGAAAACGCATGGAATGACATTGTTGTAACATTGTGACATTAATACTTTAATGCCAAACCTGTAATGACAATTCTGCATAAAAATATATAAAATCTAAAACGTTTTAAAAAATAACTTTTTCTAGGCCAGGAGAGGCTACACAAATATTTGAGAGAAAAAAAAATAAATTAAAAACAAAAAACCCTGTTTAAACAGAAGAAAAGGTACGTCCATTGAAATGTATGGGAAAGCAACAGGTAGCGAAAGTTAATACCTGGCGCTCTGAAAGCTAGAACGCTGGTGCTATACGCTGAGCCGCCTGTAATGATGAATCGTACGCTACATGGCTCTGTTAGAGTCGCTCACCAGAATCGCCTTTATAAATGTCTTATTGTGTACAGCGCCCAGCCTTCACCAGACGCTGCCTGCCACTACGAGGCGCTACCTGCCGCTATCCCTTGATGAATAAACCCCTAAGTTGGACACCACTGCTCCAGAGCTTCACCTGATGAAAATGGCCATATTACCCTTCTAACCACTGTAACAAAAACCCTTTGTCGGGATGATTGGCTGCTTCCCCAATCACTCTTCTGGGGATAAACGTATGTTACACGACCACTGGGGCCTATGTGCGCAGATCTTTTCATTTATAGACTATATCCTCATTTAATTAGAAGCGATTTCTTTTTCATAATCTTATTTACTCAGATCTCTCGTTCCTACGGTAACAGAGTAGTAAGAGCAGTAGACATGTACACTGTTCAGCGTCGATGAGATAAGAGAAGGATGGAGATTAATGAGCACTTCAAATCTAGAGAACTTAATGAAAAAAAAAGCACTCCAAGAAGGAAATGAGTAGAGGTGTAAGACAAACACAAAAAAAAAGAATCCAATCATGTACGGAAGTCATATAATAAATCCCTCTTCATCTTCTCCAAACTAATGACTGACAGATTGATTAATTAGCAATACGTCTAATGTAGGAGAACAACAATGCTATAGGCTGCCGGCCTACTTTCTCTATTGAGACTTTTAATTAAAGCATTTGAAATACTTATTTTATTAATATAGTAGTCTCATAATAACTCCTTTGTGTTCCTTAATTGACAGATAGAATCTGCTTAAAAAGTGTTCAGGCTCCCAGTGAAAATTTCTTGTCCCTTTTGTTTTGAATGTTTTGGAACAGATAAAGTGGAATCTAATCATTTCTTTTTTTAAAGGATTTTAAAGCTTTATGCTTGTGGTTTGCAGCTGTGCTGTTTCAGAACTTTTTTAGCTTTTTAAAGCAAAACTTTACATTCATTGTTTGCCAATTGTGCCAATCGAGCAAACTCTTTTTATTTTAGATTTTTTACCTGCATAGGTGTTTTTTTGTTTCCTGCTTGTATATTTTTTCCCCTTTTTTCTACTTTACACTTTTTTTATCCTCTCTTATACCCTAATAGACTGCAAAATCCTTCCACCACTTTTTCTCTCTTCAGTAATGTGTCCTGAATGTGCATGGAGCCTCCTGGGTAACCCTTTATGAAAAGTGCCTTTTATTAACCAGCCAAAACTCAGAATTTGCCTCCCAAGGTATTGGTCCGCATTACAAGGCCTATTCAATTTGGGATGCCTCTGCCTGTGAAACCTCCAGGATCACTCAAGACAAAGGGTTTTGGTGTACTTTTTAGATGTTTTAAATTGGATCAAAATCCTTTAAAACCCCTAAATGTGGAGGTTTGAATCCTGTCATTTGATTGATTTCTTTTTAAAGGAAAGTCCACTTTTGTGTACCTGCAGATCAGAAATACCAGGAGGGTAGGAGATTCCCCTTTTACGTTCCGTCCACTCTCATTGCCGATGCAGCTCTGGCATGAGAAGCCGGCACAGTGGAAGGGTGTGGCCTCAGTATGGAGCACTCCCAATGACATTAATGGGCGTCTCCATACATGAGAAAACATATAAACTTCCACGCATCGGGGTGCCCACTGATGTACGAGCGCTAATTGCAGAGGCTGCACTCACCCCTGAAGCTGCCCCACAGGAAACCCAGAACAGTGGCCGCACACACTAAAAATGAATTAAAAATACTTAATTTATTGATTCACAAGACTTCACACACCTGGTGTACAAATAACATGATTTGCATATCTAATTTTTAGTTTAATTATCTGGTTTTATCCAGCATAGGTTAATTCCTAGTGTTTAACTTCAGTGCATTACATTGCATACATAACATATTAGTTGATACTTAATCCCGGTAGCACCCTCCTGCCCCCTCTCCCCGCTCCTCCAGTCATTATATGTTTTTGTATGTCTTAATGTTTTTTATTGTATTGCGGTCATTGTTGGTATTGCACATGTCATTCATGTTATTTGTACACCAGGTGTGTGCAGTCTTGTGATTCAATAAATGCAGTATTTTTAATTCATTTTTAGTGTGTGCGGCCACTGTTCTGGGTTTCCTGGGGGGCAGCTTCAGAGCCCCTCTAGTCCATTCTTTCTATATCAGGGATGTGACTGAACAGAAACACATAGAATTAAGGTTGTCCTCCATGCAAAGGCCAATCACCAGCATGTGTTACATGTAGCTTTTGCTTTGCTGATTGCGGGGCAGGATTTGGCAGGCTACGGTGAAACAGTGCTGCCAAAAAGCATTTAAGGGGTTGCCCAGCCAAATAAAATGACTAGTTAATTCATTGCAATAAAGAAGGTGTGCTGAGGTGGGCCTCCCTGACCCTTCACTGCCCCTCATTTGCATTGAATGGAATGGATGTGCTGCGGGCATACACCAGGCATGTCCATGGCCACCATCTTGGACCATAGAATTTATAAGTTTATCAATAAGTTTTACAAAAGTGTAAAGGGCGGGTAACTGCCCTGGAAAAAAGGTGAGTTTTGCTTTTGCATCAGGGGAAAACGCATCCACAAAGGAGGGGTGGATCCACACACCAGAAGAATTGCAATAGCAATACCCTGTTATTGCAGCACAAGCTGGCCCAGAAGAAAGATCATTAGAGTTGAACAGATCTCCATTGTAAAAGCAGAATGGTACGCTTTCAAAATCCGTCCTGATTGTCAGTTCTTCTGCTTAAATAAAGAATCAGGCTTGAATGGGTTAGGGGCTTCTAATATTGCTATTTAGCATATTGATTTGGATTTTGATTATTGGACCATTTTTTCGTGATAGTGCTCGTTCAAGTCTAGTCAACCAATGCTTACTACTTTGACTTTCCCTTGTATGACTGCCAATCACGTGACTGCCGCCAACCAGTCAGATGGGCTCATAGTGATGTTGCTCGACTGTTTGGCAAACCCCATTGGTCACCGACAGTCACATAATTGGCAGCCGTAAGCGTGGAATTGGTAAGCATAGGATGAAGTGCTTTAACTAAAGGAGCGTTCCAAATTAGGGTGATTGTTAAAAGTTTCATTGCATTCTTTGCAGTACACTTGTCTGTGCTTTTTGGTCTCAAGAGTTGGGTGAGCACTGAATTTATGTAAAGGAGATCATCAATCACAGTAGCAATAGCAATAGATGTTGAGGGACACAACATCTTTTTCATTACATATTGGGGGCCTAAAGGGATTGTAGGCAAGTAGCAAAAGTTCTGAGGAGTCTTAAATAAAGAACATTTAGGTGTGTGTTTTCTTTCACTAACCGTTTGTAAACTGGTAAGGGGTCCGGTTCAAAGATCAGGAGAGCCCTCCCCCACCGCCAATTACCTGCATCCCCAACAGCCAGGGGTGTGCAGAAGAGCCCATTGCCCATGTGGACTATGTGGGCTCGTAGCGTTTAGGGCCACTCATCTACCAGCTCACATAGCTGTTGCCTGGGCTGGTTTTGCAGGATAGGTGAACCCAGGCTAATTTTCAATTTCTAAGGGGGGTGCAAATGGGACAGGAATGCTGCCGGACGTTTTAGATAACAATCACATCAAAAGGCAGTGAGGGGAGGGGAGGGATCTTTAGAGAAGAACATCAGAAAAGATCTGATGTTCCTTTTTAACCCTTGATGCACATAGCAGTTTTATTTTATTTGAAAAAATTGTGCATTTCAGTTTTTGGGGGGGGGGGCTCCAGGGCAGGAATGAGTGTCTACCAATACATATGTGATACCCTTGTAATTGGGAAGAATGGGGCTTTTACAAGCAATGTGGTTTTCTTAAAAATATACAAAATTTTTAAAATTGCATTTTTTTCATATTTTTACCTATAAATATTGAGAAAGCGCTGAAAAATTACAAACAAGACATTTCATGTTTAAGCCCAAACTCTGCAATATAACATTCCTGAAAAACCAAAGTTAAACATATATATAGTGCAAAATGCTTAAAAATTGCTTGGCAACCAGAGGTGACAAAATCTCTAGGTAGACTGGCAGTGAAAGTGGTAAAGCAGTCCAACACTCATTTTTCCAAATTGGCTGTTGGCAGGGGAGGGCTGAAATTCAGCCCCACGTTGGCTGGTGGTGGTCATATGGTTCATGTTTCCAGTTGGAGGGATGGATTTTGTCATGTGATCAGGATAAAAGTGAAATTAAGGTTTGCTTGGGTGTATGTGCAGAGGAAGGGTAAGTATTTACATGGTACATACAGGCCAAGAACTTATCAAACTCATCAAAATGTATTGAATCCATTTAAATAATTTAACCGGACCAACAGCCTGGCACAGCTAGAAATGTAGCGGCCATTTTGGATTTTCCACTCCCAGCATCTCATGCTGCTGCCTGGATTCACCTGATATAACTGACAATGCACAGGAAGCCCTGCAGAACTTCCTGTTTGCAGATTGGCTTTTTGGACTTGGACACAGGAGCTAGTGACGCTCCAGCCAGGCAGCCTGTCATTGCATTGAAAGGTCTGAAGTTATTTATTTATTCTCAATACTATACACACCAGGAACCCCTTAAAGAGGAAGTCCAAACATTTTGTTTCACTCCACCCACTACTGCCTCCCCCTGTGTGAAGCTCAGTTTGGGCAATAACATAAAAAACAACTTCCTTGCCGACTACCATTGTGCAGATTTGCTGGAGCGCTGTTTGCTATTGCTCGGCGCTCGATTATGCTGTCTGTCTCTGTTTGCTGGACGTCATTAGCAATGGATGTGATCGAGCATCCATTCACTGCACTGGCCATTGTGCATGATGCTTGCAGCACACTCTGAACCAAGCTCTACTACACCGGAAATGGAGGGGTGAGTGTGTTTTAATTTTAATTTTTCTATATATTGGCCCCACTCTATCCACTCTCTGCCTTTGATAAAGTTGGATTCACCAATGAAACGCGTTAGGTAGGGGAGTGTGGGCTCTCTTGTTATTCCTTGTTGATTGGAGTGATTTTCTCTATTTCCCAACGACGGCCGCGTGTGGGAACTTGGGGGAACACCTCTCAGACGGGAAATCCTTTTATGCTATTAATCTACATTACTGTGTAAGTGCATATGAGTTTTATTAAAGCCTGAATCATTAACTGACAGAGTTGCACTAGATATCTTTTCCTTTCCTTTTATGGTTTTTGGACTACTTCGAGTCCAATGGTGTATAAAGACTGAAAGAGGACCTACAAGCATATATTTTGGAAAGACGACCTCTGCGTAATAGGAGAGTGTATGACATATGTTTCTGCCTGCTAATCTTGAACCTTTTGGTAAGAATATTTCCTAAGGGTGACGGGCACATTGTGGACTTTGTGCATGCGCACTGGGATTACAGCTTCTTTTGGATCATACCGAGGAGCTGCGTATTAGTTGAAACACTGAACTGTTTTTGCTCTGTGCTTATTTGGTTACATTCTATTGAGGACTGGTGGGATAAGTGGTCCAGCACGTTTGAGCATTTTTTAAGACATAAAGTTATCTTCATATGTAATTGAACCATCATTATTGAGATTAAGCGCGGTGTTTTCCTGTATTTGATTTTATAAAAAACAACTTACCTGGGGATGCGCAGTCTGCATGAAAGTTGATGCTGGGACCTTGAGTGAGTGGTCAGTCACCCAATGCCATGCAACAATGAGACTGTACTGGTCTATCACTTAAGTCTACAGGTGCCTGCAGAGCCCCGTCCCCACCACCATCAGGGGAGGATTATGGCGGCCAGATGAGTTGTTTTATCATTTCAACTCCCAGAACTAACCTGGCATAGGGGGCTGGTGGGTCCCAAAAAGCTAGGAGTTCCTCTTTAACTACCATGATTCATCATAGGTTTGCAGTCATGCAAATCATCTATTTTGGTGTGAGTTTTCTTTGCGCTTTCATCCTAATTTGGGATGCTCTGCAGTATTACCCCACCTAGCTTCCATGTCTCAATTCAATGAATTGGGCAGAAGGACACTAACCTTCCCTGCGTTGATTGATTGATTTTTTGAAAGTAGGAAAGTAGTCTTGCCAATCCAGTGCTGGCATATTTAGGATTTTATCCCGTAAGCTGTATCATTTTCCATGTGCACAACGAGCACGCATAGCAGGAGGCAGGGGTGGACTGGGGTTAAAAAACGGCCCGGGACTTTTTGGGGCACACCGGCCCTGCTGTACCGTTCCTCACCCAGTATGGTATCTTAATGTCACATCATATATATATATATATACATATACATACACTATAGTAAGGCGGAATTAAATCCTCAACCAACCTTGCAGTGTGGCACATACCATTCAATGACACCTCAGCTGCAGTTGCTAGATCCCCCTGTCTTTGCTGCCCAGTCTTCACTGCTTCTACTGGAACCGCTGCTCTTCTTTGCCATTACTGCTCCACCAGAAAATGCACTTACAACCCCCATCTCTGCCCTGTTCCATGCTGCCCCCCGTCTCTGCCCAGCTCCATGCTGCACCACTGTCTCTGCCCTGCTTCATGCTGCACCCCCGTCTCTGCCCCGCTCCATGCTGCACCCCCATCTCTGCCCCTGCTCCATGCTGCACCCCATCCCTGCCCTGCTCCATGCTGCACCCCATCTCTGCCCCTGCTCCCTGCTGCACCCCCATCTCTGCCCTTGCTCCATGCTGCACCCCCATCTCTGCCCCTGCTCCCTGCTGCACCCCCATCTCTGCCCTTGCTCCATGCTGCACCTTCATCTCTGCCCTGCTCCATGCTGCACCCTCATCTCTGCCCTGCTTCATGCTGCACCCCCACCTTTGCCCCACTCCATGCTGCACCCTCATCTCTGTCCCTGCTCCATGCTGCACCCTTATATCTGCCCTGCTCCATGCTGCACCCTCATCTCTGCCCTGCTCCATGCTGCACCCCCATCTCTGCCCTGCTCCATGCAGCACCTTCATCTCTGCCCTGCTCCATGCTACACCCTCATCTCTGCCCTGCTACATGCTGCACCCTCATCTCTGCTCTGCTCCATGCTGCACCCTCATCTCTGCCCTGCTCCATGCTGCACCTTCATCTCTGCCCTGCTCCATGCTGCACCCTCATCTCTGCCCTGCTCCATGCTGCACCCCCATCTCTGCCCTGCTCCATGCTGCACCCCCATCTCTGCCCTGCTCCATGCTGCACCCTCATCTCTGCCCTGCTCCATGCTGCACCCCCATCTCTGCCCTGCTCCATGCTGCACCCTCATCTCTGCCCTGCTCCATGCTGCACCCCCATCTCTGCCCTGCTCCATGCTGCACCCTCATCTCTGCCCTGCTCCATGCTGCACCCTCATCTCTGCCCTGCTCCATGCTGCACCCCCATCTCTGCCCTGCTCCATGCTGCACCCTCATCTCTGCCCTGCTCCATGCTGCACCCTCATCTCTGCCCTGCTCCATGCTGCACCCTCATCTCTGCCCTGCTCCATGCTGCACCCTCATCTCTGCCCTGCTCCACGCTGCACCTTCATCTCTGCCCTGCTCCATGCTGCACCCTCATCTCTGCCCTGCTCCATACTGCACCCCCATCTCTGCCCTGCTCCATGCTGCGCCCTCATCTCTGCCCTGCTCCATGCTGCGCCCTCATCTCTGCCCTGCTCCATGCTGCACCCCCATCTCTGCCCTGCTCCATGCTGCACCCTCATCTCTGCCCTGCTCCATGCTGCACCCTCATCTCTGCCCTGCTCCATGCTGCACCCTCATCTCTGCCCTGCTCCATGCTGCACCCTCATCTCTGCCCTGCTCCATGCTGCACCTTCATCTCTGCCCTGCTCCATGCTGCACCCTCATCTCTGCCCTGCTCCATGCTGCACCCTCATCTCTGCCCTGCTCCATGCTGCACCTTCATCTCTGCCCTGCTCCATGCTGCACCCTCATCTCTGCCCTGCTCCATGCTGCACCCCCATCTCTGCCCTGCTCCATGCTGCACCCTCATCTCTGCCCTGCTCCATGCTGCACCCTCATCTCTGCCCTGCTCCATGCTGCACCTTCATCTCTGCCCTGCTCCATGCTGCACCTTCATCTCTGCCCTGCTCCATGCTGCACCTTCATCTCTGCCCTGCTCCATGCTGTACCCCCATCTCTGCCCTGCTCCATGCTGCACCCTCATCTCTGCCCTGCTCCATGCTGCACCCTCATCTCTGCCCTGCTCCATGCTGCACCTTCATCTCTGCCCTGCTCCATGCTGCACCTTCATCTCTGCCCTGCTCCATGCTGCACCTTCATCTCTGCCCTGCTCCATGCTGCACCCTCATCTCTGCCCTGCTCCATGCTGCACCTTCATCTCTGCCTTGCTCCATGCTGCACCCTCATCTCTGTCCCATGCTGCACCCCCACCTTTGCCCTGCTCCATGCTGCACCCTCATCTCTGCCCTGCTCCATGCTGCACCCTCATCTCTGCCCTGCTCCATGCTGCACCCTCATCTCTGCCCTGCTCCCTCATCTCTGTCCCATGCTGCACCCCCACCTTTGCCCTGCTCCATGCTGCACCCTCATCTCTGCCCTGCTCCTTGCTGCACCCTCATCTCTGCACTGCTCCATGCAGCACCCTCATCTCTGCACTGCTCCATGCAGCACCCTCATCTCTGCCCTGCTCCATGCTGCACCCTCATCTCTGTCCCATGCTGCACCCTCATCTCTGCCCTGCTCCATGCTGCACCCCCACCTTTGCCCTGCTCCATGCTGCACCCTCATCTCTGCCCTGCTCCATGCTGCACCCTCATCTCTGCCCTGCTCCATGCTGCACCCTCATCTCTGCCCTGCTCCATGCTGCACCCTCATCTCTGCCCCTGCTCCATGCTGCACCCTTATCTCTGCCCTGCTCCATGCTGCACCCTCATCTCTGCCCTGCTCCATGCTGCACCCCCATCTCTGCCCTGCTCCATGCTGCACCCCCATCTCTGCCCTGCTCCATGCTGCACCCTCGTCTCTGTCCCATGCTGCACCCTCAACTCTGCCCTGCTCCATGCTGCACCCCCACCTTTGCCCTGCTCCATGCTGCACCCTCATCTCTGCCCTGCTCCATGCTGCACCCTCATCTCTGTCCCATGCGGCACCCTCATCTCTGCCCTGCTCCATGCTGCACCCCCACCTTTGCCCAGCTCTATGCTGCACCCTCATCTCTGCCCCTGCTCCATGCTGCACCCTTATCTCTGCCCTGCTCCATGCTGCACCCTCATCTCTGCCCTGCTCCATGCTGCACCCTCATCTCTGCCCTGCTCCATACTGCACCCCCATCTCTGCCCTGCTCCATGCTGCACCCCCATCTCTGCCCTGCTCCATGCTGCACCCTCGTCTCTGTCCCATGCTGCACCCTCATCTCTGCCCTGCTCCATGCTGCATCCTCATCTCTGTCCCATGCTGCACCCTCATTTCTGCCCTGCTCCATGCTGCACCCCCATCTCTGCCTTGCTCCATGCTGCACCCTCATCTCTGCCCTGCTCCATGCTGCACCCCCATCTCTGCCCTGCTCCATGCTGCACCCTCATCTCTGCCCTGCTCCATGCTGCACCCCCATCTCTGCCCTGCTCCATGCTGCACCTTCATCTCTGCCCTGCTCCATGCTGCACCCTCGTCTCTGCCCTGCTCCATGCTGCACCCTCATCTCTGCCCTGCTCCATGCTGCACCCTCATCTCTGCCCTGCTCCATGCTGCACCCTCATCTCTGCCCTGCTCCATGCTGCACCTTCATCTCTGCCCTGCTCCATGCTGCACCCTCATCTCTGCCCTGCTCCATGCTGCACCCTCATCTCTGCCCTGCTCCATGCTGCACCCTCATCTCTGCCCTGCTCCATGCTGCACCCTCATCTCTGCCCTGCTCCATGCTGCACCCTCATCTCTGCCCTGCTCCATGCTGCACCCTCATCTCTGCCCTGCTCCATGCTGCACCTTCATCTCTGCCCTGCTCCATGCTGCACCCCCATCTCTGCCCTGCTCCATGCTGCACCCTCATCTCTGCCCTGCTCCATGCTGCACCCTCATCTCTGCCCTGCTCCATGCTGCACCCTCATCTCTGCCCTGCTCCATGCTGCACCCTCATCTCTGTCCCATGCTGCACCCTCATCTCTGCCCTGCTCCGTGCTGCATCCTCATCTCTGTCCCATGCTGCACCCTCATTTCTGCCCTGCTCCATGCTGCACCCCCATCTCTGCCTTGCTCCATGCTGCACCCTCATCTCTGCCCTGCTCCATGCTGCACCCCCATCTCTGCCCTGCTCCATGCTGCACCCTCATCTCTGCCCTGCTCCATGCTGCACCCCCATCTCTGCCCTGCTCCATGCTGCACCTTCATCTCTGCCCTGCTCCATGCTGCACCTTCATCTCTGCCCTGCTCTATGCTGCACCCCCATCTCTGCCCTGCTCCATGCTGCACCCTATTTCTAACCTGCTCCATGCTGCACCCCCATCTCTGCCCTGCTCCATGCTGCACCCTATTTCTAACCTGCTCCTTGCTGCATCCCATCTCTGCCCTGCTCCATGCTGCACCCTAAATCTAACCTGCTCCATGCTGCACCCCATCTCTGCCCTGCTCCATGCTGCACCCCCATCTCTGCCATAATTCTTGGTATAGCTCCAGCTCTGCCCTAATTATTGCTGCACCCCTATCGCTGCCCTGCTGGGCACCTTTTCTGAGCCCCACCAACAGGACTAGCGGTGGGGCCCTTCATATTGGTTGCCTTCATTATGGGGCATAGAGAAAATAGTCCAAAGTGTCAGTTCAGCTTGTGTGAAAGCAGGGAATAGTGATGCACAAAAAAAAAAAAAAACATTTCAACTCCACGTCTTCCAAAACATTTTAATTACCCCCATAAATGAAATATAACAGCCCTAGACTGACAATCATTTCCCCAGACATGGAATTCATTTGCCACACAATTTTGCATCGAATGAGAATGGTTTTTGGTATAAAAAATGTTTTTAAAGTCACCCTCTGGTCAAAAGTAAGACTGGCAAGCCGTTTAATTCAGAAAATGGCAGGAAAGTGAACCACTTCTTTTTCCCTTCAAGCTGTAGCTTGTGACCCAAAAGTTAAAATCAGCCCATAGTGACAGACAACAGGAAAAGACAACCATACAAAAGTCCCCTGGCTGTGACCGTAGTGTGAAACATTTCAGGCTATGTTGCTCTTAGTCATGCCCTCAGACAAAAACATGTGCTTAAGTAGTAAAACATTTTAAAAGATCATTACCTCTTAGTTTGCTTGCCTGCCAGCCATGCTGCCCACAACTCCGGGGGTAGGAGGTGAAGCTACTGAGTCATGGAGCCTCCCCACAGTGATTGGATGAGCAGAGAGATTCATCAGCCAATGGGAAGGTACCAAACTTTGACAGGGGAAAAAACTTTAACAGAAAGCCGGGGGGCAGTGCAGTAAAAGCTGCACAGTGTAGCGCACTGCAGTGGTAGTAGTAGCGGCACAGCCTCTACCACATGCCCTGAAGTGCGCGCTCACTGGCTGCCACTCAGCTGCATACCCCGCTCACCGGCCAGCCACCACCCGATCCTCCGCCCCACACATCCGCTGCTCACCAGCCACCACCTGTCCTCCCCATCGCTAACTGGCCGCGGCCTTCCCAGGTGCCGGCCTACCGGATTTTGCCCGGTATGCCCTATGGCCAATCCGCCCCTGGCAGGAGGCCCGTGTGGCATCAAGGAAGAGGTTGGTTAACAGGGACATGGGGGGGGGGGGTTGCACCGTGGCACATCCCAAATCAGGAGAGGAGTGAAAGGGGGAGAAAATTCTATGGGCTGATTAGCTACTGCTTACACAGGAACATATTATAGAGATCTATGTTGCACTCAACGAGATGCAAAGTTCAAATATTCACTTTGTTAAATTTAGGGAGCCAGCTGTGATGGAATCCACACCGAAGGCGTCAAGTGCATCCATTTAGTATGTTTTTATTATTCAGAGAGACTATTGCTTTAACTGCAGACACTTCTTATTTATAAGCCCCGAGGATTTCCAGAGAAAGTTCAGTCTCAAGGACTATTGAGTGCCGTGCTTGAACAGAAGGCGGCGTGTAATTTAGAAGTACAAATTTTACATGCCACTATTCAGCACTACAAGTATTTATCGCTCCTCCAAAATGGTTACTGAGCTTTTCTGCATCATTTTCTATAAGTGGGCTTCAGAAATCTTTGCATAGTAGTGTTGTGTTTAGGATAAAAATATCAACAAAGTATATATATGCTGATGGGTCTGGTGTTATTCCATCAGCCTCAAATTGCTTCATGGAAAGTGGGCAGTTGGCTTTTGGTCATAGGAAATAACGGTCATAACTGACTGTAGTCTTTTTATATGATGACCAAACAAGAAATATCTTGCAAAGTCTTTCTCCTGACTACTGCCTCTTCTAGTCATAATATATTTCTATTTATCTTAAAGTGATTCCTAAGTCTTTGCAAAAGACTTAAGTGTAAGGCTACTTTCACAATGGGACGAGGCGAATCGCCCCTTAACCCTTTTGTTGCCAAGCACGTAACACCTACGTGCTGGCTTGGCTGGGCCTTAAGTGCCAAGCACGTAGGTGTTACGTGCTTGACTTTCCTCGCTTGTAGTTTAAAAAGTAAAAACAACAAATACTCACCTGACCCCTTGTTGGATCCGGCCGGGTCTCCTCTTTAATTTGGTGCCATCCGATCCCCCGTGGGGGGTCGGATGGCTCCAGGAGAGCCCCCGGAATAGGCCGCCCCCCCCCCCCCGCTTCTGCAGCAGCAGCTTCTAACTGTAAAAAAAAAAAAAAATAAAAATGACATTCACTTACCTGTGTGTGCGCTGGCTCCCGCTGTCCCTCCTCTTCACCTGGGGGGCCTCCGATCCCCCCCCAGGACTTACCGATCTTCAGGAGAGAGCCTGGGAGGCTCTCTCCTCTCTTCTGCACGATGGCGGCCGCCATCATGCCTCTAAGCCCCGCCCCCTTGGGGGCGGGGCTTATGAAGTCATCCCGGCCCCGATCTCAGGCTTCAGCCTTCTCAGCTTCTCAGATGCCAGTGATCGGTGCCCTGGAAGGAGGTGGCAGGAGATCCTCTGATCTCCTGCCTTCTCCTTCTCTGGATGCCGATCACCGGCATCTGTCAGCTGAGCGGCGAGGGACAAGAGCTTGCAATCGAAGGTAAGTACAGTAAAAAAAAATTTTTTTTTTTTCTAATAAAATACTTTTTATTATTGTGTGGTGTTTTTTTTTCACATTAACCCTTTGTGAGCTGGTAAGGGGTCCATGAGACCCCTTATACCAGTTCACAAGGCTGGGGGGGTGGCAAGTCACCTGCCCTAGCGGGTGGCTTGCCATTAACCCCCGCACCCCCATTACCTGCCTCCCCAAAGGCCAGGGGGGGCAGAAGAGCCCGGGCCCACATAGGCTATGTGGGCTCGTAGGCTGCAGGGTGGGGGGGCCACCAAAGCTGGCCCCCCCACTCTGTGCCTACAAGCCCCCATAGCTGGTCCCGGGCTGGTTACTTTGGGTAAGGGGGACCCCACGTCATTTTTTTTTTTGGATTTTGAAGGGTTTTTAACCCTTCAAAATCCAAAAAAAAATGGGGTCCCCCTCCCCGGGAAGGGGGACCCTATGTCATTTTTTTTTTTAATTAACCATTTGTCATCCAGCAGCTATAAAAGGCTTCTGGGCAGGAAAGGGTGTCTACCTATACATATGTGGTATCGCTGTAACCGGGAGAAATTGGGGTTTCTCACGCAATAAGATTTTATTGACAAACTTACATTTTTTATTACAAAAAAACTCTACAAATTGTAAAAAAATGTTTTTTTTTTGTTT
This sequence comes from Gastrophryne carolinensis, assembly GCA_027917425.1. Taxonomy (NCBI): domain Eukaryota; kingdom Metazoa; phylum Chordata; class Amphibia; order Anura; family Microhylidae; genus Gastrophryne; species Gastrophryne carolinensis. The sequence continues at coordinate 211,934,319 of CM051240.1, forward strand.
TTTTTCACACATTTCACCCAAAAAAATTGAGAATACACCTAAAAAATACAAACAAGACATTTCATGTTAAAGCCCAGACTCTGTTGAAAAAAACAATATATAATTTTCCTGGGAAATCCCTGGAAATCCCTTCAAAAATGACAGTTGAATATGTGTAGCGCAAAATGGTGAAACATCGTCTGGCAACAGGGAGTGGCAAATGCTGCAGGTAGGCTGGCAGCGAAAGGGTTAAATCGCTGCATATGGGGGTTATTTAACAAGGCATAGTGCCAGGTAGAGCCTCGTAGCGGCAGGCAGCGTCTGGTGAACACTGGGCGTTATACGCAAAACGCCATTTATGAAAGTGCATCTGGTAAGCGCCTCTACCAGCTCCATGTAGCGTACAATGTATTTTTACAGGCGGCTCAGCATATAGCGCCGGCGCTCTAGCTTCCAGAGCGCCAGGTATTACCTTTCGCTCATTGTCGCTCTCCTATACATTTCAGTGGCCATTCATTTGCTTGTGGTTAAACAGCGTGTTTGACAATTTTTTTTTTTTTTTTTTGGCTCAAATCATTGCGTGACCTCTCCTGGCTGCAAACAAACACTTTTAGAAACTTTTTGGAATTTTTATATTTTTATGCAGAATTGTCATTACAGGTCTGGCACTAAAGTGTTAATCTCACAGTGTCATTCTATTCCACAGACTTTGATCACACAGCGTCTGGCGCTCTATGCTAGTGCGACCAGATTTGGAGCGCTGACGCTGTGTGTGTGTCCTTTTTTGACAACAAAATGTAGAGCCTGGGGTGTAACAACCTCCCCAGGGCCCACAAACTAAAGGAGCACCACCAATGAAAGTATATACAATATACAGAAGCGCAGGTGGACATACCCCCTGTGTCCTGTCTTCCCTCCCCGGTGATGCCTGCTCTTTTTTTATAGCTGAGTATTTTCTTTTTGTTATGCTTATTTATTCTTGTGTTCTGAGTGTGCTTTAATTTAGCACACGTGTCACTGTTTTTGCTGGCACTGGACAAGTGACGCTGTAGTATCCTGTCCAGCAGTGATAAATATGATGTCTGGAGGGCGCTGTAGAAGCGTTCTCCCTGATTCACTCCAGCACCTGAGTGTACCAATGTTGCTAATGTTTCATGTAGCGCCCCGAGGGAAAGCAGGCCAATGCAACGCTACATATAACAACAGGACAAAGCTACAGCGAGCGATAGGTAGTGCCAGTTAAGTGCGTCCGACACTCTGCGCTGAAGCCCAGATTTAAGAAAAAAGCACAAAGCCAGGGTCGGCGCTATAAAACTGGGCGCTCTAGCAACGAGCGTCAGACGCAATATAAAAAATGTCTGTTTCTGAACACACCAGTACCAGAGCAAAAACACATGGAATGACATTGTTTATACACTGTAACACTGACACTGCAATGGCAGACCTGCACATACAATTTTTTTGTCTTTGGTTGCTGGCCAGGAGAGCCAAAACAATCATCATATGATAAAATAGTGGGAAAAAGTGAATCCAAACTCTATTTATACACAAACAAATGAAAGACTATTGAATTTTATGGGAGAGTGCAACTGAGCGACAGGTGCTACATGATGCTGCTGAACATACAGCGCTGGCGCTTTACACTGAGCCACTGCTAGTGATACATGTGACGCTACATGACGCTATTAGAGGCGTTCATTAGTTTGACTTTCATATATGTGGTTCTCACACACTGTGCCTGGCGTTAATCTGGCGCTAGGTGGTACTACATGACGTTGGCGCTTCTTAAATAAGGCCCTTTATAAAGCAGGCTGATTAGGAAATTGCAACCCCTACCACATCGTGATCGTAAACCACTTTCCGATAAATTTGCAATCGCAATACTAAGAAAGTGCTAATCGTCAGTGAAAATCAATCTCACCCCAATGTGAAACCAGGCTAGCATGCATCAGAAAGTAAAGTGCAAATTCAGCATTCCTTAAAAATAAACTTAAACTGATCCTATACCCAGAAAGGAAGTTTATGTTGTCACATTCGATCCCCAGCCCAGTGCCCCAAACCAGCCTGTGTTTCATTTTTTTACTAAAGCTTTTACCTAATATTCATAACAACACAAACTGGATGCAACTGGCTATATTGCTCCCTGGCCAAGTAGCCCCACCCCCTGATACTTTTCAGCGATGATATATTCAGTTAAAGTGCACACAGCTCAGCATTTGAGGGGAAATGCAACCTAACTGCTATTATGTCACAGTTTAGTTGTAATCAATAAATTTGCATATGGTTGCCATTCATCATCACACTGCTTTTTGTTAGTGTTTTTATGAATATAAAACACAGTCTGTTTTTGGGCACTAGCCTGGGGATAGAAGGTGACAGCATAAATTTCCCTTCTGGGTATAAGATCTTCAATGGCTTCTGTGCTTAGATAACTAATTTAGTTAACCTGCACTACTGAGTTTAGGAAATGCTTTATTTGAAGCTAGGGGAAGGGATTCAACCCATGACTATACATCTAGCAGACCATAGTCCAACTCCATCACAGGGAGAGAGATTTTGGCTTGTGGCCCATGCCGTGTTTTTGTTTTTTCTATTGTTCTGTAGATATTGTTTTTTAAAGTGAAGAAATAATCAATAGTAATCTGAGGATACCTAAAGGGGACCCGAATCCTATGGCGGTGGCTAGCCTTCCCATTAGGGATGCCCCACTATGTGGAACCCTTGGGGTCGCTGGTAGACTTACCTTAACCGGCTGCTCCTATAGTGCTGTTATCACCTGTTGCCGCATTCCTGCCTTCCCTGTAGCTGAGCCAAGCTCCCAAGCCCGGCAATTTGGGTCTACAGGGGAACTGAGGATGCAAACAGTAGCCTGGTCAGGTCAGTTGGCATTCCTGAGATCAGCCAATCGGGGATCTCCCTCAAAAAAGGGCAAATCGGGATGCCCCTTTTTGGGGGTCCAAAGCCCGGGGCTTTAAACTCACCTTGGAAGTTTGCTCTTAAGAGGACCAAATGCCTGATAGGTGAGGCCGCAACTGTGGAAAATAATTCCTTTTTTTCTAAACCAAACCACCTCTAAGCAAACCGCAATGCCCGAGGCACTCAGGCTGGGAGTGCGGGAGGGGGGGGGGAGACTTGGGGGGTAAAAAGGGTTTTGTGGTGGTTGTGATGAAAAATGTAAAGGCGCTGTAAACACACTCACAAACAGGCACTTACCTTCTCTTCCCCACAGCAGCTCTAGGCTGGTCCATTGCTCAGAAACCTGACTACAGAGCTCCCAGCATCCTTGCATGATGCCACCTCCCCTCCCATCAGTCACAGGGCCTCTACATAGGGGCTTTACACAGGGACTATGACTGGAAAAGAGCGGCGGGGCCACAACTGACCCTGAGCATTAGTTGTGGCCCAAGGAATACATGCTCATGGAGCCCCTCGTTCTCAGGTACCAGGGGGTTTCTGAGTGGTGGACTTGCCGGGATCTACTGTGGGGAAGAGTAGGTAAGGGTCTGTTTGTTTTTAAACTTTGGTTTACAGTCCTGGTTTGGCTACAGGAATGTGGAGCAGGGTGGAGAATCTGCTGCATGGCAGGTAAGCAAAAAATATGATTTTACACATAGCCTGGTTAATCCTTTTAAAGTGGACCAAGACCCAGTATGGAGTCTATGAGACTCCAGGGCAGGCATACTCACCCCCCCCCCCCCCATATTCAGGATGCCCCACTGTTTCAAGCCCCACCCCGGTTACCCGAAAACTCACCTTCTTTCCTGGTCGAACGGCACATGCATGAGCAGCAGCCACATCCCCTCTATCCCTCTAGCAGGGCACGTGCCCATGCCAGGCATTTGAGAATGGCCAGCGGGCAGGGGCGGACTGGGGACAAAAAACGGCCCGGGGGGGGCGTGGCTTGACCGGCGGGCAAGATGGCGGCCTGAGAGCGGAGCTCGTGGCGGAGATCCTCAATAGCATTGCATTTCGCATTCCCAGCCGACCATGGGGAAGAGCAACAGGTCGGGGTCGACAGGAAAGACCCCGAGGGTACCCCAGGCCCTGAGCGGGAGCTCCAGGAGTGTACAGGACATGTTCAAATCGCAGAGGCCGGACGACGCTGGTCGGCGCATGTCCAAAATGGCGCCCTCACTCTCACTCTCGCCGGACAGCTCACCAGATAGAGCGAGTGTGGCCCCCTCCGAGAGAGAAGAACTAGATGTGGTGGCCCAGCTGAGCCAGCTTCCCACCCGGTCGGAGTTAGCGGACCTCGCAGGGGACATCAAATCCACCATAGCGGCGGCCATCGCAGATTTAAAAACCGACATGAGGGCCCTGGCGCGGAGGATGGATGGCATGGAGAGAGAGGAGGAACGCACTAAACGCAGTTTGCGGTTGGTGAGTGAAGTTGTCACAGCGCACAATCACTATATGCTCAATGTGCACAGGCACCTAGAGGACCTGGATAATAGAAATAGGAGGTGCAACATTCGAGTGAGAGGGGTCCCAGAAACAGTAGGGCAGGATCAGATTGGGAGCGCACTACTATCTATCTTCAACGCCCTCCTTGAACGCCCTCCCGATACCCCTATTGAGCTGGTCCGGGCTCATAGAGCACTACGCCCGAGGAATTTGGGGGACACGAACCCCAGGGACATTGTCTGTTGCCTGCAAAGCTTTGTCCTGAAAGAGGAGATCATAGCCAAGGCCAGAGCACGAGACACGATCCAGTTTAACAATGATGAGATACAGATTTTTCAAGATCTTTCTGGCATAACCTTACAACATCGAAGGGCCCTGAGACCACTCACATCGTTGCTGAGGGAGAGAGGCATTCCCTATCGCTGGAGATTCCCTTTTGCCCTCTCCGCCACAGTGAACGGGAAAACTGGCACACTACGCGTCCCTGGAGACTTTTTGTCTGCAGATTTTTGTAGCTCCCTTCATCTCCCTCTGGTTTCAGTCCCTGACTGGTTTGCTGACTTCAAGATACCGGACTTATTGACAGTCTCTTCTGGATCAGGAACACGGGGGGAGTCCCCAAAGAGAACCTCCCCAGCATTCCCCTAGTGGCATCGCAGATCGAATCAATCGTGGGCTACGGCAGGAAGGCAGAGACTGAAAGCGCCTCGACGCAGACTCGGAGAGGGGCGACAATCCAAAGCCCCGATTTGGGTCACTTAGGTGGCCTACACCACATGCAATACGGTGATGTTTGCTCTCTTAGCACGCCTTGCTGACATTTAACTGGCGCATCCCATTCCGCAATCGCGGCGAGGGCGCAGTTGGATATCAGCGACGCGGTAGGCGATTTCATGTTGAGTTTGGTTGATGTTGCATATGCTATCTAGGTAAGCTTTATTTGGGTTAGCGTCGCTGAGGGTCGGGAGCCCCGATCTCTGATTTCCTGAAATCTATGGTAGAGGCTTGACCTCAGCGTATCAGGGGCGGGAGGGACGGGCCGGAGGGGTTACTGTAATTGCTATTGTTATGGTTTTCATCGTTAAGAGCACTTGAAAGTTTTCTATTCTGACGGATTGAGTTTGGGTGCCCTCCTCCTGGGGCCTGCTTCTCACGCTTGGTTGGCGGGGGGGGGGGGGGGTCCCCGGAGGGGGCAGCCTTCTTTTATTGTTATAAAGATGCTATTTGAACAGAGCGACCCTTAACCTAAAAACATTTATTATGCTGATAAGATATTTGAAACTGTGGGCTAACTGACAGAAGTTAACATGGGTCCTAGGCCGTCCTCTCACTCTCTCTTTACACCTGTTGCACCTGGGTCACGGGTCATGAGAGGGGCTCCGGGGCGGGGGGTGATGTGCGATGGATGACTCCTCCGTGCCCAGGGGGTGGCGCTCCAATCCCTGCGAGGCTGGCTTAAGCACTGGCTGAGGGGAGCGGACCACCCAGACTGTGCGCTACCGAGATGGGGGGATCTCCATCGGGCATTACACGGGGTCTTTTTGCTGGATTAGAAATTGAGTGTCCTCTCGCTCTGCCTGGCTGACATCCAACCAACGCATTTAGCCTCGCTGTAGCGAGGGGGAGTGGTTGGCGGTCGGCGGGGCGGCGGGTGCGGGTGCCCCTAAGATTACATGTAAGAAATCAGGCATAAGTGAAATAGCTGTTATGGGGGAGGGGGCCGCCTGCAGCTGAAAACAGACCACTCATGTGGTGCTGGCCGGAGAGAGGCCAGTAGAGGAGGCGGCCTTGACATACTAATTAGCTGGTGTCCCATTTTAAGAATTTTGTTTTTCTTTTCTTGGATGCCATGTCATCCCTGGAATGTTAGGCCTATACGGCATGGGAGGCATGGGGTCAAAGACCAGAATAAACTGAATTAGAATAAAATAAAATAATGCTAAGATGAATCGAGGCATTCATACTAGAGAGGTCTGATAAGGGAAATTCATGCAAGCACATCGCAGAACAACATGGTGGGCAGGACCTGCCTCTGCACTGTGAGACCAATGAGAAGGGGGACCCTGGGGTTGCTTCCTAGTGCGGGTCGGCTGGGGGGGTAGGGAGACCTGGGATCGGGGTGACCCGTCACGAAATGGTGCTTAATAGTATTATAGTTCCACAGTTTACAATATTTACTACCTTTCTTGGTTCAAAACACACTTCACAAAGCCACTTCTGGGGCTTTGCTCGGGGGCCCGCTGTTGCCTGTTCCGATCCTGCCCGCTTCCACTAACATCTCCCTTATCTCATTAAAGGAACCTACAAAATCCCAAGAGCTGGGGCTTTGCCTCTCACAGGACGGTGAATACAACACCACCTCCAGGAGAGGGTGAGGGGAGTGGCCCTTCGGAGACGCTGGTGCTCCACTCCTGGTTAGTTCCTCTCCAATTAAAAGAGCTTGCCTGAAGGTCAGGTGAGTGGGTTTTAATTTTGTAATATAGTTGATTTTCCGTTCCTTCTTTGTTGTTGTTTCTCTATCACTCTCTTTTTATTTTCTTCCCTCCCTTTTCTTCCGGGGGCCTGGTGGGGGAAGCCTCTCAGGTGCTAGTTTCACTCAGTGCTTGTTGCCCTCAGATCCCTCCATAACTGTACACCTATTCTCTTGAGCGGTATTCCCTTACTGTTCAGCCTATCCCTTCCTGCCCTAACTTTTTTCTATAGGTGGGGGAGGGAGACCGGAGGTTGGAAATTAGACTTTAGTCTTAGGAACATCAGGGGGAGGAAGATGAACAATCAGCTTAAAATCAAGGTTATGTCCATTAACGCTAGAGGCCTAAATATACCGCAGAAGACACTCCTTGCTAAGGGACCTTAAGAGACAGAGGATCCAGATTGCCCTGATCCAGGAGACCCATTTCCAGAAAGACAAGGTGCCGAAGCTGGGGGATAAGTATTATAATAGCCATTACTGTGCCCCCTCACCAATATCTAAAACAAAAGGGGTCTCAATTTTGCTGGCTAAATCACTTCAGCTATCGGTGTCTGACGAAAGCATGGACGCAGAAGGACGATATATATTTTTGAAGGGCAGACTACCATCGGGGAAGCTGGTAACTGTCGCCAATATTTATGCACCAAACAAGGGCCAAAAGGGATTCATGTTAGCAACGCTGAAAAAATTGAGAAGGTTCCAAGAGGGCGTACTGATTCTGGGGGGGGGACCTGAATTGTGCACTAAATCCTTTGGTGGACACGTCAGATGCCAAATCAACTATCACTTATAGAGCCCTAAGACAGATTAAAAGCTCCCTTTCAAATACGCAAGCAGTAGACACATGGAGATTGCTGCACCCCACAGGGAAAGACTACACGTACTATTCCCCCACCCATGGCAAATATTCAAGGATAGATTACCTATTCCTGTCTCAAAGAGATTTAGACAAATTAAAATCGGTCGAAATTGGAATTTCCTCCATTTCAGACCACGCTCCAGTAACTATGTGTCTGGAATTTCCCGGGGGGGTGCAGAAGGAGTGGCACTGGCGGTTGAACGGGGGGATCCTAAAGGATAACAGGGTAGTGGATAAGGTCAGGGAGAGCTTGTTACATTTCTTTAGGGAAAATATATCGGACGATGTGAGTCCACTGACAGTCTGGGAGGCCCATAAGTGCACAATCAGGGGCATTTTAATTCAGGAAGGGACGAGACTCAAAAAGGAGAGAGGGGCCAAATTAGACGACTTGATTAAGCAGGTGACACTGTTAGAAGCCAAACATAAAAAATCTCTGCTGGAGGCTCACCTCCAAGAACTTGAGGGGAAAAGGAAGGAACTTAAGGATTTAATGGAAAGAGCAGCCAGAAGATCATTTACTTACAGGAGTGGTCTATACTATGAGCTGGGAAACAGACCGGGATACCTTCTGGCTAGGGCTTTGAACCCCAGAGGTGAAAGGAATAGGATAGAAGGGATAAGAGATAGCAAGGGTACACTTCACCAGAGGGACAAGGATATTGCAGAGCAATTTCGAGCTTACTACACGACATTGTATAACTTACCAGGCCAGGGGTCGGGGGAGTCCCTTCAGGCTAAGATGCTGTCTTACGTAAAGGATTCCGGAATGCCATGCCTGACAGAGGAAGCGATTGCTTCTCTGGAAGCCCCAATCACAGTGTTGGAGCTTCAAGAAGTAGTGAAGGGCCTGAAACCTGGAAAAGCACCCGGGCCAGACGGCTTTACAAGTCAATATTACAAGACATTCTCTCCGCAACTCCTGGCACACTTGGCCAAAGCCTTTGAAACGACAGCAGAGACTGGGGCTCTACCTCCCTCAGCCCTCGAGGCCCAGATTGCTGTCATTCCTAAGGCTGGGAAAGAAGTTACAGATTGCAGAAGCTATAGACCAATAGCCTTATTGAACGTTGATTTGAAAATCTTTGCTAAGGCCTTGGCCACTAGACTCTCCAAACTCATGCCTAACTTGGTATCACAGGATCAAGTGGGTTTCATCCCTTCGCGGGAAGCCAGGGACAATGTAATTAAGGCCATAGATGTGCACTGGTGGGCCTCAAATCATGGATGCCAGGCTATACTACTCTCAACAGATGCCGAAAAGGCGTTTGATCGGGTTAGATGGGACTGGATAAGAGTAGTTCTGGAACATATAGGCCTAGGGGAGGCAACCCTTAATAGGGTCTTGGCCCTTTACTCTAGTCCAGTTGCAAAGGTCAGGGTTAATGGCATATCCTCCCAAACTTTTGATATAAGAAATGGGACGCGTCAAGGGTGCCCACTGTCCCCCCTGATTTTTGCAATATCACTAGAACCCTTTCTTAGAAAAGTAAACTCGAACTCAGGGATCAGGGGAATTAAGATTGGGGAGCAGGAAAGGAAAGTAGCAGCATATGCTGACGATATGCTTTTTTTTATTGAGTCCCCTAGGATCTCGATTCCATCACTTTTACAGGAGCTAACTATATTCGGCACCATCTCCAATTTGAAAATCAACTACAATAAATCCTCGGCCATGAATATTTCTTTGCCCAAACTGGAAGCTGATGCTCTGAGAGGGGCCTTCCCATTCGCCTGGCAGGAGCACAGCATAACATACTTAGGGATACAGCTCCCCAGAGAACTGAATAGGCTCTTTCAACTAAACTACACCCCCCTGGGGTCCCAGCTGAAGAAAGACCTAGAAATCTGGAATAGGTTAAAATTGTCTTGGTTTGGTAGAATAGCAGTCCTGAAAATGAATGTTCTGCCCAGGATTCTGTACCTCCTCCAATGTCTCCCGGTAAAAATACCCCCACAGTTTATTAAAACTCTGAATAAGGCTTTTAGGGAGTTTGTGTGGCACAGGACACCTGCCAGGATTAAGAGAGAGATTTTGATTGGTAGCAGGGGGAGAGGTGGTGCAGGCCTCCCCTGTATTGAAAGTTATGTCAGAGCGGTCCACCTAGGCCGGTTCCTGGACTGGCATCTTAATCATTCCCAGAAAGACTGGGTCAGAGTAGAGGATGAGGTGGGCAAACAGAAAATGAAGGACCTCTGCTTCTTAGCAAAGAGAGATGTCCAGGACATTGTTGAGACTCATCCGTTGATAGGGGAGACGTTGCGGAGGGTTAGACAATTGGGGAAACAGCATCCGGACCTGCTTTCAATACCGGGCCCGTTAACCCCGATTAAGCGCAACCCAGCTTTCCCCCCAGGAATGGAGGGTGGTTTTTTGGCACAGTGTAGCAAGATGCAGGATCCCAGGGTCTACAGTCTTTATGATAAAGGTAGATTTCTGGATAGAGGGGATCTACAGGAAAACTGGGGGGGGGCGATTCCCACCTTCTCGTACTTCCAAATGCGCCACTTTGCTGGAAGTGGAGAACTCAAGAGAATAGGAGAGAGAACCCTATCAGCAGTGGAGAGAGCATGCCTAGGGGACGGTCCAACTGATCACCTATTGTCATGGGCTTATTCTGTGATAGGGGAGGCAAGGCCAGCAGCCAGGAGACCATGGGAAGATAGGTGGCATAAAGACCTGGAAGTGGAGCTTACACCGGATGAATGGGAAGCGATCTACAAGGGGCTGCATAAAGGGGTGGCTAATAGCTCCCTACAGGAAACTAACTATAAAATCGCCACTCGATGGTATAGAACTCCTGCAGGTCTCCATAGGATATTCCCAGAGGTCTCAGATCAATGCTGGAGATGTGGCTCTCGGGGGGCCACGTTTATTCATGTATGGTGGTCATGCCCTAAAATTGCTATCTTCTGGGAGAATGTGCATGAGGTCACAGGGAAGATTTTGGGTGATTCCTTGGAGTGGGGTCCAGCCGGATATTTACTGAATTGGTCGGCTGATGGGAAGGGGATAGGAGGAGTGAGTCCACTAGGGATCCACCTTATGAATGCTGCTAGAGTCCTGATCCCCAGGAATTGGAAAACTGAGAGAACTCCTTCGCTTAGGGACTGGTTCAGCCAGGTGGACCACATAGAGGAGATGGAGGAGATTCTCTTGACAAAACAGGATAGATTGGAACACTTTAGAAAGACATGGACCATCTGGGATATATTCAAGAACTCTGAGGCTTATAGGGAGGCTGTTGGACCTTGACATGGTGATCTGTGCCATGGGCGGGATGGCACACTGAGTTCCTGGGGGACCTGAGACTCTTGAGCTTGGGGAGATGTATGGGGGAGATCGCAGAGGCTCTGCAGATCAATAGGGACTAGCCTGGTTGGATGAATTGACCTGCAGCTCATGAAGAGAGTAGTGTTGACGCGGAAATTTAGGAGGTGGGTGCTAGTTCTCCCTCCCCCCCCCCCTTCTTCTTCTTCCTCTTTCTATCCCTACCCACTCCCAATCTATCTAGGTCTATCTTTCCTTCACTCACCCGTTTTTGCTGACTTCTGGCGCTCCCCCTCCCCCTCCTCCTCTCCCTTGCCCAGTGTCCCTCTGCCACCTAAAAGATCATCGGACACCTCTGTGTTGTTGGCTTGGGGGTTCCGGTGTTCTTTCTTTACCCCTTTCATATCCCCTACCCACTGCTAAGTTACGGGCTCTTCTCTCCCCTCCTCCTCGGGCACCGGCCCAGTCCACGGACTGGGCGGGGGGAACAGGACACAGTAGCCAATGGAAGTCGATTGGCATTACAGAACGCCTAGGAATTGAGCATTATTTGCAGATGTGGAGTTATGGCAACAGCGAGCCCCGGACCGATAATGTGAATAGTAAGGGGGCTCTCCCCCTCCACCTAACAGGGGACAAGTAATGTAATGCATACTTGCAGTGTACTCGCCTTAGAACAAGATTACCTGTAAATCTGTCAATGCTGTATTTTTGTATATGACATTGTATACTAGAGATGGGTGGCTGCTGTGTCCTACACAGGAGGGCATTGGCCGCACGACATGGGTTATAAGTACTAAGCTGTTTACTTTACGATGTATGCTTCCCCTTGCTCTTTCTGTCTTTCGCCTGATTGGGCGCTTTGTTCAACATGATAACTTTAATAAATAAAGTTTGTTTAAAAAAAAAAAACGGCCCGGGAATTTTCTGGTCACACAGGTCCTGCTATACTGTGTCTGGCCCTAGCCCAGGCCCTTTCATATCTGCGATTGGCGATTTTAATTGCATCCTAAAAGTCCTGCATTTAGCTATTTTGCGACAGTAATCGCAAGCATTAGAGCTTGTTGATCACTGTTCTAATGCAATCGCATGTGTGCTAGTGATTTAAATCGCTAGCACTTTGCAATTGCAGCACTGTACATATAGGTATATATATATAAAAAAAATATATATATATATATATATATTATATATATATATGTGCCACAGCCCTGTCATTTTGCTGCTATCAACTCCTCCTGGCCCCACTATGGGGACCAGGAAGCGGATTATGCTGAGCCATGGCTAGGAGTCATGAGGGAGCAAGGCTCTCTTATTGACTGGATGCAGAAGGAACAGATGACTGCTCAGTATATTCCCTACTCGCTGCAGACAGCTAAGAGGGTCCACTCGGGTACACTTTTACTTTAAATATCTAACCCTAATTCTCTGTTTACCCCATTTCTCCTGTCATTACATTTCTTCTGCCAGCTCTTTTTCTTTCATTTCCCCTCCTTTGCTTTACCCAGGTTAAGAGGTGCCCTGTGTAAAACTTCAGGATGGCACACAAACACACATATTCACACAAAATAACTACAGAGAAAGAGAGTAGATATGAAAAGATGTATTAAAGGGTACCAACCTTCGATACCCTTTCAGGTTGGCATGTCTATTTGGGATGCCTTGCTAGTTTAAAAAAACAGTTTTTGGGCAGCTAACTTACCTCACTCCTGGGTCTCTAGTGTGTTTGGTTGTATTTATATGCCCTCCAGCTGTACACACGCTGCCACTAACCCATGACAGCAGGGTGATCACATGCTGAATGGTGCTGAGGATGCCACACAATCATTTCCGGCTGTGGAATCAGCTGCCCCCAGAACTCTGACATAAAAAGGTTGGTTAGAAGAGCTATTTGTTATTTTATAACCTAGCCGGGCATCCCAAATATGCCTAATGCACCCTTAGAGAGTGGTTGTCTGGTACAGATGGTATTGTCAGAATGGTGTAGGATAAAAAGCCGAGGTCAGGGAGATCATGGAAAACTGAAGGAAATGGGGATAATGTGAAAGAGATAAAAGGGAGGAGAGAAAATTGGAAAAAAATAAATGGCGTGAGCATGGAAAAGAGAGAGAGAGAAAGGAATGTAAAAAAAGAAAACAAACAAGGACATTTTATATGGAGAGACAAAAAAGAAAGAGGCAATGTGAATTGGAAGAAACACTGAGGAAATGTGGAAAAGAGAAAATGTTGGAGGGAATATGGAAAAGTGAAGAGTGAAGGAATGTGGTGAAAAGTAAAATGGGTGAAAAATACAAAAAGGGAGCAAGAGTGAGGGAATATGTAATAGCGAAAGACATGGAGTATGCAAAGGGGAGGTAGGAGGTAAAGAATATGGGAAAAAAACAAAAGATGGAGGAAATATGAAAAAGAGAGAAAGATGTTGGGAATGTGGAGACGAGAGGGAGGAGGGGCAGAGTGCTGAGAATAGGAGAGGCAGAAAATGTGAAGAAAGGTGAAAAAGAGGACAGAGGCAAAACAGAATGAAAGCCTTGCAGTACATTTAAGTGTGTTTCTACATTACACAAACATTTAGTGGATGCTGCATTTGTGACCACACGCCTACCTTAAAGTGGACCAAAACTAACCATGGCGTCTAAGAGACTCCAGGGCTGGCTGATTTCCTCTCCCTGACCCTTATGAACTGGGGTGCCCTGTTGTGTGAAACTCTGCCATTCACCTGGAATTCTTACTGGTCCGATGAGCCCTCAAATCATGTGCGGCCGGAGGCAGCATCACTCACATCCTCTTTTTGCTGTGTGCGGCCATGCCTGCCACAACTGAATGGCTATGCATAGGCAGGATGGGTTTCACACAGCTGGGCATCCCAAACCGAGAAAACTCACATTTTTCTGGTGATCCCATGATGCCTGCACAGAGAGCAACTGGCATCCCTGGCTGCCCCCTCACCAGCATGACCAGCATCTAAATGGGCAGCAGAGCCAAAGGTGAGCAGCCAATGGGATGTCGGTCTTGATGACACATGCTCCATGGAAATGTGGAATAAGGTAAAACAAATCTGGCAGAACTGGGGGCTTCACAAAAGGGCTTATCCAAAATCAGGGGACTTCAGTAAAGCACAAAACAATGTTCGTGCCCCCCCCCCCCCCCCCAAACTGAGAGCAGTGCCCCATGCTGTTGTACGTTTTGGTAGACATCAGTAGCTAAATGGCTAATAAAACTTCTCTCTATCTCTCTCTCTCTCCCTTACTCCCACCTGGTGCTGTGTCCCGGCAGCCTTTATCTTTCTCTTTCATGGTAAACAAGCAGCCGTCAGCCCCTCCATTCACATCCTCGATGAGCAGCACTGCTGGGAATGACGTCATTTTCTCCCAACCACCCCTGCGCTGCTGTCAGGCACTGAATGGCTGGGCCGACGGCTGTTGACTTACTATGAAGGATAAAGATACAGGCTGCCAGGACGCAGCCCGAGGTGCGATTTAGAAAGATAGAGAGACATTTTATTAATCATTGAGCTACTGATGTGCGGCCCCTGACAACCCTGCATGTTGCTGCCTGGCCGCTCAAAAAACACTGAACTCAAGCAGCCGGCATACTGACTGCTGCATCAGCATGACTTCACATTGTGGAAGTGCGGGACAGGCGCGGCCCACCGGGATTTTGCCCGGTTTTCCCGATGGCCAGCCCGCCCCTGTCGGCGGGGGCACACTTTCTATTAAAGGGTAGTGAGGGATGCGGTTACCAGCTTGGATCCACTCGCCTTAGATGAGCTCTTGGACGAAAGGGTCAGAGTGGATCCAAGCACTGACTAGATGAGAGGCTGCGCATGCACCATTGGACCGAGGAAGGGTGAGTAAGATCGGGCGACCTGGGGGTTCTCACACAGTGGGGCATCCCTGATTCGGGTGCCTGGGGGGCAAACACCAAAACCCAGGATAGTCAAAATCCTTTTGGTCCACTTCAATAGCTAAACTATAATAGATAAACTAGTAATATATCTCCTTAATGGGGGGGGGGGGCAGGGGGGTTACAGGCAACAGTAAAGCATTTAAAGGGTTCCTATACCTTTCATGCTATACCGGCATCTAAAATAATAATTGTGCTGGGCTTAATTTGTAATGTATTACATGGGTGTTGTAAAGGGGTCCGGCTAACTTGCATGGGGTGCCCGTGTATGTATAGGTCCAGCCTCTGGTGAATCAGGATTGTGGCATAACCTACATTATAAAGACAGGAAAGCACTTCAGGCAGCTTTGTGAAAAGGTGACTGAAAAGCATACGTCAGGAGATGGAGAGGAGAAGATTTCCACATCACTGAATATCACTTGGAGGACATTTACATTTCAGAGATGGAAATTGTAAGGAATATCTGTAAATCTTCTGTCCACCGAGAAACCTGTCAGGCTTCTGAAGTTACAAGCCTCGGTATCTGAGGCTGGACTATACCTACAACTAGGGATGAGCGAATCGATCCGGACGAACCCGAATTCGTTCCGAATTTCAGCGATTCGATCGATCGAAGTTTTCCTTTAAACTCCATTTATTTCAATTACAGGCATTCTAAAATGGTGGAAGCACATGTCCGGACATGTTCCCTGGGGCAAGGTATCATGGGAAAGTCACATGCAGCCTATCAGCAGCCAGGAAGCCCGGTGACGTCACCGTGCTATATAAACGGTGGCCATCTTCCTTGTGCACAGTTCAGCGTTCTATTGCGGCCAGAGCACAGCTTGTTACACACACGGACAGAGTTAGATAGAGGTAGGGAGAGTCAGAGAGACCGACAGAGAGGCAGAAAGAGAGGTAGACAGAGCCAGGGAAAGAAAGTGAAAGATAGGGAAAAACCGGAACCATCCAGGCAGGGACAGCATTGAAGTGACAGGGAAATTTTTTTTTTATTTCCATTAGCCAGATCAGTTTTCAATTCAATTTCAGTTCTTTGTGCTGTAAACCTACCTTTCCACTGTGCATCCTATCAATGCAGTGGCAAATTCATCTGTTACACACAAGCATTTCTCATAACTGGATTAGTTTTAATTTAATTTAAATCTTTTTTTGTCTGCTTTAAATACACCATCCCACATGGGCATCCCAAACCAGCACATGTCACCCTATCTGTTATACTAAATAAGTGTTGTTCGGCCTCATTTTAATTAAGCTATTGCATTTTGAATTGGTTTTTGTCTGGTTTAAATACACCAGCCCACATGGGCATCCCAAACCAGCACATGTCCCCCTATCTGTTATACTAAATAAGCGTTGTTCAGCCTCATTTTAATTAAGCTATTGCATTTTGAATTGGTTTTTGTCTGGTTTAAATACACCAGCCCACATGGGCATCCCAAACCAGCACATGTCACCCTATCTATTATACTAAATAAGCGTTGTTCATCCTCAGCTTAATCAAGCTATTGCATTTTGAATTGTTTTTTGTCCTGCTGTCAAAAAAACACCAGGCCGCAGGGTATCCCAAACCTGCACGTTGCACCCTATCTGTTATACTAAATAAGCTTGTTCAGCCTCAGCTTAATCAAGCTATTGCACTTTGAATTGGTTTTTGGTCTGCTGCCAAAACACTAGGCCGCAGGGTATCCCAAACCTGCATGTAGCACCCTATCTGTTATACTAAATACGCTTGTTCATCCTCAGCTTAATCAAGCTATTGCATTTTGAATTGGTTTTTGTCCGGCTTTTAAAAAAAACACCAGGCCGCAGGGTATCCCAAACCTGCACGTAGCACCCTATCTGTTATACTAAATACGCTTGTTCATCCTCAGCTTAATCAAGCTATTGCATTTTGAATTGGTTTTTGTCCTGCTGCCAAAACACTAGGCCGCAGGGTATCCCAAACCTGCAAGTAGAACCCTATCTATTATACTAAATACTCTTGTTCATCCTCAGCTTGATCAAGCTATCGCATTTTGAATTGTTTTTTGTCCTGCTGCCAAAACACTAGGCTGCAGGGTATCCCAAACCTGCACGTAGCACCCTATCTGTTATACTAAATACGCTTGTTCATCCTCAGCTTAATCAAGCTATTGCATTTTGAATAGTTTTTTGTCCTGCTGTCAAAAAAACACCAGGCCACAGGGTATCCCAAACCTGCACGTTGCACCCTATCTGTTATACTAAATTCGCTTGTTCATCCTCAGCTTAATCAAGCTATCGCATTTTGAATTGGTTTTTGGTCTGCTGCCAAAACACTAGGCCGCAGGGTATCCCAAACCTGCACGTAGCACCCTATCTGTTATACTAAATACCCTTGTTCATCCTCAGCTTAATCAAGCTATCGCATTTTGAATTGTTTTTTGTCCTGCTTTAAAAAAAAAACACCAGGCCGCAGGGTATCCCAAACCTGCACGTAGCACCCTATCTGTTATACTAAATACGCTTGTTCATCCTCAGCTTAATCAAGCTTTTGCATTTTGAATTGGTTTTTGGTCTGCTGCCAAAACACTAGGCCGCAGGGTATCCCAAACCTGCACGTAGCACCCTATCTGTTATACTAAATACGCTTGTTCATCCTCAGCTTAATCAAGCTATCGCATTTCGAATTGGTTTTTGTCCTGCTGCCAAAACACTAGGCCGCAGGGTATCCCAAACCTGCACGTAGCACCCTATCTGTTATACTAAATACGCTTGTTCATCCTCAGCTTAATCAAGCTATTGCATTTTGAATTGTTTTTTGTCCTGCTTTTAAAAAAAACACCAGGCCGCAGGGTATCCCAAACCTGCACATAGCACCCTACCTGTTATACTAAATACTCTTGTTCATCCTCAGCTTAATCAAGCTATTGCATTTTGAATTGGTTTTTTGTCTGCTGCCAAAACAGTAGGCCGCAGGGTATCCCAAACCTGCACGTAGCACCCTATCTGTTTTACTAAATACGCTTGTTCATCCTCAGCTTAATCAAGCTATTGCATTTTGAATTGGTTTTTGTCCTGCTTTCAAAACACTAGGCCGCATGGTATCCCATATTGCCAATTTTCATATTATCTGGTGCAGAGAAGCAGTTCCTCACTTTATTTAGCTTCTGCTTTTTAAAGTAAACACATTTTTTTAACGTACCTATTGCGCATTTCAAATACATAAAAATGTCAGGCAGACAAGTGCCAGGATGTTCAAAGAGGAGTGGCAGAGTGGCCAAGATTCAGCAGGCAGAGGTCGCAGCAGACTAGGGGCGAGTGGCAGCAGGAGTCACGGTGAGAGACCTGATCTGCCTGTATCTGCTAGCGGTCGTGTCTCCACCAGTAACGCATCTGCCGTGGTAGATTGGTTAACACGGTCATCCACATCATCACAAGTTACATCTGAGCCCCCCAGTCTAGGGTCGATAGGTTCCTCTGACACAACCCTGAGTTGGCGTGTCCCGAGAGCAGTCCCTGACCTCCCATTGCCTCTGTCCTACGTCGTTCCCTCCCCCAGCGACGTATCCTATGCTTTGGGTTCAGCTCCACTCTTTAGTGAGGAGGATGATCAGATAGAGGACAGTCAGCAGCTACTGCCCAGCCAAGAAATGGAGGTGGCTTCTTGCGATAGCTTGATTAAGCTGAGGATGAACAAGCGCATCTAGTATAACAGATAGGGTGCTACGTGCAGGTTTGGGATACCCTGCGGCCTAGTGTTTTGGCAGCGAACTCCAGTGTCTCTTTCAAGCTATGTTTGGGCTCCTGCTCCTGCTGCTTGCAACTCCAGGGTGTGATTCATCCAATTTTTGGCCTCCTGCAGCCAACTCCAGTGTCTCTTTAAAGCAATGTTTGTGCTCCTGCTGCTGCTTGCAACTCCAGGGTGTGATTCATCCAATTTTTGGCCTCCTGCAGCCAACTCCAGTGTCTCTTTAAAGCAATGTTGGGCTTCTGCAGCTGCTGCTGCTGCTGCTGCTGCTTGCAACTCCAGGGTGTGATTCAGCTAATTTTTGGGCTCCTGCTGCTGCCAGCTCCAGGGTGTGTTTTTCAGGCACTATAGGGGCCCCTCATAGTGATGCCACTTCAGCTCTCTGCAATTATGCCGCTCTGCGATTCTATTAGCGATGCCTCTGATCTGCATGTGATAATTATTTACAGTATAATTTCACTAACCCAGCACGCATCCTATGCGTGTTACAGCAAGGCAGAATGGTTTACAACCCTATTGAGGCTCTAGGAGGCTCAGAAATAGCCTTTTTTAATAGCGATTTGTCGTGAATAAATTCAGGTCGAATCAATTTTTGACAGAAAATTCGGTGAATCAGTCAAATCAAATTTTTCAAAAGTTCGCTCATCTCTACCTACAACTAGGCCTGATGTGTCACCAGTCAAAGGTTCTGGAGAGAAATGGCTGAAAAACACTTAAAGTGGACCAACACCCAGGATTTTCACTATCCTGGGTTTTGATCCACTTCGGTGGGGCACCCCGATCGGGGGTGCCCCGCTGTGTGAAACTCCCCAGAACGCCCGGAAACACCTCACCACGCTCCTACGCGGGCGCTCGTCCAATCAGACGCTCAGAGCCACTGTGGTATGCACGTACAAGCGGTGTCCAACCACAGCGGCTCTGAGCGCTGGAGGACGCGTCTCACGCTTCCCTCTAACAGGGAGCGTGCCCGCGCCGGCCATTCACAAACGGCCAGCGCGGGTGCGTGCCCTGCTAGACGGAAGCGCGAGACGCGGCCCGCGCATGCGCCGTTGGAACGGGGTTAAGGTAAGGTTTCTGGGCTTCCTGGGGGGTTTCACCCTGTGGGACATCCCGATTTCGGATGCCCCGCAGGGAGGGATCTGATCGGCCTGGGAATCCTATAGATTCCCGGGCCGATCCCCCCTGGGTGTTGGTCCACTTTAAAGTAGGAACCAGAAAGTGTAGTGAAAGAAAGTGACATTATAGAATAATAAAGATTGGATACATCCAAGGCCAGGGGTGGATTGGTCATAGGGAGAATACCCCATGGGTCGTACATCTTGGGGGCTGGCTGGGTTGGCACCCCCTCAAATCCTGTGCTGAAAATCACTTGGTCCTCTTCTAACACCACCCTTTAGTTTCCTGCCTTCCCAAAACCCTCACCCCATACCTGTCCAATTGTGCCCCTCAACCAAGAAACCCCAGCCCTTGTTTGCCCCTGCAATGCTTATAGCCCCAGTATCATCTGGCCCTCTGCCAAACTTTATCATCAGCTGATAAATGGATTCTATAGGGCTGATTTACCATTATACAAGATTTTCAAGCAGGAATTCTCGCTCTTTTGCATGATTCAGGGACACATGCAAGACAAACCTGCATGTGTGAGAAGCATACAAGAAAGCTGTGAAAGGATCCTCACTTCCATACAAGATTGCAAAGAGAACATACGCGATTACAACTCACATGAGAGTTTACTGAATCACTGTCAGCAAGTTGTAAAAGATTTAATTGATAAAAGCCATGATGCTATAGCCTGCATGATCACTGAAAATGACAGCCAGTGTGTGTGTGTGTGTGTGTGTGTGTGTGTGTGTGTGTGTGTGTGTGTATTTTTTTTTACTATACTATTACATTTAGTGCTCCCCCCAATAGCCAACTAACTTGGGCACCAGGCATAAGGGCTGGTAACCAAGGCCCCTCACCCTGCTGGTACACCAGCCCTTATGCCCTTAAGTATGGGTTTGGGGCTCCATACCAATGGGCAACAGGATCTTCTGCACCCCTGTGGTCCAGCAAAAAGAAAGTTAGGATGTGCTCATCCAGTCAATATATAGCAGTCAAGCGGTGCTAGAGAGGTGTGACCACACACTAAGCAAAAAAGAAAGTTAACCCTCTGAACACTCATACTATTGAAAAACCTAGCTAACACTTGTTAAGAACATGGACAGTTAGTTAACATAGATTGCAATGAATGTAAAAGCGAGGTAGCCGCGTCAAGGCCGTCCAATTTGTACCCCGTCCCTAACATTACTAAGGCCCTTATTTAACAAGGGATAGCACCAGGTAGCGAATGGTGAGCGAACGGTAATGGCGGTCACCGCCACGAGAACGCCGGCACCCCTCCGCAATCACACATTTATCAAGCCGATCCTGCTTAGCGACTGACAGAGCGCCAGATAGCGAATCATTCATCATTAATCCCAGCTTCACCACACAGCGACAGCGAGCGACCTTGAACAGCGACAGGTATGACCTCTCGCTAACTGGCGCTCTCCAATGCATTTCAATGGAGCAATCTTTAAATATTCTTAATTAATTGCTATTTTTTTTTTTTAAATGTCAAAAATTCTGTGACCACTTCTGCAATGTTAGATTTTTTTTTAAGGTAAAAAAAAAAATTGTGCATATTACAAAATGTTTTGAAAAACTTGTTTTTTTTTCCCCAAAAATATGGTTGTTTGGGGGTTAAAAAACTACTTTTAAACAAGCATTTCACAGCGCGAGAATTTTTTGAGCGTGATTTGTTAATGAATATGCTGGGAGCCGTTCGCTATGGCCATTCGCTGTCATGCGCTCCCATACAGCGCGGAACCTGTCAAACAGCGACTCCTAACCCCGTATTCAACATTAAAGCACACCGACTGAGTCGCTGTCAACAGCCGAACAACGGGCAAGCACAGCTAATACTAGCGTGCGCTGTGAAAATACCGCTACTGTCGCTCATCTGTCGCTACCTGGCGCTATTAATGAATCGGCCTCCCCGTTTAAAAGTTTGTGCAGACATTGCTACTTCTTTACTTGTGTGTGCACAAGCAATGCAATACATGAATCAGCCTGTCTAATGACATTGCAATAACTTTACTTGCTTGCACAGAATGAAAAATGCTTTACTTGCCTGCACAGTGTTACAGTTCAAAAAGGGGGTATTTCAGGTAGAGGCCAATTTGACTCCCTGTTACATTGGGAGAGCTACAATCCAGCAGATCTGGCCACTGACCTGCAAATGCAACAGCAAATAGTATGAGTGTGCAGAGGGTTAACACTCAATAGTATGAGTGTGCAGAGGGTTAACTTTCTTTTTTGCACCCCTGTGGTCCAAAATGGGGGTGGGGATAATCAGACGGAGTACTGCCAGATTACCCGCCAATGCTGGCAGGTGACAGAGCAGCCTCTACCCTGTTAACCAATTATAGGGGTTGCCTGGACCCCTTACCAGTTCACCCCAAATAATAATAAAAAAAAAACACACACGCAAAATAAATCATCTTGTCTAGAGATGTTATCGGAGCTCTTGCAGCGAAATTTCTCTCCCAAAAAATATTGCTACAGAAAAATGGTCTGCTGAATCAGTAGAGGTGCGAGAATATGTTTTTCTTGCCAAAAAAAATGGCCTGGAGCTAAATTAAGCCTATTAACTGGGCTGGGAAGCACAGTGGGGATGGGCTCAGCAACTCATGGCTATGTCAGGCTGGGAGAGCCAATAAATTCCCAGGCTGATTTTTGGCCTTAGTTGTCTTCTAGCCAAGGAAATGCAATCAATATACAGTGTTCAGGTCAAGTTAATACACATAATCAAGTAAGCATACAATAAAATAGAAAAACACTTAAATCTCAGGTTAGATCAATGTTACTTCAACATAGAAAGGGTATCCGACAACAGTCACAGACAACAATGGGGTTAACCGAGGCGAAGCTCCCTTTGGGAGTGCCACACAACTACTTCTGGGTTTCTGTGTAGTGAACTTGGCATGAGCTTTCTGAACAAAGTTTCTAATTTGTTTAATTTCCTCTACTTGATATGGGATAGTTCTACAACTGAGCTACAGAATAAAGAGGTGCAGAGTGAGGGATGCCCAAGGGTGCACTTATTTATACCTCACTTTCAGAACCTTTTCATCACAGATGCTGGAGATTTTCTTGAAAAGAATCAGCACTTTCCTGTGGTGATTTGGAAAGTTTACTCTAAGCCAGTGGTTCCCAACCATTTTTCTTCAAGTATCACTTTACATTTTCTGATTTATATCAAGTACCACGTAAGTCTTGTCAGCCACCTAAAACCATAGTAAAAACACACAAAACAACCATGAATGAAACACTCAAAAAATGGCTACGTTAGATGGCAGCGGATCAGGCTGTGGGGTGCAGGTAAGTCTCCAGCCTTGCCAAGTGCCACCTGAGAGGATCTCGAGTACCACCAGTGGTACTAGTACCTCCTGTTGGGAACCCCTGCTCTAAGCTTACTGTGTAGCTAACCAAAACAGTCAACAGGAACTTGAGAAGCGTTGCAAAGTACTCCCAAACTAAGCCTTGCCTCACCAAATCATTTGGATAATTCCAGTGAACGAACATACATCTGCCATTTGAAATGAGACTTCTGATAATGAAATATCAGCCATTCGTGTTTAAAATGGTAACCACCACCAGATTCACCCTGTGTTACTCCACAATGGATTCCATTATTTGGGGCTAGGTGCAGTATGTGCCAGGAAAGCTAACAATGTTAATATGGTAAACTCGATGTTTGACTAGGGGGACCATACTAACTGAGTCCCTCTAGAGCTATAGGAAATGTCAAGGGTAATGGTTAGGGGACGAAAAAGGTCACCTATTAGTTAATAATAAGTAACAGCGCGATCGGAGCAATATTAAAAAGTACCTGGCAAATGGATTAAGAAGGTCCAAATAATGGAATCCATTGTGGAGTAACACAGGGTGAATCTGGTGGTGGTTACCATTTTAAACACGAATGTAGCCACCTTACATATGCATCTATTATGTTACTACCCCTGTAGCATACATGGAGGCGCATTTCTTCTAAGGGCATCATCCTTTGTTTATCTCAACCATCTCATTCAAATATTATTAGGAAGGTGACGAACCAGAATAGTATGCATAATCCTATTCAGCAATTTGAAGCGACTGCCCTTCACTCTCAAGTATTTTGTTGCATCCAGTTGGATGTCTCCACAATTAATAATGCTTATGTGCTACCACAATTGTTCTAAACGTGCTTTTTGCATATTATATTGTATTCTTACAGATGGAGTGTTAAGCAAAAACTGATTATGTTCCTAGCAGACACTGAGGAGCTGAGTATAGCGAAACTAGTCTGATCTGCAGGACAAGGTCACAAACTTGTTAGTCTGATCCTAGACAATGGAACCAATTTTTTGTACTGCAAACATTTTATATATATTGGTGTGATCAATAAAAATTATTTTAATATACTCCATGGATGCAAATAGATTACTGAGACGAGGTTAACTACAGTGAGCCCGGTTCATCCTTTCCAGGTGACTAGGGAGATGGTCTGCTATACCCTAGCACACATCTCATTACAAATTGGCCTAGAAACCTGTAAGGGTAGAATGAATGCATTAAAATACAACAGCCTGAGGTTTCGGGATAGACAACAGGAAACTAGATACGAACACGCAAACAAATGTGTCGCCTCCCTGGCGAGATCCCTACAGCCTAGATCAGCAATATCCTTTATCCCAGCTATCAAGGAAAGTGGCCACAAAGTTACGGACCCAGTTAAAGGTCTTCAAGTCCTTCTACGGCAAGCTATATAACCTCCAGCCTAACCTGAGTCAGGCGGCCACGGATGCACTAGAGGCAAATATTGCAAGCTACATTGCTGATATGCCCCTCCCTAGGATTTCGGGGGGCCGCCTCCGAGCTGGAGACCCCCTTCTCGGCCCTAGAAGTTCAGAAGGCCATCCAGGAAACTCCATCGGGAAAGAGCCCGGGGCCAGACAGCTTCACCCCAAGGTTTTATAAGACTCTGGCGGCACAGCTTTCCCCGCTTCTGGTGAAAGCGTTTAATCACATAGGGGACGTGCATGCATTCCTGTCACAAGCTCTGGAGGCCACAATAGCAGTGATTCCTAAACCAGGCAAGGATCCAATGGTTTGTGGAAGCTATAGGCCAATCTCACTGCTTAACATCGACCTAAAACTGTTCTCCAAATTGATAGCCTCCAGGCTACAGCCCTTAATACCAAAGTTAATACACTTGGACCAGGTGGGGTTTGTGCCGGGTCGGGAGGCACGAGATAACACAAACAAACTGCTTGATCTCATCGCGTATGTTAAGGACCAAGGAGTGCAGGCGTGTATTCTTTCCTGGGAAGCTGAGAAGGTGTTCGACAGGGTGAGCTGGCGCTTTCTCTGTGCCACCCTCACTCAAATCGGCCTGGGACCCAACCTTCTTTCTAAAATGATGGCGCTATACCAAAACCCAACAGCCAGAGTCGCAAATGGTACTCGCCCTTTGTCACCCCTGCTGTACATCTTGACAATGGAACATCTCGCGAATGCGATCCGAAACAACACGGACACCAAGGGTATCGAGTGTGGAGAGCACCAATATAAGATCTCGGTCTTCGCGGATGATTTACTTCTGCATTTGACAACTCCTCTGATATCATTCCCAGCGGTGTATAGAGAGTTTGAACGGTTTGGCGCCCTTTCTAACTTCCACATTAACTACTCAAAATCGGAAGCGATGAACCTTACCCTGTCCGAGCATGCAGTGGACAATCTTAAGAGCAATTTCCCCTTCAAGTGGCAGTCAAATTCGATAAAATACATAGGGGTGCAGATCCCCTCCGATCTGTGCAACCTATACGAACTAAACTTCAAAGAATTGAAAGCGAAGACTGCACAAGACCTGGCGAGGTACAATGGGAAATGTTACTCGTGGTTCGGCAGGATAAGTATCTTAAAGATGGATATCCTACCCCGATTTCTCTACCTCTTTCAAACAATCCCCATCCTCCTCCCGAGGCATTTCTTCAAGGCCCTGCAGACACAGTACTCTTAAGGACGACAGACTGGAAGTTTAGAGAGAAGGACAAGCTTTGGGTTAAGCTTGAGCAAGATCTTGCAGGATTTAACCCCCGCTCTCTGCCCTGGCTTTCCACACTTAGGGAGTAGGGGAGGAAGGTCCTTCCCTTCTTGACTCGACACTTTCTGGCATGCTGGAATAAAATTCAGAGGCAGTGTGGGCTAGTGCAGGACCCGGGCCCTCTTACCTCCCTATTCAACAACCCGGATTTCACGCCGGGGGTTACAGACCGCCCGCTTCTTGATCTGGAGAGCGTCGGTGGACGTGAGATCCTGCGATATTCTTACGAACAGGAGAATACCCACGCTGGCCAAGCTAAAGTCAAGGGAGCCGGGGCGCCATCTGTCATGGCTCCACCACAGGCAGCTTGAGGCATTCTTTTCTTCTGGGGACCGCCTTAGAAATGCATTGATTCCTCTGACGTCCTTTGAGGAACTATTTGTGCAGCCAGAACCGCCTGAGCATGCAATATCACAGTTTTACAGACTACTGGTTGAGGAGCGACACACCTCACCCTTGGAATTTTTGAGTACTGAAGCACTATACAGAGTGTGATCCCTTCCTTCTGTCCTTCCCTGTTCTATATATTGTTTCTCTGTTTTTATTGTATTTCTTGTACTGAAAATTTCAATAAAGTGAGATTAAACTAAAATACGACAGCCTGGTGCAGATTGCAAGAAGAACAAGCATTTGACCCTAATCTGAAGTTATCAAACCACAGTTTAAAAGCAACACTGTTGATGTCTCGGAGGGGGGTGGGGTATGGGCCTATATTGATGCAAACAGTTATTTGTCAGTGTCACTTCAAAATAAATAAGTCAGAAAGACGTCTCAAGGTGACAGTTAGAGGCTTCTTTGCATAGTACGCACCTATGCATTTCCAGGAAAAAGTGAGACAAATTATGCAAATGCACTGGGACAGAGCCTCTTTAAAAAATAAATAAAAGCTGAAAAACATACTGTGCATATATTTATATATATATATTTTTATAGGGGTTCAGCTTTGGTGAACTAATGTTCTTTGTGATGTTGATTGCCAAAAGTCAACTAGTAAAATCTGAAGAAATTACCATAAAAGCTTTCATCAAAATAATAACAATTGTTACAGTTTATTTTTACAGGCAGAATTTTGCCTTCTTTACTAATCATCAACCTATAAAATACAATCAACCTATAATAAATAATATGATACAATGCACTCAATAACAGGACTACCATCAATACTATATAAGCATCAGTTCTACATGGGGCCCTGGTAAAGCACCCTCTGCCCAAGATGGGGCCCAAGATGACTCATAGAAAAGTCATTGTGGAACAAGACTACACGCAAGGATTGTCAGGCCACAGTTCGTCCCCAACGATGACCCAACTTAGCTTGACGACTCAAAGAACCTTGATTTCAGACGCAGGAACAACCGTCCATCATGCTGCCACCATACACCCTCCAGAACACACCTATGCCTGCTGCTGGTGCTGAGATCTGTTCCTGCCTATGGAATGTAATATTTGTTAACTGACTGGTAAACTGCACGCAACCAGATTGCCAGTCACCCGCTGTACCCGCTGCATGGCCACACATAATGCAAACTCCCACACATTAGTAGCAGTAAAAGTAAAAATTACAAAAACATGATATACTTTACAGAAAAAAAACTTTACCGTTGAGCATTAGAGGGCGTCCCAGTTGGTGGGGGCAATCATTTTCTTTGCTAAGCAACAAGAACTTTTCTTTGCTCAGCAGAAAATCGCCAGACTCTAGATTACCCAGAATTTGGCTAATTGGCCTAATTTAGAGAGGCAGGGACATGAGCCCACCTCTTCTCCTCTTTTTCAATTATTTTTTACGGGTTGGTGTACAGCAACGTTCTCCAACCCTTTCTTCGAGGGCTAGCAACATGTCATGTTTTGTGTACCTACAAATAGTTGGCTCTATAGGTCTGCCTGAGCAGTAATTTCCTCACCTGTACATCTGTGTGGTGGCTTTCGAGGACAGGGTTGGGGAACACTGGTGTACAGGAAGTTTTAGTACCTGAAGTAACCATGTGTTTTCTCGACAAAGGTCAGATGGTCAGGCTCTAACATGATGTATCTGGCCTAATGTTTTAGCTGATCTATAGCTGTTCCCCCACACATAAAACATGCAAGCTTTGTATTGACATGTATTTGAAATTAATGTGATCACATAAAAAAAAACCTTCATCTCTCTGGGACTGTTATTTCAGATTTTATTAGAGATTAACCAAATCCCTTTTAGATTTTTTTAATTGCTTAAAATCATGCAGATCGTGTGGTGCGAGCATTTTTAGAGCTAGTTTTGCCCCCCAGATGGTAAGTATGGGTAGGGAATATTTGTTCTACTCTACTTTCCTTATACCTTGGCCTCCTGTATGTTAATGACTAGGTGTGAACCATTAAGCTAAGGGAATTGTCTTTTAAAACCGGACGAAACATGGGTATTTTATGAAACATGGGTATTGTTCTGTTTTTGGGGAAGGAGTCATCCCAATTGCCATGTTCACACCAGCACAATGTGCATGTGCTAATGATTTCCTATGGAAAATGCAATTGATGACTATTCAGTCCTATGGACTATACAAGGAACATCTCTGCAAAAACTTTGCTGCCGACGGCAATCACTTCGCTATTGCAACACAGATTCATGGGGAGGGCAGAAACGCAGGCACAAATGCGTGACAAATGAACTGCCAACTTCACTGACTAACAGGCTTATTTTATTCCTAAAACACATGTTTTTTTAGCAATGAAAGTATGAGCTGCAAGTCTTTTTTTCGTAATTTTCCCTTTTTGTTTGTTTTTTTAATGACAAATCTCAAAATGTTTAATGCTAAAAACACCAAAAAGGTGGACATTAGGCCCCAAAAATTAAGATAAAAACACAAAAAAACAAAAATACAACACCTAAAAATTAGGAGAAAAAAAAGCACCTATAAATAAATGACACCTAAATATTTCTCCCCTTTCTTTACTGTTTACCGATTGCGAATTTGTCTCTCCAGCTTCTGTGTTTTAGGGGAATCTCTATTCTCCAATGTGGAGTGTATTCCCTGTCACATGACATAGTCACCTATCCGGGAATATACTCTGATTTGGAGAATAGACATTCCCCTAAAACACAGAAGCTGGAGAGACAATTTCGAAAAAGTTAAAGAACGGGGAGAATCATGGGCGGCCATGGGGACCAGTTGAGGGCTTAAGCAGACAAATGCACATGGGCCAGAGCCATTTGCGCTTCAAAACAACAGAATTTAAGGCGGAAGGCATCAGAAGAGAAATTTTGCACTCGTTCCAATGCAAGCGTGCGTCATGAATCGTACTTCAGGCGCAGGCGGAATCGATTGCACTTGGTTTTGGGTTTTTTTTTTGCAGCGACTACGAATCGACCCTTCTGTATCTTATCTGTAAAATACCCCATTGCAGGTACAAGTGATTTTTTAGGAAAAATTTAAACACACTTTATTTTGCACTTTCTTGTGTGTTTAATGGAATTAAATAGGTCACACAAATGAAGGTTGCAATTCACACCACAAGGCGTACCCAAAGTGCACCCAGCTTCACCATATAATTAGCATAATCCCAGTTTATCTTTTAATTGCCATGATATGTATGGGCGGTGCACGTGTGAGTGTGAGAGTGTAGTCCAGGTTATCTGGCGGGGGCCCCCTTTTCCTTGTATAATTGTGTTTTTAATGTGCAATTGCGGTTTTAATTGTCCTTTGTACATGTTTTGTTATGTGCCATAATTGTGTCATTAAATAGTGAGTTCTTTTGGCTAATTTGCCTGTTCTTTATTGGCCAGCCCAGCATTTAACCACAGTCCTTTTTATGTTTTTTTGTATCCATGATATATTCCCCCTAGTGTTAAAAAATACAGAAGATCAGTTTGGGCTTTAGAGGACCTTGATCTGCTCTGGATCTCCAAGATTGAACTTGTATTTACTAAAATAGCAACTGTGGGTTCAAGTGTCCTTTTATATTTGATTGTGCTTTTGTATTTTGTTAGTTCTTCTTTCATTTCAGTGGCTTGGTGGAAAGGGATGCTCAGCAGCGTGGGCGGCACAGTCAGCGTGGAGGAATAATAGCATTCTACTCGCCGGGTAAAATGCAGTTTAGTTGATAAATTTCGCCTGATGACGGTAAGCAGCTGCTGTTCCAGCAATGCATTGCTAAATACACTGTATAATAGATCACATTTAAAACAGATCTCATTAAACGGATTTGTACTCAAGCGAATGGAAGCATAAATATGCACTTAATAGTGCGATGACAAGTAAACCTTGCAGGAGTGGAAAAAGCCAACATTATTTGCCTGTAAAATGCAAACTAACTTTGGTAGTGTTGTATATTACTAAAGTGCTACTGAACCTTAAATAGACTGTCAGACTGAGAGCTGGAATAAAGAGCTTCCACTAAAATATCCACCTAAAGTACCCCTCTTTCCAGTACTACCAGGATCCGCCAGTTCCAAAACTGGTGTCAGCCATAAGCTCTCCTACTTCACCAGCAGGACTACCATTATGCTGGTTGGACTGAAACTTAGGGGGTTATTCATCAAGCCATAGCGCCAGGTAGCGACTGTCAGCGTCAGGTAGCGAACGGTGACCATCGGGCGCTGTACACAATACCACATTTATGAAGGCGATTCTGGTGAGCGACTCTAACAGTGGTTAGCTAACGCCTGGTATTACCTGTCGCTACCTGTCGCTCTCCCATTTTTTTTTATTTTTTTATCAAATCATTTGGGTTGATTCAAAGAAACATGTAACAGCTTGGATTTGGCTCACGATCATCCTATTTTTCACGTCCGCTCGTGCGTTCGTATGAACTTGCGAGTGATTCAATAAGCAAATACGTTTCTATCCTAAAAGATACGTCCGTTCGTATGATATCTCCCGAACTTGCCTCAGTCAGTTGCCAATCGTAAAAATCACGTTCATGTGCTCACCTGTTGCGGCGGCAGCCTGTTTTTTCGGCTGCTTCCATCGTCAACCTCTTCCAATTACTTGCGTTTGCCTCTGGTTTTCATTGGTTTTTGGCCTCTTAGATTCGTGCGTTCGTATGTTTATAAGATCTTGCGCATGCGCACCCTCAACCAGAAACTTACCTAAACCCCGTAGCGCTTGCATCCAACTTCATTTCTCGGTCCCTCAAACTTACCTAAACCCTTTAGCGGCTGCATCCAACTTCATTTCTCGGTCCCTCAAACTTACCTAAACCCTTTAGCGGCTGCATCCAACTTCATTTCTCGGTCCCTCAAACTTACCTAAACCCCTTAGCGCTTGCATCCAACTTCATTTCTCGGTCCCTCAAACTTACCTAAACCCCTTAGCGCTTGCATCCAACTTCATTTCTCGGTCCCTCAAACTTACCTAAACCCTTTAGCGGCTGCATCCAACTTCATTTCTCGGTCCCTCAAACTTACCTAAACCCTTTAGCGGCTGCATCCAACTTCATTTCTCGGTCCCTCAAACTTACCTAAACCCTTTAGCGGCTGCATCCAACTTCATTTCTCGGTCCCTCAAACTTACCTAAACCCTTTAGCGGCTGCATCCAACTTCATTTCTCGGTCCCTCAAACTTACCTAAACCCCTTAGCGCTTGCATCCAACTTCATTTCTCGGTCCCTCAAACTTACCTAAACCCCTTAGCGCTTGCATCCAACTTCATTTCTCGGTCCCTCAAACTTACCTAAACCCTTTAGCGGCTGCATCCAACTTCATTTCTCGGTCCCTCAAACTTACCTAAACCCTTTAGCGGCTGCATCCAACTTCATTTCTCGGTCCCTCAAACTTACCTAAACCCTTTAGCGGCTGCATCCAACTTCATTTCTCGGTCCATAAAACTTACCTAAACCCCTTAGCGCTTGCATCCAACTTCATTTCTCGGTCCCTCAAACTTACCTAAACCCTTTAGCGGCTGCATCCAACTTCATTTCTCGGTCCCTCAAACTTACCTAAACCCTTTAGCGGCTGCATCCAACTTCATTTCTCGGTCCCTCAAACTTACCTAAACCCTTTAGCGGCTGCATCCAACTTCATTTCTTGGTCCCTCAAACTTACCTAAACCCTTTAGCGGCTGCATCCAACTTCATTTCTCGGTCCCTCAAACTTACCTAAACCCCTTAGCGCTTGCATCCAACTTCATTTCTCGGTCCCTCAAACTTACCTAAACCCCTTAGCGCTTGCATCCAACTTCATTTCTCGGTCCCTCAAACTTACCTAAACCCTTTAGCGCTTGCATCCAACTTCATTTCTCGGTCCCTCAAACTTACCTAAACCCTTTAGCGCCTGCATCCAACTTCCTTTCTCGGTCCCTAAAACGTAAGAAAATCACATAATTTACATATGTCTATATGTTTGTAAGCGTGTTGTTTCTGGTTTGTGTAATTTTTTGGGTGTGTGCATATTAGAAAAGACACATTTAGGAAGGCTTAAAATCTAATTTATTTTCATTATTAGTTTGGTTTGGTTTTAAATAATTGGTAAAACCTCTTTTTGTTTTTTGGGTTGTTTTGTTTAAATTTTTTTTCAAAAAATTTTGTCTCGGTAAAACACATTGAATTTTTTTTGTTTTTTCAACACTATAAAACATTTTTTGTTTGGTTTTAACCAAACATAATTTTGGTTTTTTTAACAAATCCATAAAAGGCTTATAAAACTTTTTACATATTTAAAAACAATTAAAACAAAGGAGCCAGGACCAAGGGCACTATTCATCATCCTCTTCTTCATCTGTTGGCCCCAACGTCGCCTGTATGGCCAGCAGCTCGGCCACCAACTCCTTCATTCTTTTTTTTTTTCCCGCCAAGGTTTGGGGGATCATCCCTGTAACCAATAGAGAAAGAAACATAAATAGGAGTCCCAGACCGGTTTGTATGCTGGAAATAGATTTAGGGTTAATCAAATACATGTAAATGCATGACATATGTCATTCTTCAAAGGGATACAGTTAATGCATTTCCCACAGGTAAGTGTTTAAACTCCTTAAACCGGACCTTCCACATTATTTAATGAAAACCAATAACTATTCACAAATGATTCTGCACCACCTCAAAGTTATTTAGGGTTTTTTGGGGATTACAGCGCCGCCATCTGGACTCTGAAGCATAACACTTAATGAGGAGTGGAGAGTTGGATAAAGTACAGGGGAGTAGGTTACAGTGGTGCGTTGGGAATCCCGAGCATAGCTGGGTTGAGGGAAAGGTCATCACTCACACAATGCATGGCAGCACCTTCCTTTTTTCAATCTGTATCCCATGCTGCCTGTAAATATTGCGCATTCCATATTCCCCAATATTGGTTTTGTTCAGTCTAATAACATGCATTAGATGGGTGAAGGGTGTTTTTCCATGGTTCTAATCTGTAGGTACAGTGTGATGGCTAATTCTTTGGTTCTTAATACTAGTTAGGGTCCTCTTTAAGCTAACGAAGTGCCCACATGAAAGTGTGAACTACACATTGGCTACGCCTTTAGTTATGTGTGTGTTATTAGCTAACCAAACATTAATATGAATAATGGCATGGAGACTTACGGAGTTGGTGGCCGACAGATGGCTGGTTGGGGCCAACAGGCTGCCCTTGGTCCTGGCTCTGCTGTGAAGAAGTCCCTGGAGAAACATGTGACATTTGGTTAGTACTTGTAGAGAGTCACTATTCCCAACATATCTGGCTCCCAGTCTGGCTGACATCACTCACCTTCGCCAGGATCGACTTCAAGCATCTCTGCTGCCTCCTCCTCCACTATCTCACCCGCTCCAGAAGCTTCTACAAATACATAATAAAGGATAACTTAGTTTTTGGCCTGCCATGTATATCTTTGTGCCTATACATGAAGAGTGACATACCAGAGCCTTCCCCATGCGTGGCCAGGTATGACTCCACGCCCACGCGCCTTGGCCCCTCCTCTGTGGTAAGGTCCAGGGGCTGGTCTGAGGAGGCCACAGAGGAGGGGTAGGTCCGTCGCCCGGGAGATCCACCACCTTCACTCACAGATGCAGAGTCATGCAGCACTGGTCGGCCTGTACGTCTCCGGGTGCGGCGAATTCTGAAATCCATTTCCAACACTACCAAAGAAAAGTCATTATAAATAAAGGCATAACTTATACATTTGGAACATATACCATGCAATTGCTTTGTACTTACTTGGGAAATGGATCCCAAAAAACCTCCGCACCCGGGGCATGTGCAGACGTTTCAGGTCCGACCAATGCTGCATTATCTGGGTGTGAGTGAAGGTGGTGCTGGTCACACGGTGGATTTCCGCGATGATCTCCCGGGCGATGTCCCTTTTCTCGCACACATTGGGCGCGAAGTCATACCGGCGCTGAAGCATGATCTGAAAAACATAATGGACACAGAGCTTTTACTTTTACACACAGACCCATATGTGTTGCATCACAAGTTGAGAATTTAATGTCATTAACACACACATTTCGAGTGGCAGCCATTTTTGGGGAGTGCCTTAAAGAGGACGTTGACTGTGAATGACAGTCTGGTCTTATGTTATATGTATCACACACCATGTACATACAGATAATAGCCAACATCAAGAATCAGCCCACCTGCATCTATGGCATGTTAGGATGGTTTAAACATCCAAGATGTAGCCTAATGCTTAGGCTTTTGGACCACGTGTGTGGCTTCCCGTTGTGTTTTTATGGCTTAGGAAAACAGTGTTCCTCAAACATCCGCATCAAGGTCCGAGACAGGCCAGGTTTGCCAGCTCGCCCCGCTACTCCACAGGTTAATTAACTGTTGCTAAGCCGGAGCAATTGGCCGAATTAGGACATCAGCATAGACAGTTGAAAACGTGGCCAGGCTCGGCCCTTGAGGATGAAGTGTGAGGAGCCAGTGATTAAACATTAAGAGACCCCAAACTAGTTCCAAACGCATCATTTACATTTAGGCCATCATTGACTATTAGATTAAAATGCACAGGCAGCCACTTACCAGCATGAGGATCTCTTCCTGTTGACGGGTGAAGATAGTGGGCGCCATCTTTATGCTTCTTCAAGGCAGCAGATAAGTGAAACCCCAGCGGTTTCCTGGTTCCGCTCGAACGTACGTTCGTACGAGCGCGTAGTCGTGCGCATAGGCGTCACACGCTGGGCTCATTATTTAAAGGTCCCTGCACCCAAAGCTCATTCTCTTTGAGCATTTGTGTACAATGGCACCGAAAAAGGCGATGAGCAAGCGACCCCAGCCAAGCAAGACCGCGGAGGGCCCAACAACAAGGTCCCAGCAAGGTCGGCGAAAACTGAGAGGCAAGACTCCCACCTCGGCCCCACCAAGGGACCCTGGACCCTCAGGTACCAAAAAAAGGGGCCCCAAGCCCCGTGCCCCTGCAGCCAAAAAGCTGGCAACTGCAGCACCCACCACCTCTGCCCCCAGAAGAGGCAGCACAAGTGAGCCCACACCGGCCATGCCTTCAAGTAGGGCAGTTCGGCAACCCATGCCCCGCAGCAGGGCCCGAAGCCCATCCAGGGCCCGAACCCCATCCAGGGCACGAAGCCCAGCCAGAGGCCGCAGAACCCAATCCAGGGCACGAAGCCCAGCCAGAGGCCGCAGAAACCAATCCAGGGCCAGAAGCCCCTACAGGGCCCGCCGAACCCCATCCAGGGCCAGAAGCCCCTACAGGGCCCGCCGAACCCAATCCAGGGCCAGAAGCCCCTACAGGGCCCGAAGAACCCCATCCAGGGCCAGAAGCCCCTACAGGGCCCGAAGAACCCCATCCAGGGCCAGAAGCCCCTACAGGGCCCGAAGAACCCCATCCAGGGCCAGAAGCCCCCGACCTGGCACCAGCCGGGAACAGAGCCCCCGACCTGGCACCAGCCGGGAACCTAGCCCCCCAAGAGGGCCCCGAATTGCAACCATGACCACATCTACACCTGGAAGTTCGGTGGCCAGCCACGCAAAAACACCCAGTCCCTTGGCCAGTCCAGTCCAGTCATTGGGAAGCCACCAATCCGGCCATTCCCCTACCCAGCCCCAGGCCATAATGTCACCACATGTGTCTGCACACATGGAGGAGCAGCCAAGCCAACCATCTGGACGCACATTGCGCCGCGGCCAGTTGAGTGGGAGATTCTCCCATGACCAAAATATGGCATTGGCTAGTGGCCTTACATTATACTATGACGAGCTATATGGGAGCAAATCCAAACACACCACCAAGCAGCGCAAGATGGAATTGTTTGAAACCATCCTCCGACAAGTAAATGCAGCGGGGGAAGAGAGGAAAGATGTGTCCCAAATTCAGAAGAAAATCTCTGATCTGAAGTATGCTGTACGGCAAAAAGAAATTAAAAGGCATAATTACAGGTAAATAAATGTTTTCGCTAAATATAATGTTTTGGATGTACTGTATGCACCTTTTCTGAGTACCAAACGATTTTCTCTTTTCAGCATGAAAACTGGAGGTGGCTTTCCATCTAAATTGGAGTTTACCCCTGCTGAGGAGATTGTGCTTGGACTTCTCCATCCGGTCGCGGTCGGTGGACATGCTGGTCTAAGGGACACAGACTCACCGACCCGTACCCACGGTGAGTACTCTTAAATCTGCATGTTTGCCTGTTTGCTAAATAATCTACAGTTCACTAGTAACAAGATAACGGGATGCCCCTATGGTTTGCCTTGCTTGGCCTCGCACTACTGTGGCTGTTTGTGTCCTCTTTTGGTCCCTGGGAATCACACATTTAGGCCCACAGCCATTATGGCAAAGATCAAATGTCCAATTGGATTGTTAAAGTCATGAAGTTTCGCAAGATAAGTGATATATTTGGAATCAATCACAAAACACACATCATTATGTATGGGTTGCCTTTTGGTTGTGTGAGTTGTGTTTGAGTTAACAATTTAATTAGCCACCCACAAACATATCTGACCTAGAGCAGCGAGACTCAACTGGCGGCCCGGGGTCCCAATGCGGACCTTGGCACCACATTCAAGGACCCCTGCCCAGACAGCCCTGCACTCAGTTACTTCTGTGTTGACGTGCTCAGAGCTGCCCCCTTGATCGGCGATGTAGTGGTTGGTCTCCTGCCCAATGTGCTGGCTCCCTGAAACATAGCATTGCAATATGAAGTACTGCACAGGAAGTGGCATTGCAAGGTACACAGTAACTTTGTAAAAATTTCTCTGGCCACAATCGTGTCCCGCTGCCCCTGCTCTGGCCCATCTGCCACAGTCCCCCCATGCCCCCCCCCCCCACATAAGCCCCATACATTTGTAACAGATTGGCTCCATCCATCCCATCACCATCAATACGTTAACTCCCCCCTTTAGCCATCCAATCCCTGTCCCCTCAGCTCTGGGACATCCAGCCCAGCAAGGGCAAGCAGCCTTTATTAGTTGGCACTTTGAAATCTCCAGCCCCTCCCCCAGTGTATTTATTTTTAACTAGACACCCCCTGCGTCAGCACCATGGCCAGACATTCACCTCTCACCACATACCTTGAAATGGGCCTTTACAACAATTGTTTGAGTACCACGGACCTAGCGAATGGTAGGCTAAATCCCAAAATGTGCGTTGAAAGTTGTATGCTGACTGGGTACACTTCCTGACTTAGAACTGAGGTCAGTTAGCAGTTTTTCAGAGCCATTGCACCTATGTAAACTTGCGTGTGTTGGAACAAAGGTCACCATTGCTCTAGACTTGAATAATATTACAAATAGAGCTATATTTGATTACCTATCCAAAAAAAGGTTATGTGTGTGTTTACGTGGTTTGTTTTTCTCTTCTTCAGCCCAGCATGATCCCTCAGCAAGGGTAAACTCACCCCCCAGTTTGGTTATGCCTACCAGGTCCGTACAGCATAGGAGCCCAGATCAGAGATTTCCGGTAAGTTAATTTAGTAGCATAAATACTACCAAGTGCTTAAGAATGTGTTAAACTGTTGAAATCCAAAATTTGGACGCCAACTTACCCTTTTTTATTTTATATGTCCCTACAGACCCGCACACTCATGGAAGAGATCCAGGACATGGAGGAAGATGATGATGTCTCCGTGCAGGGCACGTCGGATGAACTCCCCCTGGGTCCCAATTTGGAACTGCTCCATAATGTTTCTCTGGCCAATCCTCAGCAGCAGAGTGAATCTCCATCCATTGTGCTTGCACATGGGGAGACTGACACAGTCCCCAGTGTTCACTCTGCTGCTGAGGATTTGCAAAGCAGGCCGGTTGCTGTTGAGGGTACGACACCACGCGGCAGGGCACGCCCAAGAGCCAGGGTAATTGTGCGGCGGACGCCATTACGCCGCCCCACAATTTCCCAGGGGAGGCAGAGTGCCCTGCTTCAATTATGGACCCAACAAAGGGACTCTTATGACGCCCAGCTCGTTACAGAGCGTGAGCAAAGGCATGCCGACATGGTCAACATCCATACCAGTCTACAGGGCATCCTCGCGGAGTTGCGTACCCTCAACAGCAACGTGGCCAATGCAAGTAATGGCATCCAGTCAGCCATGGCTGAGATGACCAATATGCAGAGAAACATTGTGGAGCAGTTTCAAATTCACAATGCTGCCATGGCCCAGGCTAGGTCCCATTCACATGGACCTCCACCTGGACCTCCACCTGGGTATTATGGGCAGCCACCCTATTAAGCCATGGGTGTGTGGGACATCTTTTCTCTTAACCCCCACTGTATTTACTTGTCCTTTGAGGTTTCAAACAATCCATTTTGTGTTGCTCAGGCAGGTTGTGTTTTGTATTTGCTCCCATATAGCTCCTTAGAGTAATGCTTAAGGCCACTAGCCAATGCCATAGGTCTATGTGGAGTGTATCTGGCCACTTATGGCTTTACATATGTATTTGGTTGGTGCTCCTCCTGTTTGCAGACATGTTTGTGTGACATTATGGCCATGCCCAAATATCCCTGGGCACAGGCAAGATTAATGACTGGACTAGGCTGGCCTTTGGACTGGGTGTCCTTGTTTGGTTGTGCCACTCACTTCCAGGTGTAGATGTGCTCGATGTTTTTTTGTAATGTTATCCATTTGTAACCACAGATGTATGTGGAATGATTTCTGTTAAGCACTATAATTTTTCCTTTTCAAAGTAAAAAAACAACTTCACTTACAATACTTGTGGCGTTTTTAGTGGGAAGACATTTTAAACAGCTTGGGCTAAACCAGATAATTTGGGTTTGAAGAGGTGTAACAATGCAAAGCTAAAGCTAAGGAAACTACATGAAATACATTAGGCAACAATTAAGGTCTAAATGTTTTACTTAGAGGTAATGCCACATTACGGCAAAACAACATATGTAACAAAAAGGATAACACAGACACACATAATGGTGAGACAGGGAAAAAAGTTAAGTAAAATGCTGGCTGATCAGGTTGGCTCGAACAGATTGGCCAGACTCACTGGGGGGCCCCACAAAATTCTCGACTTCATCCTCGACGGCTGAAGAGGGCAGGCTGTCCACATAACGTGGGACACGTTCCATGATGGCAAAATTGTGCAAAACAGCACATGCCATTATAATGTCGATCACTTTCTTGGGATCATATTGCAGGGCCCCCCCAGTATGGTCAAGGCAACGAAAATGTGTCTTCAGCAGACCAAAGGCCCTCTCCACAACAGCCCGGGTCTTGCGATGCGCACGGTTATACGCTTCCTGAGAGGCATCCTGGGGCCGCAGCACAGGCGTCATGAGCCAGGGTAGAAGTGGGTACCCGGAATCACCTTAAACAGAGAATTAAATGTAATCAAAATTAAAAAGGCAACACAACCAACACCAAAAATTTCACAGATATCATAATGATGTAAGGTAAAGTGTTCCCAAAAAAAAACAGGGCACATTAGGGCCCCCAAAAATTCCACTAAGGTATAACCTAAATAAAAATGGCACTTCTATATACCAATTAATTAACAAACATCTGCACGGCCAAGGGTATTTGGATTTTACATATATTTGTAGTTTTCAGACATGTTACAATTAGGATGCTGCTGAGGGCCTATCCACATTTCTCTGGAAACTACAATGTATGCAGTTTAAGTCCACTTTGACATTTAAAGACCAATAGTACAAAAGGAGCCAAAGGTCAAAGATCCTTGGGTATAAACTCAAAACCAATATATTTAGGCACAAGGAACTTACAGACATCCTAACTAAAGGGAAAACATTCTGAAGGCCAAAGCGAGGCAAGCATTTTTTTGGGAAGTTCCTAATATATGAGCCAAGAAAAAGGCAGTTGGACGCTTATGTAAAGAATTCCAAAACAAACATATCAACAAATACAAGATTAATGCCACATTTAAGAACACACAAATAGGACACACTTACCAAGCAGCCATGCCCCCGAAAATTCACCTGCCTCAAATCTCCGAAACAACCCAGATCGCCGGAGGATATAGGAGTCGTGGGACGATCCGGGGTAGCCGGCAAGGACACTCATAAACCGCATATCCGGACCAACCACGGCCTGGACATTAAGGGAGTGTCCCATTTTACGATTCCTTAAGGCAAAAACATACAAAAAGGGTAATTGATATTTGACCCAAAATAATAAATTAACCACAAAACATGTCTGCACTCTATTGGGAAAGACTAATGAAAAGCCGAGATAAAGCAGCTACACAAATGAGGGATAAACAAATATGCTGCCGCAAAGGAAAACAGGTTACATGACACGTTGGGCAACATAATAACCAATCTCAATACCTATATATATACTCGTCGGCTGCCCTAGGTACGAGTGCCACATGTGTGCAGTCAATTGCACCAATAACGTTGGGCATGTCGGCCACATTATAAAACCCAAGCTTAATGGCGTTTCTGGCTGCCATATCATCAGGAAAATAAATATATTTTTGAGTTATGGCAGCCATGCCTTCCAAAAATTTAGACAGTGCGCGGCTCAGCGTAGGCTGTGACATCCCCACAGAGAGGGCACCCAGCCTCTGGAACGAGCCGTTCGCCAAAAATTGCAGGCAACCAAGCATCTTGGTCATACCTGAAATTGCATGCCCCTTCCTTGTGGTGCGGGCTAACCATGGCCGCAGCTCACTATATAATTTATGGAGGGAAGCGCGATTAAGCCTGGTCAGCTCGAACAGCTCAACATCATTCATGCTATCGATGTTCATGCGACGACGCAGGGGCAATCTGCTCTCAGACATCTCGATCAACTCAATGCCAAAAAGCATAAGCCCTTGATGTGCCACAAACTCGCTCCGCTCCATCCTACTCCCGAGGCCAAATAGCTGCCGGCAAACATTTCGTAAAGCAGCTCTTTAATGGGCTTCAAAACAATTAGCAATCACCTCTCTGAATTGGGCGCAAGCCCATGTGAAGGACGTAAAAAATAGGATCGGACGCAAATAATACGATTTGGACGGGAAAAACACACGAACTAACGCAAATTATACGATTCTCGTACGAAATGCGTATGTTCATATACGTCTATGCGCGAACGGTCGTGCGAATACGAAATGGCCAAAAAAACAAGAAAAAATGACAAACACCCACCCAAACTTACGATTCTCGATACGAAATCAATTAACTTTGGCTCTTTGAATCGAGGGGATTGTGTCACCTCTCCTGGCCTATTAAAAGTCAATTTTGAAAACGTTTTTGATTTTTTATATTTTTATGCAGAATTGTCATTACAGGTCTGGTATTAAAGTGTTAATGTCAAAATATTATAACAATGTCATGCCATATGTTTTCGCTTTGTTACTAGTGGATATGTGTTCAAAAACTGACTTTAATCACACAGCTTCTGGCGCTCTGGGCTACAGCGACCCAATTTTGAGCGCCTACGCTGTGTGAGGCTGTTTTTTGATGAATATGGTTTGAGTCACTCACACTGACCAGTCGCTACCGTTCACTCCCATATAGCGCTGTACTGTGTTATAGTGTTATAGCGACTCATACATCAAATTCATCAATGCCGGCAAACGACTGAGGCGCTCGGTAACAGCGAACCATAGCCGATAGCGCCTCGCTACAGACACTCATCTGCTGGTACCTGGCGCTAGTAATGAATCAGCCTCTTAATCCCTTCCATTAAAGAGGAACATTCCAGGTGACCTTCTGACAGGCGGCGCCATCTTGCATCCCATCAGGTCCTGAACGCGGCGGTGCAATGGAGCCATCCGAAATCCAGCAAGACTTTGCCGAGCGGCACAGGACTTTGAAGAGCATGACTGAATCCGTTCTGTCATTTAAAGCTGGTGGGGGGGGGGGCAGAGGATTGGGCTCTGAAGCAGCTGCATGTCGCCACAGCAGGCAGCGACAACATCCAAAAGTTAAGTAGGGACCAAAGGGGGGGGGGGGGGGGTCATCCCCTTTTTGGTACTATGTTCCTCTTTAACATAATTTTGAACTGTGTCTTGTACCTAATTATATAGCTAAGTGTAGGAATAACCCAAGGAAAATGGCATAGCTGGTTGTGTGATTTGAGGTGATTTTCTTAAAATGGACCTCCAGTCAAAAACTCAATATTTAATAAGCTACTTCTCTAAATCCTCACTCTTGCAACCAGTGATGTCAACTATTTGAGAAAGCTTAACTTTATGCAGATTCTAAGCTAATAAACTGCACAGGATGGCCGTCTTACCACAATTTTGACAGCCCTGCGTCTGACAAAACGGCCCTACAGTCAAAATTACCCAAAATCTTGGTGAAATAATTATTTCTTTTTAGCCAGTAAAAGTCCCTCAGCTGTGATGACTCATCACCGCTTTAAAAGCTCTTAAAACATATCATCATTGTAAATCATTCTGCAGCAGCCAAGGCCATTGATTTTCACTGATACATAGTTACATTCATTCCCTCCAGCTGCTGGTGATTCAGTGTGTGAGTGTGTGTAACACGACAGACATGCTGTTCACTTTTCAGAGGTAAATATCTCTCTCAGTTTGGTGTGTTCTGCTTAAAGCTAAATCCCAAGCTCCAGACAGCCTGCCCTGTGTGGACAAACAATATCACACAGGAACAATGCAGCCATGCTACAACAATGCTACATCAATGCTGCCAGCTAGAGAACAATGCTATCTCCTTCTAACCAGTTAATGGCTTAGGCAGACAAATGCACATTGGCCAGGGCCATTTGCGCTTCAAAACAACAGAATTTAAGGCAGAAGGCATCAGAAGAGGGAATTTGCACCCGCTCTGATGCGCATGTGTGCCATGAATCATGCGCCAGGCGAACGTGGAATTGTTTGCGCTTGGTTTTGGGTTTTTTTTGCGCATGACCATGAATTGACACTTATGTATCGTATCTGGAAAAATGCCCCATTGCAGGTACAGGTGTTTTTTTTTAGGAAAAATTGAAACACACTTTATTTTGCATTTTCTTGTGTTTTTATTGAAATTAAAAAGGTCACACAACGGCAGGTTGCAATTCACACCACAAGTTGCCCCAGAAGTGCACCCAGTTTAACCATATAATTAGCATGATCCCAGTCTGTTTTAATTGTCATACTGTGTCAGTGCTACATCAATACTGCCGACTAGAGAACAATGCTATCTCCTTCTAATATTCGGTGTGGAAACAGATAAATTCTCTCTTTGGCTTATTGGGCTAATCCTAAGGAAGCTTCCAACTCATCTGGAGTGTGTTTATGCTAGCAAAGGCTCTCACCAACCCCACATTCATGCTTATGTGTAAGCAGGGCTCTCAGGTATAATCCAAGATGGCTGCTCCCATGAAATTCTAGGAGCGCAGCTATTCCACCTCTGCATGGGGTCAAGACCTCTCAGACAGCATACACCATTGATTAAATTAGCATTAGGGGAGTAAACACTGAACCTTATTTACTTGACCAGAGGTTAGCTTTAAAGGAGGTCTATTGTGAAAAAAATGGACCAATAATTAAAATCCATATAAGTATGCTGGATGGTGGGAGGAAGGGCCATTTATTTATCTGGCATCAAAAAATATCCAGCCAAGCTTGTTTTTTTAATGGAAAGAAGAATAAATCAAGGGGACAGGATCTGTTACCCCTGATACACTCAAAGCTGGCACCCCTGGGTTTTATTTCTACTAGGAGAATATTGACTGAAGTTTCTCTTTAATTGCTAATAGGGTTACAGATGCAAT
The DNA here is from genome assembly GCA_027917425.1 of Gastrophryne carolinensis. Lineage (NCBI taxonomy): Eukaryota > Metazoa > Chordata > Amphibia > Anura > Microhylidae > Gastrophryne > Gastrophryne carolinensis. Next base: position 211,978,100 of record CM051240.1, read on the forward strand.
AATGATTTAGGCTTTAAAGGAGCTAAAAGGGACTGTAAACTCCCCAAAAAAACAAACCGGCACTTACTTTCTCTCCCCAGCAGCAGTTCCTAGCCGGTCCGCCGCTCAAAACCAGCAGGAGTCTTTGGAGCAAGACCAACATTTTCTGTCTGTTGTATGTCCATTGCTCCCCCAGTTCCTTTGCACCACTCCCTCCATACATTGCAATGAATAGAGGAAGTGTATGTTAGGGCGAGCGCTGCACGCCCATCGCGCAGCACTGCACTTACCTCCATGGCGCCATCCAGCCGTCGTCCATCTCACAGCATTTCCCTCACCTCCATGGCTGCTCCCAGCCATCTTCCTTCCCCCCATGCTTCCTTCTCGCATGGTCAGGTGCGCGTACGTCCCCGTCCAATAGAGGGCGAGCGCACTGGATTCCTGAGATTTAAAGGGCCTGTACAGCACTGATTGGTGCCTGGTCATCCAATCCTGCATCCACTTCGCCTATTAAGAGGCACTTCCTTTCCTTCAGTGTCGGATCTTAGTCTTTCCATGCCAGTTGTAAATCAGTTGCTTTTGGATTGCTCACCCGTGTACCGACCTCTGCCTGTCACCGACGCGGAACCTTTGCCGCCTGTCCCGACCTTGGCTACTCACCTTTACTATGAACCTCTGCTGCCTTCCCTGACCTCTGCCTGTGTGTACTACGCCTTTTGCCTGCCTCTTGTGTACCCCGCTGAGCCTCAGCTAGCCGTGGGACTGGGCCGCTGTTTGGGGGTAGCGACCTGGGGGGTCACTCGCCGCACAAGACCAACCTGCCTTTCGGTGGGCTCTGGTGAATACCGGTGGCCTCTTAGACTCCGCTCCCCTGATGCGGTACCTGCCATCTGTTCCACAGTAAAAGCGGATCCACACCTGAGTCCGCTCCACCCGGTCCGTGACAGTAAGACCCGGCCATGGATTCCGCTGAGGTGCCGCTGCCTGATGCCACTGAATTGCCTGCTATTGTGACTATGCAGTCCAGCCAAGTTAATCAGCTTTCGGCTATGATGGAGCAGTTACTATCGATTCAGCAACAGCAAGTGCGACCACCGGCCCCAGCTTTGCCGCCACAGCCACCTGTAGCATCTACAGCTAGAATTCGTCTCTCCCTGCCGGCTAAATATGACGGGGATGCCAAGTTATGCTGAGGATTCCTTGCCCAGTGCTCTCTACATTTAGAGTTGTTGGCGGATCAATTCCCCACTGAACAAGCTAAGGTGGCCTTTGTCATTAGTTTGCTTTTTGGAAAGGCCTTGGCCTGGGCCACTCCTTTGTGGGATCGCAACGACCCTGTCCAGGGCGAATTGTCCGTTGGTGAATATGCCATCTGGTTCCGTACCTTTGCATCTGAACTGTGTTGGAATAATGAGGCCTTGTTGGCCTGCTTGAAGAAAGGACTTTCCAGTAAAATTAAAGGTGCTCTAGCTGCATGTGACTTGCCTTCGTCTCTCACTGATCTCATCCATCTGGCCACATGCATTGATGTGCGTTTTATTGAAAGGCATGAAGAATTCCGCCAAGAAAGAGATACTCAGCGCCCTAGGAGGGCATCCCGTCTGGCCCCTGTGTTTCAACACCCTTTGTCCGCGCATGTACCTCCCAGTGAGGAGGCCATGCAGGTCGACTGATCCCGCCTGACCCAGTTGGAGAGAAATCATAGAAGGAACGAGAATCTTTGTTTGTACTGTGCTGGCTAAGAGCATTTTTTGAAAGACTGTCCTATTCGCCCTCCTCGTCAGGGAAATGGGCGCACCTAGTGGATGTGGGAGAGGCGTCCCTGGGTGTATGTGCTTCCTCTCCACGTCTCATGGTTTCTGTGCAACTTACCATCACACCTACCACCTCTTTGAAGTTGTCCGCCCTTTTGGATTCGGGCTCTGCAGGAAACTTTATAGAGGCCTCCTTGGTTAATAAATATAATATCTCTGTGAACTGCTACGCAAAGCCCTTATTTATCGCCTCAGTCAATGGTGACAGGCTGGACTGTACCGTGCGTTATCGCACCGTTCCCCTTCTTCTAAAGGTTGGACTTTTCCATCAAGAGAGTATTGTGTTCTACGTCCTCCCTAATTGTACATCTCAGATTCTTCTCGGCTTACCTTGGCTTCGACGTCATGATCCCACGCTTGATTGGAACACCGGCAACATCAAGACTTGGGGTGCGGCTTGCTTTAAGAGGTGTTTGAGGTCCGTTCCTGTTCGACCTATTCCTGCTTCAGCTCCATTACTTGGTCTGCCTGAGGTCTACCGGTCCTTTTCTGATGTATTCTGCAAAAAACAAGCGGAGGTACTTCCGCCTCATCACGCTTACGATTGCCCTATAGACCTCTTGCCGGGTACCACTCCACCTCGTGGTCGTATTTACCCCCTCTCGGCTCCGGAGACACAAGCTATGTCGGAGTATATTCAAGAAAATCTGCAAAGAGGGTTTTTACGGAAGTCTTCCTCTCCAGCAGGCGCGGGTTTCTTTGTGGCAAAAAGATAGCTCTCTACGCCCCTGTATTGATTACTGTGGCCTCAATAAGATTACCCTTTACCCTTTGCCTTTGATTGCTGAATTATTTGACCATCTGCGTGGGGCCAAGATTTTCACCAAACTTGATCTGCGAGGGGCCTATAATTTGATACGTATACGCGAGGGCAATGAATGGAATACAGCCTTCAATACCCGCGATGGCCACTTCGAATATTTAGTGATGCCCTTTGGTCTTTGCAATGCACCCACTGTATTCCAGGAATACGTAAACTACATTTTTCGGGACTTGCGTTACTCCTGTGTAGTTGTTTATTTGGATGATATACTCATCTTTTCCTCTAATCTGGAAGAACATCACCGTCACGTCCGGCAAGTTCTGTCTCGCCTCTGTCAACACCACCTTTACGCCAAGTTGGAGAAGTGTCTTTTTGATCAAGCCACCTTACCCTTTCTTGGATATATTGTCTCTGCTCGTGGTCTCCAGATGGACCCCAGCAAATTGAAATCAGTTTTGGACTGGCCACGTCCTATTGGCCTACGGGCTATTCAATGCTTCCTGGGCTTCGCCAATTACTATCGACAGTTTATTCCCCACTTTTCTACTGTAGTGGCGCCCATTGTGGCTCTCACGAAGAAGAACGCCAATTCTAAGTCTTGGCCTCCTCAGGTGGAAGAGGCCTTCATCGCCTTAAAAAAAGCCTTCTCCTCTGCTCTGGTGCTGTCTAGGCCAGATCCATCTAGGCCTTTTTCCCTTGAAGTAGATGCCTCCTCCATTGGAGTCGGAGCTGTGCTCACTCAAAAATCTTCTACTGGCAGAATTCTCACCTGCGGGTTCTTTTCGAAGACCTTTTCTCCGGCTGAAAGGAATTACTCCATAGGAGATAGGGAGTTACTCGCCATCAAGTTGGCATTGGAGGAGTGGAGACATCTCTAAGAAGGTTCTGCCCATCAGGTGTCCATCTATACTGATCATAAAAATCTGTCTTATTTAGAAACTGCCCAGCGACTGAACCCACGACAAGTTTGTTGGTCGTTGTTTTACGCTCGTTTCAACTTTCAAATCCACTTCCAGCCAGCCGCCAAGAACATCAGGGCGGACACCCTTTCTCGCTCCTCAGACATCTCTGGTGTTGAATCCACTCCACAACATATTATCTCGCCTGAATGCCTTGTCCACTCCGCACCCGCTGCCTTTGTACAGGCACCGCCGGGAAAGACTTTCGTGCCTGCTCGCCAACGTCGCAAAATATTAAGATGGGGTCATTTTTCACACGTAGCCGGCCATGCCGGTGTCAGAAAATCCTGTGCTATCATTTCTAGATATTATTGGTGGCCTTCTTTAGAAAGGGATTTGATGGAATTCATTCAGGCCTGTACCATCTGTGCACGTGACAAAACTTCTCGCCAAAGACCCGCTGGCCTACTCCTCCCTCTGCCTATTCCAGATACCCCATGGACGCACATTGCTATGGACTTTATTACTGACCTCCCTTCTTCGCATGGCAATACTGTTATTTGGGTGGTAGTAGATAGGTTTTCTAAGATGGCGTAGTTTATTCCTTTGCCTGCCCTCCCGTCGGCTCTTCGGTTGGCGAAATACTTCCTGATGCATATCTTTTGACTTCATGGGCTTCCTACACACATTGTGTCTGACAGAGGTGTGCAGTTTGTTTCCAAGTTCTGGAAAGCCCTTTGTAAACAAATGAAAATTAAACTGGACTTTTCCTCTGCTTATCACCCCCAGTCAAACGGCCAGGTGGAAAGAGTTAATCAGATTCTCGGGCATTATCTTCGACATTTTGTTTCTGCCCGTCAAGACGATTGGGTCGATCTTCTGCCCTGGGCGGAATTCTCGTATAATTTCAAGGATTCTGAGTCTACAAGGAAGTTCCTGTTCTTGGTGGTATACGGTCGGCATCTTCTTCCGCCTCTGCCCTTGTCCACGTCCTCTGGAGTACCCGCCGTGGATGACATCACACAGGATTTCTCTACCATCTGGCAAGAGACCCAACGTGCCCTTTGTCAAGCTTCCGCCGTATGAAAGTTAGCGCTGATAAGAGGAGAAGAGCTCCGCCTGTCTATTCTCCAGGAGATAAGGTGTGGCTGTCGGTGAAATACATTCGCTTCAAAATTCCTAGCTACAAATTGGGCCCCCATTACCTGGGTCCTTACAAGATCAAGCAACAGATCAATCCAGTTTGTTATAAGCTACACCTACCAACATCACTGCAAATTCCCAATTCTTTCCACGTTTCCCTGTTGAAGCCTGTAATTGTCAGTTCTCTCCTAAAACCTTGGTACCTGCTCCAATGGTACTGAGGATGCCTTTACGGTGAAAGAGATCCTGGCCTCTAAGCTCCCCAGAGGTAAAAGATATTTTTTAGTCGACTGGGAAGGCTGTGGACCTGAAGAAAGATCTTGGGATCCCGAAGAGAACATTCTGGGCTGTAGTCTCATCTCGGATTTTCTTGGTCCCAAGAAGAGGGGGAGACCCAAGGGGGGGTACTGTTAGGGCGACCGCTGCACGCCCATTGCGCAGCACTTCACTTACCTCCATGGCTGCATCCAGCTGTCGTCCATCTCACAGCATTTCCCTCACCTCCATGGCTGCTCCCAGCCATCTCCCTTCCCCCCATGCTTCCTCCTCGCATGGTCAGGTGCGCGCACATCCCCGTCCACTAGAGGGCGAGCGCACTGGATTCCTGAGATTTAAAGGGCCTGTACAGCACTGATTGGTGCCTGGTCATCCAATCCTGCATCCACTTCCCCTATTTAAAGAGGCACTTCCTTTCCTTCAGTGCCGGATCTTGGTCTTTCCATGCCAGTTGTAAATCAGTTGCTTTTGGATTGCTCTCCCATGTACCGACCTCTGCCTGTCCCTGATGCTGAATCTTTGCCGTCTGCCCCGACCTTGGCTTCTCACCTTTACTACGAACCTCTGCTGCCTTCCCTGACCTCTGCCTGTGTGCACTACGCCTTTTGCCTGCCTCTTGTGTACCCCGCTGAGCCTCGGCTAGCCGTGGGACTGGGCCGCTGTTTGGGGTAGCGACCTGGGGGTCACTCGCCGCACAAGACCAACCTGCCTTGCGGTGGGCTCTGGTGAATACCGGTGGCCTCTTAGACTCCGCTCCCCTGACGCGGTACCTGCCATCTGTTCCACAGTTAAAGCGGATCCACACCCGAGTCCGCTCCACCCGGTCCGTGACAGCATACAGAGTCACCTTGAGTGACATGAGGGACACAGACACCAGGAGCCTCATTCTTGGAAACCTGAAGGTTACCGGGCAGCAGACAGGCTGGGATCTGCTGTGTGGTACAGAAAGTGAGTGCCTGTGTTTTAGGTTACCATCCCTTTAATTGTGAATACCAGCCAAATTTCTAAAGTGCACTTGCATGCTTTTCTATGCATCTCTAGTGTTGCTGGCATTTAATAGCGCTACACATCAGAATGTCTGTTCTTAAGTAATTAATTTGCATTAGCGCACTAGGGGCGTTATTTACGGAACTGCGCCGTTTAGCATTTTTCTGGTGGCTATAGCGACAGTTTTGGAGCACCTGCATCTTTTTCTTTTTTGGCGCTGCTATTTTGACTACAATGAGGCTATGTTTATGTTTTGTAAAATACACATACCACATTAATTTCATTGCCACAATCACAACAACAAAAAAACAAACAAAATCAATGTTTGAAAATGCCGAAGCAAATATAATGCATAATATAAATGCCGAAGCAAATATAACGCACTTCGGGTCACCACAAAACAATATCAACTATAAAGTTGCTCTACTTAATATCTTCGCAGATATTAATAGTTGCATAAATTCTCACCAATTGAGATGCAACCCTTTTCTATCTCATGAGCACTGGGAGTTTTCTTTAATAGAGTGGCCAATTTGAAAGGCCTCCCTTCAAAGAGTTTTCTTTCTCCACTCTCAAGGAACATTGTTGATACCCCTAGTTTAAAGTCAAGGTTGTTTCTAATCACAGATATGGCTCCAGGAATCCGTAAAAAGTCTTGACCTATTTACCCATCACTCTTACCTCTTAGTCCTGTGGACTGTCTGTAAGCACGGCGTCTGTTCCAGATTTCTTCAGATAGGTCTCTCCTCATAATTACATCCATTAAATCCACCCACTCCTTTGCATTATTTTGGTGCCACTCAAATAACCTTTGAATTGCACTGTAGTACAGTAGCAAGTCTGGCACTTTTAATCCTCCCCTCTTCTTATCCATTTTCTGGTATCTTATTCAGGGGCTTTTATGACCCCATATATATTGTGATATCATCCCCATAAGTCTCATCAGGAAGCTCTTTGGCAAGGTGATAGGCAGGTTCTGCATGACATTCATCTTGATCACAGAAATTCTTCCAAACCATGATAGTTTTGGTTTATGCCATTTCTCCAAATCCTTCTTGATCCTCCTGTATAGTGGTAGATAATTTAGCTCGAACAGGTGGTTCAAATCTGCAGGAAGTTGTAGACCCAAATATTTGATTTGTCCGAGTTTGATTTGTCCTGAGTTGTCCTACTAACTGAGATGTTTAATGCTGCCAACTTGCTACAATTTATTTTCTAGATTTGACAAGTCTTTAAATGTTTTAACCAACTTGAGGAGGTACGGGATAGAAATATTTGGTTACATGACATAAAAATGCTGAATATTTGTATTCCAATTGCCCTATTCTTACCCAGCAGATATCTGTGTTTTCACTACGGAGGAAAGGTTCAAGCAACAATATAAATATCAGGGGTGACATAGAGCTCCCCTGACGTGTTCAACTGGTTAGGCCGAAGCCCTCTGATCTCAGGCCCAAAGCACTAACCCTAGCAACTGCATTTGAGTTTAAGGCCATAATCCAGTTTAAAAATAAGGGACCAAGGCCTAGGTGAATGAGCACTTGTTCTATCCAAGCCCAACTCACTCAATCGAGTATATGCCTTGGTGGCATTCGTTGAACGGGAAAAATGCTTTTAGCTTGTTCTTCCAGATTCAGTTTTGGATGTCTAAAGTCTTAATAGTGTTGTCCCTGGAGTCATTAATCTATTGGCTAAGACCTTTGAGTAAATTTTCAACTGCTGTTGAATCAAAAGCCTTAAGCAAATGGGGGGTCAGGATTTCCCCTAATAGCGAGGACAATGAACCGGCCAGCCTCCGTGTTGAAATAAAACGTCCAATTTAATAAGAGTTGATTAAAATACTCCTTGAGGTAGCATCATTACAAAACAGGCATAAAATCTGTGATGGCGTCGACGCGTTTCGGGCTCAGCGCCCTTATTCATGACAATTTAATAAATGCGAGACATTCCAATATATAGACACACATTGTCAATCAGACCTGATCAGGAAATAATAATATCAAACACCTGCCTTAACAATAAAACTCCAAAACACTTACAATTAAATGAATGCGCTCGCGCCCTTTCTCCGCCATGCAAGAGTGTGGTTGTGATGGACAACGAGGATTATGAAAAGGAGGCGATGAGGCAACTAGGGGATCAAGACACTTATTTAGAGTTGAGTGGGGATCCCACTTCACGCTTTAAAACAGCACTTAAGATTCTATTATCAGAGGGTAAGGCGTTGGGGGTGTTGTCGGACGGGGATATGGAGGCCTTGGATGTTGCTTCACCCATTGCCCCAGTCTTTCACCACCTTCCAAAAATCCACAAGCCACAACGACCACCTGCTGGCAGACCTATTGTGGCTGGGATTGGTGGACTTAATGAGAGGCTGGGGCAATGGGTGGACTTGCATCTCCTCCCCCTTGTTCGCAGACTCCCGGGTTTTCTCCAGGACTCAAGAGATGTGATTAGACATTTACAGGATTTTTCTTGGGCAGAGAATGATTGGTGGCTGACGTGTGACGTGGCTTCACTTTACTCATCTATCCCCCATGATCTCGCCCTCCAAGCCATCTTTTTCCATTTGAAGAACTACACTGTATATCCCCAGACATTGATAGAATTTTTAATTCTGGCATTAGAATACCTTCTGAAACACAATTATTTTTTGTTTTCAGATCGGTATTACCTTCAGAAATGTGGAGCCTCGATGGGGGCTCCATTCTCCCCCTCCCTTGCTAATTTATACATGGGGTGGTGGGAGGGAGCCAAAATTTTCACTCAGGCAAATCCATTCCTTCATAATATTAGATATTATGGGAGATATATAGACGACCTCCTTATAATTTGGCATGGATCTGCAAAGTCAATGCAGGATTTTGTACTGTATTTGAATAACAATGAGCTAAATCTGAAATTCACCTCAGAGAGCAATCTGACTGAAATTTCTTTTTTAGATATTTCCCTTTACATTTCTGGGAACAAAATTGAAACTGCAACCTTCAGAAAACCCACCTCGGGCAATACCACACTAAGGGCAGAAAGTTGCCATCCGCCCCACACGATCAGGTCAATACCGGTGGGCGAAATGGTCAGAGCCCGCCGGAATTGCTCAGAGGATGAGGGTTTTGAGAAGGAGGCAGAGAACATTCATTACAGGTTGTCTCAAAGAGGTTATCCGGGTCACCTTTTAATCAGAGCTAAACAAGTGGCAGAGAGCAGATCCAGAGAGTCGCTTGTGAGCCCAAGGAATCCAGGAAAAATGATAGATAGTAACAGATCGAGGAAGGACAGAGCCTCAGGAGGAAAACGGGGAAAAAAGAATAGACTCACCATGGTTACCACTTACAGTCGAGAGTTTGTAGAGATTAAAAATATTATTCTTAAACATCTCCCAGTTCTGTATTGTGATCCGGAATTAAAATCTAATGTGGAACAAGGGGTACAGATAGTGAGTAGGCGGTCCCCCACCCTGGGTCAAAAATTGTCCCCGAGTTTATTTAGAGGACAAACTAAGCTTTCAGGAACATGGTTAGAGTGTAAGGGTTTCTATAGATGTGGAGGCAGGAGATGCAACATCTGTAGATTGGTGCATCAGGGCGAGGAGTTTGAATCTACAACTACCGGTGAGAGGTTTAGAATTAAAAAATTCATGAATTGCAATACAAAAAATTTAGTCTATGTAATCACATGTGTAGAATGCAGGGTACAATACATAGGGTGTACCACGAGACCTTTTAAGAAAAGGATGGCGGAACATTTGGCAACACATCGGGGGGATTTTTCTAAATTATCTAATGTAGGTCGACATATTTTTAGTGTTCATGCTGGAGATCCCTCATGTATGACTTGCATGGGTATAGAGAGAGTGTCCATGGGCCCTAGGGGGGGCAATTTACAACAGAAGATTTTGCAGAGGGAGGTGTTTTGGATATTCAAATTACAGACTCGCATCCCTTCGGGATTAAATTCAAGATGGGATGTGGACCTCTTTTTAGCATGACCCTTTATTAACTGGGCCCATGTTGCAGGTATTAGGTACACCTTGTTACCTTTTTCTTAATACACTCTCCCTTTGCAAATATGATAGGTTCTCTTCTTTTTGGGTATGCCTGATGAAAGGAGAGAGACCAATTTGTCCTGATCTGAGACCTGATGAATATTTTTGGCTCAAGATTTCCATTTTTGGTTTTTTGGTTTCTTCCCTTGCCTCACTTTCGGGTATTTCTCCCTTTTATATTACATAGTTATCATCAGTGCAGATGTGGGTCCTTTCCACAAATGGTTTTGAATTGTAGTATAAACAGTATAGCTGGTTTAGTTCCTTTTCCCCCTTTTTTCTATATCCTTTATCCCTTAAAACAGGATATTGACAACAACATGGGGACATCACACATAATAAGATTAGGATAGTAATAATAATTATTTTGTAGAGACTGATATCCGTACTTTATTCGTCATATTGTATTTGTAGTACACAATATATAAAGAAATACTGCCGGATCGCGAGGTTTGATATCTGATATAAGATGATTAATTTGTTTCCAGCTTTATTTGCCTCGCTGAGCGGGATTTCCGCCCTTTCCGCAGCGCATGGAGAGTCAGATTGCCCTCACTCTGACGCGCGTGACGCGGCCTGCTACCAGCCTATCTGAGTGAGTCACGTCATGGGTTTCATGATGATTGGATCTCTGGCCCCTGATCGCTGTAGATGGGAACGGAAGTCTTGCATGGCGGAGAAAGGGCGCGAGCGCATTCATTTAATTGTAAGTGTTTTGGAGTTTTATTGTTAAAGCAGGTGTTTGATATTATTATTTCCTGATCAGGTCTGATTGACAATGTGTGTCTATATATTGGAATGTCTCGCATTTATTAAATTGTCATGAATAAGGGCGCTGAGCCCGAAACGCGTCGACGCCATCACAGATTTTATGCCTGTTTTGTAATGATGCTACCTCAAGGAGTATTTTAATCAACTCTTATTAAATTGGACGTTTTATTTCAACACGGAGGCTGGCCGGTTCATTGTCCTCGTTACTACAAATGTGGAGGTGAGCGCTCCTTTCCGTGCTGCCTAGCCGCTGTTGAGGGGGAAGTTATATCCAAAGCTGGCACAGACTCTTTACTGTTTACATTTCCCCTAATAGCTTGTGATATGCCATTGGGAATCCTTCTGGTCCCAGGCAGAATTAACTTTGAGCTGCCAGATGGCCGTCTCTACTTCCTCCATGCCCAATGGGCTCTCATGAGCCATGATGGCCTCCTTTGATAGCTTTGGCTTTCTTGCCTTCTCCAAGAATCTTTCCATGCTAGTTACGTTCTCACTTTCCTTACCAACTCTCTCCAAGTGATAAAGGTCCCTGTAATACTGAGCACATTTCTGAACTCTCGCTTCAGATACTCTATGGCAGTTACCGTTCTTATCTATGATTTGTTTTATTTGAGCCTCCTTCGGCTTATCTCGTAGTGACCTAGCCAATAATGTGCTACTTCTGCTATTCTACATGAGGTACAGATGATTTTTAAACATTTGTGCTCTACATACTTTATAATTCAGAAGCGCCAGCAATTTATTTTGCTCCTCCTGTAATCTCTCTAAATTCTGTATCGACCTTTTTTGTTTGTGTGCTGGTTTTAATCTATGCACTTTCTGCATGCACTCCTAATGCTGTACCTAATGCTATCAGTTTCTAATGGTACACTTCTTTGCTGTTCGTTCAGTATGGCTTTTCTCTTTTAATAGGCCCATATTAGCCTTAGCACTTTTGCCAAAAAGTGCAAAAAAGAGGAACCTTGTTTAGTTTAAAATGGGTCTCTTGAAACATAGCTATATGAATGTCTCTTCTACGCATCATCCCCAGAATAGCATGTCCTTTACCAGGCCCTGAAAGTTCTGAGCCATTAGGGTCGATTCATGGTCTGCCACCCAGTGACTGAATTCCTCTTAAAAGGAAAAAATCGGTGATATGATTATATATATTTTATATATTTAAATAACCCCCATGACTGCACAGCAGTTATCTTCTAATGTTTGTGTACCCTCGAGTGACAAAATAGCCAAACTTTATTATACAATATACCTATATATTTTACCAACTACTTCCCAGTTGTATAGCACCTCTAAACTTGAGTACCCATATAAACTAGTGGCGAGTGAATACTCTTACAAACTAGTGTCGTACCTACCTCTTAAGCTTAAAGAGGTTAAAGAAGAAAAGAAAAAAGACTCCCCCATTGTCCCCCACCTTCAAAAATCCATAGCACACTGCTCTTCATACTCCCCTACCCAAAGGGGATTGCCAAGAGCAGACAGCAGCCCGTGCAAATGCTCCAAATTCCCCACTTTACTTATTAAGCAGGAGATGGAGGAGAATCAGAGAAAGAACAGGCAAACTGCAAACCCACTGAGATGGTGACACCCCCCAGAGCACCCCCTCACTATTTATCCCCATCTCTGGCCTCTCTTCAGTGTGGCAGTGTGATCCCTGTGGGGCAGTCAGGAGGATGGGGAGCGGGGCAGATCAGCAGCGGGTATAAAGGATGAAAGGAGACAGCAGTACAACTGATGATTTTGGGAGGTTTGAAGATTACCCTGGATTATCTCCTGGGAAGAAATGATGGAGGAGAGAGAGCAGAGCCTCATGTGTCTTACTCCATTCAAATTCGGACACGCCCTCTCTGGCTCACATTCAATTTACTTGCCGCACTGAGCTTTTAGGGACATAAGACGGGGAGGCCGATTCATTAATAGCGGCAGTTGAGCGACTGTAGCGGCATTTTCAGAGCGCCCGCTAAGTAGTCGCTGTGCTTGGCCGTTGTTCGGTAGTTGATAGCGACTCAGTCGGTTTGCCGTAATGTTGAATATTGGGTGAGGAGTCACTATTTGACAGGTTCTGCGCTGTATGGGAGCGCATGATAGCGACTGGCCCTAGCCACTGGCTCCCACCATATTCATTAAAAAATCATGCTCAAAAAATTCTTGCGCTGTAAAATGCAAACCCCAGAGCGCTGGCGGCGATGGGTTAAAAGTAGTTTTTTAACCCCCAAACAACCATATTTTTGGAAAGCAAAAAAAAACAAGTTTTTAAAATAATTTTGTAATATGAATACATTAATATCAGACCTGTAATATCAATTCTGTACAATTTTTTAAATATTTTTTTTCCCTTAAACAAATTATCTAAAATGGCAGAAGTGGTCACAGAATTGTTCACATTTAAAAAAAAAAAAAAAATTCATAACAATTAATTATGAATATTTAAAGATTGTTCCATTGAAATGCATTGGAGAGCGCCAGGTAGCGAGAGGTCATACCTGTCTCTGTTCAAGGTCGGACGCTTGTGCTGTGGGCTGAGGATGGAATAATGATGAATGAGTGGCTATATGGCGCTATCTCAGTCGCTAAGCAGGATTGGCTTGATAAATGTGTGATTGTGGTGGGGAGCCGGCGTTCTCGTGGCGGAGCCCGTCATTACCGGCCGCTCACCAGTCGCTACCTGTTGCTATTCCTTCATAAATAAGGGCCTAAATGGAGCACAAGCCAGTGACTGGCTGACGGTCAGCACATGCGGCACATGTGGTATGCTTAAGTAACTTCTTCTTTCACTTTTTAGTGTGTTTATATATTTTAATTTTAGACAAGGGGCACCCTCAACTACGAGACACCCCACTTACCTTCCATGTGCTCCAGCGCTACACATCTCCCACCCACAGTGTTGGTACATGGGGTCGTCATTCAAGGGCACCCTGATCTGGTGTCTAATGGGAACTTTATCATATATCAACTTTTTCATATATATATTTTATTTCACAGCAATTTTTTAAATCTTAAATGCCAAAAATAATCACCAATAATCAAGTTACCAGTTTAAAAAAAAACACCTATCAAATTTAACAAAGAAGGAAACAGGTTTTCTATTTCTCTGAAATAAAAAGAAGAGAGAGAAAATAAAAAAGAGAGAAAGGGAAAACAAAGGGGGTAGATAAAAAAAAAGATGAAAAAGACAAAAAAAGATAAATCAACGGAAGGAAATTAAGAATGAGCAAGTAAAAGCATAAATCGTAGAAAAAAAACTTAAAATAGCACTCACGCAATAACAATATTAAACAATGTTAAAACATTTTAAAAAGACAACCAACCAACAACAAACACATTTTCTATTTTTCTAGGAAAAAACAAGAGAAAACAGATTAAAAAAGTAGAGAAAAGTAAAAAAGAGGGATGGATAAAAGTGAAGAAGCAAAAGGTAAGGAAGAACAAGTATGAAGAGTGAGAGGACGAAAACGAAAGAAAGAAATAGAGAAAGGAAAAAAAATCAAAAGCTAAGACAAGAGGGAAATTAAGAGGCTGATTCATCATTAGCGGCAGGTAGCGACAGATGAGCATCTGTAGCAGGCATTTTCAGAGCGCCCGCTAGTAGTCGCAGTGCTCAGCCGTGGGTCGCTACTTTATAGCGACTCAGTCGCTGTTCAGTAATGTTGAATACATTGTGAGGAGTCGCTATTTGACCAGTACAGCGCTGTATGGCAGCGCATGTTAGCGACTGCTCATAGCGACCGACTCACACCATATTCAGGAAAAAAACAGCCTCACAAATCTCTGGCGATGAAAAATACTTGTTTGAAGCTCAGAGCGCAGGAGGCGGTGTGTTTAAAGTCTGTTTTCCAGCATCTATCAACTAGTAACAAAGCGAAAACATATGGAATTACATTGTAACAACATTGTAACATGAACACTTTAATGCCAGACCTGTAATGTCATTTCTGAAGAAATATTTAAAAAATGTAAAAAATTTGAAAAAACTGCTATTTCAGTGCCAGAAGAGGTCACAGAATTATTTGTAATTTTTGGGAAAAAGAAAAAAAAAAACCCAGTTTAAAGAGAAGAAAAGGATCGTCCATTGAAATGTATGGGAGAGCGCCAGGTAGCGAGAGGTCATACCTGGCGCTGTGCAAGGCTGAACATTGGCGCCATTCGCTGAGGCTGTGAAAATGATGAATCAGACGCTACATGGCGCTATCCCAGTCGCTAAACAGATTCTGCTTGATAAATGTGTAATTGCGTGCCGTGTCCGGCGTTCACCAGTCGCTATCTGTTGCTACCTCTCATTAACCAGGCGCTACCTGACGCTATCCTTTCTTAAATAACCCCCTAAGAATGACGACCAAGAGAGCAACAAGGAGAATACGCCAGTAAAAAAAAAGACAACCATAGGAAAAAAAAAGCACCCACACACAACGTTAATAATTAGAGCAACAAGGAGAAAATGCCAGTAAAAAAAAGACAACCATAGGAAAAAATAGCACCCACACACAACGTTAATAATTAGAGCAACAAGGAGAAAATGCCAGTAAAAAAAAGACAACCACAGAAAAAAAAGCACCCACACACAATGTTAATAATTAGAACAACAAAGAAAGAGCAACAAGGAGAAAATGCCAGTAAAAAAAAGACAACCATAAGAAAAAGCACCCACACACAATGTTTATAATTAGAGCAACAAGGAGAGAGCAACAAGGAGAAAATGGCAGTCAAAAAAAGACAACCATAGGAAAAAAAAGCACCCACACACAATGTTAATAATTAGAGCAACAAGGAGAAAAAGCCAGTAAAAAAGACAACCATAGGAAAAAAAACACCCACACACAATGTTAATAATTAGAGCAACAAGGAGAAAATGCCAGTAAAAAAAAGACAACCATAGGAAAAAATAGCACCCACACACAACGTTAATAATTAGAGCATCAAGGAGAGAGCAACAAGGACAAAATGCCAGTAAAAAAAGACAACCATAGGAAAAAAAAGCACCCACACACAATGTTAATAATTAGAGCAACAAGGAGAAAATGCCAGTAAAAAAAAGACAAACATAAGAAAAAAGCACCCACATACAATGTTAATAATTAGAGCAACAAGGAGAAAATGCCAGTAAAAAAAGACAACCATAGAGAAACAAACAGCCACACACAATGTTAAAAATTAGAGCATCAAGGAGAGAGCAACAATGAGAAAATGGCAGTAAAAAAAAAGACAACCATAGAAAAAAAAGCACCCACACACAATGTTAATAATTAGAGCAACAAGGAAAGAGCAATAAGGAGAAAACGCCAGTAAAATAAAGACAACCATAGAAAAACAAACAGCCACACACAATGTTAATAATTTAAAAAAACAGAGAACCATCAAATGAAACGAAAAGAGAAGCAAGCTTCCCAGGAAATTCCTTTACACAGTTCTGGTGTCCTACAAATACAATTCCCCTAGTACTACAACTAATAAAGCTCCAAATAGAAATGCAGAGAATTCGAAAAGCAAAAAAAAAAATTGAAAACCTCTTAATGTCCAGAATAAAAGTTTGTAAAGAAAGTAGCGAACAAAAGACTTCCTGTAGCATCAGAAGGAAAATTTATGCATTGCCTTTGAGTTCAACTTCTCCATTAAAGTCTTTCCCCCTATAATCTGGGGAGTTCTTATCTTGGTGACTTATGGTGTTATGGAGGGGCTCATGCATGAGAAATGTCAATAGAAATAGTAAGTGAGGAAGGGAAGGGCTTCCTAATTAGTCCCCATTTAGATTTTATGATGGCGCTGAGATCTGCTCATCCTGACAGTGCGCGCTGTGGTTACATATTGTTCTAGCCTGAGGGAACCATAGGAAAATCCAGATTTATAGCACCTATCATACCAGCATATTTCATTTGCCATTATGAGCAGCCATCTCGCAATGATGCAGGAGTATTTATTACAGATTAAATTATAGAACCTGAATGGTTTAGTGAGATTCTTGAGGTATCATTTATGTCATTAACTGGCTCATTATCAGATCTGCAAATCTGAAATCTCTTTTCTTCGAACATTTTTTCTCCTCGCCAGTGTGAAAGAAAGGCTCTGGCTCCTGGGCTTTTCCTTGTGTCGCATTTAGGTAAGTCGAAAAATAAAAACACTATAGGGAAGAAGAAGAAGAAAAAAAAAAGGGAGAATTACCGGTAAATGTTAGCAAAATAAAATACAGTCCGAAGAAAAAAAAGTGCAAAAAAAAAAAAATGAGGGAATGAGAAAATGGTGCTAAAATAGATGACAGACAGAGAAAGCCAAACTAGTGTATTGCAATTACAAGATTCCAATAAAGCATGGAGGAAAGGAAAGAGATAAAAAGGGGAGAATGGAATAGTCAGATGTTACCAAAATTAAATGCGAAGAAAAAAAAGTGCAAAAAAAAAACAGGGAATGAGAAAATGGTGCTAAAATAAATGAAAGACAGAGAAAGCCAAACTAGTATATTGCAATTACAAAATTCCAATAAAGCATGGAGGAAAGGAAAGAGAAAAAAGGGGAGAATGGAATAATTAGATGTTACCAAAATACAATGCGAAGAAAAAAAAGTGAAAAAAAAACAGGGAATGAGAAAATGGTGCTAAAATAAATGAAAGACAGAGAAAGCCAAACTAGTGTATTGCAATGACAAGATTCCAATAAAGCATGGAGGAAAGGAAAGAGAAAAAAGGGGAGAATGGAATAATTAGATGTTACCAAAATACAATGCGAAGAAAAAAAGTGAAAAAAAAAACAGGGAATGAGAAAATGGTGCTAAAATAAATGAAAGAGAAAGCCAAACTAGTATATTGCAAGTACAAAATTCCAATAAAGCATGGAGGAAAGGAAAGAGAAAAAAGGGGAGAATGGAATAATTAGATGTTACCAAAATACAATGCGAAGAAAAAAAAGTGAATGAGAAAATGGTGCTAAAATTAATGAAAGACAGAGAAAGCCAAACTAGTGTATTGCAATAACAAAATTCCAATAAAGCATGGAGGAAAGGAAAGAGAAAAAAGGGGAGAATGGAATAATTAGATGTTACCAAAATACAATGCGAAGAAAAAATGAGCGAATTAGATACTTGTGCTAAAATGGTGCTAACATAAGTGAAAGAGAGAGAGAGAAAGCCAAACTAGTGTATTGCAATTCCAGAATTCCAATAAAGCATGGAGGAAAGGAAATAGAAAAAAGGGGAGAATGGAATAATTAGATGTTACCAAAAGAAAATACAATGCGAAGAAAAATGGGCAAAAAATGAGCGAATGAGAAACTTGTGCTAAAATTAATGAAAGAGAGGGACAGAAAACCAAACTAGAGGCCGATTCATTAATAGCGCCAGGTAGCGACAGATGAGCGCCAGTAGCGTGATTTTCACAGCGCCAGCTAGTATTCGCTGTGCTTGGCCGGGGTTTGCTTGTTGACAGCGACTCAGTCGGTGTGCGGTAATGTTGAATACGGGGTTAGGGGTCGCTGTTTCACAGGTTCCGCGTTGTATGGGTGCGCCTGACAACGAATGGCCAGAGCGAACGGCTTGCTGCAGATTCATTAACAAATCACGCTCAAAAAATTCTCGTGCTGTGAATTCCTTGTTTAAACCCCAGAGCGCTGGCGGCGATGGGTGTAAAGTAGTTTTTAACCCCCAAACAACCATATTTTTTCTAATGTAAAAATTAGACAAGTTTTTCTAAACATTTTGTAATATGAATACATGAATATCAGACCTGTAATATCAATTCTGCACAAATTTTTTTATTTTTTTTTTTCTTAAAAAAAATATCTAACATTGCCGAAGCGGTCACAGAATTTTTGACAGTTAAAAAAAAAAAATAAACATAAACTCAATTAATTATGAATATTTAAAGATTGCTCCATTGAAATGCATTGGAGAGCGCCAGGGAGCGCCAGGTCATACCTGTCGCTGTGATGGGATTAGCAGCGGCGCTGTTCGTTGCAGTCGGCTACATGATGAATCCCGCGCTAGCCGACGCTCTCGCCGGCGCTAGCCTCATTTAGCGTGATAAATGCGTGATTGTGACCGCCGCCGGGCGTACTTGAGTCGGTAGCCGCCGTTAGCTGGCGCTACCTGGCGCTCGTCAGACACTACCTGGCGCTAGCTCTTGATAAATAAGGCCGCTAGTGTCTTACAATTACAAAATGCCAATAAGTCATGGAGGAAAGGAAAGAGAAAAAAGGAAAAAATATAAAAAAAAAACACAAGAATTGAAAGGAATAGAATTGAATGAACAAAAAGAAGAAACGGAGAAGGAGGATAATAGAGAGAGGAAAAGAAAGAAAACAAAGGAAATAGAACTGGAAAGAGAGCAAAATAAAATGACAACAATGGAGAAAGATATTAAAAATGACAGAGTGAGCAACAGGAAGAAAAAGCTAGTGAAAAGCAAAAAAAAAAGCAGGCAAAAAGACCAGAAAATACTAAAGAGAAATGTAGAGAGAGAAAATGCTGAGATAAATAAATTAAACAAGTAAACAATGAAAATAAAGGCAATGGAAGGAAGATTGAGAGATAGAAACAGAGTGAGAGAGAAATGGCAATGGAAATAATGACAAGAAAATAAAAAGAGAGAGAGAGATCATAAACAAAATGTGTATTGCAAAGAAGTAGACGAAACAAAACAAGGTAGGGAGAAAGTAAAAATATAAAGAAAGAAACAAACGGAATGAAAAGGAAAGACAACAGAGAGGGAAATTTAAAATGCTTGCATGAGCAACAAGGGGAAATAGCCAGTTAAAATAAAAGGCATAGAAAACAAAGACCACAAGAAAAATGTAGAGATAATAATGTTGAGATAACAAAATTAAAAACAAGAAAGAGAAAAAAAAGAGAAAGAAAATAGGAGGGAGATTGAGGAAAGGGAGTTTATATATAAGAAATAAAAGATTTAAATGAAGGAATATAAAGAAAAAAATGGGGGTTATGACAAAAGTGTAAAATGGTAGATGAAAGAAATGAAGAAAATGTAAGAAAGTAATATAAAAAGGAAGATAGAAAAAAACACCGGGGAGGATAAAGTGAGCAACAGGGAGAAATATCTAGTAAAGTAGAAAAAAATGGAGAAAGAATAAAAGTTGAGATAATTAAAAAAGACAGCGGGGAAAGAAAAATGAAAATCGCCAGCTAAGAAAACAATGAAAGTCAATGGTACTTATTACTACAGAGTAAATGGAGTAAAAGGTTCACTAATTTTCCTAGGAGTAAAAAAATTGACTTTCATTGTTTTCCCAGCTGGTGATTCAGCAACACTGACATTCTTAGGCTTTTTTTTTATCATAAAGTGAATTATTTTACTCCCATGAGATTTTGAGGCCGATTCATTAATAGCGGCAGGTAGCGACAGTTGAGCGACTGTAGCGGTATTTTCACAGCGCCCGCTAGTAGTCGCTGTGCTCGGCCATTGTTCTGTAGTTGATAGCTACTCAGTCGGTGTGCAGTAATGTTGAATACGGGGTGACAAGTCGCTATTTGACAGGTTCCGCGCTGTATGGGAGCGCATAATAGCGACTGGTCAGAGCGACCGGCTCCCACCATATTCATCAAAAAATCACGCTCCAAAAATTCTCGCGCTGTGAAATGCTTGTTTAAACCCCAGAGCGCTGGCGGCGATGTGTTAAAAGTAGTTTTTTAACCCCCAAACCACCATATTTTTGGAAACCAAAAAAAAAAAAATTTTTAAGAATTTAGTAATATGAATACACATAATATCAGACCTGTAATATCAATTCTGCACAATTTTTTTTTTTTTTTTTTTACCTTAAAAAAATTATCTAACATTGCAGAAGTGGTCACAGAATTTTTCACATTAAAAAAAAAAAAACATTAATAACAATTAATTATGAATATTTAAAGATTGTTCCATTGAAATGCATTGGAGAGCGCCAGGTAGCGAGAGGTCATACCTGTCGCTGTTCAAGGTCGGATGCTGGCGCTGCGGGCTGAGGCTGGAATAATGATGAATGAGTGGCTATCTGGCGCTATCTCAGTTGCTAAGCAGGATTGGCTTGATAAATGTGTGATTGTGGTGGGGAGCCGGCGTTCTCGTGGCGGGGCCCGTCATTACCGGCCGCTCACCAGTCGCTACCTGACGCTATTCCTTCATAAATAAGGGCCTTAGTTTTAACTCTTATTGAATCAAGGCCATAGTGACAGAAATAAACACTGTAAAGAGTGAGACAGAGGGGGGATTAGAGAGGGAGAGACATAGGGGCTTATGCTAATTATATAGAGGCTAATTATTATTATAGGTGCGGGCAGCACTTGAGCTCCTTGTCCGAGATGCTCTGCAGCGCCCGCACCACACCCTGGCTTCAGGCTGGCGGCACTATCCTCTGTAGCGCTCCGGTCAGGCAGTGTTTGCAGCGCAAGGCTTTAATATGCCTATGCACTAGCGCCACCTAGCGCCGGCCGGGAGCGCTGCAAGCTGAATATATTTATTTTAAAAATACATAACACTCCCAGAGGCGCTCAATAAACAGGATTCCAGACACACAGGGGGTTATTTAAGAAAGGATAGCGTCAGGTAGCGCCTGGTTAATGAGAGGTAGCGACAGATAGCGACTGGTGAACGCCGGACACGGCACGCAATTACACATTTATCAAGCAGAATCTGTTTAGCGACTGGGATAGCGCCATGTAGCGTCTGATTCATCATTTTCAAAGCCTCTGCGAACAGCGCCAGCGTTCAGCCTTGCACAGTGCCAGGTATGACCTCTCGCTACCTGTCGCTCTCCCATACATTTCAATGGACGATACTTTTCTTCACTTTAAAGTTTTTTTTTTTTTCCCAAAAATCACAAATAATTCTGTGACCTCTTCTGGCATTGAAATAGCAGTTTTTTCATAATTTTTTCATTTTTTATATATTTCCTCAGAAATGACATTACAGGTCTGGCATTAAAGTGTTCATGTTACAAAGTTGTTACAATGTAATTCCATATGTTACTAGTTGATAGATGCTGGAAAACACACTTTAAACACACCGCCTCCTGCGCTCTGGGCTTCAGACAAGTATTTTTCAGCGCCAGAGATTTGTGAGGCTGTTTTTTTGCTGAATATAGTGTGAGTCGGTCGGTATGAGCAGTCGCTAACATGCCCTCCCATACAGCGCTGTACTGGTCAAATAGCGACTCCTCACAATGTATTCAAGATTACTGAACAGCAGCTAAGTCGCTATAAAGTAGCGACCCATGGCCGAGCACAATGACTACTAGCGGGCGCTCTGAAAATGCCTGCTACAGACGCTCATCTGTCGCTACCTGCCGCTAATGATGAATCAGCCTCCCCGTGTCTGTTGGAATCCCAAGCTAGCTAACTAGCATCACGTACTGCCATTTGAGCGTCGATGTAGCGGCGCTTAGAGCGTCTGCTAGTGGACGCTGCAAACGGGAGTCTGGCACTATTGCATAGCGACTGGACAAGTAATGCAGTAGTATCCTGTCCAGCATTGATAAATGTGATAGAGGGAGCTGTAGAAACTCTCTCCTTGAATCAATGCATATTTTACGCCCCGAAGGAAAGCAGCCCAAGGCAATGCTACATATAACAATAGGAGAACGCTGCAGTGAACGATAGGTAGCACCAGTTAATTGCGTTACACACTTGACACTGAAGCCCATATTTAAGAAAAAAAAACACAAAACCAGCGTCGGTGCTATGAAACTGGGCGCTCTAGCGACAATCGCTGGACGCTATGTGAAAAAAGTTTCTCAACACATAAACACCAGCACCAGAGCGTTTTAACACTGTGACCTGCATATACAATTCTGCATAAAAAACAATATCGGGCAGGCTGATTTATTACTAGCGGCAGATAGCCACAGATGAGCGTCTGTAGCAGGCATTTCAGAGCGCCCGCTAGTAGTCGCTGTGCTTGGCCGTGGTTCGCTAGTTCAGAGCGCCTCAGTCGCTGTGCAGCATTGTTGAATACGCTGTGGGGAGTCACTATATGAGCAGTACAGCGCTGTATGGGAGCGAATGCTTGCGACTGGTCAGTGCGACCGACTCACACCATATTCATAAAAAAAAACAGCCTCACACACCGCCGGCGCTCAAAAATGCTTCGCTGTAGCCCAGAGCACCGGAGGCTGTGTGATTAAAGTCTGTTTTTGAACATGTATCCACTAGTAACAAAGCCAAAACACATGGAATTACATTGTTATTACATTGTGACATGAACACATTAATGCCAGACCTGTAATGTCAATTCTGCATAAATATATAAAAAATGGTAAAAGTTTTCAAAAATGGCTTTTTCTAGACCAGGAGAGGTCACAACATTATTTGAGAATAGAAAAAAAAATAGTAAAAACACCCTGTTTAAAGAGAAGTAAAAGAACGTCCATTGTAATGTATGGGAGAGCGTCAGGTAGCGAGAGGTCATACCTGGCGCTCTACAAGGCTGAACGTCGGCGCTGTACGCTGAGCCTGGGATAATGATGAATCGGACGCTACATGGCGTTATCCCAGTCGCTCACCAGAATCCGCTTGATAAATGTGGAATTGCGTGCCGTGTCTGGCGTTCACCTGTCGCTACCTGTGGTTTACAAGGCACTACCTGACGCTATCCCTTGATAAATAAGGCCCTAAGTGTTTGGTTGCTGGGCAGGAGAGATCACACAATGATTTGATCCTAAATTAAAAAAAAAAAAAAAAATTAAAAGTTATTCAAAACACTATTTATACACAAGCAAAAAAACACCATTGAAATGTATTGGATAACGCTACTTAGCGACAGGCAGGGGCGGACTGGCCATAGGGCATACCGGGACAATGCCCGGTTGGCCACCACCTACCCTGCACTGGCCGGCTGCCAATTCCTTAATGCCAGCGCTGATTCTGGCTTCTGGCAGCGGGTCAGGTGAACGGCGGCTTCCATTCACCCGGCCGGTATCTAGATGCAAAAGCCGTCATTAAACTAGAGCCGGCAGGTAGCCAGTGCAGGGGAGGCGGCGGCGGCCTTCCTATGATGACCGGGCAGTGCACAGCGTCATCATGGCTCGGACGGAACTCTCATGCTATTGCTATGTTGCCGCCCGGTCATCAGAGGCTGCTGCACAGCGGCGGGCATCGATCCGTATCTTCCAGCGATGTGGCCAGCCCCAGAAGCAACAGCGAGGTGAGTGGGGCCAGGGGGGTTGGGAGTCGGTGGGGGCGGGGGTTCTGCCATTTAGCTTGGTGTGCTTTGGATCTGGGTCATTCTGCAACTCAGCCTGTTATAAAGGGGTTCTGCCAGCTTGTTAGGCAGGGGTTCTGCTAGGCAGCATGTTATGGGGGGGTTCTGCTAGGCAGCATGTTATGGGGGGGTTCTGCTAGGCAGCATGTTATGGTGGGTTCTGTTAGGCAGCATGTTATGGGGGGGTTCTGCTAGGCAGCATGTTATGGGGGGGTTCTGTTAGGCAGCATGTTATGGGGGGGTTCTGCTAGGCAGCATGTTATGGGGGGGTTCTGTTAGGCAGCATGTTATGGGGGGATTCTGCCACTTGCCATGTTAATAGGGGAATTATGCCACTCGGCATGTTATGGGGGGGATTCTGCCACTCGGCAATGTTATGGGGGGGCTCTGCCACTCGGCATGTTATGGGGGGCCCTGCCACTCGGCATGTTATGGAGAGAGGTGTTCTATGGGGTGATGCACACTGTCTGTTGTGGGGGCGCGGATAACAGGACGGACACACTGTAGGGCCGGTGTGACCAGAAAAGTCCTGGTGTTGGGACAGGGTTATTCTGGCCTGTTACACCTGGCCATTTTTTACCTCCAGTCCGCCCCTGGTGACAGGTGCTACATGGTGCTGCTGAATGCGCTGACGCCGCTAGTGATACATTTGCCGCTACATGGCGCTATTAGAGGCGCTCACCAGATTGACTTTCATATATATGGTTTTCACATACTGCGCCCGGTGTTCACCTGATGCTACGTGGTACTATGTGGCTTTAGCGTTTCTTAAATAACCCATTAGTGATGCAGGTATAACTCTGGGTTTACATTTGGTTGTGAATTACAACTGCATCTGTAACACACAAAAAAGTGCCTGAAAAAAAATCCTGTACCTGCAATGGGGCATTTTTACAGAGGTCAATCATTTTTCCAATGAGATAATGATCATCAAGATTGGAAACCACAGCATCCTATGGGCTATGCTAAAGAATTTGCATTTTTTTCATCAGCACAGCCCATAGGGTGCTGTGGATTCCAATCTTGATGATCATTATCTCATTGGAAAAATGATGCACCTCACCTGTAAAAATGCCCCATTGTGGCACAAGTGAGTTTTAGGGAAACATTGTAACAAACATTTTATATTGCACATTTCTTGTGTTAAAAGTTAAAAAGTGACATGCAGGTTGCTATTCACAAGCAAATGTGCACGCCGAGTTACACTTACTTCACCAAATAATTAACATGACCCCTATGGAATCAGTAATATAAATTACTGGCAGGCTGATTCATTACTAGCGCCAGGTGCCGACAGATGAGCGAGGCATTGAGAGCGACCGCTAGTAGTCGCTGTGCTCTGCCATGGTTTGCTGTTTCGGAGCGTCTCATTCGCTGGCCGGCATTGATGAATATATTGTGTGAGTCACTCTAACACCAGTACAGCGCTGTATAAGAAGCGAATGGTAGCGCCAGCTCAGTGCAACTGACTCACACCATATTCATAAAAAAAAAAAAAAACAGCCTCACACAGCGCCGGAGCTCAAAATCTGGTTGTTGTAGCCCAGAGCACCAGAAGCTGTGTGATTAAAGTCTGTTTTTGAACATGTATCCACTAGTAACAAAGCGAAAACATATGGAATTACATTGTTATTACATTGTAACATGAACACTTTAATACCAGACATGTAAGGACAATTCTACATAAAAATATTATAAATCAAAAAAGTTTTTAAAAATGACTTTAAATAGACCAGGAGTGACATATGGTGACTTAGGACCTTATTCATGAAGGGATAGCGTCAGGTAGTGGCTGGTTAATGAGAGGTAGCGACTGGTGAACGCCAGACACGGCACGCAATTACACATTTATCAAGCAGAATCTGTTTAGCGGCTGGGATAGCGCCATGTAGCATCCGATTCATCATTTTCCCAGCCTCAGCGAACAGCGCCAGCGTTCAGCCTTGCACAGCGCCAGGTATGACCTCTCGCTACCTGACGCTCTCCCATACATTTCAATGGACGATCCTTTCCTTCTATTTAAACTGTGTTTTTGTGGGGTTTTTTTTTGTGTTTTTTTTTTAAATCTCAAATAATTCTGTGACCTCTCCTGGCATTGAATAAACAGTTTTTTCACATTTTTTGTATTTTTTATATATTTCTTCAGAAATGACATTACAGGTCTGCCATTAAAGTGTTCATGTTACAATATATGTTTTCGCTTTGTTACCAGTTGATAGATGCTGGAAAACAGACTTTAAACACACCGCCTCCTGCGCTCTGGGCTTCAAACAAGCATTTTTCAGCGCCAGAGATTTGTGAGGCTGTTTTTTTGCTGAATATGGTGTGAGTCGGTCGCTATGACCAGTCGCTACCATGCGCTCCCATACAGCGCTGTACTGGTCAAATAGCGACTCCTCACAATGTATTCAACATTACTGAACAGCAACTATGCGCTATGAAGTAGCGACCCACGGCTGAGCACAGTGACTACTAGCGGGCGCTCTGAAAATGCCTGCTACAGACGCTCATCTGTCGCTACCTGGAGTTAGTGATAAATCAGCCGGCTAATTATTTGATCATTTAAAAGAAAAAAAAGAAAAGAAAACCCTGTTTAAACAGAAGAAAAGGATCGTCCATTGAAATGTATGGGAGAGCGCCAGGTAGCGACAGGTAAGACGTGGCGCTCTGCAAGCCTGAACACTGGCACTGTACGCTGAGCCGGGGATAATGACGAAACGTACGCTACATGGCGTTATTCCAGTCGCTCACCAGCATCGGCTTCTTAATTGTGGAATTGCGTGCCATGTCCGGTGTTCACCTGCCGCTACCTGTCGCTTACAAGGGACTACCTGTCGCTATACCTTGATGAATAAAGCCCTAAATAAAACTAGGGAGAACAAGAAAGAGGAAGGGGGGAGGATGAAACAAAAAGAGCATTGAAAAAGATAAATAAAGGAAAAGAAGGAAAAAAGTAAGAAAGAAATGTAACAACGAAATGAGGACGAAAGAAACAAAAAATTATAAAAAATAATAATAATTAAAACATAAAAAAATAAAAAAGGGACTTAAAGAATGACAGAGTGAACAATTGGGAAAACTATCAAAAGACAAGCAAAGCATAAAAAGAACAAAAAAAGGAAATAAATAGACAAAAGAAAAATTAAACTGAAGAAACAAAACAATAAGACATAAAAGATTAATGAATAAAAGAAAAGGGTGTATTGCAAGAAACACAAATAGAAAAGGAAGAAAAAGACAGACAAAATCCATAAATAACGATATATATAAAAGCAGCTACAATAACACACCCATTGCCTGGTTTGTGATTCTATTTGTTCTTCGCTTGTGATGGGGGGAATCGATGTTTTGATTGGTTTGTGGTGCTCATCTAATGGCTTTGTATTCTGGATGATGATATATGTTGGCTGTCATCATGTAACTGTTGGATATTTATCTAATTGTTTTTCATTTGTACAGTGTGACGCAATTATCTGGATTACATTTAGTAATATAATAAAACTCGCCGTAGTCCACATAACAAGTTATTTGTATATTGATTCCTGCTTATCATTTAGCCAAATAGGCTGCGATGATTTATGTGATGCTGGCCATACACGTGGCCAACTTCACGCTCAAGTAAGTGAATCCACCTAATTAAAAAAAGAAATCGAACAGCCTATCTGTCTGGAGGGTTTGTGGTCGATTCAGTTTTGTTCACACTTCGATCAGAAGTCACTATCTGAAATTTGCCTTTAAATTGCTGTTTGTGTAAAGGGACATTTATGGCTTTGTGGCAAAGAAGCTGCCATGTGACCACAGGGTGACAGGTTCAATTCCCAGCTGGGACACGACACAAGTGCCATTGAGCAAGGCACTCTGAGGAAGCATGTTTGCACATCTGGGGGTGTGTGCATGTGCGGGTACTCCCACTTCCTGACACACATGTGCGCACCATTTGCATGCACTCCAAATTTGCATGTGTGCACACCACTCCCCCCAATTACACGGAAGTGTGTTAGATCCCCCCTCCCCCGATAATCGTTGGGGGAGGGGACTGATACACCTCATGTGCGCAACATTTGCATGCACTCTTAAATTTGCATGTGTGCACACCCCTCCCCCAATAACACGGAAGTGTGGTAGATCCCCCTGCACCAATAATATGAAAGTGTGACAGATCTCCCCCATAACGTGGAAGTGTGACTGACCCCCCTCCCCCCATAACATGTGTTAGATCCCCCCTCCCCCAATAACATGGAAGTGTGACTGATCCACCTCCTGCCAATAACATGGAAGTGTGTTAGATCCCCCCTCGCCAAATAACATGGAAGTGTGACTAATCCCCCCTCCCCAATAACATGGAAGTGTGACTAATCCCCCCTCCCCCGATAACATGGAAGTGTGACTAATCCCCCCTCGCCCAATAGCTGTGACTGATCCCCCCTCCCCCAATAACATGGAAGTGTGACTAATCCCCCCTCTCCCAAAAACATGGAAGTGTGACTAATCCCCCCTCCCCCAATAACATGGAAGTGTGACTGATCCACCTCTCCCCCCAATAACATAAAAATGTGACTGATCCACCTCCCGCCAATAACATGGAAGTGTGACTGATCCCCCCTCCCCCAATAACATGGAAGTGTGACTAATCCCCCCTCCCCCGATAACATGGAAGTGTGACTAATCCCCCCTCTCCCAAAAACATGGAAGGGTGACTGATCCCCCCTCGCCCAATAACATGGAAGTGTGACTAATCCCCCCTCCCCCAATAACATGGAAGTGTGACTGATCCCCCCTCTCCTAATAACATGGATGTGTGACTAATCCCCCCTCTCCCAATAACATGGAAGTGTGACTAACCCCCCCTCCCCCAATAACATGGAAGTGTGACTGACCCCCCCTCTCCTAATAACATGGATGTGTGACTAATCCCCCATCTCCCAATAACATGGAAGTGTGACTAATCCCCCCTCCCCCAATAACATGGAAGTGTGACTGATCCCCCCCTCGCCCAATAACATGGAAATGTGACTGATCCCCCCTCGCCCAATAACATCGAAGTGTGACTGATCCCCCCTCTCCCAATAACATGTAAATGTGACTGATCCCCTCTCGCCCAATAACATGGAAGTGTGACTGATCCCCCCTCTCCTAATAACATGGAAGTGTGACTAATCCCCCCTCCCCCAATAACATGGAAGTGTGACTGATCCCCCCTCACCCAATAACATGTAAATGTGACTGATCCCCTCTCGCCCAATAACATGGAAGTGTGACTGATCCCCCCTCTCCTAATAACATGGAAGTGTGACTAATCCCCCCTCCCCCAATAACATGGAAGTGTGACTGATCCCCCCTCCCCCAATAACATGGAAGTGTGACTGATCCCCCCTCTCCTAATAACATGGATGTGTGACTAATCCCCCCTCTCCCAATAACATGGAAGTGTGACTAATCCCCCCTCCCCCAATAACATGGAAGTGTGACTGATCCCCCCCTCGCCCAATAACATGGAAGTGTGACTGATCCCCCCTTACCCAATAACATGGAAGTGTGACTAATCCCCCCTCTCCCAATAACATGGAGGTGTGATTGATCCCCCCTCACCCAATAACATGGAAGTGTGACTGATCCCCCCTCCCCCAATAACATGGAAGTGTGACTGATCCCCCCTCTCCTAATAACATGGATGTGTGACTAATCCCCCCTCCCCCAATAACATGGAAGTGTGACTGATCCCCCCTCCCCCAATAACATGGAAGTGTGACTGATCCCCCCTCTCCTAATAACATGGATGTGTGACTAATCCCCCCTCTCCCAATAACATGGAAGTGTGACTAATCCCCCCTCCCCCAATAACATGGAAGTGTGACTGATCCCCCCCTCGCCCAATAACATGGAAGTGTGACTGATCCCCCCTTACCCAATAACATGGAAGTGTGACTAATCCCCCCTCTCCCAATAACATGGAGGTGTGATTGATCCCCCCTCACCCAATAACATGGAAGTGTGACTGATCCCCCCTCCCCCAATAACATGGAAGTGTGACTGATCCCCCCTCTCCTAATAACATGGATGTGTGACTAATCCCCCCTCTCCCAATAACATGGAAGTGTGACTAATCCCCCCTCCCCCAATAACATGGAAGTGTGACTGATCCCCCCCTCGCCCAATAACATGGAGGTGTGATTGATCCCCCCGCGCCCAATAACATGGAAGTGTGACTGATCCCCCCTCACCCAATAACATGTAAATGTGACTTATCCCCTCTCGCCCAATAAGATGGAAGTGTGACAATCACCCCTCGCCCAATAACATGTAAATGTGACTGATCCCCCCTCTCCCAATAACATGGAAGTGTGACAATCACCCCTCGCCCAATAATATGGAAGTGTGACTGATCCCCCCTCGCCCAATAATATGGAAGTGTGACTGATCCCCCCTCACCCAATAATATGAAAGTGTGACTGATCCCCCCTCGCCCAATAACATAGAAGTGTGACTGATCCCCCCTCGCCCAATAACATGGAAGTGTGACTGATCCCCCTTCGCCCAATAACATGGAAGTGTGACTAATCCCCCCTCTCCCAATAACATGGAAGTGTGACTGATCCCCCCTCGCCCAATAACATGGAAGTGTGACTAATCCCCCCTCGCCCAATAACATGGAAGTGTGACTTATCCCCCCTCGCCCAATAACATGGAAGTGTGACTGATCCCCCCTCTCCCAATAACATGGAAGTGTGACTGATCCCCCCTCGCCCAATAACATGGAAGTGTGACTGATCCCCCCTCGCTGAATAACAAGGAAGTGTGACTAATCCCCCCTCGCCCAATAACATGGAAGTGTGACTAATCCCCCCTCTCCCAATAACATGGAAGTGTGACTGATCCCCCCTCTCCCAATAACATGGAAGTGTGACTAATCCCCCCTTGCCCAATAGCATGGAAATGTGACTGATCCCCCCTCCCCCAATAACATGGAAGTGTGACTAATCCCCCCTCGCCCAATAACATGGAAGTGTGACTAATCCCCCCTCTCCCAATAACATGGAAGTGTGACTGGCCCCCCTCACCCAATAACATGGAAGTGTGACTAATCCCCCCTCGCCCAATAACATGGAAGTGTGACTAATCCCCCCTCTCCCAATAACATGGAAGTGTGACTGATCCCCCCTCGCCCAATAACATGGAAGTGTGACTAATCCCCCCTCTCCCAATAACATGGAAGTGTGACTAATCCCCCCTCTCCCAATAACATGGAAGTGTGACTGATCCCCTCTCACCCAATAACATGGAAGTGTGACAATCCCCCCTCGCCCAATAACATGGAAGTGTGACTGATCCCCCCTCGCCCAATAACATGGAAGTGTGACTGATCCCCCCTCGCCCAATAACATGGAAGTGTTACTGATCCCCCCTCGCCCAATAACATGGAAGTGTGACTGATCCCCCCTCGCCCAATAACATGGAAGTGTGACTGATCCCCCTCGCCCAATAACATGGAAGTGTTACTGATCCCCCCTCGCCCAATAACATGGAAGTGTGACTGATTCCCCCTCGCCCAATAACATGGAAGTGTGACTGATCCCCCCTCGCCCAATAACATGGAAGTGTGATAGACTCTCCCTTTTCCAATAACATGGAAGTGTGGCAGACCTCTCCTTCCCCAATAAGGTGGAAGTGTTGCAGAAATAACCCTCCCCCACA
Organism: Gastrophryne carolinensis; assembly: GCA_027917425.1. Lineage (NCBI taxonomy): Eukaryota > Metazoa > Chordata > Amphibia > Anura > Microhylidae > Gastrophryne > Gastrophryne carolinensis. Next base: position 212,009,641 of record CM051240.1, read on the forward strand.
CACAACCCTGCGATCACTGCTAGGCCAGATAGTGGTTACAACTAATATGCTTACCTCGCCCTGATCCAGTGACACCTCCATCCGGCTTGTGCTGCTGAGCCACTTCCCTGCTCGGTCTGTTTGACAAAGTCGGTGGCGCTGCTCTGCACCAAAAGCCAAGATTGCTGCACCCGGCATGGGAACCCAGAGAGGTAAGGATCGTCTTTCCTGCTTTTTCTGGGACACAGTGGGAAACCTGCTCTGCCGCACAAGTCAGATGGTGGTGCCCAGTGCGGGGACCTGGGGAGATAAGTCTTTTTTATTACAAATGGCAAAATAAGAGCTATACGTTTTTAAATGTACTATAAATCCTTACCTTGCCTCAGTGCCAGCGATGACTCCCAGTGCCACCAGCAGCTATCTGGCTTGTACTGCAGAGTGGCTTCCCTAGCAAATCGTCTTGTGTTTCGTAACAGCTTACCTGCTCCGTGCGCGGCCCTCCTGCCCATTGACCAAACACAGAGCAGGTAAGCTGCTATGAAGCACAAGAGAATTTGCTATGCCCAGTGCGTTTACAGCCACAGGACACTATGGAGGGGAGGGGGCATTGCAGAGACATGGAGGGGAGGTACAGAATGGCATCAGGGACATTGTGAGGGGGCATTCACGGTACAAGGCAGATAGACTGGATACATATACAGCGGCCAAGGGGGAGGGAAGGTTAGCAAAGGAAATAAAAAACATTTCAGGAAAGAAAGCAAACTTGAAACCCCACAGTCATTACTGCCTATATGTCTCCTACACACACTTGATTTGTTTCTCTTAGGTGGAGAATGTATTTAAAGGGTAAGTCCACTTTTGATGGAATTTTTGAAAGTGTATATTTTTTTGTACCAAAGGGATGTACTCATAGAAACATAGAAGGTTGACGGCAGAAGGAGACCATACACTCCATCTAGTCTGCTCTTATGTGTATACTGTATGTACTCTTTATCTTAGAATAGATGTGTGCTTACCCCAGGCATGTTTAAATTCAGTGACTGTTGATTTTTCAACTACCTCTGCTGGAAGTTTGTTCCAAGCATCTACTCTTTCTGTAAAATAATATTTTCTAACATTGCTCCTGATCTTCCCCCCGACTAGCTTCAGGTTGTGCCCCCTTGTTCTATCATTAAGCTTCTTCTTAAAAACACTTCCCTCCTGAACCTTATTCAATCCTTTCACATATTTAAAGGTCTCAATCATGTCCCCCCTCTCCCTTCTTTCCTCCAGACTGTACAAATTAAGTTCTTTAAGTCTCACCTGATAAGTTGTAAGTTTAAATCCTTCCACCATTTTCGTTGCCCGCCTCAACTCAAGGTGCTGAACTGATTTAGTTTTTTTCCTATGTTAGCAAATGTGTGTTTTATGGAAGTGCCTGCAATCTATTGCTATTGGCAACGAGCACAAGGTCTGTACACCAAGTAGAGAAAAGTGAGCCCTGTACACACTGAACACTGCTGCTATGGCCACTGCTGATGTAAGGGAGCTCACTCACACTTACACATGCCCAGCAGCAACTATCGGCACTCTGTTGCTATTGGCAATGTACACCAAGCCAGCACTTGGTGTACATTGCTAATATCAACAGCTGAAAACTGCTGCCATAAAACACATATTTGCTAACTTTAGAGAAAATGTAAAAATATTAAAAATCAGCTAAACTGAAAAAAAGCACTTTTAAGGCATAATTTTGCCAAACAAAAATATACACTTTCAAAGGTGGAATTACCCTTTAAGGAGTTGCACCAACCTGAGTGCAAGAAGCACTCCATGTATGTTGCCCTTGGAACAGTTCAATTGCGGCAGCATGTTATACCGCATTCCAAAGGAATAAAGGAATAAAGAATTACAGTACCATTGTTTTTAAAAAGTGGAGTTCTTGCCTCTGAACTGTAAGTAATTTGGGGTCCAGGCACCCTGCATCCAATGAAGACCCTCTTCTCACCACATGGCCACTGACCAGGTGTGTGTGGGATATAGTGGACATGATCGAAAATCTATTCCCAAATCCCGCTGATAGCTTTGTTGCTGGCCCAGACCAAAGACTAAAAATCTTCCTGCACCAGACCATAACCTAACGGTTGGTGGAGGCCCCTTTTGCGCCCTTCTCCTAATCCCTGAGGGTAGGCTAGTGCCAAGGCCTGAAATCTTTTAGGGCCAGGGTCTGGCTGCACGGGTTTTGACCAGCTTTAGGAAACCAAAAACGCAGCTGCCAGCTTGCATCTAATTTAACGCTAACTATCAATATCCAATAGAGCACTGTTTCTCAGTCCCAGGGAGTACTCAGCAATGTTCAAGGATGTACCAACAGAGTCGCTCTGATAGGTCTGGTATATTATTTTAACTGTAAAACATTTTTCTTTCTTGCTTAAAAAGTGCTTGTCGCCAGGGGGGTACTTGGCTGAAAACCACTGCCATAAAGCAAAATGGGCAGAAATAGACTAAAAAGTGTTTTATGCTTATGCAGAACTTGCATTGTAACTTGTCAATAATGGAAACCCAGGAGCTAGATGTTCCCAAATGTCATTTATTTTTTTTTCTGCGAAAATAATTTTTCATGGCTTATTTTGCTTAGCAATGTATAATTTGGCCAACATAAAATGAAGCCTAAACACAATATTACTCCGCACCACTATTAGTATTGAGGTGTGCCGGTTACATACAGGTCCCAACCTTTGGTGGTATGGGATATGTCTAGTTCCACACAGTTGGGGTAACCCAAAGCACCCACAAAATATACCTGTATAATTAAACCGCATCAACCAAGGATTGAGTAAATTAATAAAAACCCTTTATTTGTGTATGGGTGTTAATACAGCGCTAGATCACACTTATCACACTTTAAAAAACACAATTAAAAACATCAGACCCCCTGGATAATAATTAGACAATATTCTCTGTGTACTTAATTAATAAGAGGGATACAGCATCATAGCTGTGAATAACACTATACAATCATATTCATAGTGATCCTATGTGCCATAGTATGTACAGTGCAAAACCTTCGATACATGTGCAATTAATAATTACATATCTAAATAATTCATGTAACAATTCTATCAATGAGAAAACTATATTAAAGTGCCAAGTGCCAAACTGAACTCTTATCCTACAGTAAACTAAGTGAAAATATGAAATTCCTGTCCCTAAAGGACTGAGTAAAGTGCCAGTTGCTAAACAATCCTGCTACCCTAACGTGAAGATAACTACCGTGTAGCTATGGCTGCCCGGATGGGACTAATAGAAAGTGTGTAAAAGTACTTCACCCGATATGCATAGCTGTCCTCCTGGGGGTCAGAGCAAGCGAAAGGCGACGCGTAGCGTGATCCGGCTGGATCACTTCCTCATTGATAGAATTGTTACATGAATTATTTAGATATGTACCGTATATACTCGAGTATAGGCCGACCCGAATATAAGCCGAGGCACCTAATTTTACCACAAAAAAATGGAACAAGTTATTGACTCGAGTATAAGCCGAGGCGGCTTTTTTCAATTGGAATTGGAGTTGATTTGAGGAATCAACGGGCTGATACAGAATTTGGTCTGCTTTACCATGTGCCTTTGCTTGCAGTCATGAACGCGCTTCCTCAACCATTAGGGCACAGAACTCTACCCTTATGCTTCTGAGCCACTGATGCTTAGCCGTAATAGACGGCACAGACTCATATCTCTCAACATTTGGAAACAGTAAAGAGGGACATTTTTTGTCATTAAACCACGCCCAAAGTGTCTGGAGAGACCCATCTTTAGCCGCCCTCAATAGGTGCCCGATTTCCCTATGTCTAAACGAAGGAAGAGCCGGATGTCAGCGGGGAGCACCCAGAGTGTCAAGATCCGCCACTACTTCCGCCCTGAGGGACCTTCTAGCGCTGGAGGGAGAGGCAGCAACATGGTGCCTGTAAAGCAGAAGCCGGCGACACGTGCGGCAGCGGGGTCCGGTGGAGAAAGGAGGCGGAGAGAAGCGGAGCGGCCGGAGAGTTACCTGCCGCAGGAGGAGGTAAGCGGTGAACTGACAGCCCCGGCTCCGATCTCCGATGTGGCAACCTGTCCAGGAGTAGAGGGGCGGGAGCCCGAAGTAGTAGTGCAGCCGACGGAGGTGGCAGGAGCGGCGAAGGATTGCCGCTGCTCTGCAGTTATACCGGTAATGACAGCGGCTCATGTGGCGGGGCAGGAGAGGGGGGAGAGGCGCCCTGCTAGTAGGCGATCCACCGCGGAGTACATGCCTGCACTTTCCCAGGCAGCAGGCACCAGCAGAAGTGCGGGAGCCGGCACGGGGGCGGGAAATGAATGGGCATGTCTCCTCCATTTCACTGACTCGAGTATAAGCCGAGGCAGCTTTTTTCAGCCCAAAAAGTGGGCTGAAAAACTCGGCTTATACTCGAGTATATACGGTAATTATTAATTGCACATGTATTGAAAGTTTTGCACTGTACATACTATGGCACATAGGATCACTATGAATATGATTGTATAGTGTTATTCACAGCTATGATGCTGTATCCCTCTTATTAATTAAGTACACAGAGAATATTGTCTAATTATTATCCAGGGGGTCTGATGTTTTTAATTGTGTTTTTTAAAGTGTGATAAGTGTGATCTAGCGCTGTATTAACACCCATACACAAATAAAGGGTTTTTATTAATTTACTCAATCCTTGGTTGATGCGGTTTAATTATACAGGTATATTTTGTGGGTGCTTTGGGTTACCCCAACTGTGTGGAACTAAAATGAAGCCTAAACGCACTGTAAAGTTTGTCCCCAGCAGTAATGATACAACAAAAATACAATGCCAGTAGGGCATAGGGTGGCAAAAAGTAATATATACACTGTGCAGTGCCAAAAAGCAAATTAGTTAGCATCAGGTGCTGTGACTTCCAGCGCCATTGTAGACATGATATCAGCTCTAAATAAAAAAGATCCCGACGCTTCAAAACTGGCGCTATAGCCACCAGAAAGAAGCTAAATGGCGCAATTCGTAAATAAGGCCCAACATTTAGTAATTTGCTCCCCTGAGAGGGCATAACCCCATGCAGATGTTGTGGGATAGTTGTGTGTTTCTGGAATTACATGGGAGCATCCATCTTGGATCATACCTGAGTCCTGCTTACACGTGAGCATGAGTAGGGGGCATGGGGAAGAGCCTTTGCTAGACAGACACACCACAGTTAAGCTGTGCTCTTCCTCCAACCAGCCCTGGGAGAGACTTGTTCTGTTTCCATACAGAATGTTAGAAGGATATAAAATCCTTCTCTGTCTGGCTGCATGTATGTACTGATCAGCGTGGCTGCTGGTTTTTTTTTTAGAGAAAACACTCATACATTTTCTCATTATTTAATTTTTTTTTTTTGTTAACCATATTTAGCTGTGCAGTTTTTTTTTTAATTCGCACAACTAAAAATGCTGCTGAATGGCACCAAGGAAAAAAATCATAAGAAAAAGCTTCTTCTCATGTTGCCAATTCGACCCTATTGTCTCTCTACATAATGCAGGCTGTCAGGAGCTTGGGATTTTGCTATAAGCATACACCATACAGCGAAAGATTTACTTCAGAAAAGGGATCAGCATGTCTGTCATGTTACACATTCTAATACACTTATGACTGAGGAAAGGCGAGTTCATTCGGGGAACCTGGGGGGTTTTACACAGCAGGGCATTCCTGATCAGGGTGCCACCAGGAGTGAGGACCAAAACCCAGGATAGTCAAAATCCTGTGTTTTGGACCACTTTAAGAACTTTCTGACCAGTGATGTGTCATAGATAAAGCATTATTTTAAAAAGATTTAGGGTAATTCTGACTGTAAGCCTAGGTTTCTTCAGAAGCAGGCTTGCTAGAATTGTGGCAAGATGGCAAGAGGTCCTCTTTAACTGCAAAGTCCTCTGAAGTGTTCTATTGGTGTTGTTTCAGAAGTGACCTTTTTTTGGCAGCCCTGGAAGAACACCAGGCTATTCCCAAAAAAGTGCCATGACATCACAGCTACAAGGGCGCATATTTTTTAAACATAAGTAAGGGGAAAACACATAGTTTCCCTGCAATAAATTCTCCACAGCTGGGATGCTCCCTGTGAAGGAATAAACACCCAGTTTGTACCTTATTCCCTTCAGGGGGATTGGAGGCATCCCAATTGGTGATGCCACCCACCCATACATCACCGTCAGCCTGTGTAGTCATTTAGATATAATTCTTTCCCCTGCTGGGCTAGGACCCTGTTCAGGACTCTAGGATACGGGCGCCACCATCTTGCCTCAGGAGCTTCACTATGAGCTATCATAGTGATAGCGGGGGACCCTCATTGGACAAGAGCCTGCGTATGCGCCATTGGAGTGGGGAAAGGTGAGTTTTTATGACTGCCCTGGGGGGGTTTCACACAGCAGGGCATCCAGATTCCAGGGAAAAGCCAGAGGCCGACTCATAAATCTCTTAGATTCCAGGCCAGCCGCTGCAGGCTTTTGTTTTACTTTAAGAAGCCTGGGGTGGATGCCATCGGGACCTGTTGCCTTATTAACTTTAACTTTAAACATGTTACCTCACCTAAGAAATCAGACTCCAAAAATCCTGGAGCCGAACCCAGCTGGATGCAATGGCAGGGCCATACGTGCAATGGGTTTTAAAGCCACCTGGTCCACTTTATCTGACAAAGGAGGGAGCCAGCATGCCAATAGGTAGATAAGCTGCATGTACACTACTGAATAAAGTAGTGGGTATACAGCATTTTTTTTTCAAAAAAGGAAAGTAACTAAGTTTTGTAGTTAATGCAACAACACTTGTGTGCTTTGCCGAAGAGTGTGAAAACACACACACACACACATCAAAAATGGCATTTACACAATAAACACATATGACATTATCATCATCCTTATCCTCTCAATCAGGATGAGGACTATCAGGGAAAGGACTTGTATTTGAGGCATATTCAAGTGACACAGGATTTCTATATAATCACCGCTTGTTCCTTTCTATTGCATATTGTGATCTGAATATTACTAACACAGGTAAATAAGCATGCGGGGAAAATCAGCATCTCTAGGGGATCAATCTAAATAAGCCTCCCTCCGCTGTCTGTTTGCATAGAGTTATGCTAGGAGAAGCAGCCTTACCGGTATTATTACAGGGCAGGCCAGAATCAGACGGGTTTATGAAAGTATTAAAAAAGACTGGGAAATGGAAATATAGATTTCTGAGCCAGGCTGGAGGATCTTCTGCGTTTCGTTAAAATCACCATCACTATTTATTGCTTTTTACACATTTTTATCTCATAAAAACAGAGTAAAGGTTTGGCTATATAGTGGAATATATAGCAGTAGACTTTCCTTTATCCTTTTTGAGAATATTAATCCATAAGGCTGATCTGAAGGTAGAAGGCATTAGATTATATGGATCAAATGACTTATTCTGTATGTTTATTAAAATAGAACTCGGGACTACAATGGAAATTAACATTCATTTTACAATGCATATACAGTTTACAATATTAATAGCAATGTCTCAGGCTACTTTCACACAATGTACGGTATATATTTTTCTATAGATTGACCGTCAATTACACCAGTGAATTTGGGGCAATCGCAAGGGGAACAAAATCGCTATGAAGTGAAAGTAGCCTTAGAAACTATCCAGATGCGCCATGAAAGTACAGCTGGTGATGGATTATAAAAGAATAGAGATATGCTTAAAGGAACAGACACATGCTGATTTGCAGGGAATTGATAACCCTGAGGCTACATCTGACTTCACAAAAAGTTCTGATAGCCTAACCAGAAAAAAAATGTGAATGCCTGAAGCTCTTGAGCAGGACACCTAACCCCCCAACTGCTGCATGGGCGTCATTGCTAGGGCAGCCCACAGCTCCGGGCATGTGTGCACTCACTGCTTGTGTCTGTCTCGCTGGGGTGGGTTAAATGCAGAGGAAAAATACGATGATGGCCATACATTTTCAAAAATCCAAATTCAAACCTGATGTTTGGGGAAAAAATTTGGAAATGCAGATACCAGTTTGACCCTTGAAACTACAGAGGCATCATCAGTCTGAAATTAATGTCTGTTTTGCAATACATTTTTTAAGAGAAAACTGAGGTTCAGAAGAATGCTAGGGATCCTAAAGGGGTCTCCCATGTCCGTGGAGTTGCCTCAACCCAACATAAGTGGAGGGATTGTGCGATTTGGGGTGTCCCAGGTGTATAAGAGGGTGGTCTTGGAGGGTCCCCCCCAACTACTGTTGAAGTCTCACATTGTGCAAAAACAAAAGTGGTGTAAGAGGTCTGCCGAAGTTCTGTGGCACGGTATTAGTAGACGGGGCTACAAGGTGGCTGATCCTAAAAGGGGTCTTGCCTCAGCCTGGTTAGCACTCTCCCCAGAACCCCTAATAAAAAGAGGTTCAGGCTCGGCCCGGCTTGGATAGTTTTGGTGGCTACTTTGACACCATAGCGATCTCGAGGTGAATAACAGACATTTTGATATACATTAATCTACACAAATCTCTAAATCATAACTCTATAAAATGCTTAAAGTAAAGGTAAAATCAAGTCGCCACCTACTCATTGACTTGCATGAGAGCCAATCATGTGATTGATGAAACTATTCAGGTTTGAAGTGCAAGCCTACTTGGCAAACCCAACTGGTCATTAGCAGTGACATGATTGATAGCCATACAATGAGCTTTGGCTGACTTTCTCTTTAATACAATTGGACAGCTAAGGTGGAGAGGCTTATAGTGATATAAAAAAACGTATGGGAGGTGTGTTTTCACATTTTCTTTATCTATCTATCTAATTGAAAAAATGATGTTTATGGGGAACAAGCTTTCCTTAGATAAGTTTGACACATTTGTGATCGATGTTTCATCAGAATATTTCTGATATTTTAATTTAAATACTCCAAAATCAGGGCCCCAGGTGGCCCCAAAATAACCCCTATATATACGTGCTGCACACTTAGACTAAAACACTGAATGTCTATTAGAAAAATACATACACTTGTCCTCATTATTTGGTGATGTGATTTGATATTTGTTTTTTCTTTTCTCCTCTGTTGTTATTTTACCCATTAGCTGCCATTGTTGGGCTTTTATTATATTATTATTGATCTGCCCTTGTTGGCCTGAGGATTGAGCTGAACTCACTTTATCACCTTAATTAGCACTGGCACTTTATTATGTGATAATTATATTTTGCATTAACATGGGTTTCAAATATACATTGGTTTAGAGAGGGTTTGGTTTCTATACTCTGGTGTGTATGGGTTGATCTAATTAATTTTGCACATATAGTGTGGTTTATAGAAATTAATTAGATCTGATATGGCTTTTATATGTTAATACATTGAATTTAATTCAGGGAGGGGTTGACCGGGCAGCACCTGTGTTGTTATTTTTAGAATTTTCTATTGTGTTTTGTATTAAGCTTATGTGACGGAAGTGTATGTATGTACCATATTTTTCGCCCTAGAAGATGCAATAATTTCCCACCCAAAAGTGGCGGGAAAATGTCAGTACATCTTATTGGGCGAATTTAAAAAAAAAAAAAAACAACAAATAAGGAAAAAAAAAGATATACTTACGTCCATGTCCCGGCTGCATGGACCGGGTGTGTGCATGCTGGCCCGAGGAGTAGAGGTGGTGCCGGCAGCAGCCAGAGCGGAGACAGCGGGCGGGTTTCACCCTGCTCTCTCCCTGCCCACGGCTCTTTCATCGGCTGGCGTCTCAGTGGCCGCAGAGCGAGGCTTCAGGCAAGACTGTAAGTCTATCTTTTTTTTTTGCTCCAGCGTCGAGGAGGTGGGGGCTTGGGGGGGGGGGATTCAGCCACACTGCTTATGGGATAGGGATGGGGATGCGATAGTGTATATGGGGAATGGAATGGGAGTGCCACACTGTCTATGGGGATGGGAGGGGGGAATGCCACAATGCCTATGAGTATGGGATGGTGAATGCCACACGGCCTATGGGAATGGGATGGGGTAATGCCATACTGCCTATGGGAATGGGATCAGGAAATGCCACAATTTCTATGGGAATGGGGGAATGCCACACTGCCTCTGGGAATGAGATGGGGGAATGCCGCACTGCTGTCACGCTCTGGTAACTCCAGCCCTCTAGGTAAGCCCTCAACCCCCAATCTCCGCAGCCAGCTTCACCTGTAGGAGCCCCCGCTTGCCGGGACGCAAAATACGCCTGCCCGGGATCGGTTGCCCACAGGACTTCAATGGCTCAAAGGATGAGAGCTTACTGGTTAGAGGTCTGAAGAACCAATGGCTAAGAGCGAGTGTAGCGGAAGTCCAAAGACAACCCGATCGGAGACTATATTAGACGGAATACCATGAATACGAAAAATATGCGAAGTAAATAGCCGCGAAAGCTCAGGAGCCGACGGAAGCTTGGCCAACGGAACGAAATGTGCCATTTTACTGAAACGATCCACTACCACCCAAATTACAGTATTTCCAAGTGAGAGAGGCAAATCTACAATAAAATCCATAGAAATATGGGTCCATGGCTCAGCAGGAATTTCGAGAGGAACCAAACCGCCACTAGGAGCCTTGTGAACCCCTTTACTTCGGGCACAAATAGCACAAGCATCGATAAAGGCAGTAACATCGCGTCTCATGGTTGGCCACCATACATGGCGACGGGCAAACATAAACGTCTTACGGTTACCCAAATGACCAGCAGTTTTGGCATCGTGAAATTCGCGAATTACATCCGAACGCAGGTGCAGCGGTACAAACTGGCACCCCAAGGGTACATCACTAGGAGATTCATCTTGAAACGGTGCCAAGGTATTGGAGAGATCAGGAAGTAACGCCCCGACCACACAACCCGTGGGTAGAATAGGTTCACCAGTATCACCCCGATCCTTACATTCACCAAACATGCGAGATAGAGCATTAGCTTTAGTATTTTTTACACCTGGCTTGAAAGCAATAATAAAATTAAAGCGCGAGAAGAATAATGCCCAACGTGCCTGACGAGAGTTCAGCGTCTTAGCAGAACCTATGTATTCGAGGTTTTTATGATCGGTATACACAGTTATAGGATGTAATGAACCCTCCAACCAATGTCGCCATTCATCAAATGCCAGTTTATTAGCTAATAGTTCCCTATTGCCAACATCATAATTTTGTTCCGCGGTACTGAATTTACGTGAAAAATAAGCGCATGGATGGAGACGCTCAGGGTTACCAGAATACTGTGACAAAACTGCACCCACTCCCAGCTCCGAAGCATCTACTTCAATAATGAAGGCCTTACGAATATCTGGATGAATTAACACAGGTGCCAAAGTAAAGGCCCGTTTCAAGGTTAGAAAGGTCTCACAGGCAGAGGGAGACCAGTTAGCAGTAAAAGCCCCCTTAAATTCTCGGTAATATACTCCCTCATAGCTTGCTCCTCGGGCAGAGTGAGGTTATAGATCTTTCCCCTAGGGGGAATAGTGCCAGGAAGCAGGTCAATGGGGCAGTCATAGGACCGATGTGGCGGTAGGGTATCAGCGGAGCGTTCGGAGAATACATCGATCCAATCAGCATATGGCTGAGGTAATTCCTGTGGTAAGACTTGAACGCTTCTGAGACCTGTAGTAAAACAATGACCTTTACAGTGATCACTCCACTTGGTCAATTCCCCAGCCCGCCAATCTAACACTGGGTTATGGAGTTGTAACCAGGGGTATCCCAAAACCACCGGAGTTTCTGAGCAATCAAAAATAAAGAATTCTAAGAATTCAGAGTGAGAAGAGCCGACAATTTGTCTGAGAGGTGGGGTCTTGGTATTTATAGGACCTCCCTGGATTGCCTTCCCATTGATAGCTAGAACTTGTAAGGATCTTTCAAGTGGAACTAAAGGGATCCCTAAAGTGGAGATCATGCCCCTGTCCAAAAAGTTTCCAGCCGCACCACTATCTATGAAGGCGGAAACTGTCTGCTTAGAGGACCCCCAAAACAGATTAATAGGTACAAGCATCTTATTCTGGCGAGAGTTACAAACTGACTCACCCAGATCAGTACTCTCTACCTTGTCTGAGTGCGGAAGTTTTCCGCCGGTTTCCCCTTGTTGGGACAGGACCCTGCAAAATGACCAGAATTCCCGCAATACAGGCATAACCCCTTGGATCGCCTACACTGCTTCTCCTCTTGGGATAAGCGGGTTCTCCCTAATTGCATAGGTTCTTCCTGGGAAGATGATGAGGTATTTTCACCACGGGGAACCGGGGATCTAAGACTCTGGACTGGTCTGAAGGACGTGGGAGCCCTGCCTCTCTCCCTGGCCCTTTCTCTAAGACGTCGGTCTATTTTAATGGAGACCTGCATTAATTGATCTAGGTCCTCTGGCGGGGGAAAATTGACTAAAGCATCCTTGATGCAATCCGACAGCCCCACCCTGAACTGACTACACAAAGCTGTATCGTTCCACCTAGCTTCGATAGCCCAGCGGCGGAATTCAGCACTGTAGTCTTCAGCCGAATTCCGTCTTTGTTTTAAGGCCCGAAGCCTATTCTCTGCGGTAGACTGTATATCTGGATCGGCGTATAAAACGCCCATAGCATTGAAGAAGGCAGTCACTGATTGTAGGGAAATGTCATGAGACGGTAAACTAAAGGCCCAGGACTGTGGGTCTCCTTGAAGCAAGGAAATGACAAGGCCTACTCGTTGGACCTCTGTGCCAGAGGAGATAGGTCTTAACTTAAAATATAGTTCACAGGCATTCTTGAAGTTGGAAAATTTTGCTCGTTCTCCAAAAAATTTCTCAGGCAGTGTGATCTTAGGTTCGGAGAAATGAGGTGGTACAGAGGAAGTCGGCACTTGACGAGACTCCTGACTGGCCACTCTTTGAGCGAGTTGGTTGATCGCTGTGGCCATAGCTTGCACCTGCTGTACCAGGTCATCCATGTTGAACCTGTGATAATGTCACGCTCTGGTAACTCCAGCCCTCTAGGTAAGCCCTCAACCCCCAATCTCCGCAGCCAGCTTCACCTGTAGGAGGCCCCGCTTGCCGGGATGCAAAATACGCCTGCCCGGGATCGGTTGCCCCCAGGACTTCAATGGCTCAAAGGATGAGAGCTTACTGGTTAGAGGTCTGAAGAACCAATGGCTAAGAGCGAGTGTAGCGGAAGTCCAAAGACAGGCCAGAGGTTCAGAGGTCAGAGATCGCGGCGGTACAGAGGGAAGAGGCAGCTCGAGGTCAAGGTACAAAGCAGAGGTCGGCAACAGTGATCAGATCGAGAATAGTCAGTTCGGCAGGGTTCGGCAACGGAGATCAGATCGAGAATAGTCGGTTCAGGCAGGGGTCGGCAACGGAGATCAGATCGAGAATAGTCAGTTCAGGCAGGGGTCAGCAACGGAGATCAATCAAGGTATTTCACAAGACAATGCTAGGTACAAGGCGCTATCACAGGCAATTCACAACTGAGAGGGAATTGCCTTTATAGGGACAGACAGAGAAGGAAGGTGTGAGTGATTGGTGCACTTTAAGATCCAGGCCAGGATTGGCCTGACCTGTCCCTAGCTGGGCTCATTGGCCCAAAGACAACACTAGGGCTCATTGGCCCACTATAGGAGGGAGGGAGGAGTTCCTCCCCTGGCTGAGCCCGCAGGCTCTATAACCGTTACCTCCGGCGGACGCGCTGAGAGGGCATATGAGGAACAGAGAGGCAAGGACGAGGAGGGAGGACGGCCGTGCTCGAGGGCGGAAGCTGCTGCTGCGGCTGGCGGCCCGGGGACAGCGCTGGAACGGGCCGCAGGTAAGCTATTCCTGACAACTGCCTATGGGAATGGGATGGAGATATGCCACATTGCCTATATGGGGAATATGAGGGGGGAATGCCACGCTGCCTATGGGAATGGGAAGGGGGAATCCCACACTGCCTATGGAAATGGGGGAATGTCACACTGCTTATGGGAATGGGATGGGGGGAATGCCACACTGTCTGTAATGGGGTGTTTTAGCACAACATTTGGTTTCGAATATTTTTTTCTTATTTTCCTCCTCCAAATCCTTGGTGCGTCTTATAGGGTGAAACATATGGTATTTTTCTAATAAAGTGCCCAGAGTGTTTATATAGGAGTTATTTTGGGGCCACCTAGGACTCTGATTTGGGTGTTTTTGCAGCACCACCATTGTTGCTGGCACCTTTAAATCGGCTGTGCGCACCCAAATCCTGCAAATCCTTGGTGCGTCTTATAGGGTGAAACATATGGTATTTTTCTAATAAAGTGCCCAGAATGTTTATATAGGAGTTATTTTGGGGCCACCTAGGACTCTGATTTGGGTGTTTTTGCAGCACCATCATTGTTGCTGGCACCTTTAAATCGGCTGTGCGCACCCACAAAATTATATATTTAATTTGAATACATTATTAAATAGCTTGACTTGTAATCCTGGCAGAATTACAACCCTTTCAATGCACATTCAGATGAAGTAAAAACACTTAAGTGAAGTACTTATTCACCAAGGTGTAAGTAGCCATTAGCACCAGTTATTAACCATTCACATGGTCTCTTACTATAAGTGCTCCTTGCTTCATATTGTGTGCAGCTTATGCATAATGACAGCTGGAACGAGGTCATAGAGTCATATAGTACGCATAGAACGCTCCCCTGATCACCGGTGAAAGGCTGAGTCTCCAGCATTAGATCCTCTGATGCACTTGACGTAACATGATAATATTACTCAACGAAATGTCAAGGCCATCACTTTGCGCTCTTTAGGATGGTTAAGCGGGTTATCCTAAGAGTGACTATCTTTACCATGGGTAATGAGCACATGCTATAGTTCCTTGTCACTCAACCTTGTTTTTCTGGAGTTCATTGTCTCATGTGACAAATGTAATAAGCTGCGTTTCTTTACTTGTTTCTTTCAAGTCAAATTTGCCTTTTTCTCATGACACTGCTATACCTTTTAGGGTGGTCTATGGTACGACCATAGTTTAACCTATTTATGCCTTTTAACATTGTTGAAAAACACATTAAGGCACGTTTAATATAAATTCTTAAGAAGCCTAAACCAAGTCACCAGTCTAATAAAGGCTAAAGAAAATAGCCTAGTGCATTCTGTTGATGATTTTTAGGATACTGCTAAAATGTATGTTTGGATAAATTCTGCCACTGATTTTGCTCCATTAGTTGTCCACCTTCACTGTATAAAATGTTATATGATAAAAATAACTGCCCAGACACACACTAACTTTGAGCGTATTTCCCTTGGGAACAGTGTAAAGCATCTTACAACCTCTGAGTATATGTAATAATATCTTATGTATTCTAAAGGAAGCTGCTTTCGTTGCGTCGGTTTCTTGGTTGTGGTTGAGCTGGGAATGGCATGACATGGCGCAGCTTTATGTGTTTTGAGCATGCTCTGTGGTAGTCAGAGACAGCTGCAGGACTACTTTGGCTTGTTGTGTTCACTTGCACTGAGAGCATCAAGCAATAAAGTGGTTGTTAGACAACTTTTTTGCATGGTCCTTGAGGAACGAAATTGAAAGGAGGGCAAATGTTGGAGCCCTGCTATGGATTCTACCCTGCACTCCAGGAAATGGGGGAGGGGCACATGGGACAGGCATCAGGTGAGCAGCTTGCTGGCTGATTATTGCCATTAAGTTTACAGTCCCTTTAGAGGTTCTAAGCAGGGGCAGAGTTGGATAAAAAATCAGCCCAGGATTCTTGCCCTGGCATAACCCCCCCCCCCCCCCCCCGCAAGTATGATTCCCATCTGGCCAATGAGTGAGCTCAATAGCCGTGATTATAGCAATGCAGGGGCATAATCAGAGATGGATACTAAAGCATTGTATTGTAGGGGCAGATAATGTAGCAGGGATGGGTATGGGTACACACATCCACGATACTGAGGCTGTAGAATTGTAGGGGCAGAACATGGCCTGAGTTATTTTGGCTGGAGGGGTACAGTAAAGCCAGGTACAGGGAGAGGGGTTTGGGAAGAGAAAGGCAGGCAGTTGGGATGGGAAAAATTGATTAGTGGATTCCGCTACATGCTTTGGGTGAAGTGGGTTGTGTGCTGGCGGCCCGGCCTAGTCGGCCCCAAAACAGTTTAGCTCATGCAGTAGGCAGAGCCATGCACATGATCTCATTACATCTCTAAAGCTATTCCCAGAGCTCCCAGAGACCATGGGGGGATGCTTGAGTATAGCTAGTAATTTTTACTATTCCCACCTGTGTACACATGTTTTGGGGGTTCTGTCCCTCATCTGCACAAGGAGGGAAGTAGATATATGTATTGAGGATGAGTGTTTGGGCCTGGATAGACAAATTCAAATTTGTTGGAGCATAATTTTACAGGATTATTGCAAGGTGTTGGCCACTGTTTACATTGAACTTATACTGTATTTGGGCTCCAAGCCGGGAATTTAGGAGACATGCGGGTGAATGTAGGTAGTAGTTCGGGTTTGGCAAGTTTATCGGAACCCAGTCCCCATTGAAATAAATGGGGACACGAACTTTGGAGGTGATTCTACCTCTGGGGGGTCCCTCTGCCTCTCTCACCCCCACCCACCCGGGAGGGAGGGGGCCGCCTGGCAAGGAGTGGCCATTTTAGGTAACTTGTCTTTCGCTTTCACTCTGCCCTATCCTTGCAACCCAACAGAATTTTACCCAGAAATGGTATAATTGGGAGCCTTATTTAAGAAACGTCAGCGTCCTTTTTTGGCCTCAGTGGCCTCAGTGTCATGTTTAACAGCTAAAAAAACGCAAACGCTGATGCAACCACCGGCTAGCATATTGTTTTACACTACCGCCAAAAAGGATACAGCACTAAGTGCTGTGGTTGAAGTAGCGTCAGATGAAACCTGGCGCTGTTACCCTAAATCCCTTAGAGCACAATGGGAAGAACTGAATTGAAGTGTTAAAATTAATTTTTTGGGGGGAGTTATCATTATTGATTTTAATGGCTTCCTTGGCTTAACAATATGTAATTTGGATGACTAAGGCTGAAACGCACTTTTTTCGCCAAGTTTGTCCCCTTTGTCCCCAGCAGTGATTTTTTGTAACTGTGAGGAGAAACGCTAACTGGCGCTGGAAAAATACAGCGCAAAAGATTAATGGCAGTACAAAGTGGCGCTCACTGGCGCTGGGATAATCGGTCAGCGGGTCCAACAGACGCGGACATAGTGCAACAAACAAGCTAATTAGTAGCGTTCTACACAGCAACTGCTAGCACCAATGTAATACACAGCACAGAGCCAGATTAGATGATAATGCCGGCGCTACAAAGCTGGCACTACATTCACAAAAATGATGCAAACATATGCACATCATAAATAAGGCCCCAAATTTCATTCATCAGATATTAGAGGCCAGAAAGGATAGAGAGAAACCCAAGTCAGCTCCTAATTTGCTGCCAGCTTCAGCCTAAACACAGAAGCCAAAAAATGGTGGGAGGGTTAATACCTAAAACCTAGAAGACCTAAAAGATCCTGCTATGATGATGAGCTCACCAGGTAGTGTTTTCCAGTCGCTGATAGCTACTGCTTTGCTGGTTATGCCACAGACATTATTAAAATTTAAATCCAGGAACAGGAATATCTGTTGCCCCTGATAGGCCAACAATAGAATGTATTTACTGCTCTTTGTGAATGGAGAACAAAGAGGAGGTTTATCTAAGATAACATTTATGAGTGGCAGGGGTACCAGAGTGGTTTCAGGGACACAGGAACCTCATATTTATTGCCGGTTTTCGGTACTGGTAACGCTGATGGATTTGTTACATGATGAAGCTAGATCTTCCTCATTGGGTCGCAGACAGAAATACCAACACAGAAGTTAGAGTAACCATTTCCAAAACTTGTAAATTAAACTTTATTAATAAAAAATGTACTTAACACAAACAATGCTAAGGTGGTGATAAGCTGAAAAAACAACATACATTTATGTCATAGTCAGTACATACAATGTTGTGCTATACTAGCTGCTACTTTCTTTAATACCTCTCCATACACATGTCTACCATGCTGCTGTAATGTATGGATATTATTCAAAGCTTGATACACACATATATCCCAAAAGCTTCTCCATATGTCTATTTCAATTTCCACCTAATGTGAACAACAGCTTAAATTTAAATATACAAAATGAGCAGCTTTGGTGTCTCTGTCAGTCTGTGTCACACAGCTGTCAAAGTCCTGGAGGAATGGCAACCTCAGCAGCAATCTGCAGAAAGCTCAACGTCCCATTGAACATCCCCTGTTCAAATATGGATCAACATCAGGTCTAATGGTTCAGGAAAAGCAACAATATGAATCCAAATCGTTTTTACGAGTTGTTACAAGCTAAAATTTTACAAAACAGCCCAACAGTGAAATGTTTTGCCCCCCCCCCCCCCAAAAAAAAAGACAAATTATTTATAATGCACAAGAATTAACTGTCTCTTATGGTGAACTGGTAAAGGAGTCCCCTAAACTCTACAATTTCCTTTTTAAGCAACAAATGGGTATTCCTAGCACATTCTCCAATGGGATGCACTGCTCTAGGATGGCAAGTTCTCCATGTGAAACGGTCAAACAATCACTTGCTGGTTCATATGACTTGGCCTCTATGACTTAAACTGCCATGTCCCTCACTATTGGCTGCTAGAGAGGTTCACATGATATGTCCATATTGCAAGTGTAAACTGCAACTTAAAGCCTCTTTGGGTGTTTCTTCCTTTAAACCATTTCATGGTCTACCCCAACACAAACTTGTTCCTGCTTCCAGTGGTCATTTGGTTTGGGGATTTAATGCATGAAATGTACCTGTTAACTCACTGGTCTGGAAGGCTTAAGACTGCCAGCAGTTGACTGGTGGACACTAAGGCTGGATCGGTCAAGTGGCCCAAGGAATGAGGATTTGAGTTGGAACAATGTAAGCACTTTGGAGAGAAATCTCCAAATTGGTGTAGTACTCCCTGAACAAAATCTGGAGACGTGCATTCCATCTTTACCAGAAGATCTATAAATTTGTGGATTAGCCTCCCACAGAAGCTTGTTACAGCATCACTAGCTGGCAGCATCAAAAACATGTAAAATGTTTTTTTTTGTAGAAGAGAATACCAATTACAGTTGTCATTAGCTGTATAGAAATTTCCTAGCTATGTAATGTAACTAGTAGTTTGCTTAAATAAATAAATATATATATATATATATATATATATATATATATATATATATATATATCCATTTAGAGATTTAGCAATTTCCTGTCTGGTAAACCCTATGGGTCTTACTAGAACCAGAGCCATGGGAAAGCATAGGAAGCCTATATTTTGTGCAGAATACCTCTCTTTACTCCAAGTGGATTATTTGTTAACTTGGGGAAAGAAGTTTGGATCAGTTCAACAGGGCTACAGTTACAGACAGCAAGGGAAACATTAATTGAAGCTAAGCTTTCTGCTTGACGTTTGTTCTTTCTCTACAAGTGATGAGAAACTTGCAAGACGGGTCAACACCCATCATCACCCCATTGACTGAGTAGGAATTGATGAGGGTGCCATGGCTGAAACATCTGAGGGGTGGAGAGGGAAGAAGGGGCACATTTGTGTATGGGCTCAATCATCAATAAAAGCTCAAAGTCAGAGCAAAATGACAAACTGCCATAACTTCATATTATAAAAGTCTTCTTATTATTGTGTTTTTGACTAATCGGCCACAGCTTCCAGGAGAAATATATTTATATCATGGACTGTATTACATTTTGTCATGTACAGCAGGTACTTTAAAATCCACATTTACCTAGTTTTCTGCAAGAAGATGTGTTAGCCACACACCGCGGGAGCCATAAAAATAACTGAGCTTCAGTTAGCTGTGCCTTTCCTTACTTGAGGCATCATGAAATATGCAGCATCTTCCCAGTACGAGAGAAGAGGACAATTAAGACAAATCAATAGCCGCCATCCAGCTCATC
Source organism: Gastrophryne carolinensis (assembly GCA_027917425.1). Classification (NCBI taxonomy): domain Eukaryota; kingdom Metazoa; phylum Chordata; class Amphibia; order Anura; family Microhylidae; genus Gastrophryne; species Gastrophryne carolinensis. The sequence goes on from CM051240.1 coordinate 212,029,536, forward strand.
TTGTTGCCCTGCACATGTTAAAACTCACACAGACACAAAGCTGCAAATAATTAATAATGAGATTGACCTGCGCCCGAGGTGCCGCTCCCCAGCTGAGAGGATCCGTAACACGACAAGGAATTTCTAGCATCTTCCAGTCAATAGCCCGACTGCCTGGACTGGAGAGAACAGTTTCAGTCTCTGTGTCTATGAATGGCTTACAGAAATAGGCAAGAGAACATTAGTTCACTTCTGCCAATAATTAACTGCAGTTAGAGCAAGGAGTTTATTTTATTAAAGATTGGCGGAAATGTAATTTGTTATTTGATAAAAAGTGGAGAGCTTTTCCATCTCAATGGAATAAAAGAAACCCTTGCACTTTCATTGACGTGGAGAATTCTTGCAATGGGCTAGAGACATTTTTTAAAGAATGAGTAAATAATAAGAGAGAAAGAACTAAATAAAAAGAAAGAATGAGAGAGAATGAAGGAAGGGAAGGAGAATGAGGAAGACAAAGAAACCTTGCAGTGAGACATTTTCCCCAAATTAGTACATCATTTGGGGTGAAAGAAAAAAAAGAGGAGCAAATAAAAAAAAGAGAGGGGGCTGGAAAGAGGGAGGAAGAAAGAAGGAAATAAAAAGAAGGAAAGATAGGGAGTAGTGGAGAAGTGAAGAAGTCTTGAAATGAGATTTATCTAACTTAATATAAATAAAGGGAAAGCAAAAAAAAAATAATAACAAAGAAGGAAAGTGAGGGAAAAAGGAAGAGAGAAAAAAAGGAAGAAACTAAGGAAGGAGGCAGGAAAGCGGTGGAGGAAATAGGAATGCGAAGTGCAGAAGTCTTACAATGAGACAGATAGATGGTTGTTTCCCTGTCCCTGGGTTATATCAATTTTCTGGTGCAGGTGCGTGGGGAGACAGCCTGTGGTTCGCACTCTATTAAGCTTTAATAAACTGCTCTGACATCAGAATGGCTTAGTAAAGCTGAATGGAGTGCGAGCCACTGATTGGAGGAGAGCCCGCACATGGACAGTGGGATGGCCGAAGAAGTGAGTTTTAATAAACTGCTCTTCATCAGAATGGCTTAGTAAAGCTGAATGGTGTGCAAGCCACTGATTGGAGGAGAGGCCGCACATGGGCAGTGGGATGGCCGAAGAGGTGAGTTTTAATAAACTGCTCTGACATCAGAATGGCTTAGTAAAGCTGAATGGAGTGCGAGCCACTGAGCCACTGATTGGAGGAGAGCCCGTACATGGGCAGTGGGATGGCCGAAGAGGTGCGTTTTAATAAACTGCTCTGACATCAGAATGGCTTAGTACAGCTGAATGGAGTGCGAGCCACTGATTGGAGGAGAGCCCGCACATGGCAGTGGGATGGCCGAAGAGGTGAATTTTTACGACGAAGCGGAGGATAGTGGAAATCCTGGTGATTGTTCATCTTTAAAAAAGAAGGAAATAAAAAAAGAAAGGAGGGAAGGAAGAAAGAAATTAAGGTAGGAGGGAAGGGAGGGAATAAGGAAGGAAGGTAAGGAGGCACCTGAGAAGAAAGGGAGGGTGTTTAGTCTTGCAATGAGGCATTATTAAAAATTAATAAATACTGAGCAAGAACATAAATAAAATAAAGAGAGGTAAGAATGAAAGGAAGGTAGGAGAGAGGGAGGAAGGCAGTGGAGGAGGGAGGGAGGTGGAGAAGTCTTGCAATGAGTCATCTCTACAAATGAATGTAATATGAAAAAAATAGAGGGGAGAAGAAAAATAAAAGCTCATCAGTACGAAGACTGTATTGTAGCACAGTTCCATCAGGAAAAGTAGAGGTTAACTCTGCTGGGTTGTTACACCTTCACTTTATTACAGGCTCCTTCATATGATTGGGACATGCGCAAGGCAGCCGAGTAAACATGGAAGGTTTATGAGGTCACCTGCAGGGCTTTTAATAGACTGCACTGGTGGTGGGCCTTGTGGCCAGCATGTAATGTCAGGCAGACTCCCCTTTCCATCACTCAGAGCTTGTGAAGCATTTATAGACATTTGGATTTAGAAAACATTCATTCATCAGGAGGGGGACAGGCAGTGACATTTCTTTCTTGTGTACAGTTTGTAATATGAAAACACCGCTGCTGCAACGCTGGGAGGGTTGTTGTGCTTTTCGTGAGCAGAGAGCAAAATTCCGATTCATGACAGATCAACAGTCTTGTCTTGCCCGGTGTGCTGCTGATGATCGTTTTATTTCAGGATGGGTGTCTGATGTCACTTTCATATTTGCCTCTTCCAAATAAGTTTTAAGTTAAGTTTAAGTTTTTCTATGATCAAGTACAAAGAAAAAAATGCACTGCATAGTCTTCAGTATATATAATATTTAACTGTGATTTTGGAGGAATGTCCAGGGATTTCCCAGGAAAATGCCCAGAGATTTCCCAGGAAAATTACAAAATGTTTTTTTTTCATCAGAGTTTGGGCTTTAAAATGAAGTGTCTTATTTGTAATTATGTTAGTGCTTTCTCATTATTTTGGGGTAAAATATGTAGAAATATTTTTTTAAAAAATGCTGTTTTTTAGATTTTTTAGCTTTTTAAATAAAAAATTTACGTTTTCCAAGAAAATCATATTGCATGTAAAAGCCCAATTGCTCCCATTTACAACGGTACCGCATATGTATTGCTAGACACCCTTTCCTGCTCAGGACACATTCTAAACTGAAAAGTACATACTTTATAGGTGTACCAGGCAAGAATTTTACACTATGGCCCTTATATAACAAGGGATAGCGCCAGGTAGCGAATGGTGAGCGAACAGTAATGACGCTCACCGCCACGAGAACGCCGGCTCCCCTCCGCAATCACATATTTATCAAGCCGATCCTGCTTAGCGACTGACAGAGCGCCAGATAGCGAATCATTCATCATTATTCCAGCCTCACCCCACAGCGCCAGCGAGCGACCTTGAACAGCGACAGGTATGACCTCTCGCTACCTGGCGCTCTCCAATGCATTTCAATGGAGCAATCTTTAAATATTCTTAATTAATTGCTATTAATGTTTTTTTTTTTTGTTTTTTTTTAATTGTCAAAAATTCTGTGACCACTTCTGCAATGCTAGATATTTTTTTTAAGGTTAAAAAAAAAAAAAAAAAAATGGTGCAGAATTGATATCACAGGTCTGATATTAATGTATTCATATTACAAAATGTTTTGAAAAACATGTTTTTTTTTTCCAAAAAATATGGTTGTTTGGGGGTTAAAAAACTACTTTTAACCCATCGCCGCCAGCGCTCTGGGGTTTAAACAAGCATTTCACAGCGCGAGAATTTTTTGAGCGTGATTTGTTAATGAATATGCTGGGAGCCGTTCGCTATGGCCATTCGCTGTCATGCGCTCCCATACAGCGCGGAACCTGTCAAACAGCGACTCCTAACCCCGTATTCAACATTACCGCACACCGACTGAGTCGCTGTCAACAGCCGAACAACGGCCAAGCACAGCGAATACTAGCGTGCGCTGTGAAAATACCGCTACTGTCGCTCATTTGTCACTACCTGGCGCTATTAATGAATCGGCCTCTTAGTTTAACTGTGATTTCTTGCAGAAATGTATTTTGCATCAGAGTTTGGGCTTTAACATGAAGTGTCTTGTTTGCAATTATGTTGCTTTCTCGTTATTTTTGGGTAAATATGTGAAAATATATTTTTAAAGATACTATTTTTTTAAATTTTGTAGCTCTCTAAATAAAAAATGTAAGTTTTTCAAGAAAATCATATTGTGTGTAAAAGCCCAATTGCTCCCATTTACAGCGGTACTGCATATGTATTGCTAGACACTCTTTCCTGCTCAGGACACTTTAGGAGATTTTCAAATAAAATACAACTGCTATGCGCACCTTTCAGTTTTTCAAGAAAAACAACTCTTTACATTTGAAATACCCCCACAAACAACCTCAAGCTTAAATTTAAATAGCTTTTATTGCATCAGAGTTTGAACTTTAACATGAAATGTCTTATTTGTAATTTTTTTAGCGCTTTTATAATATTTAGCAAATTTTTTTTTAATTTGTAAAAAATATAAAATTATATTTTTTAATCCTTGTTGCATTTTTAAAATAAATAATGTATTTTTTTTCAAGAAAACCATATTGCTTGTGAAAGCCCCATTCCCCCGATTACAATGTTACTGCATATGAAATGGTAGACACCCGTTCCTGCCCAGGAGACCCCCCCCCCCCCCAAACTGAAAAGAGCACTTTATAATATTTTCAAGTGAATTACCACTACAATCCGCATTATCAGGGGTTAACCCCTCGAAAATGAAGAAAAAAAAACAGCCCGGGCATCAGCTATGGGGGATGGTAGAAACAGAAGCCGAGGGGCTGTCCTCAAGCCATGAAGGCTTTAGAGACGCAGGTAAGGGGGTGAGGGGTAATGGCAAGCCACCTGTTCCCTGGCAGGTCCCCTGCCAGCCCCTCCTGTCCTGTGAACTGGTATAGGGGGCAAACATGTATCTATTTTTTTTTCTACTTATCTTGATTCCATCACTGATCGCTGTGTCCCACACCGATCACCTGCACTGCACTGACAGCCAGAAGTGATTGGCATAAGCTGGGTGTGGGGGCAGGGGGCTGGAGTCCCCTGTCATCGCACCTGACCTCCAATGATATTTGCTTCTGACTGCGGCGGAGTAAACTCATTTTCCCTAAAAAAAAGGCAGGGAGGGGGCAGTGAACGGGTGTCCCATAACTCGCTGAAGACCCGGGGGGGGGGGGGGGAAGGGAAACACCCATCACTGTATCCTGGATGGAGTTGTTTATTTCCTGGCAAACTGGGGAAAATGCCAGCTACATGAAATTTATGTAGCTGACACTTAACAGACAGATAATCCGCTATGTGACTTTCATTTAGCTAGCATTTAAGTTTTTATGCATCAGTTTTTTGGGGGGACAAACTGACCATTTCTACTTTGAGGCATTTTGTCCCACTGTCCCCAAAATATTCAAAGGGAAGTATTCAGCTTACTCCCAAACTGACAAGAATTAAAATGGAAGCTCAGTCACTACTTAATATCCCACCCTGCCACCCTCCCCTGGTGCTGAGGGTGGGGTGGTTACAAAATAACCCAGAGGCGGCTGGATGGACCATGCACTAAGCGGCTTCCTCTGCTCTCTGTCTTTCCGAACGGGGTCGTGTACAAAGCAGGGGAAGCCGCTCTGTACAGCAGATCCAATATGACAACTGAATCGTTGTGTGAACAGTGCAGAATTCTGGAGGAGAGGTAAGGATTTATTTTTATTGTAATCCCCTGCCCTGTCTCGGATCCAAGGGAGGGTGGCAGGGTGGGGGGTTTCCTCTGACTGGGCTTCCACTTTAAGGTGGAACCCCAAGTGGAGATTAGAGTGACTGTCCAATAAAGGACAGATAGTGGAAAATACACCTAGAGTCCGCAGTTGACTGTTAAACTTTATTTCCACTGTGACAAATCTAGTCAAACTAATCAGCAGACACTACCAGGGCTGAACAACTGGAAAACTATGTTCAAACAAGAACAGATCACTAGGTGGGCCGGGTTAGCAGATTGAGCCAAGGAGCCAAAACTTAACCAGGGAACAGTCAAGGTCAGGCAGCAGACAAGCCAGGGTTTGGGGCTGGTACAGGTAGCATAGGATCGCCAGGTCATACCACACAAGGAGAAATCCAATAAACAAAGCTGGGTCAACCATAGATAGGCAGGTTTTAGGATAAGACAAGGATTGCAAGACAAAATGGTAACTCCATCATTCCCTGATTCCTGGACGAGTACCCACACTGTGCTTCTCCCACCTCCTGGTCTGATTTTGTTAGTTACAGTAGAGTGACACTCTCTTTATTAAACACAGTGAAACTATTACTCTAAATACTATTCGGTGCATATAGCAGCATGGTAGCCATCAAATTACTGGACCATGGCTTCCCATGCCTCCTACTTCATTGTCATACGTAACCGCTCTCAGGGTGATCTGAGAGCACACAAACATGGCTTTCAATCACAATAGTGTATAGGGCTCAAGACCTTATCAGATATGTAGTAAAGAAAAGGCAAACTCAATCTTGAAATACTACTTCTGCGTTCTGTGAAAAAAAAGGAATGCAATAAGTTGGAGAGGTTGAACTAAGTCAAGGTTAATAATCAGAGGGGGCTTGAGTGCTGGCCATTGACTCACGCTATCTATCTACAGCACGCCAGCTGGACAATACTTTATATATATATATACATAGTCACTGCTTTTAAAATATAAAAGAAAAAGGTCAGTCGAATCCAGGGCAGTGTGTCATCCGGCTTTATAATAGCATAGCTTTCTCTAGTGGCCCCTGGTTGAAAGTGGAGGTGACCTTCGGTTCAAACTACACAGACCCAACTTTACAGTTCTTGACTGTTTTTTTATTCCATAGTGTTCACCTGTACAATATGTAGGCAGATGGAATAAAAATATAGGTCATATTACCATACACATAGGGAGAATAACGAGTCTCCCATTAATTGCTGTAATGTCGGGGAGGTTCAAGAAAAGAAAGAAGAATTTCTTTTTAGCTCAACTGCAAAGGGACTGAGATCAAAGGCTACGCTGGCGCCTGTGCACATCACTGATCATCGCTTAATTAACTAACAAATAGGACTTAGTAAGCTCAGGTGTGCCAGCCAGCATGGAAACCTTGTGCTATCTGTAGAAAGCCATTTAATTGGAGGTGCCCTGTCAGCAAAAGCTCTGTGTGATGATCGCTCATATTTATCAGTGTATAGCAGTGTTTTATGCCACGCATGGAAAGACTGGACTCAAAATAAATGAAAAGCTGGAAAAATATTTGAATTAGGAATAAGACTATTTTTTACATGGCTATAATGCCATATTGTATGTATATTATATTGCTTGGTATGTTATACTATTGGAATGTAAGTAATAACATGTAGAAACAGCAGCCCAGCATAGGTTGGCATTGCCCGGCATAACAAGCAAAGCAAAGTAGTAACACTAAGCTATTTTTGCCTTGGTGCACTTACACACTTAAGGAATTCTATTTATTACTAATACTGTAGGTGCTGAGTTCTGAACACAGGTTGGAGGGCTTGCCTCCATTTTTCTGGCATAGTGAGGCTCACTCCAATAGAACTAAATATGGAGGTATGAACATATTGGATATTTAGATTATTGGATCTGCATTTTAATTTTAAGATTTTCTAAAGCCGAAATTCATTTTGAAGTTAACACATTATTTTACAGTATATATATATATATATATATATATATATATATATATATTAATATACAGCACACAATCCATTATAATTGTACAATTATGAATAACAGCGCTGTGTGAATGTTCCATAATCAAATAAATGTATTTAGCAATTGTGCATTATCTAAGACTTGTATTGGTAATCTAAAAGTGATGAACCTTCCTACTTTCTTTTACATATATAGTACGTAACAATAAATTTACTTTAAACCGGACCAACAGCCTGGGACAGTTGGAAAAGAAAGGTAGCGGACATTTTGGAGCTTCCTCTCCTAACTGACCTAACTGAAATGCAGTGTAACAGGAAGTCCAGCATGACTTCCTGTTTGCAGGTGGCCTGCAAGCCCATGAGCGGCCATTTTTTTTTAAAAATGTATTCCAGTAGGCATTAGAAAAAGGTAAAATTAATGTTTATGTGCAGCAATCTAAATTGCCCTAGAGAGGGATGCATATGAGCACTGTTTGTTATGTTAGTCTGATTTAATTCATTTTTGACTGTTGGTCCGCTTTAAGAATTTTGGTCTGCTCTTCCTTAAAAAGCTGCATACGGTCTGTTTTGTGCCTAGATCACACACTCACTCTCCATTTGGAACCATAAGTTACTCTCCTTGGTAGGTTTCTGAAAGTGTCAAGGATCAATCTCCACCGGGGGGCCCCCCAAGGCCATCCTGTAGAAGTACTATGTGGTTTGGCTATAGGATGCAGTGAAACCTGTTCTAAGGTCTTGTTTGTGTGAAGGCCCAGCGGACCTGGTAATACTGCTACAGAGAGGACGCCATTACACAAGTATTGTAACTCACCCACACTCACCAAACCTAGCCCGTCATTCATAAAATGTTTATCTCTACTTTGTACTGCTTAGCCATGTGGGGGCCTCACATGGCAGCACGCAATTGTGGCCAAAACTTCTCTGATGTGCTGTACCCCAACACTCCACCTCAAAGCCTGCCAGGTCATGTTTTTGGATCTCCACACAGGTGAAGTAATTCCTGCAGCAGTGGGGCTTTAGAGTTGATTATGTTGAGCTCCACAAAACATGACCTGTCGGTGGGTCTTGAGGAGAAGATATGGGGACCCCTGCCCCTGTACTATACCAGCATTGCAGAGAAAAGGTAGATTTTTTATGGATCCCAGGCTAGAGGTATCAGGGGAATGGGTTAGGGTCCCTTGCACACCAGTGTCGCCTCTGGGGCAACATTTCCATTGAAGATATAAATCTACTTTCTGTTAGGACTGTTTAGGGATTATAACCTAAAATGTAAAGAGCACCTCCAAGTCGCTGAAAAAGTGCCTCCATCTCTTTAGAAACATTTCACCCCTTCATTGCCTTTTCAATTACAAAAGATTTGAAAAATGAAAATCTCTTTTAACCCACTGAGTGTTAGGAAGGTGTAGAAGCAAGAAGAGGGTTCTCTACATTATTTACGCCTTAGATATCTGAAGGTTTACTTGCAAACAAATGATCTATACAGGTACATGTCAGCAATTTAGCATTTAAAGGAACTCATTTTTCTCTGGTACAGCATTTTTGGGGTCTGATGTATTAAAATGTACTAATCCAGGAGATCAGGTCTCATAATGTGCATGTTCACATCTATGCATTTGGAGGCCATCCACCTTTTTAGGCAAACTAGTGGATGAGACTAGTTTCTCACTCCCCCAAAGGCATAACAAGCCAGGTTCCGCCTTAGAATTTCCAAACATGTCATGGGATCACACTTCAAGACTGGTACGTTTTAAAGCAATGGCTCACAAGGAAGTGAAGAGAAAGAAGTTCACTATAGTTATAGTTATTGCTCTGATAGGCCATTTTACCTTCTTTTGCCATAATTGGTATCTGATTTAATTTTTTTTTTATTTTCAGTGATGGCATCTTTGTATCCTGTCACTCCTGAATGGAGTCTCTCGCTTCCTTATTCATTATCCCTGCACTTTTTGCTACACCCTTTGCTACACCCTTTGCTACACCCTTTGCTAGGGAGAAAGGACTTTGAGCATGACTGAAAGGATAGAAAATTAAGACCTCCATAGGAGGTTCATGCAAACTACTTGCTACAGGCAGCAAAAAACATATAAAACACTGCCAGTTTCACGGCACCTGGAGTCTCAAGATACCAAAATATACCAAGAAATATACCAGAAGTAAATCAACTTAAAGGTAAGACTGAACTCAAGACCTGGTCAGGCATGCAGTATGTATAATGACACACCCTTCGCATCTTAGAGCTAAGATATGACTGGATGTCCACTTTAAAATGGGAGGTTTTGGTCATGTAAGAAATCAAACCAAAAAGAGTCAATTCAGAACTGTTTCCACCTTCATCATGACCCATAACCTGTACAATTCCATTAAAAAACTAACTGAAATCATTTAAAGAACCCCATATCAAGTCCAGCAGTAGGATTTACTTACATTTGCTTAGTTGTATTTTACAGCAAAAGCCATAGTCAGTAAATGACTTACAACATATCAAGCAATCTCGTTGTTGAAAGTTATCCATTAGGAGAAGGGTCCAGTAAAACGTCCAAGGCATTACATATGCCATGGAACACAGTGATGGTCATTAAGAAGTGGGTAACACTTTGCACAACAGCGACAGTATCAATGTAATAGAATGCTCAAGGGACTACTGAAGCAGGTCCTCAGAAGTGAGACAAACAGACTTTCTGCAGTTTATCCTATACTGTGCAGACTAGTATTTCTGCCGTCAGTCCTGTCATGCCTGGCATAATACAATCCTGTGCACAGTGTGTCACTATAATTTCCACAATCCTGCCGACTACGCCATTTGTAACAGTATGCGCAAGAGACTATTAAAGCGGTTTCTCAGCTATAGGCAGTGAGACAAACAGGCTTCTTTTCCAAAGTTGAGATTAATTTCTCCTCCATTGTACACAACATAGATCGAGATGTCAGGCTGGCTGATAAAGCAACATCCAGCACATCCCCCCAGCTCTGCTCCTACGGCAACCTGGCATGGCCAAATTTACAGTCTAAATTTCATGATTCACCAAAATATCTATCTAAAAATTCATAAAAACTATAATACATATTTACCTTATTAACACTAAAATAAACAGCATTGAAGGCATTAACTCTATTATAAACATAGAGTTTCTTATGCTGCAGGTTAAAGGGTATTTCCCTTTTAACTTTTTTAAAGTTTCCATTGTTGTGTGCCAAAATGAATCAATGGGCTAAGCTTATTTGTTATTTTATTTTGTTTGCAACTCTGTGTTATAAAAGAAAACAGTATTCCCTAGCAAAGATTAATTTACCTTAGCAATGTACATCAACTGGTGCATTAGATGTACAGATCGGAGACTTCCTCACGCTAATCATCTGATTGCCAAGGCAGGGGGCGACATGTCTAACCCATTCTACTGAAATTCAACTTTTTTCAGTTTGGGAGGAACACAGTCTTGTGTTCCAGTAGTAAAAGGTTTACTGGCAGGTTTCTCACCTGGAGAGGTCATTATGCTTCTTAGACTTAGCCAAAGCTGCAGATTAGCTCATGTATTACAATGGAAGAATTCTGGGACTTGTAGTCTTTTGTTTTTACTAATGCCATGAAACCACTCCCACTGTAGAAAAACAGGGCCCCAGGAATATGAGAAACTTGGGAACAGCATACAGATAAATAAATCACATGTCTGTGGGCACAAAACTAACACAATGATTATTTTACCTTCCAAGAGAGGAAAGCAATAAGGCAGAACACCAAAAACCTGACAAAAATGAAGAGATACATTAAAGAAACTGCAGGGAAATTCTGACAAGTACATGTAAATGTATTTTTCATGTCTGGGCTGTGGGGTATGGTGGCAAGATGAAGACAAGCATCCAAGCCTGGCTATGTTGGTATGTTTAGTGAAAATGCAACATTGTGCATCACCCAAAGACAGTAGCGGATCTGGGATTTTACAGGCACTGTGTCAGCCCATGACCATCCTGCGGCAATGCTATAGCCTCAGTCCAAGTGTCCCCCAAGGCTGAGGCTATAGCATTGCAGGGAGCAGGGTTATATGGCCAACCCTCTATTGAAACTTTCATATAGTAGGGGCAGATAATGTGGCAGCTGTGGGTCAGCCATGTGAGTCTAAAGCATTGGAGGCAGGTTTCTTGGCTCAGAGGGTAGAGTGGGGCCAGTTACAGGGGTGCTGGGGACATACTAGAGAAGCAAGCATTGATTGGGGGTGTAAAAAAGCAACAGCCCCACTGGCTCCAAAGCAGTGCAGCTCACCAGGAATTCCCTCCAGTCTCCCTATGGCTATTCTGCCTCCACCCAAAAGAACACTATACCCACAGTGAAGCATGGTGGAGGCAGTATTGGGCTTTGTGTCTCTTTTCTGCAGTTGGAACTGGAGCTGTAGTCAATTTGGATGGGAATTATAAATAGTTTGAATTATCGGTCAATGTTGGCACAATTCAGGCTTCTGCTAAAAAGCCTAAGAAGGAAAGAAATTTCACTTTTCAGTACAGCATGCAGATTTTCTGGGTCATGCTAAACTGGGTGCTTTCAATTGGGATTGTGTTGGAGATACTGTGCAACAGCTTACAGCTTGTCTCTATGCGGTCTGCATTTCTATTGCTAGGTTAATGCAGTTTACATTTATTACAGTAGATGGCGCTGTTACATATATCTGTGTGTAGTCTCTGTTGTGCATTTTCTACCACATGTTGTGTTTCCTGTACATTGAGATGATCTCTATGACTTCTTTTTCCTGTCTATGTTATCTACCATGTACGGTGACCTTCTATTACTGCACTCATGGTCCAGTAAAGCCAGTTCCTGTTACTTTACAAATGTGGATTTGACTCCTCTGTACCCAGCACAAATCGAAAGCTTACATCTGAGTGAGCTTTTTAATTTGAGCACAGTAAAAAATATCGATAATAAAATTTTGTTATTGAATTTTGTTCCATTTTCCCCCCAAAATATCAGTTACCCCTGTGATGTGACGTTTTTATAGGTGGGCTTCTGTACATTTTTGTTCCAACAGTATAGAATTATTTCATTTTAGATGAAGAAAAATCAGAACCCTATGGGTTAAGCTAAATGATTTGCCAAAGCGTTTGGCATTTAGTTTAAAAAAAAACTCCATACCTGCGCTACAATCCAGAAGAAGCCACCACACTCCGCAGCCAGTGTGAGCTGATGCATCAATGACGTTGTTGATGAATCGGCAAGTGGCCAGTGCAATGACAGTGCACAGAGCGGTGCGCCGTTGTCATTGATACATCATCGTGCGCTGGCTGCAGAGCGTGGCGACTTCTGGATTGTGGTGCAGGTATGAAGGTTTTTTTAACTAGGTTCTTTTTTTAACTAACTCAGCAGCATTGGGGTGGGGGGATCTGCAACACTACTCTGTTATGGGGGTTTCTGCATGCTGTCTATTATATGGGAAGGGGGGATTCTGCATGCTGCTTGTTTTTGGAGATGGGGGGTTCTGGCTCATTACCCTTATATGGGGGAATTCTGCACGCTGTCTATTATATGGGGAGGGAGGAGTCTAGTCTGCTGCTTGTTTTGGGGGATGGGGGGATCTGCAACTCTACCCTGTTATGGGGGTATTTTTGCAAACTGATATATGGGGAGGGGGGATTCTGCATGCTGCTTGTTTTTGGGGATGGGGGGGTTCTGGCACATTACCCTTATATGGGGGAATTCTGCACGCTGTCTATTATAAGGGGAGGGACGCGTCTAGTCTGCTGCTTGTTTTTTGGGATGGGGGGATCTGCAACTTGCAACTCTACCCTGTTATAGGGGTATTTTTGCAAACTGATATATGGGGAGGGGGGAGGGGGGATTCTGCATGCTGCTTATTATTGGGGATGGAGGGGATCTGCCACACTACCTGTCATAAGGGTGATTTGGGGGATTCAGCCATGTCCTGTTCTGGGTACACCAGTTCAGAATATGTTTCTTCCTCCTCCAAGCATCTTATATGGCAGAAATAGGATATATATATATATATATATATATATATATATATATATATATATATATATTTAAATATAAAACATTTCTATATTTAAATATAAAACATTTCTATATTTATATATAAAACATTTCTCTACCCTACTAATGTATTTTTTGCCTTCAATATCACATCCCATGACCTGTGATTTACTATGCACTTTTCTAATGATAGCTGGACATTTACTCTGGAGATGCCTAGCTGAAGTTTGTTGAAGTCCCCAGCAAAGCCTTTCATCTGATCCCCCCTAATACCAATCATGACACCATGGAGGTCAAGTAAATAAATATGTATGTCTCGCGAGTTCAAAATAATAAAATTCCAGTGTGTGCGAGTCTGCTTGTCGAACATATGTTCGAGACACCGCTAAGCCCATCTGGCTCCATGTCAAGCATTTACACCAACTGGCGCTTTACAGTACCTGACAGCAGAAAAGCTTTATTCCCCTGGCGTTTGGGCACAAATGGAGAAATATTATTGAAATGATTATCTGCATCAAGACTTAGATTTGGTTTGACATTTAGCTGGCTGGGTTTAATCCAGAGGCTTGTCGCAATGAATGAAGAGATAGAGGGCTTCTTTAAGAAAAAGCTGCAGAAAAGCCGTATGATTAATGAGGGGGAAAGGCAGGGTGGGCCGCTCAACCTCGACCCCGGACCCCTGTGCCAAACGCGGCACGAGAAACGCTCCCGACAGGGAGACTCACCTTCTGAGACATCTGATGACTGCTATCCTGATGCCTAACAATCGAATGCTAGGCCTGCGCTACCAACATGACATCTAATCATGGTTGTTTAATGGATAACTATTATTAAACTCCCATAAAAATGAAATGCTATTATAGTATAGGCTAAAGAAGAATACATATTTGACTAATATACTTTATATTTAATCTTCTCATATGTCATTTTTTTCCATTTTTTCCATGCTTAAAAAAACCCAGGAGAAAGTGGCAGGGCTGAGCAGTCTGACATGGGGAGGGGGGCAACATGTGACTACCCACAAAGTACAGTGCTATGTCTTCAGACACACAAATCAAGCCCTAATCCACCATATGTTTCAATTTGGTGGCCGTCATTTACTAAACAACTGTCACAGCTATGTCTGTGTGTCAGAAAATGGCAAGCACACAAAAGAAACAGTGTCGGACTGGCTTGCCAGAGCACCAGAGGATGCTGTGCTGGGCCCCTGGCAGAGTCCCAGGGCCACCATTGGGGTAGTACAAAAGATTTCCCTGGGTGTTCTCCATAATAGCAATTTTTTAATTAGTTAAATTACATTTGTTAAATAAACATGGAATCTATTATTACAATCTGATTGTGGTACAGCTGAATGGTGGGCCATAATAATAATTTCCTCTGGTGGGCCCAAGTAGCTCCAGTCCCACCCTGAACTAAAAGCTTTTTTTCATACTATAGCATTTCATTTCCACAGGTGTTAAATGTCTGGAGTCAAAAGTATTATTGAAAGTGTAAAAACAAATCATGGTCGGCTTACCTGCAACGCAACTGATTCATTCTGGTCTGCCACTTAGGGGTTTATTAAAGAAATACTAAGGCCACGTTGTGCCAGATGAGTGTCAGGTGAATGTCAGGTCCTAGTGCAAAAGGTGAATTTATAAAGTCAAAATTCCAGAGCGCCTGTGATAGTGCCAGGTAGTGTCCTATCTATCGTTAGCGCTGGCGATGGGATGAGTGTCGGGACTGATTTCCCTACACTGCCAGATAGGACCAGGCGCACTGCACTGTGTGGCCTTATCTCATACATTTCAATGGGCTGGAATGGTTATAATTATTTTGGCCACTTTTGTTATTTTTGTTTTTTTTCTGGTGCATGTGCCGTGGGATCCCTGGACTGTTAGGAATTGTTTTTAGTAGAATTTTTTGAACTTTTGTGTTGCGCTGCAAACTTGTGATATGGGCGTGAAAATCATGTGTCCTGCCTTTCATGTGTCCCCTTCTGAAAGCACTCGGGTGCTGTGATTTTTTCAGCGCCAGCCAGTATTCGCTGTGCTTGGCCGGCATTAGCTTGATGACAGCGACTCAGTCGGTGTGCGGTAATGTTGAATACGGGCTGGGGGGGTCGCTGTTTCACAGGTCCAGCGTTGTATGTGAGCGCCTGACAACGAATGGCCAGAGCGAACGGCTTGCTTCATATTCATCAACAAATCACGCTCCGAATGTGCTGTCGCTGTCCATTCCTTGTTTAAACCCCAGAGCGCTTGCGGCGATGTGTATTAACTAGTTTTTAACCCCTAAACAACCATATTTTTTGAATGTAACATTATACATGTTTTTAGAATCATTTTGTAATATGAATACATTAATATCAGACCTGTTAGATCAATTCTGCACATATTTTTTTTTTTTTTTTTTTTTACTTAAAAATAAATCCTAACATTGCAGAAGTGGTCTCCGATTTTTTGACATTAAAAAAAAAAAAAAAAAAAATTAATCCCAATTAATTATGATTAATTATAGATTGCTCCATTGAAATGCATTGGACATCGCCAGGGAGCGACAGCTCATACCTGGCGCTGTGAGGGAATTTGCAGCGGTGCTGTTCGGTCCAGGCGGCTTCATGATGAATGCCGCGCTAGCCGTCGCTCTCGCCGGTGCTAGCCTCATTTTGCTTGATAAATGCGTCATTGTGACCGCCGCCGGGCGTACTTGAGTCGGTAGTCGCCGTTAGCTGCCGCTACCTGGCGCTCGTCAGACACTACCTGGCGCTATCGCTTGATGAATAAGGGCCATGGTATATATATGTTTTTTTTTCTTATTTCCCCATTTCCTTCTATCCCTCCCCCGCCCTCAAACAGCCCCCATCCCTCCCCCCTTCCTAACTGATACTAAACCATCCCGAGTGTCTGAAGGGGAAAAGCTACCCCTTTCCCTGCTTGTCTGTCTTTTACTGACAGCAATAAAAAAGAAAACTATTCTTATGCTGGTGAGAGAATGAGAAGGAGACACATATACACCGCCATGCAAAAACATGGAGCGTCTTCTGCTCACAGCATAAACAGGGGGGACCCCCAGCACTGAATACTGGAGGGGGGTGAGTGGCTTTTTTCTTTGGGTTGGGGGTACCGCAACCAGGGGAAATTGGCAGGCATGTGAAATTCCAAAAATGCCAAATAATAAAGCACCCTTAAAATGGCAATGCCCTGTGCAACTGCCCCATCTGAACACCCCAAACGCCAGTCATAACCTGTGCTGTTTCATTATAGTTTTGTATTACATGATTTTTATAGTTAGCGTCTTGTTTATAAGGAATTAGCTGTTTATCTGATATTGGTTGTGAGTAAATGTACTGCTTTCTTTTTATTTGGAGTGAACCTCATACATACATGATGTATAGGGTGAAAGGGTGGCCCGCTATATATCAGCGCTCAGGGCTAGCCAGACTTTGACAAGTGCTATAACCCTGTCTAGCACCGTATTTGCATTTAATACACTAATCAGACTAAGCCCTAGAGACGACTGCTCCACAAATGTACAAATATCAAGGGGTTTTGACAACTCAATTTACAATGACAGACAGCACAGCATTATGGGAAGGACTTCATTTCCATAAATTAGAATGGTGACATGAACCCTGCCCCCAGAATTGCATATGGTGAATGTATGTTAAGCCTGCTTCAGAGGTTCTAAGGTGGCGTAGTTAGGATTCCCTTAATCTCAGATCCGCCGTAGATAATTGTACAGGGGGTTTACTCACAAATCAGAAAATATACAAGGAAAAAAAGGTTTATTATAATTCTTTATAGGAGAGAAATCTCATCTCTGACAGTGATGATGAAGGCTTTTATTGGTGAGGGGCCTTGATCAAAGCTTAGCTGTTGGATATAATGGAGTACAACTATAGCCAGGGGCAGACTGGCCTTGTGGAACAGAGGGAGAAGTCCTGCACTGATTTGGAGCTGGCATGTAGCCCTCTTCTCCCAGAACCTGCACTGGAATTCACCCATTCTTACTCCATCTCTCACCCTCACCCCCAATTTCTTCCACTCTAAAACTATCTCATTCTGCTATATTGATTGTGCAGGCATTAACAAAAACTATACTATACATACAATGCAAGAGATAAAATGGGAGCAGCTTACCTGAGGTTGCCCTAAACCTCATGTGCAAGCCATGGGGTGGAAGGGTCAAGACCTTGCAATACAGCCTAGACCCCACACCCCATGTGCTTGCACAAATTCAAAGTGGACAAAAGGGGAGTGGCAGCTGCTCAGACCATTTTATAACTAACCTGGGAGGTGCAAATCAGCAGGGCAATTAGGTTACTAAAGACTTAAAGGAGCCGCAGCACTCAACCCTATTAGCTTGCAGACCAACCTATAATCTGTCTCTAAATCTGGTAAAAACAGAGGCTCGGTCACACACATCTGCAGAAGTATGCTAAGCTGCACCACCACGCCAAGGTGCCTCTATGGGTGCAGTCCTAACTCTAATCTATGAGAGCCCCATTTGGGACATACAATGCAAGAGATAAAATGGGAGCAGCTTACCTGAGGTTGCCCTAAACCTCATGTGCAAGCCATGGGGTGGAAGGGTCAAGACCTTGCAATACAGCCACAGCTATGAGCTAGTGACCCACGGCCGAGCACAGCGACTACTAGCGGGCGCTCTGAAATGCCTGCTACAGATGCTCATCTGTCACTACCTGGCGTTAGTGATGAACCAGCCTGCCCGTGTTTTTCATAAAAGCAATACTTATGTAGAAACAGTACTTAGCACTGGCTTACACCAATTAAAGAGATAGTAATGTCAAGTTACCACTTCCTAATTCATCTGTATGGCAGCAAATGGCAACCATGCAGGTTTGATGTGCAAGTCCACTAAGCAAACCCAATTGCTCACTGGCAGTCAGGTGATTGGCAGATATACAATGAAAGAGGAACAGGTACGTATTTGCAGACTTCACTTTAGTTCCTCTTTAACATTCTTTAGATGGTTTGCTTTGGGTTGCGCAAATAGATTAGGAGTAGAGATGAGCGAACCGGTTCGGACGAACCGGAATTCGCTCCGAATTTCAGGAAATATTCGATTCGGCACGCGCCCTCAGATGACAGCTGAGAGCGGCGCCGGCCTCCACGCTCCGGACCTGCAGGTAAGTGTTTGCTTTTTTTTTAAATGCCGGCATGGTGGGAGCGGGCCGGCCGGTTCCGCTGACAGCGGAGCCGGCTGGCCCGCTCCCACCATGCCGGCAAAAATGCTTTTTTTTTTTTTTGTAAAAGCCGGCATGGTGGGAGCGGGCCGGCCGGCTTTACCGGCCCGCCGGCCGGCTCCCACCATGCTGGCATTTTTGATGGGGAACTTCGTAAAAGTTCGATTCGGCCGAACCCGAATTTCTTTGTGAAATTCGGCGAATCGGCCGAATCGAACTTTTCAAAAGTTCGCTCATCTCTAATTAGGAGCGAAGCTCTCGATCAGATGTCTGTAGGACATGTACTGCCTATGATCCTTTTCCTATAGTCCTGGGGTTGGGGGAAGCATCAGTCTCGGGATAAGTTTAATTTTTAAATTAAGATAGTCGTTAGCATTTGAACTCTGTAGTTTTACAGGACAGATACAAAGGCAGAATATAAGATGACAATTACACTTTTTTTCACCTTATTCGTTTTTTTAATAAATTGAACTAAACCTTAAAAATCCCCCGCTCAAATTTAATTTTATATTATCCAGCAAATTATTTTCAGACAGAGGCCAGGTACATAATATATTTTTAGCTTAGGCTAATGTTACATATTGAAAAGTTTTTTTATTAAAATGCTATATTTAGACCAAAGCAAACATTAAGAAATTGACTTTCTTACTTTTCACAGCTTCCAGATTTTACCCAACACATTGAAATCAGTTATTTATGTTTGTTTACTGGGGGAATTGATTACGATGTTTATCTTGCTTTCCAATCAGTTAAAATACTGATTTTGAGCATTGAGTATTCTCAAAGCTGAGCTGAATCAAAAGTAGGGAAATGAAACCTTGATGGCATTCAGTAAATGAGATAAAAGTCACCTTTATGAAGACCATGATTTTGAAGACATCGTTGGCCTATACCCCCATAAAATGCCAGACTAGAAATACACTAGGAGAGAAGGCCCTGTCCTTGCGGGCTTACAATCTAAAGGATAAGGATGGGGACAAAAGGTAGGTCATAAGTAGTATATATTTAGGCCCTTATTTATGAAGGAATAGCGACAGGTAGCGACTGGTGAGCGGCCGGTAATGACGGGCCCCACCACGAGAACACCGGCTCCCCACCACAATCACACATTTATCAAGTCATTCCTGCTTAGCGACTGAGATAGCGCCATATAGCCACTGTGGTAAGGTGGTGCAAGGGGCCGTTATTGACGGCAGGTATGTAGCACCAATGTACCTGGCATTGGTGCAGTAAAGCCGTGTAGTCTGATTTCCAGCATCAGCTGCTGGTGGCAGTTTGCTGCTGTTGCTTTAGAATAGCCGAAAGGCTAACCTGGGACGGCTTTACTGGGATGGAGTAGAGCAGGGTGGGACTCCATCCCACTACCCAGGTCCGGGTTTTGCGGGCTGTTTAAATAGCCTGGGGAATCAGCTGTGGCTGGTCCTTTGTCTAGAGCTCACATGGGAGTGAGACTCTGTGAGCCTGGCTGAAATCTCCTGTGGCAGCTGTTACATGCGGACCTGAGACATATTTGACTGTGAACAGAACCTTTGCTCAAGGACTAAAAGCTGTTTGCTTGACTGAATCATTTATGCTGCGGTTTCCTGAAAAGGTGATGTAACCTGTATGGACATATGCTTTTGTGGATTTTTGTGTGAAATAAACACAGACTTTACTTTGAACTGTTTGCCTCCGCCTCTATACTGCTGACACCCGGTCGCCTACCAGAGCTAATCTCCACATTTGGTGTCGGATGCGGGCACAGCAGTGAGGCCGTTGCTAGGAGCAACCGACGAAAAAGTTTTTTTTGTTGTGCATGTCCTATATTAAACCTGCCAGGCTGCTACCTGGGACTGCAGACAAAATGGAGGCGGTCGTGAAAGCGCTCATGGAGGCCAACAGGCAGCAGCATGAGACCAACAGGCAGCAGCAGGAGACCAACCAGCTGTTTTTGCAACATGTGATGGCGCTGCAAGCTGCAGGTGCGCCCAAAAGTATTCCTGATGCCCGGAAAGCTGTCCGCTCGGCGCTCACAAAAATGACCCCTTCAGATGACGTTGAGACTTACCTGGCGGTGTTTGAAAAGGTGGCTGCAAGGGAGAAGTTGCCGCATGACCAGTGGGCTGATGTCATCGCTCCATTTCTGGCGTCTGGACCCCAGCAGGTGTTGTTTGATCTCCCAGAGGACCAAGCCGCTGACTACCCGACTCTGAAGGGTGAGATACTGGCGAGACTGGGGGTGAATGTGTGGGTTCGGTCTCAGCGGGTGCATCAGTGGAGCTACCAGTCGGCAGAGCCCGCCCGACCCCAGTATTATAAGCTGCTGCACCTGCTGCAAAAATGGCTGCAGCCAGAGTCGTTAAGCCCCACTGCCATGTTGGACCGCTTGCTGGCGGACATTTTTTGGAGGGCTTTACCGCACCCTCTTCAGCACTGGGTTGGCCAGTAGGGATGAGCGAATCGATCCGGACGAACCCGGATTCGATCCGAATTTCAGGAAAAATTCGATTCGGATCGAATCCGAATTTCCCCGCGATTCGATCACTCGAAGTTTTCCTTTAACATCCATTCATTTACATTACAGGCATTCTAAGATGGCGGGCGGGACATGTCTGGACATGTATCCCGCGCCAGTGCAAGCTGGGGCAGTCACATGCAGCCTATCAGCAGCCAGCAAGCCCGGTGACGTCACACAGCGGTATTTAACGGCGGCCATCTTGCTTTTCCTCATTTCTCTATTGCATTCGTGACAGACAGAACGCTGTGTAGCTGAGGCACTTAGACAGGCAGGGACAGACAGGGACAGGCTGGAGACAGGCAGGAGACAGGCAGGAGACAGACAGGAGACAGACAGAAAGCCAGGGAAAGGTAGGAAAAACGGAGGCTGTGACAGGGAGATTTTTTTTTTTTCATCCAGCCTTTGTTAGCGTTTTCAGGCTGCTTATAGTAACTAACTGTGCATATATACTGAACTGATCTTAAGTCTGCTGTGAGGCATCCCATTCTGTGACTAAAGCAGCCTCTATTTAATAGCATAATAAACATTTGCACTTATTCTCATAGAAATCAGGCCTGATAAAGACACTTTTGCTGTGCATGCTCTCTGGTTTTTGTGGCACTGGCATCCCATTCTGTGACTAAAGCAGCCTCTATTTAATAGCATAATAAACATTTGCACTTATTCTCATAGAAATCAGGCCTGATAAAGACACTTTTGCTGTGCATGCTCTCTGGTTTTTGTGGCACTGGCATCCCATTCTGTGACTAAAGCAGCCTCTATTTAATAGCATAATAAACATTTGCACTTATTCTCATAGAAATCAGGCCTGATAAAGACACTTTTGCTGTGCATGCTCTCTGGTTTTTGTGGCACTGGCATCCCATTCTGTGACTAAAGCAGCCTCTATTTAATAGCATAATAAACATTTGCACTTATTCTCATAGAAATCAGGCCTGATAAAGACACTTTTGCTGTGCATGCTCTCTGGTTTTTGTGGCACTGGCATCCCATTCTGTGACTAAAGCAGCCTCTATTTAATAGCATAATAAACATTTGCACTTATTCTCATAGAAATCAGGCCTGATAAAGACACTTTTGCTGTGCATGCTCTCTGGTTTTTGTGGCACTGGCATCCCATTCTGTGACTAAAGCAGCCTCTATTTAATAGCATAATAAACATTTGCACTTATTCTCATAGAAATCAGGCCTGATAAAGACACTTTTGCTGTGCATGCTCTCTGGTTTTTGTGGCACTGGCATCCCATTCTGTGACTAAAGCAGCCTCTATTTAATAGCATAATAAACATTTGCACTTATTCTCATAGAAATCAGGCCTGATAAAGACACTTTTGCTGTGCATGCTCTCTGGTTTTTGTGGCACTGGCATCCCATTCTGTGACTAAAGCAGCCTCTATTTAATAGCATAATAAACATTTGCACTTATTCTCATAGAAATCAGGCCTGATAAAGACACTTTTGCTGTGCATGCTCTCTGGTTTTTGTGGCACTGGCATCCCATTCTGTGACTAAAGCAGCCTCTATTTAATAGCATAATAAACATTTGCACTTATTCTCATAGAAATCAGGCCTGATAAAGACACTTTTGCTGTGCATGCTCTCTGGTTTTTGTGGCACTGGCATCCCATTCTGTGACTAAAGCAGCCTCTATTTAATAGCATAATAAACATTTGCACTTATTCTCATAGAAATCAGGCCTGATAAAGACACTTTTGCTGTGCATGCTCTCTGGTTTTTGTGGCACTGGCATCCCATTCTGTGACTAAAGCAGCCTCTATTTAATAGCATAATAAACATTTGCACTTATTCTCATAGAAATCAGGCCTGATAAAGACACTTTTGCTGTGCATGCTCTCTGGTTTTTGTGGCACTGGCATCCCATTCTGTGACTAAAGCAGCCTCTATTTAATAGCATAATAAACATTTGCACTTATTCTCATAGAAATCAGGCCTGATAAAGACACTTTTGCTGTGCATGCTCTCTGGTTTTTGTGGCACTGGCATCCCATTCTGTGACTAAAGCAGCCTCTATTTAATAGCATAATAAACATTTGCACTTATTCTCATAGAAATCAGGCCTGATAAAGACACTTTTGCTGTGCATGCTCTCTGGTTTTTGTGGCACTGGCATCCCATTCTGTGACTAAAGCAGCCTCTATTTAATAGCATAATAAACATTTGCACTTATTCTCATAGAAATCAGGCCTGATAAAGACACTTTTGCTGTGCATGCTCTCTGGTTTTTGTGGCACTGGCATCCCATTCTGTGACTAAAGCAGCCTCTATTTAATAGCATAATAAACATTTGCACTTATTCTCATAGAAATCAGGCCTGATAAAGACACTTTTGCTGTGCATGCTCTCTGGTTTTTGTGGCACTGGCATCCCATTCTGTGACTAAAGCAGCCTCTATTTAATAGCATAATAAACATTTGCACTTATTCTCATAGAAATCAGGCCTGATAAAGACACTTTTGCTGTGCATGCTCTCTGGTTTTTGTGGCACTGGCATCCCATTCTGTGACTAAAGCAGCCTCTATTTAATAGCATAATAAACATTTGCACTTATTCTCATAGAAATCAGGCCTGATAAAGACACTTTTGCTGTGCATGCTCTCTGGTTTTTGTGGCACTGGCATCCCATTCTGTGACTAAAGCAGCCTCTATTTAATAGCATAATAAACATTTGCACTTATTCTCATAGAAATCAGGCCTGATAAAGACACTTTTGCTGTGCATGCTCTCTGGTTTTTGTGGCACTGGCATCCCATTCTGTGACTAAAGCAGCCTCTATTTAATAGCATAATAAACATTTGCACTTATTCTCATAGAAATCAGGCCTGATAAAGACACTTTTGCTGTGCATGCTCTCTGGTTTTTGTGGCACTGGCATCCCATTCTGTGACTAAAGCAGCCTCTATTTAATAGCATAATAAACATTTGCACTTATTCTCATAGAAATCAGGCCTGATAAAGACACTTTTGCTGTGCATGCTCTCTGGTTTTTGTGGCACTGGCATCCCATTCTGTGACTAAAGCAGCCTCTATTTAATAGCATAATAAACATTTGCACTTATTCTCATAGAAATCAGGCCTGATAAAGACACTTTTGCTGTGCATGCTCTCTGGTTTTTGTGGCACTGGCATCCCATTCTGTGACTAAAGCAGCCTCTATTTAATAGCATAATAAACATTTGCACTTATTCTCATAGAAATCAGGCCTGATAAAGACACTTTTGCTGTGCATGCTCTCTGGTTTTTGTGGCACTGGCATCCCATTCTGTGACTAAAGCAGCCTCTATTTAATAGCATAATAAACATTTGCACTTATTCTCATAGAAATCAGGCCTGATAAAGACACTTTTGCTGTGCATGCTCTCTGGTTTTTGTGGCACTGGCATCCCATTCTGTGACTAAAGCAGCCTCTATTTAATAGCATAATAAACATTTGCACTTATTCTCATAGAAATCAGGCCTGATAAAGACACTTTTGCTGTGCATGCTCTCTGGTTTTTGTGGCACTGGCATCCCATTCTGTGACTAAAGCAGCCTCTATTTAATAGCATAATAAACATTTGCACTTATTCTCATAGAAATCAGGCCTGATAAAGACACTTTTGCTGTGCATGCTCTCTGGTTTTTGTGGCACTGGCATCCCATTCTGTGACTAAAGCAGCCTCTATTTAATAGCATAATAAACATTTGCACTTATTCTCATAGAAATCAGGCCTGATAAAGACACTTTTGCTGTGCATGCTCTCTGGTTTTTGTGGCACTGGCATCCCATTCTGTGACTAAAGCAGCCTCTATTTAATAGCATAATAAACATTTGCACTTATTCTCATAGAAATCAGGCCTGATAAAGACACTTTTGCTGTGCATGCTCTCTGGTTTTTGTGGCACTGGCATCCCATTCTGTGACTAAAGCAGCCTCTATTTAATAGCATAATAAACATTTGCACTTATTCTCATAGAAATCAGGCCTGATAAAGACACTTTTGCTGTGCATGCTCTCTGGTTTTTGTGGCACTGGCATCCCATTCTGTGACTAAAGCAGCCTCTATTTAATAGCATAATAAACATTTGCACTTATTCTCATAGAAATCAGGCCTGATAAAGACACTTTTGCTGTGCATGCTCTCTGGTTTTTGTGGCACTGGCATCCCATTCTGTGACTAAAGCAGCCTCTATTTAATAGCATAATAAACATTTGCACTTATTCTCATAGAAATCAGGCCTGATAAAGACACTTTTGCTGTGCATGCTCTCTGGTTTTTGTGGCACTGGCATCCCATTCTGTGACTAAAGCAGCCTCTATTTAATAGCATAATAAACATTTGCACTTATTCTCATAGAAATCAGGCCTGATAAAGACACTTTTGCTGTGCATGCTCTCTGGTTTTTGTGGCACTGGCATCCCATTCTGTGACTAAAGCAGCCTCTATTTAATAGCATAATAAACATTTGCACTTATTCTCATAGAAATCAGGCCTGATAAAGACACTTTTGCTGTGCATGCTCTCTGGTTTTTGTGGCACTGGCATCCCATTCTGTGACTAAAGCAGCCTCTATTTAATAGCATAATAAACATTTGCACTTATTCTCATAGAAATCAGGCCTGATAAAGACACTTTTGCTGTGCATGCTCTCTGGTTTTTGTGGCACTGGCATCCCATTCTGTGACTAAAGCAGCCTCTATTTAATAGCATAATAAACATTTGCACTTATTCTCATAGAAATCAGGCCTGATAAAGACACTTTTGCTGTGCATGCTCTCTGGTTTTTGTGGCACTGGCATCCCATTCTGTGACTAAAGCAGCCTCTATTTAATAGCATAATAAACATTTGCACTTATTCTCATAGAAATCAGGCCTGATAAAGACACTTTTGCTGTGCATGCTCTCTGGTTTTTGTGGCACTGGCATCCCATTCTGTGACTAAAGCAGCCTCTATTTAATAGCATAATAAACATTTGCACTTATTCTCATAGAAATCAGGCCTGATAAAGACACTTTTGCTGTGCATGCTCTCTGGTTTTTGTGGCACTGGCATCCCATTCTGTGACTAAAGCAGCCTCTATTTAATAGCATAATAAACATTTGCACTTATTCTCATAGAAATCAGGCCTGATAAAGACACTTTTGCTGTGCATGCTCTCTGGTTTTTGTGGCACTGGCATCCCATTCTGTGACTAAAGCAGCCTCTATTTAATAGCATAATAAACATTTGCACTTATTCTCATAGAAATCAGGCCTGATAAAGACACTTTTGCTGGCCAAAGCCCTACTGGACCCTGCCAGGTCCATTCCTGCCCAGGGCATCCCATTCTGTGACTAAAGCAGCCTCTGTTTAAGACCATATAAGCATTTGCTCTTATTATATTTATATTATAAGACACTTTTGCTGGGCATAGGCTTACTGCTGCCTGCCAGGTGCACTTCTGTTGAGGCATCCCATTCTGTAACATAGCATACCCCTCTTTATTTACACTAAGCAGCTCTCTTATTTACACTAAGCAGGCCTGTTGGAGGCTGAGTGTTACTGCTCACTTTTGGTGTGCATTATATTCTGTTTTATATAGACCCACTGCTGCCTGGGGGTTCTTAAAATATCACCTACTACCACGCCAGTTAGACTATGTCGGGCAGACAAGTGCCTGGAAGTGAAAAGAGGAGTGGCAGAGGCCAAGATTCCGCAGGCAGAGCTCGCATCAGACTGGGGGCCAGTAGCAGCAGGAGTCACGCTGAGAGACCTAATCTGCCAGTATCTGCTAGCGGTCGGGTCTCCACCAGTAACGCATCTGCCGTGGTAGATTGGCTGACGCGCTCATCAACAACATCATCACAACTTACATCTGAGACCCCCAGTCTAGGGTCGGTAGGTTCCTCTGACACAACCCTGAGTTGGCATGCCCCGAGAGCAGTCCCTGTCCTCCCATTGCCTCTGTCCTACGCCGTTCCCTCCCCCAGCGACGTATCCTATGCTTTGGGTTCAGCTCCACTCTTTAGTGAGGAGGACGATCAGATACAGGAGGACAGTCAGCAGCTACTGCCCAGCCAAGAAATGGAGGTGGCTTCTTTAGCTAGGCAGACAAATAGTGATGTGGACAGTGTCGTGGGTGCTGCGAGCGTTCCAGCTCCTGCGCCAGACACTGTTGACGAATCCACGAACATCAGTGACGTACAGCCACAACCCGGTGATGATGATGATGATGACGATGAAGCCGATCGCACTTGGGAGCCGGGTGATGAAGGGGCTTCATCGTCATCATCAGGAGAAGAGGGGCGCAGGTTGCCCCGGAGTCAGCAGCTGAGGCAGCAAGGTGGTAGCAGTCAGCATGGGGGCACAATTCCAAAGGCTGGAGCCGGCCGGGGCCGGGGCCGGGGTAGAGCACCTGCTGTGCGGCAGTCTACCTTATCGGGAGGTAGTGGAGCAGGGGTTCCTGGAGTTGGCAACAGCAGCAGTGAATCAGTGAGGCCAGGGGGTGGGAAAAGTAGCTACTCGGCAGTGTGGCAGTTTTTCCTGAGGCATCCGCAGGAGGGTAACATGGCCACATGCAAGATATGTAGGCAAAAGGTGAAGCGTGGCCAGGGTCCAAATGTTGGCACCACGGCCCTGCGTCAACATATGATGCGTCACCATAAAACGACCTGGGAGAACCGAGGCTCCCAAGGGGTGGTCCAGTCTGCTTCCTCACCAAGTGAGCTCCCAATTTCTGCCAGCCAAGGCTCCAGCACCTCAGCCGAAGGCAGCTGTGCGTCACACCCATCCTCTGTCGCTCCTGCTCCTCCTCCTCCTCCTCCAAGTCATGCATCCCGCCAGCAATCCATCAGCGAAGCCATGTCCAAGAGACAGCAGTATGCGCCCACTCATCCTACGGCGCAGAAGCTGAATGTGCTCCTGTCCAAGTTGCTGGTGCTGCAGTCGCTCCCTTTTCAGGTGGTGGAATCTGCACCTTTCAGAGAAC
Source organism: Gastrophryne carolinensis (assembly GCA_027917425.1). Classification (NCBI taxonomy): domain Eukaryota; kingdom Metazoa; phylum Chordata; class Amphibia; order Anura; family Microhylidae; genus Gastrophryne; species Gastrophryne carolinensis. Next base: position 212,057,383 of record CM051240.1, read on the forward strand.
TGATGGCTTGTGCCGAGCCGAGGTGGAGAGTCCCAAGCCGTCATTTCTTTGCCAAGAAGGCAGTACCAGCGCTGCACACTTTTGTTGAACAGAAGGTGGGCCAGTCCTTGAGCCTGTCGGTGTGTAGCAAAATACATGGCAGCGCCGACATCTGGAGCTGTAACTACGGTCAGGGGCAGTACATGTCGTTTACGGCCCACTGGGTGAATGTGGTCCCTTTGCAGCAGCAACTTGGACAGGTCACGCCGCTTCGGCCTCCGCGCTCTCTGCCCATTGGGCCTGTGACACCGTGCGACTCGGCCTCCTCATCCTCCGCCATCTCCTCACCCTCCACTGTAGGCTCAAGTCTCAGTGCCCCTCCAGTCTACCATGTGTGCAGGGCACGGAGGTGTCACGCAGTGCTTCACATGGTTTGTCTTGGCGAACGGAGTCACACAGGGGAGGAACTGCTTAAATGTATTCATCAGGAAATCCAAACATGGCTTACTCCGAGAAAACTTAAAATGGGAATCATGGTTACCGACAATGGGAAGAACATTTTGTCTGCGCTGCGCCAAGGAAGCCTGACCCATGCCCCCTGCATGGCTCACGTCTTCAATCTGGTTGTCAAGCGGTTTCTGAAGTGTTCCCCCCATCTGCAGGACATCCTAACAACTTCACGGAAACTTTGCATGCACTTCAGCCACTCCTACACCGCCAAACACACCCTTCTTGAGCTACAGCGTCAGAATGGTATCCCCCAACATAGTCTGATTTGCGATGTTTCCACCCGTTGGAATTCCACCCTTCACATGTTGGACCGATTATATGAACAGAGAAAAGCCATCACGGATTTCCTGATGATCCAAGCAGATAGGGGGACTCCCCTGTGTAACTTCAATGTCAACCAGTGGCAGCTCATACGTGACACCTGCCGTTTGCTCAGGCCCTTTGAGGAAGCCACTTTATTTGTCAGTCGGCAGGATTACGGGATGAACGACGTGATTCCACTGCTTCATGTACTACAGCACATGTTGGAAACCATGGCTGGTCAGGGCACTGGAGACATGGCGTTTACATCTTACGGCCACATGAACCCCGTTGGAGCTGAACTGGAGGAGGAGGAGGAGGAAGAGGAGGAGGAGGAGTTGCCCAGCGAAACACAGTTTAGGCTTGGCGAAATGGCTGGTTTATCTAGTCAGCGGACAGGAGAGGAGGAGCAGGAGCAGCCAGAGGAGCTAGAGGTTTTTGAGGAAGGAGAGACAGAGGACCCGGGCACACCGTGGCAGTATGCAGTGGAGATGGAGACAGGTAGTCCATCCGAGTCACTTGCGCAAATGGCACGAAGCATGCTCACATGCTTGCGTAGTGACCCCAGAATTGTTTCCATCTGTCGGCGGGATGACTTCTGGCTGTCCACCTTATTGGACCCTCGCTTCCGGCACAAAATGGGGGCATTTTTTAAACCCACCGAGAGGGAGGACAAACTCAACTACTACAAAGACATTCTACGTAGGCAGTTGGCCGATGCCTATCTGCGCCATGGTCCATACTCTCGCAGGTCTGACTCGAGGGGACCTCTGCGCTCACCTTCCACTGCCATGGCCGCTGGGGGGGTTGGCAGCAGCAGCAGCAGAAGCTCCATCAGCAGCAGCAGCCTCAGTCTTCAGTCGCTAATGAGTAGCTTTCTACACCCGCATAGTGAGGCTACTCATGAGCAGCAGGAAGACCTGGAGCAGGACCTGAACCAGCAGGTCATGTCATACTTTGACATGACCATGCCAACACACCTTGAGGATCCGCTGGACTTCTGGGCAGCCAAACTTGATTTGTGGCCGCAACTAGCAGAGTTTGCCCTGGAAAAGCTGTCCTGCCCGGCAAGTAGCGTGCCATCTGAGCGGGTGTTTAGTGCGGCGGGGGCCATAGTTACGGCGAGGAGAACTCGTCTGTCAACTAAAAATGTGGAGAGACTCACCTTTGTCAAAATGAATCAGGGATGGATCAGCCAGGATTTCCACCCACCAATGCCTGATGCATGCGACTAGATTCAGCATGGTGCCACGTTTTACACTTTACAAATGGTGCAAAACATATTTATGTCTTTAGGCCATTTTTTGGGCTCCTGCTGCTGCTACTGCCAACTTCTGCCAACTCCAGGGTGTGATTCATCCAATTTTTGGGCTCCTGAGGCCAACTCCAGTGTATATTTGGGCTCCTGCTGCTGCTACTGTCAACTCCTGCCAACTCCAGGGTGTGATTCATCCAATTTTTGGGCTCCTGAAGCCAACTCCAGTGTATATTTGGGCTCCTGCTGCTGCTGCTGCTGCCAACTTCTGCCAACTCCAGGGTGTGATTCATCCAATTTTTGGGCTCCTGAAGCCAACTCCAGTGTATATTTGGGCTCCTGCTGCTGCTGCTGCTGCCAACTTCTGCCAACTCCAGGGTGTGATTCATCCAATTTTTGGGCTCCTGAAGCCAACTCCAGTGTATATTTGGGCTCCTGCTGCTACTACTGCCAACTTCTGCCAACTCCAGGGTGTGATTCATCCAATTTTTGGGCTCCTGAGGCCAACTCCAGTGTATATTTGGGCTCCTGCTGCTGCTGCTGCCAACTTCTGCCAACTCCAGGGTGTGATTCATCCAATTTTTGGGCTCCTGAAGCCAACTCCAGTGTATATTTGGGCTCCTGCTGCTACTACTGCCAACTTCTGCCAACTCCAGGGTGTGATTCATCCAATTTTTGGGCTCCTGAGGCCAACTCCAGTGTATATTTGGGCTCCTGCTGCTGCTGCTGCCAACTTCTGCCAACTCCAGGGTGTGATTCATCCAATTTTTGGGCTCCTGAAGCCAACTCCAGTGTATATTTGGGCTCCTGCTGCTACTACTGTCAACTCCTGCCAACTCCAGGGTGTGATTCATCCAATTTTTGGGCTCCTGAGGCCAACTCCAGTGTATATTTGGGCTCCTGCTGCTGCTACTGTCAACTCCTGCCAACTCCAGGGTGTGATTCATCCAATTTTTGGGCTCCTGAAGCCAACTCCAGTGTATATTTGGGCTCCTGCTGCTGCTGCTGCTGCCAACTTCTGCCAACTCCAGGGTGTGATTCATCCAATTTTTGGGCTCCTGAAGCCAACTCCAGTGTATATTTGGGCTCCTGCTGCTGCTGCTGCTGCCAACTTCTGCCAACTCCAGGGTGTGATTCATCCAATTTTTGGGCTCCTGAAGCCAACTCCAGTGTATATTTGGGCTCCTGCTGCTACTACTGCCAACTTCTGCCAACTCCAGGGTGTGATTCATCCAATTTTTGGGCTCCTGAGGCCAACTCCAGTGTATATTTGGGCTCCTGCTGCTGCTGCTGCCAACTTCTGCCAACTCCAGGGTGTGATTCATCCAATTTTTGGGCTCCTGAAGCCAACTCCAGTGTATATTTGGGCTCCTGCTGCTACTACTGTCAACTCCTGCCAACTCCAGGGTGTGATTCATCCAATTTTTGGGCTCCTGAGGCCAACTCCAGTGTATATTTGGGCTCCTGCTGCTGCTACTGTCAACTCCTGCCAACTCCAGGGTGTGATTCATCCAATTTTTGGGCTCCTGAAGCCAACTCCAGTGTATATTTGGGCTCCTGCTGCTGCTGCTGCTGCCAACTTCTGCCAACTCCAGGGTGTGATTCATCCAATTTTTGGGCTCCTGAAGCCAACTCCAGTGTATATTTGGGCTCCTGCTGCTGCTACTGTCAACTCCTGCCAACTCCAGGGTGTGATTCATCCAATTTTTGGGCTCCTGAAGCCAACTCCAGTGTATATTTGGGCTCCTGCTGCTGCTACTGCCAACTTCTGCCAACTCCAGGGTGTGATTCATCCAATTTTTGGGCTCCTGAAGCCAACTCCAGTGTATATTTGGGCTCCTGCTGCTGCTACTGTCAACTCCTGCCAACTCCAGGGTGTGATTCATCCAATTTTTGGGCTCCTGAGGCCAACTCCAGTGTATATTTGGGCTCCTGCTGCTGCTACTGTCAACTCCTGCCAACTCCAGGTTGTGATTCATCCAATTTTTGGGCTCCTGAGGCCAACTCCAGTGTATATTTGGGCTCCTGCTGCTGCTACTGTCAACTCCTGCCAACTCCAGGGTGTGATTCATCCAATTTTTGGGCTCCTGAAGCCAACTCCAGTGTATATTTGGGCTCCTGCTGCTGCTACTGCCAACTTCTGCCAACTCCAGGGTGTGATTCATCCAATTTTTGGGCTCCTGAAGCCAACTCCAGTGTATATTTGGGCTCCTGCTGCTGCTGCTGCTGCCAACTTCTGCCAACTCCAGGGTGTGATTCATCCAATTTTTGGGCTCCTGAAGCCAACTCCAGTGTATATTTGGGCTCCTGCTGCTACTACTGCCAACTTCTGCCAACTCCAGGGTGTGATTCATCCAATTTTTGGGCTCCTGAGGCCAACTCCAGTGTATATTTGGGCTCCTGCTGCTGCTGCTGCCAACTTCTGCCAACTCCAGGGTGTGATTCATCCAATTTTTGGGCTCCTGAAGCCAACTCCAGTGTATATTTGGGCTCCTGCTGCTACTACTGTCAACTCCTGCCAACTCCAGGGTGTGATTCATCCAATTTTTGGGCTCCTGAGGCCAACTCCAGTGTATATTTGGGCTCCTGCTGCTGCTGCTGCCAACTTCTGCCAACTCCAGGGTGTGATTCATCCAATTTTTGGGCTCCTGAAGCCAACTCCAGTGTATATTTGGGCTCCTGCTCCTGCTGCTGCCAACTTCTGCCAACTCCAGGGTGTGATTCATCCAATTTTTGGGCTCCTGAAGCCAACTCCAGTGTATATTTGGGCTCCTGCTGCTGCTACTGCCAACTTCTGCCAACTCCAGGGTGTGATTCATCCAATTTTTGGGCTCCTGAAGCCAACTCCAGTGTATATTTGGGCTCCTGCTGCTACTACTGCCAACTTCTGCCAACTCCAGGGTGTGATTCATCCAATTTTTGGGCTCCTGAGGCCAACTCCAGTGTATATTTGGGCTCCTGCTGCTGCTACTGTCAACTCCTGCCAACTCCAGGTTGTGATTCATCCAATTTTTGGGCTCCTGAGGCCAACTCCAGTGTATATTTGGGCTCCTGCTGCTGCTACTGTCAACTCCTGCCAACTCCAGGGTGTGATTCATCCAATTTTTGGGCTCCTGAAGCCAACTCCAGTGTATATTTGGGCTCCTGCTGCTGCTACTGCCAACTTCTGCCAACTCCAGGGTGTGATTCATCCAATTTTTGGGCTCCTGAAGCCAACTCCAGTGTATATTTGGGCTCCTGCTGCTGCTGCTGCTGCCAACTTCTGCCAACTCCAGGGTGTGATTCATCCAATTTTTGGGCTCCTGAAGCCAACTCCAGTGTATATTTGGGCTCCTGCTGCTACTACTGCCAACTTCTGCCAACTCCAGGGTGTGATTCATCCAATTTTTGGGCTCCTGAGGCCAACTCCAGTGTATATTTGGGCTCCTGCTGCTGCTGCTGCCAACTTCTGCCAACTCCAGGGTGTGATTCATCCAATTTTTGGGCTCCTGAAGCCAACTCCAGTGTATATTTGGGCTCCTGCTGCTACTACTGTCAACTCCTGCCAACTCCAGGGTGTGATTCATCCAATTTTTGGGCTCCTGAGGCCAACTCCAGTGTATATTTGGGCTCCTGCTGCTGCTGCTGCCAACTTCTGCCAACTCCAGGGTGTGATTCATCCAATTTTTGGGCTCCTGAGGCCAACTCCAGTGTATATTTGGGCTCCTGCTCCTGCTGCTGCCAACTTCTGCCAACTCCAGGGTGTGATTCATCCAATTTTTGGGCTCCTGAAGCCAACTCCAGTGTATATTTGGGCTCCTGCTGCTGCTACTGCCAACTTCTGCCAACTCCAGGGTGTGATTCATCCAATTTTTGGGCTCCTGAAGCCAACTCCAGTGTATATTTGGGCTCCTGCTGCTGCTGCTGCTGCCAACTTCTGCCAACTCCAGGGTGTGATTCATCCAATTTTTGGGCTCCTGAAGCCAACTCCAGTGTATATTTGGGCTCCTGCTGCTGCTACTGTCAACTCCTGCCAACTCCAGGGTGTGATTCATCCAATTTTTGGGCTCCTGAAGCCAACTCCAGTGTATATTTGGGCTCCTGCTGCTGCTACTGCCAACTTCTGCCAACTCCAGGGTGTGATTCATCCAATTTTTGGGCTCCTGAAGCCAACTCCAGTGTATATTTGGGCTCCTGCTGCTGCTACTGTCAACTCCTGCCAACTCCAGGGTGTGATTCATCCAATTTTTGGGCTCCTGAGGCCAACTCCAGTGTATATTTGGGCTCCTGCTGCTGCTACTGTCAACTCCTGCCAACTCCAGGTTGTGATTCATCCAATTTTTGGGCTCCTGAGGCCAACTCCAGTGTATATTTGGGCTCCTGCTGCTGCTACTGTCAACTCCTGCCAACTCCAGGGTGTGATTCATCCAATTTTTGGGCTCCTGAAGCCAACTCCAGTGTATATTTGGGCTCCTGCTGCTGCTACTGCCAACTTCTGCCAACTCCAGGGTGTGATTCATCCAATTTTTGGGCTCCTGAAGCCAACTCCAGTGTATATTTGGGCTCCTGCTGCTACTACTGCCAACTTCTGCCAACTCCAGGGTGTGATTCATCCAATTTTTGGGCTCCTGAAGCCAACTCCAGTGTATATTTGGGCTCCTGCTGCTACTACTGCCAACTTCTGCCAACTCCAGGGTGTGATTCATCCAATTTTTGGGCTCCTGAGGCCAACTCCAGTGTATATTTGGGCTCCTGCTGCTGCTGCTGCCAACTTCTGCCAACTCCAGGGTGTGATTCATCCAATTTTTGGGCTCCTGAAGCCAACTCCAGTGTATATTTGGGCTCCTGCTGCTACTACTGTCAACTCCTGCCAACTCCAGGGTGTGATTCATCCAATTTTTGGGCTCCTGAGGCCAACTCCAGTGTATATTTGGGCTCCTGCTGCTGCTGCTGCCAACTTCTGCCAACTCCAGGGTGTGATTCATCCAATTTTTGGGCTCCTGAGGCCAACTCCAGTGTATATTTGGGCTCCTGCTCCTGCTGCTGCCAACTTCTGCCAACTCCAGGGTGTGATTCATCCAATTTTTGGGCTCCTGAAGCCAACTCCAGTGTATATTTGGGCTCCTGCTGCTGCTGCCAACTTCTGCCAACTCCAGGGTGTGATTCATCCAATTTTTGGGCTCCTGAGGCCAACTCCAGTGTATATTTGGGCTCCTTCTGCCCCTCATAGTGATGCCACTTCAACTCTCTGCAATTGTGCCGCTCTGCGATTCTATTAGCGATGCCTCTGATCTGCATGTGATATTTCTTCAAAGTATTATTTAACAAACCCAGCACGCATCCTGTGCGTGTTACAGCAAGGCTGAATGGTTTACAACCCTATTGAGGCTGTAGGAGGCTCAGAAATAGCCGTTTTTAATAGCGATTCGTCGCGAATTTATTCGGGTCGAAACGATTTTTGTCGGAAAATTCGGCGAATCAGTCGAATCGAATTTTTCAAAAGTTCGCTCATCTCTATTGGCCAGGTATCCCCTGACAACGCACTAGGGATGGTGGACCGATATGAAGCCACCAGGAACTTGCAAGGCGGCTCCATGAGGAGGGATTCAGGGAAACCCCGGAGGTCCCCGCCCCAGCTCAGGCGAGTGGCGTCCCCTAAACCCTCTCAGGACCTACCCCCCAAAGTCCCTGCCCAAGTGTTGTGTTGGGGATGTAAGGAGCCGGGACATATCAGAGCCAATTGTCCCCACCAGGGGGAGCCCATGGACGTGAACTTTGGTTACCGCCCTTCCATGTATGCCAGGAGGCTGTGTGCTGCCGGTGTCCCTGAGCTTGTGGGGCAAAGTCACCTCTGTCAGGTGAAAGTGGGAGACACCCTGGCTGTGGCCCTTTTGGACTCGGGGAGTATGGTTACCTTGGCAAGACCCGCCTTAGTACTGCCCGATGAGTACACTGGGCGGAAAACTGGGGTTTTGTGCATTCATGGAGACTTGAGAGACTATGCCACAGCACAAGTGTCTCTCACCACCGTCTCCGGCAGCTGGAAACATGAAGTCGCTGTCGCCGCTAAACTCCCGTATGAACTGATTATTGGGAGAGACTTTCCAGGGTTCAGGTCACTGTGGGCCAAGTTGGCAGTTCCGGAAACCCGCGAGGCGGGTGTGTCCCCAATAGACTGGCCCTACTCAGGGGAGACCCCGGTGCCCTGGGAACCGGAATCAGGAGGCACTGTGGAAGAGGTGCCCGTCCCTAAAATGGAAGAGGGGGAGTCAACCCCACTAAATGTTATGGTTGGAGATGTGGAAGAGTTGGCAACAGGTCCAGAGTTGGCAGATCTCCATGTCTCCACAATTAACTTTGGTACCGCTCAACACCAGGACCCGACCCTGTCTCGGGCCTGGGAGAATGTTCTTGAGGTGGAAGGTGAACCACAACAGCCAGGGGCGGAGTTACAGTTTCCTCGCTTTGTGGTTCACCAGGAAATGTTGTACCAAGTTAACAAGGTACGTGAAGAGGTGGTGAAACAATTGGTGGTACCCAATCCATAACGCAAGTTGGTGTTGGATTTGGCCCACCAACATGTTCTGGGTGGACACCTAGGCCAGCAGAAAACTCTGGACCGCGTTTTACAACGATTCTACTGGCCCAGTGTGTACAAGGAGGTGGAGAGATATTGTGAGTCCTGCCCAACATGTCAGATGACCAGCCCTCAGCCTCATTACCGTGGTCCCTTAGTTCCTCTCCCAGTTATTGAGGTACCCTTTGAGCGGATTGCCATGGATCTAGTGGGTCCAGTGCCAAAGTCCGCTAGAGGGCACCAACATATTCTGGTGATCTTGGATTATGCCACGCGGTACCCTGAGGCAGTGCCCCTGCGTCACACCTCTGCCAAGCTCATTGCTAAGGAGCTTATGGAAATGTTTTCCAGAGTAGGTCTGCCTAAAGAGGTCCTGACCGATCAAGGTACCCCGTTTATGTCGAAAGTAATGAAAGAGCTCTGTAAACTGCTGCAGGTGAAACAGTTGCGGACATCCGTTTACCACCCGCAAACAGACGGCCTAGTAGAACGGTTTAATCAAACTTTAAAGACCATGTTAAAAAGGGTGGTCGCCAAGGATGGGAAGAATTGGGACTTGCTGCTGCCCTATCTGATGTTCGCAGTGCGAGAGGTGCCCCAGGCCTCTACGGGGTTCTCACCCTTCGAACTCTTATACGGTCGACATCCACGGGGCCTGTTGGATATAGCCAAGGAGGCCTGGGAACAGCAACCCACACCCCACAAAAGTGTGGTAGAGTACGTGACTCACCTACAGGAACGGATAGAGACCGTCTTGCCGCTTGTTAGAGAACATATGGAGGCAGCGCAGCGGGCCCAAAGCAGGATTTATAATCGGCAAGCCAGGATACGGAACTTTAACCCAGGTGACAGAGTTGTGGTTCTGGTACCCACGGTGGACAGTAAATATTGTTTTTGTGGGGAGGGGTAAGCTTAGACCAGGAGCGTAGCTAGGGGGACAGGGGGGGGCACATGCCCTGGGCGCAGCAGGTCAGGGGGGTACCAAAGGGGGGCCTGAGCGCAGGTGGGGGGGTACCATTTTGAATCTGCCCTGGTTGCCAGAAAGCCTAGGTACACCTATGGCTTAGACACTCCAAAAAACAGCCCCACACCTGATTTTAATGTAGAATAAATAAAGCAGGAGGGGAGTGGTCCATACTTTGCAAGTTACTCCTTAATTTTAAAATGGTTTGTTTCTACTGTATGTTTGTTTAAATAATTCCCTTTGAAATTACACTCCGCTTAAAAAAAACTGAGGAGCAGCTGAAAAATATGTTATGACACTGTTAAAGACCAAAGCATAATTTCTTAACTGCATAAATTCTATGTTTTCACCCATTATGATTCAGACAGCGAAACTCTAAAAAAAAAAAATGAAGATGACCGCGGCGTGATTAATTGCAAGCTTGCAGAATTTGTAGCCTCCCAAGTAAATCAGCGGTGGAGAATTGCTAACTCGCTAAAATATAAACTAATTTTAGTCTCTGTATATTAAAATATAATCCATCTTCTTCTTCCATAGGGAGAGCTAATTAGAAATAGTGACTGGCAGAAGGGGTAGAATGGGGAGAACGCTGGGATTAAGTACACTCGTCTAAAGACTGCGCCCAAGAGAAAAAAGACGGATTTTTTTGGTGCTCCGCATTACACATGACATAGTGTCCCCGAAAACAAATTTGCCCGGTGCCATTTCCGTCGGCATATAGGTACGGTAATTTCCCTGAATTACAATTTTAGCTTTGCTTAAAACATATTTTAATTAAAAAACATTTTGCTCAAGACCAGACTAATATCTCTAGATTACTAAAGCACATAAATTAGGATAATGTAGCATCCCATTGGTGAAATATTTATGTTTAATAGTAATTTAAACTGTTGCCTGCAGAGTTTAATTAATACATATGTTAATTAGGGAGCAAAACAATGAGAATAAGAAGTTGCATTTGGCTTGTAACCAACATTTTAAATGATTGCAGGCTGTTCAGTGGCTTCATTTTGAAATATACTGTACATATCATTTTTTGTATTTATTTTGTTTGTAACCTTTTTGGAAAAAGATAAATTTGGTTTATTTAAAATGTTTCGATTATTCTGATTAAATAGCGCTGTACACACTAACCTAGGAAAGCATAGTTTGCATAAAGACAAGGACTCTGAAAAAGGCATCATTTTTTAAGGCATTGGCGTCCAGGTCCCAGTCACATACTCTCCTTCTGTGATACTATATGTAGCACTACTGCTAACACCATGTTATAGCATTTAAAGTCCCCAGCCAGCCCAAAAAAAACAAACATACTTACCTGCTACCCCTTTAGAAGCTTTACATTTTGAGGGAGGCATACAGATGTGGTGCACCATCACCCGCTCACCACTACAAAGTGAATCTGAATGATCACTAGCAGTCACTGAATAACTGCCATCCCAAGCAAAGCATAATTAATAGGGTTACCTGATACAAATGTTAGTAATAGGGTGGATATTCCTGGAGGTGTCTGCAACATGGAAAATGATTTAGCTTTACTGGATAGATGGTCAAAACTGTGGAAACTAGAGTTTAATGTCTCTAAATCTAAAATCATGCACTTGGGTAGAAGGAATCCCTGCTCTGAGTACCGTATGGGCAGCACTGTGTTAGCCAGGACCTCGGAGGAGAGAGATTTAGGGGTACTGATTACTGATAGCTGCAAGATGAGTGGACAGTGTAGCCAGGCAGTGGGAAAAGCAAGCAGGATGCTCGGCTGCATAGCTCGAGGCATCACCAGTAGGAAGAGGGAGGTTGTGATGCCGCTGTATAGAGCCCTGGTAAGGCCACAGCTAGAATACTGTGTGCAGTTCTGGAGACCTTACCTGCAAAAAGACATTATTCAAATAGAACGTGTCCAAAGGCGGGCAACAAAAATGGTGGAAGGACTTAAACTTAAAACTTATCAGGAGAGACTTAAAGAACTTAATTTGTACAGTCGGAAGGAAAGAAGGGAGAGGGGGGACATGATTGAGACCTTTAAATATGTGAAAGGATTGAATAAGGTTCAGGAGGGAAGTGTTTTTAAGAAGAAGCTTAATGATAGAACAAGGGGGCACAACCTGAAGCTAGTCGGGGGGAAGATCAGGAGCAATGTTAGAAAATATTATTTTACAGAAAGAGTAGTAGATGCTTGGAACAAACTTCCAGCAGAGGTAGTTGAAAAATCAACAGTCACTGAATAATTCCTTTATTAGGATCCTTTTACACTTTACTTGGCCTGTAGGAAAAATACTACATGAGGGTGACAGTGTGAACAAACTTATGTCCATTAAAAAGGGTAATTGGGGTCCTGGGCTTAGCTGTCGCATCTGAGTTTCTACACTTCCACACATCTGATACACCTTAGGCTTGGATAATCAGGCGGCAGTCCTGGTAAGTGACATGTGGGCCCCTACTACCCCGAGAACTAGTATAGGGAGTCCCCAGGACTCCTTATCAGCTCACCAAAAATAGTAAAAAAACCTTGACACAAAAATGAAAAAGAAATTCTAAAAAAAACCTTATTACCAGTCCACATTCTCACCTTTCTGTCCCATTCGGTCGACATCCTTTTCCTCCTCTAGTGGGTATTTGGGGTCTTTTGCTGGATCTTTCTGTCAATCGCTGGGGGTCTTTTGAAGGTAGGGACGCCACCATCTCTTGAATAGAGAATAAAAGTCCCTCCTTTTGTTCAGCCAGGAGTAATGGCTGGGAGCCGAGGAAGTATCCTTTCATACCCCAGAGATGAAATACTTCACAGGGGGGGAAGCATATGGAGGGGGTTTTCTGGAGTATACCCGTCCATACCTTTCCCCTTTAGTGATATCAAAGTCACATGAGGGAGATTCCTGAAAGGCTCCACCTCTCAGTATAAAAGCTTCCCTGTCACACTGGAGGGTGAGATAAGGTAAGTATTGTTAAATTAAGAAAAAGAAATTATTTTTTGTGGTCCATTTTTTCTCAACTGCCTTTGAACTGGTAAATTGTTCTAAGCACCTCTATACCAGTTCTAAGAGCAGGTTGACAGAAAGCCACCTGCCCGACAACACAGAGGGTGGCTTGCTGACTCCCCTGCCACGTTACCCACAATCCCAATGGACAGATGGGGTGCGAAAGGTCCTGGTACCCCTCAACATGGCACAGACCTGTGGCGTAGGCTGCTAATGACTAGGGTCAGGGGCCAGCAGTTCTTGAGCCCTAGGTTACCAGCTCTTACAGTATGCTTGGTATGTCAGGCTGGTAAGCTTTAGATGAGGGGTCACACTTGTTTTTAATTATTTTGGGGGTCCCAGAAGATGGAGAAAGGTGAGGACGCCCATTAGGGGACCTAAAAAAAAGAGTAACGGAAAGGTAAATCAATTTCAATTAATACATTTGTTTGTGGGTGCCCATTGGTATTAGCACTGTGTTTTTTCAGGGGTGTCCCTGGAAGTTAACAGAAGCTCATGGTTTCTTATGTTTGCACTCATTCAGCTGGTGCAGTGAGTTTTCTGTTACAGCAGCTATTAAAGTGACCAAAACTAGACTGCAGCCCAGTGTGACAACATTTTTCCCATCTTCTGTTGTCTTTATAAAAAAAGATCTAACCTACAGCGCCATGGAAAATCCTGAGCTTAGAAGTTGGTGGCCAGGGTGCACGCTCCTTATCACAATCATTGCGGGTGCTTGCTTCCTTGTGACTAAGGAAAATAACTCTCAAAGAATCCAGCTGGGAAAGCTGATGTGTTAGAAGAGAGTATAAAAAAAGAATAAGTGAAAGGTTTTTAATCTACATTGGGCTTCACTGAATCAGCTGAACAGGACAAGGTCAGTATAAGCTTAGAGGCTGATTCATTACTAACGCCAGGTATCGGCAGATGAGCGTCTGTATAGCAGCGACCGCTAGTAGACGCTGTAAGCGGGTATCGGGTGCTGTAACAGAGCACCTCAGTTGCTGTAGTAACCTGCCCGGCATTGATGAAAATTATGTATATTGGGCATTCTAACACCAGTACAGCGCTGCAGGGAGCGAAAGGTAGCACCAGCTCAGTGCGACCGACTCTCAGCGCTCCACACCATACTTATCAAAAAAGGACACACACAGCGTCAATGCTCTAAATCTGGTTGCACTAGCATAGAGCGCCAGATGCGGTGTGATTAAAATCTGTTTTGAACACATATCCACCTGTAACAAAGCGAAAGCACATGGAATGACATAACACTGGGACATTAACACTTTAGTGCCAGCCCTGTAATGACAATTCTGCATAAAAATATAAAAAGTCAAAAAAGTTTCTAAAAATGTTTGTTTGCAGATAGGAGAGGTCACACAATGATTTGAGCAAAAAAAAAAACCCAAAAAAATGTCAAACGCTCGGTTTAAACACAAGCAAATGAACGGCCATTGAAATGTATGGGAGAGCGACAGTGAGCGAAAGGTAATAGCTTGTGCTCTGGAAGCTAGAGCGTCAACGCTATACGCTGAGCCGCCTGTAATAATACATTGGACGCTACATGGCGCTGTTAGAGTCGCTCACCAGATTCACTTTCATAAATGTGGTTTTGCGTACAGTACCCAGCGTTCTCCAGACGCTGTCTGCCACTACGAAACACTACGTGCCGCTATCTCTTCATGAATAACCCCCTTAGGTTTCTCCTACAAAAAAACAAAACCAGGATGCCTAAAACCTTACTACTAAACAAATTATTTCAAGGGTCGCTGTTAAAGCCGGCAAATATAACCTTGTTTTAGCTGGAAGTCCCACATCATTGAGTCTTTGCTGCTATTGTGAGTGGCAGTTGCTGCTTCTACCCAAAAATTGATCCCCTGCTATCACATGTTTTTTTTCTCTGAATCTGAAAACACAGAGTACAATGTGTATCTGTGTGTCTGCACTATTCCCACCAGTTCTACTTCGAGGCCTACCTTAGCTGAAGGAAGATATCGGAAAGTCATATATATATATATATATATATATATATATATATATATACAGAACATTTTTGCACCACAGGTTTTTTTTCTCATGCAAGAAAGTTTTGCAAAAGCAGGCATGTCTCGCATGAACACTCGCAAGATGTAAAACTCACGTGGGAGTGTTTTTTTGAGGACAGCAAAAATTTTCTTTACAGCAGTAAAAAGTCCACTTCAACAACTGACATGCTTTTTTCATTGAAAAAAGCCATACTGCAAATGATAGCATGGTAATATACAATGAAAAAAACAACCTGGGGTGTTTTTTTGTTTATGAAAAAGTAAAATTAAAGTTAACCCCCCTCCCCCAATGTCATCTTCTGATGTCTTCTGAAGGCAGCATTAAAAATAAACACCGACACATCTGTGAAACAGGGAGACATGGGTCCCTACCTTGATTTTCAGCCAAGGGTAATGAATGGTGCTGGGGGTGTGTGTAGGGCATTTATACTAAGAATTTCTCTATGTGACTATGACATTATTGAAGAGGAGGGGGATACTCCAGGAAACCCTCCTACATATTTACTCTTGGCTGGGAACCGGGATATATATGGAAGAGGGACCTGTGTCCCCTGATCAACAGATGGTGGTGGCATCTACTTTTGATTCCACCAGCATTTTCAGAAGAAGACAGTGACGGAGCGAGAGAACTGGAGAGGGATGGAGAAGACCCTCCAGACCCAAGGAGGACTCTGTCTGGCAGGGGACAGAAGTGAGAAGGCATGTACCGGTAACTAGTAAAATTTAAAATATGCAAGTTATATTTTGTGTACATGAAAGGGGGGGCGGAGGACTGGTGGCTATAGTGCGTAAGGTAAGCTTTGTTTTTTTTGTATTCCTGTGATCCACCTCAGTCTCCAGGAGGAGGCATAGAGGCTGATTCATCATTAGCGGCAGGTAGCGACAGATGAGCGTCTGTAGCAGGCATTTTCAGAGCGCCCGCTAGTAGTCGCAGTGCTCGGCCGTGAGTCGCTACTTTATAGCGACTCAGTCGCTACTTTATAGCGACTCAGCCGCTGTTCAGTAATGTTGAATACATTGTGAGGAGCCGCTATTTGACCATTACAGCGCTGTATAGGAGTGCATGTTAGCGACTGCTCATAGCGACCGACTCACCATATTCAGCAAAAAAACAGACTCACAAACCTCTGGCGCTGAAAAATAGTTGTTTGAAGCCCAGAGCGCAGGAGGTGGTGTGTTTAAAGTGTGTTTTCAAGCATCTATCAACTAGTAACAAAGCGAAAACATATGGAATTACATTGTAACAACATTGTAACATGAATACTTTAATGCCAGACCTGTAATGTCATTTCTGAGGAAATATATAAAAAATGAAAAAATTATGAAAAAACTTTTATTTCAATGCCAGAAGAGGTCACAGAATTATTTGTGTTTAAAAAAAAAAAATCCTGTTTAAAGAGAGGAAAAGGTTCTTCCATTGAAATGTAAGGGAAAGCGGCAGGTAGCGAGAAGTCATACCTGGCGCTGTGCAAGGCTGAACGCTGGCGCTGTTCGCTGAGGCTGTGAAAATGATGAATCAGATGCTACATGGCGCTATTCCAGTCGCTAAACAGATTCTGCTTGATAAATGTATAATTGCGTGCCGTGTCCGGCGTTGACCAGTCGCTATCTGTCGCTACCTCTCATTAACCAGGCGCTACCTGACGCTATCCCTTCTTAAATAAGGGCCATAGTCCACTAGAAGCTATACTTCTGCTTCAAGGTGGATCTGTGAAGACATCACTTTGTAAAAAGACACTGCCTCCCTGTTCCCACTGCATCCCTGTTTTATCAAAGCAACTTTATAGTGGACTATACTTTAATAGCATTAGTTGTTTTTGGATTACATATACAGGGCTAACCAAAGTGGAAGGGAGTATGTTCTCGATCTTGTATAATAAATTCCACCAACGTATCTCATTATTTTTACCTTCCAAGAAGTGTGTGTGTAGGTGTCAGGTTTTGTAGAGTGTGGACACACCACAAAGCAATACATTACTTATTGCTGTTAATGCCATCTCGAGTATAAGATACTCCACCCTGATTCCCATGGCAAATCTCAGGGTCTACAGGGAGTAGTTTATGTAATGATGCAATGATGATGTAGAGGCCAATGAAGAGACACAACAAAATAATCAGTGTATGAGGACTATTTGGTAGGCAATTTCCAGTTCTACACCTTAAGAGAGGAGGACAATGGTCTATACTAAACTGATTACACAAGTTCTGTAGGTTTTGGTCTGCTTTAAATAAGAAACATGTTCATTTTAAACCCATATGGCAGTGGTCCCTACATGTGGCTCTTGCAGAGGTCTAGCACACTGTTGAAGTGGGGCGGGGGGGGGGGCAAGTACATGGCATCCAGGCACTAGGCATTATCGATGCCATGGATGGGGTTAATACAGCCTGGCAGATATTAAAGTCTTGGCAGCTTCCAGTGCTTATTCATTTTTTGGGACTACACACACACACACACACACACACACACACACTCTTCATATTTAATATATTAAAATCTGGGATCTGTATATAAATTAGGGGATTAGTAGGAATTTGGACGATTGATGCTTTCCAGTACCTTTTTTCATCCATTTTCAGTTGTTTCCAATGCTATGAAGGTTATAGGGCTTCTAAGGTCTGTTCAAGTTGAAAGCCGGCCAGTGGTAGAGGGTGTCTGCAATCCAAGTGAAGAGGGAGGGAGTTGGGGGCTGCGCTGTATCATAACAGGGGGAGAGTATAAGGTGAGTATGGCTTTACTTACACTATGGGGTCTATTCAGCAACTGCAAAAAGAAAGGGACAAAAAAAATGTAGTTTATTTTTACAGTTCAAAAATGACTTTTTAATGACTCTTTAAAATCCGTGTAGAAAACAGAAAGCAGTATGCCAGCACATCCATTAAGTAGATCCATTTAAAAGCATCCAGTAAGTGGCCCAGCACTACTACACATTTTAAAGCAGAACTACAAAGAAAAAACCCAAACCTTAGCCAAGCACCCGCATCATCCTCCCAATCTCCTGTGGCCGTAGCATGTAAATAAGCAAAGCCGCGTCCCCTGGCTCCGCGCGTGCTCCCGCCATCTATTCATTTGAATGGGCGGACCGGAGCAGGCACGGAGCCGGGAGATGCGGCGGGCAGGCTGATTCATCATTAGCGGCAGGTAGCGACAGATGAGCGTCTGTAGCAGGCATTTTCAGAGCGCCCGCTAGTAGTCATTGTGCTCAGCCGTGGGTCGCTACTTTATAGCGACTCAGTCGCTGTTCAGTAATGTTGAATACATTGTGAGGAGTCGCTATTTGACCAGTACAGCGCTGTATGGGAGCGCATGTTAGCGACTGCTAATAGCAACCGACTCACAACATATTCAGGAAAAAAACAGCCTCACAAATCTCTGGCGCTGAAAAATTCTTGTTTGTAGCCCAGAGCGCAGGAGGCGGTGTGTTTAAAGTCTGTTTTCAAGCATCTATCAACTAGTAACAAAGCAAAAACATATGGAATTACATTGTAACAACATTGTAACATGAACACTTTAATGCCAGTCCTGTAATGTCATTTCTGAAGAAATATTAAAAAAATGTAAAGAATTTGAAAAAAAAGCTTTTTCAATGCCAGAGGAGGTCACAGAATTATTTGTGATTTTTGGGAAAAATAAACAAAAAAAAAAACCTGTTTAAAGCGAAGAAAAGGATCGTCCATTGAAATGTATGGGGGAGCGACAGGTAGCCAGAGGTCATACCTGGCGCTGTGCAAGGCTGAACACTGGCGCTGTTCGCAGAGGCTTTGAAAATGATGAATCAGACGCTACATGCCGCTAAACAGATTCTGCTTGATAAATGTGGAATTGCGTGCCGTGTCTGGCGTTCACCATTCGCTATCTGTCGCTACCTCTCATTAACCAGGCGCTACCTGATGCTATCCTTTCTTAAATAACCCTCTTAGTGTCTTCCAGCCAAGATGGCCACGCCCAGGATCTGGTGTGCTGGAGGAGTGGCGTGGGCGCCTGGTTAACATAGTAACATAGTAACATAGTATGTAAGGCTGAATAAAGACTTTAGTCCATCCAGTTCAGCCTGTTTAACTCCTTCCAGTGGTCTAGTAGCCATAGCCGGAAATGTTATTACATGCCAGGAAGGCATCAAGGCCACTTTTGAACATTTTTAATGTATCCCTCATTACTACCTCCTCTGGCAGCGAGTTCCATAGTCTCACTGCTCTTACAGAGAAGAATCCCCTCCTATGTCGGTGGAGAAAGCACCTTTCCTCTAACCTTAGTGGATGCCCCCGGGTTATGGTTACACTCCGGGGTATAAATAGATTGTGGGACAGATCCTTGTATTGACCCCGAATATATTTATACATAGTTATTAGATCACCCCTCAATCGTCTTTTTTCTAGACTAAATAAGCCTAACTTGGACAATCTTTCCGGGTACTCTAGCCCCCGCACTCCTTTTATTAACTTTGTTGCCCTTCTTTGAACGTGCTCCAGTTCTGATATGTCCTTCTTAAGCACAGGTGCCCAGAACTGTACACAGTATTCCATATGGGGTCTGACCAGTGACTTGTACAGGGGTAAAACGATGCTCTGGTCATGAGCACCCATGCCCCTCCTGATGCACCCCATGATCCTGTTTGCCTTGGCAGCAGCTGCCTGGCATTGATTACTACAGTTGAGCTTATTGTCAACTAAAACCCCTAGATCCTTTTCCATTGTTGTTTTACCAAGTGTTTCTTTATTTAGTGTGTAATCATGACACAGATTTCTCCTTCCCATGTGCATAACCTTACATTTATCTGTGTTAAACTTCATTTGCCATTTAACTGCCCATGCTTCCAATTTATCTAAATCTGTTTGTAGTTGCCTGTTGTCCTCCTTTGTTTTAATTACTTTACTCAGCTTAGTATCATCTGCAAAGATTGAGACTTTACTGTTTAATCCATACCCAATGTCATTTATATATATATTGAAGAGAATTGGTCCCAGAACTGACCCTTGTGGTACTCCACTAGTAACAGTGACCCAATCTGAGTGTGTACCATTGATAACCACCCTCTGCTTCCGATCACTAAGCCAATTTCCCACCCATCTGCACACGTTTTTCCCCAGTCCAAGCATTCTCATCTTTTGTACCAGCCTTTTATGTGGCACAGTATCAAATGCTTTAGAAAAGTCAAGATATATGATATCCAATGACTCCCCCTGATCCAATCTTGAACTTACCTCCTCATAAAAGCCGATCAGGTTTGTCTGGCAGGAGCGATTCCTCATAAATCCATGCTGATATGGAGTAATAAGGTCATTTTCCCCAAGGTGCTCCAGGATAGTATCCCTTAGGAAACCTTCAAACAGCTTGCCCACCACAGATGTTAAGCTTACCGGTCTGTAGTTCCCAGGTTCCCCCCTAGATCCCTTTTTGAATATTGGCACCACATTTGCCAAGCGCCAATCCATCGGAACAAACCCTGTAGTTATGGAATCCACAAATATTAGAAATAACGGCTTGTCTATTACTGTACATAACAGTTAAGATATGTTTTTTTTTCTCCATAACCCCCCTCAACCTTCCTCAGCACCAGGGTAGCGTGGCAGGGCAGGGGGGGACCTTTTTAACTGAAGTTCCGCTTTAAGGGAGCAACCTTGAAATGTGTAGCAGCACTTAATGGATGCTTTTAAATGAGTCTAATAAATGGATGTTTTATGTAAGTGCTGGCATACTGCTTTCTATTACGCTGCTACATTTACACCTGGTTCTAAACCATAATGTACTTTTTTGGCGGGTAAAAAGAGCCTTCACTTTTATTGGGGGGGGGGGGGGGGTGCAGTGTTTAATCTTATTTTGCAGTGTTAGCACCAGGTGGTAATAAAACACTTTAATCTTATTTTATCTAAAGTAACCCCAGTCGCTTCATACAGAAACCGGGATGCCTGCTTTTGCCCCCAGCAAGCACGATGCCAGCACATTGATACCACTTCAGTGAACCCTTAATGGCATGCCAAACTGAGAGGCCATTGCTGTCCATTCAGAAACACTGGCCAGGCCTGTCATAAATATGTGCCACCCACCCGGTGATACAGGTTGGTTGGTGGCAGTCACATGGACACTGGAACATGGAGGACGTGACTCTCTATGCTGGGAGCCAGTGCCTGGGCTTACTGAGTGGTACTGCTTAGTGGGACATCTCGGTTGGGGATGCCCTTTGCTTCCAGTGAAAGGCACTGTAAAGAAGGAGTAATGTCTACGAGAGTTAAAGTGGACCAAAACCCAGTGCGATCAGTTCCCAGTGCCCCGTTGTGTGAAACCCCCCCAGGTCTCCCCGTACACTTACCTTGCTTCCCGGTCCAACGGCACATGCGCGAGCCGCGCCCGCATCCCCGTTATCCCTTTAGCAGGGCGCGTGTCTGCGCAAGGCACTTGTGAATGGCCGGCACAGGCATGGTCCCTGTTAGAGGAAAGCGGGGGATGGGGCCGCCAGCGCTTGCTTAGACAGCATGACATCAGCGGACTGATTGGACGAGCAGCTGCGCTCGGCGATCTGGGGGGGGGGGGGGTTTCACACAGCGGGGGCATCCCGATGAGGGGAAAGGACCAAAACCCAGGATAGTCAAAATGTCCACTTAAAAGTCCGAGTCCAGGTAAATAAAAAAATAAAGCTCCATTACTGGTAAGCCCTCCATCCCTCCGGTTTCAGTGCTGAAAAAAAATGACAGCATGGTCCCCTTCCAGCCTCAGTGTGTGTCCCTGCTGCTGGTCATGACAGATCAGGCTCCCTCATTGATTGGCAACAGGGGAGCGCTGACATGTACTATTAGCAGAGAGCTTTCATATGTATGCCAGAGGCTGTTCAGGAGCGCATTCTCAGCTTAGCCTGCAGATCTATGGCGGATCAAGCCTAGGTAAGTGAGCTTGGATGTTTTTAATTGCCTGGACAGTCCCTTTAATATCTTCTGAGTTACATGGCTTTCAAAGGAGTCTATAACTTTTCTCTCTGTAATGTCTTCTATGAACTGAATATAACTCAGCTGCGGCTTCATATATTCTACCGGATGCTGCAAGTACAATATAAGTAGATTACTTAAACACTTAACTACATTTCCGAGAACACAGGATTACTCCAGATTAAACACTGTGAAGGAGATGAGGAAGATAAGTAACAATGAAAGATAGAAAAAAAATAAATAAAAATCCTCTGAGACATACAAGAAAAATGTCCGGCGACAGGCGCATTGCATGGCTGCTTAAAATCCGCCGAGCCTAAGATTGTACCTGAGAAGCTGAAATACATTCAGAGCACAACGCCCGCACCGTCCCCAGATTACTGCAATTAGCGGCAGCGCTACGCAGGCTTCCCGGCACTCCTTCGCTGTAGAGACCCTCGCTTTAATTTTCTCTTTAGCCAATTACTTGGCGCTGCGGTTATAGATTTGATCATTTATATTAATGTATAGAAATTCAGCAGGCAGCTTGCTATGGTGTCATTCTTTTGGAAGGAATAATTCTACATATTAAAACTGCGGATTACAGATGGAGGTTTAGAGTGAAGGTGTAAGTTTAAATTTAGTGAATTAAGGTGTTATTTCATTTGTACAGAATATTAGAGAAGGGCTCGGCTGGCGTGCACGCCAGCTTCATAATTTTATATGAGTAAAATAAGTACGTGTGTGGCTCGATTCCTTACGCTAATTTTACTCCTAGTATTTTATTGCATAAAATAAATGAAAATGTTAAAGGCTTTGTCTGGCTACAAAACATAAAAAAGCATGCTCCAGGCTTATGTGGGCCCTTGGACGAGAGAGTCTCAGTGGGCCTCTTTGTGGTGTGTCACATCACATGCCATGTTACATCTCTCTTCAGCTGATCGCCCTCTAGTCCTTACTGCCTTCTGCTACTAGTCCTCCTCTAGTCCTTGCCACCTTCTCTGTTGCCACTGATCACCTTTTCCACGTACACCAATGGACATACAGTTTTTGCTGCCACTGAAAAGTCCATTATTGCCGCTGATCCTTGCCACCTTCTTCGCTGTTGCAGAAGGGTCCACCACTTCTGCCAATCATCCTTCAGTCCTCACCACCTTCTGAGATGCCACCATTTGTCCTCATCTTCTCCATTGCCACTGATTGTTCTCTGGTCCTGCCATGGGGCACCTGACTATGCCTATACCTGACCCAGCAGGGGCGTACATAGCCCTGATGGGGCCCCATAGCCAGGCCATCAACAGCAGTAGCACCCCCCCCCCCCCCCCCCCCACCGGCAGACACTCACCGGCGTGCGTGTGAAACAGGCATGGCGATAAGGGCATCGCGTCTCATGGCCAGACACTTATCATCCTGGATCAGCTGGAGGAGCTGGCAAGAAAGGAGTGTATGTGTGCAGCATGTGCACAGTGACGAGGGATGCGTGTGTGCACCACGCGAATGACGGCTGCACAGAAATGGCCGGTCCGTTGAAAAAACCAGTGCTATGGCTGCTTAGGTGAGTATGGAGCTGGGAGGGGGCGTACATTCTCAGGTGGTAGTGCAGGTAGCTTAGGTGAGTATAGAGCTGGGAGTACATTCTCAAGTGGTAGTGCAGGTAGCTTGCGTTGGGCCTGTGGGCATGTGCTTGCACTACCTCTATAGTATGTAGGCCCTTGCTCTCCAGTCTCAGTCTGAGCCTTTTTTTAGTACTTTACCTGGTACACCCAGTGCTGGTTCTGGCCCTGTACTTACCCAACCTCCTCTGGGTCCTGTTTAGAGATGTGCCAACTAAACTATTAGAACCAGAGTTTAATCCGAATTTCAGGGAAGAAACGATTCCTTAAGTTAAAAAGTAAAAACTCACCTGCTCACTTGCTGACCCATGGTCGCTTTCCCGAGCCACTCTCTGTAGAAGCCTCGGCTGGGGTCCCGCCATCTTGCTCCCTGGCAAAAGGAGAGGACTTTATATTGTTGCGTTAGCTGACGTCAGTTCACTCTGTCGGTATAAAAGGCCCATCCCTGCAGCGGGGAGCAAGATGTCAGAAGCATGAAGAGATTGAAAGGAGCCAGGCATTCAGCAGCTCTGCCCTGCGCTCAGAAGCAGCGGCAGATGGCGCAGGACAGCAGTGATCATTGAGGTAATTAGAGGGGGAAAAATAAAATAAAATATTTTTTCATTGTTTGTGTTTTTTTTTTTAAAGTCACCTGACAACAAGCAGTGATTTGCCATGACCCCCCCCCCCCACCCCATGACCTACATCCCCATAGCCCAGGGGGTGCAGAAGAGCCCAGCGCCCCTGAGGGCTATGCAGGCTGGCAGCCTTCAAGGCCAGGGGCTGCTGCAAGGCCTCTACACCTTGGTCTACCAGTTGCTTAAACTGTAGCTAGGGTTGGTTTTACTTT
Source organism: Gastrophryne carolinensis (assembly GCA_027917425.1). Classification (NCBI taxonomy): domain Eukaryota; kingdom Metazoa; phylum Chordata; class Amphibia; order Anura; family Microhylidae; genus Gastrophryne; species Gastrophryne carolinensis. The sequence continues at coordinate 212,081,276 of CM051240.1, forward strand.
GATACGGATGACCCCACATCAATTTAATTTTTTAATTTTTAAGGGTTAAACCATTTTAAAAAAGGGCATGGGGTGGGCACACTGTGGGGCGTAACCACTCCACATTTGTGACCACCATCTTGGACCAGATGAGACCACTGGGATTCTTGATCTCCGATCTCAGTAAGTTGTACACGGCGTGTCAAGACAGTGAAGCGGCGCTGGATAAAAGATGAGTAGCTGCGTTTTTTTTGTTTATTTTTGGTTGCCCAATCCCATAAAACCCTTATTGACAAACAGTGTGATATGACCATTGTTTACAATGGGAAATATTAATAGTGCATCTAAACTTGTTAGACGCCACCAGAGCACATCATTGTTAGAGCACCGAGATAATAAATACTGTAACTCAGTTATATGCTGCATGTGATCATGGATTTTGCTATCATTCATTCATTTTGTCCCACATTTTTGTACTTTCATTGGCGTAATCAACACAGCATCATAGTGCATAGTAAATGAAGTCCAAAGCATTGGGGCATGCTTTCCCTTTTTATTTCCTACTAGAGGTTATTTTCCTATATATCCTATATAAGCATGCATATATAATAATTCTTAGCTTCACACAAATGTTTTATGCGGAATTCCACCCCCAAAACACAAACATCATTAGATAAACATACAGAGCAAGTCTTCTTCTGAGATGAAAGAGCCCTAGAGAGCAGCCATCCATCTTTGCAGACCCAATGGGCTTTCATAAATGCTATACGAAAATCAGTACATAAGAATCACTGTCTGTGATGTAGGAGTGAGCAGAGTGCACGTGTTACTGGATGGTAAAGACGTCATCCTCCAGCCACAACCTCCGTACCAACATAGACCTGCCGGGATACAAATATTGCTCTTAAAGAGGAAGTCCAAGCATACTGCAACACCCCTCCTCCCCCCTCTGCTAAGCTCGATTTGGGCTTTAAAGCAACTAAAACAAATATAACAACTCACCTGATCACAGCAAGCCTTGTCGTATGCGGGCAGGTTGGGGATTTGAGTTGAAGGGATTGACCAGACAAACATTAAAATCAATTGTCTGGAAGCTTACTGATGCAGTGCTAGTCCCATGCTGCCTCTTTCCTCTAGTTACAGAAAGGAATGGGCATTTGATTGGATATGCAGTTGAAAACTCAGTGTCAAGACCATTTGCAGCATTCCCATCAAGTGTTGCAATGAGGGTGCATATAGACATGCTAGAAGACTAGATAGAGGAATTTCTTCTTACCCTTCCAGTGCCTCCCCCCTCATCCTTATCACAAATCCAAGCCCAAGACTCTCAGTGATAGGCTAGAATGGAGCCCTCCACATTCAAGACCAGCTCACTTCGATGCCATGTACACATCATGCTTGTGTTACTTAGCCCTGCCACTCCCATCACAGAGGACATGAGGATCATGAGGTGAAGTTTATTTTCATAATTACTCTGGCGATATAGCTTTGTTTCTAAAAGGGGATACAAACGTTTAAAAGAGAAAAAGCAGAGATGTCCAGATGTACACTTCCAAAAGCCAAAATATTTTAAGAAATTAGTTCTGTAACGTTTCTTGTCCAACTTTGCCATATATATATATATATATATAGAATAGTAAAATTTAGAACATTAAAGTGTTTTTTGGTGGTGTGTTTATTTTTTACTACTTATGCTGAACTGGGAGTCACTATGGCACCTGCCGGAATAGGAGGGTCATAGGGGGACATGTTGGTAACCTGACATATTACTTGCACCCCCATTTGGGGCGTCCGGGGTGAGGAAAACCCCGGTGCCCATTGGTGTGGGCATGGGGTTCTTCCAGGCGTGTCCACGGCTGCCTTCTCATCACAACCGAATGGATATGCGTGGCCGCACACAGCCGAAGGGAGGAAGTGACGCTGCTCGTAAGTGCGGCTAGGGATTCTATTCAATTTCTTAAGCCGCACGTTAAAATGCGGGAAAAGCTGATTGGATGAGCGGCCACCCCTGCACCGTGGGCTCTAGGAGAGGTGAGTTAGCTCGGCGTTCTGGGGGCATTTCACACAGCAGGGCACCCCAGGTGCTCCAGGGGGAGGAACCAAAATCTGGGATAGTGAAAATCCTGTTTTTTGTCCATTTTAATGAGTTAAATGTGATTGAATATCGTTCTTAGAGACCTCAGGGTGTCATGTCATTTGACCTTTTAGGGCAATCAGATAGCTTTTAATTTAGAAACAAATCTTAGAAATTTGCTTATCGCTACTGATCATCCTTGTCGCTAGCCTGAAATTCAGAGAATCTATGGGGTTGATTCAAAGCCAGGTGAGAAAACAAACTTCTTTTTTTAGGAGAAAACACTGCCATTCACTTCCATTGTCAACATTGGGCCTGATTCAACACCAGGGGAAAATTTACATCCAGTTGTTGAATTAGCCCCAAGGTAGACAATAGAAGTGAATGGTAATTTTCTCTTTTAAAAAAGGAGTGAGTTTTTTTCTCCTGGCTCTGAATCGACCCCTATGTTTAAAACAAGTACCCCCTGCATGCAAATGAATGCATAGAAATGTAAATAATTAAAACACTCCTCGTTTCCCAAATTGATTACTGAAGCCTACCAGTTAACAGGATGGGATCTTTCCAATCTATCGCTCATCCCTGGCCAGAATTTGAAATCAATGGGTACCTGAACTTGGGGAGGCAATTCTGCCTGTGGGCCCCCTTCGCCCCCCCCCCCTCCTTCCCCACCCAGACGGAGGGGGGTACCTGAGGCAGAATCAGAGTAAAAAAATTGTGATGGCAGGCAGGGAGAAAAAAAAATTGTGATGGCAGGCGGGGGGCTTGGTTGGGGGAGCAGAGTATGAAGCAGGAAGCCTTCTGTAACTAATCTGAGCTGCGCGATTTGTTCCTGTCAGCGGTCAGAATTCTTGACAAATGGGCTCCATCCGAGGCCACAAAAAGATGGCCGCTCCCATGAATTAGGCTACTCCTGGTGCCATCTACCCCTTATTCATTTTGATTATAATGTTAAGAGTGGGCCTCTGTTTAGCGGCTTATTTAACAATAGAATGTGAAGCAATTGTGAGATCAACTGAGATATTAGTGAAGAATACTAAATAATAAAAATCAGCTAAGGCCAAAAGATAATGAGTAAATATCTTCAATACAAACAATCATAGGCAGTAAGTGTCCAACAGACGTCTGATTGAGAACTTCACTCCTACAATGTATTGTCCCATTTTTATATTCGTACACACCAATCTGTCTCCTTAAAGCGGACCTTCACTCTGAATAAGAGTCTATCTCATATGTTTCCTACACCCTGTACATACAGATTGGTCACATTAAAAATCATCCTACCTGCATCTACTGCATGTTATGAGCCTTTAAACATCCAAGATGGCGGCTTATGGAAGCCGCCATCTTATCAGGCAGCCTGCAAACAGGAAGTGCCTCCTGACTGTGCTGCTCTGAATCCTGGGATTGCTGACATTTACCTGACCCCAGCTCTGCTCTGTCTGAGCAAAGCACAGCTATAACCCGCCCCCCTGTATCTTATTCCACTCTCCTCTCCTCAGTAAGTGTGATGCTTCTGAGTCAAGATGGCGGCGCACGTATCCTAAATTCCTGGACAGAGTTGCAGCCCAGTGGGAGAACGAATAATAAGTTAGTGACTAAAAACTTAAAATCTATTAATCTTAGATGCTGAGGAACCGTTTTTTAAGAGTTTGGGCTTTTCATTAAATCACGCTGAAGGTCCGGTTTAAGGAAATACAGTCATCCTTTGAAACTTTCTCCCTTCCAAAGACGTGTGAGCAGTGGGCATGAGGCCCAATGCAATATAATTAATGGTAAAATCTTGTACTTGATATCGAGATCTATTTTTCCTGTGAAACTGTTGTGTTATGCACTCTGAGTTTAACTTAAAAAAACTCTTTAGTCTTTAAGTCTCTGTCCCGGGACATGATAACTTCTTTCATCCTTATCCCCCTTAGGAACAGTGTAAAATGGGCCATTTCAAAGCATCTCAGAATCCTTAATTATATGTAAATATTCTAAGCAAAACTGCATTCTTCGCTTTCATTTCTGGGTTGTGGCTGAGCTGTGAAGGCCGTGTCATGGTTCGACTTTATGACTCCTGTGCATGCGGTGCTGTGGTCAGAGATAGCTTTGGGACTGCTGTGGTTTGTCGTTCTTACTCACACTGAAAAAGTGGCTGTTAGACCACTTTTTTGTGTTGTCCCGGAGAAATGTAATTGAAAGGAGAGACAAACTTTGGAGCTCTGCTACGATACCTACTAGGCACTGCAGGAAATGGAGGAGATGCACAACAGACAGGCATCAGGTGCCCACCTTGTCCAATGAATAATTACATATTTAAGAAATGTTGCCATAAAGAATTAATATTAATAAAGAGGCTTTATCTTGAGCAGAAAATCATGTTGGCTGCAATTTATGTACAAACGGAATGTCAGCATTATACTGTATATGTTGTTTTATGAATTTACCATTTTCCTTTTCTATTTGTATTCATCTATTATGATAAGAGCCTTTTATATGAATAAATAAATGAAATGTTTTATTTTTTATAAAATGTGAATGAGTAATAGCAGGATGATTAATTACCAGTATAGCGAGGTCCAAAGGTTCAGGTTACCTTGTGGGTGTGGTCAGACCCACCTCCTCTGTTTTTTGTGTTTGTTATTTATTGTGAACCGCCCTAGGTACCAGCTACTGCTATTAATGTGCAGGGGGACTAAGTAGCTGGCTGAGTAGGTTCGCCTTGTATTAGGAACCAACCAGCTGAGCTGCCAGTCTTTCCATATCTTTGTTATCTTATTTTACCAGGGGAATTACAGTTTCCCTTAAGTGTACAAAAACCCATCCTGGAGTCTATGAAACTTCGGGGCAGGCTCACTCACTCCCTCCCACAGGGGCTTCCCAAATTGGAATGCCTCACTGTGTGAAACCCCCCAGAGTGTGCGCAGTAAACTCCCCTTTCCCCCGAGCCCATGGCGCACTTGCGAATGGCACCGGCATCCTTCCACGACCGTGTGTGGTCCCGCCCAACGCAACTGAATGGATGTGTGGGGCCGCGCACAGGTGAAGGGAGCCGAGTGATGTCTGCACCACTTGGAAGTACGGTTAGGATTCGAGCCAACTGCTCTAGCAACAGCGTGGGCCCGAGGAGAGGTAAGTGAACTTGGTGACCTGGGGGGTTTGACACAACAGGGCACCCCAAACCAGACACATATTCTGTGGGATTTTGATGTTAATTGTGCTGGATGAGGCGTGGGGATGTCCTATGCGTTTCGCTCAGGGCACTTCCTCAGGGAAGTCTCACTGCCAGTCATTAATATATAAGGTACTCTGGCAGTGAGACTTCCCTGAGGAAGCGCTGGAGCGAAACGCGTAATTCTTGTAATTACCCTGTCACCCTTCAGGAGTATTACTTTATGTCCAATATGTTAATTATGCTTCAACCTAATCTAGGAGTTGAAGGATACAGCTGACTAATGATGTGGACCTCCAGTGTAGGCTGTTTTATTCATCATCAAAATTTCTTTGGAGAAATAAATACATATATATTATTATTACTGTTTATTTATATAGCGCCATCATCTTTCATCGCGTTGTACAAAGTAGTAATTACAGAAACATATAGTACATAGACTATTACAAATGCAGTGTTACAGAGTTTACAATGAATATTCTGCCCTGCCCTTGCAAGCTAACAGACTAAAGGATGAGGGGTAGAGACGAGGGGGAAGGATCACAAACAGTTAGTATTGAGCTTTGTGGCATGTGCCCTTTGCTTAAGCCTTTGCTTAAGCCATATTATATGCTTGTCTGAATAGGTGAGTTTTAAAGGCACCTTTGAAGGTTTTGAGGGTTGTGGAGTGGCGGATTTGGTGGGTGAGGGCATTCCAGAAGATTGGAGTTACACGTGAGAAGTTCTGGAGGTGGGCATGAGAAGAGGTGACCAGAGTGGAGGAAAGGAGAAGGTCGGCAGCAGAGCGAAGGCTGTGTCTAGGTTGATATTGTTAGATTAGAGATGAGATGTAGGTAGGGGCCTGGTTGGAGAGAGCTTTGTAGGCAAGAGTTATATATATATTTTCGAACATGTGACCTTGTTCATGTCTATTACCATAGAATTCTACTTGTCTGTATTAACTGGACAGCTCTATATTATGCAGCACAACATTGAGCTGGCAATTGAAATCAATATGAGAAATAAGATGCATTGCAGAATTATATAACAATTACACATAGACCCATGTCGCAATGGAAACATTTCGGAGATATCTGCAACTAATTAAAATGAAATACTCAGCCTGAAAATTCATGGGGGCAATCTGGAGCAGGAAATAAATTGCGCTGTGTAAATTAAAGCCGGTGTATGACTTCTGGTTTCCGCGTGGAGTGGCGGAGTAATTCACTAATTGAATCATATCGAAAAGTGGCGAGCGGGAAGGATCTGGCAATGTTTCGGAGTGGTAAAGGGTTTGATTGCTTCTTGATTTCCCCCGCAATGGAAAACAAGCTGATATCCAGCACAATAAAATGATGGCCTAGCAAATGTCAGCCGAGGGAGTCACGTTAACCTTTCAACAGTTAGAAGATAGAGTTGTAAAACTGGTGTTACTTAATAACAAATAAATCTATCATCTGCTGCTCATTTGCATTTTCCCATTGACAAATTCCCGCACGCTTCTATTATGGTGGAATTTGTTTTTCTTTTTTTTTTTGTTCCATTTGTTTTTTCTCTGTGTTGATTAAGAAGACATTTCTTGCCAAAAAAATATTGCCTTTTTACTCAAAGTACAGTTAAGTTAGCATGGAGAAAGTCCCAAACAGAAGAGAGGAGAGCGATATTTAAATCAGCATAGCAGAGTAAGGAGCAGCAGAATTCTGCACCAACGCTGCCCTCTTTTGGCTGTATTGTGAAATTGGGTTTCACCAGCGATCCCGTCTGGCTTTCTATAAAAGGAATTTTTTGTTCTTGAAAGAAACACCTTGCTGTCCAAGGGTGATGAATAACTTAAATATGAACAACAGGCCCGATTTTCAGGGTTGTTCCTCTGAGTGCAGGCACCTCTCAGTGGATGCCCCGCTGTGTGTATGCCCCTAGGTCACTCACCTTCCTGTCACTCCCAGGACGCAGACTCGGGCGAGAACAAGCGCACTGATTGGCTGAACGGCCAATCAGCAAGCTCACTTTTACTCGGCTACCTTGGCTCCACTGTCGGCTAAGGTGGCTGGGGCTGAGTGGTGACAAAGGGAGCCAAATGCACCGCCAGATGCATCCCCCGCTCAGCTCTGAACCATTGCGTGCCCACGCCACCTATCCAGAAAAGACAGGCACGGGTGCGCTCACGGCTAGAGTGAGCCAAGATGCGGCCACAGCACACAGACACGGTAAGGGCTCTGGGACAAGCTGAGTGAAATGGGTCTTCTGGGGGGTTTTACACAGCAGGGTATCCCAATTCAGGATGCCCAAAGGAGTGGAGCTCGGATGGCAATGGAGTCTTTTAGACTACAGGGCTTCCAATGTTCCTCTTTAAAGTGGACCAAAAGCCACCAGGGCAGGCATACTCGCTCCCCCGGGGCATCCAGATTCAAGATGCCCCACTGTGTCAAACCCCCTAGGTCGCCTGAAAACTCACCTTCTTTCCCAGTCCAACGGCACATGCACGAGCAGGGGCCGAATCCCCGTTGTCCCTTTAGCAGGTCACATGCCTGCGTCAGGCATGTGTGAATGGCCGGTGCGGGCACGCTCCCTGTTAGAGCGGAGGATGCGCCCCAGCGTACTCAAATCCACTCGCCTTAAACAAGCTCTTGGATGAAGGGGTGGGAGCGGATCCGAGTGCACTGACTGGACGAAAAGCTGCGCATGCGCACAAGGGTGAGTGAGATCGGGTGACCTGGGGGGGGGGGGTTTAACACAGCGGGCATTCCCAATCGGGATGTCTGGGGGGCAAAGACCAAAACCCAGGATAGCCAAAATCCTGGGTTTTGGTCCACTTTAAAAGTAGAATATAGACTCTATACACAGATTTCACTAATAGCACCTTGATATTTAAAGGGTAAGTTTTTTTAAAGTACATATTTTTGTGTGCCAAAAGGTGCTGAGCTTATGTAGTTTTATTTTCTTATGTTGGCAAATGTGTATTTTATAGAAGCAGTTTTTACTACCTGCAATCTGGTGCTACTGGCAAGTGTACCCCAAGATCTACAAGAAGAGAGAAACAATCTCTGTACACACAGAACACTGCTGCTATGGCCACTGCTGAGGGGAGGGAGCTCACTTACACATGACCAGCATCAGTGTTCTGTGTGTACAGGACTCACATCTCTCTTCTTGTAGATTTTGGTGTCCAACTTCGGGGTACAATAGCAACAGATTGCTTATAGTGAAAACTACTTCCATAAAATACACATTTGCCTGGCTGGACTGGCCCTTTAAGGACATCATTTTACTCACAAAAATATACACCATTAAAGCTTCTATCAAAAGTAGACTTTCCATTTCCAGGCAAATACTAATTTTCTCCCACCTTGTCCCTGGCAACAGTATAAAATAAACCTATTCAAAACCTCTCAAAATATCTGCTTATATGTAAATGTAAAAATGTATTCTAAGTGTAACCACTTTCTTAAATTTCTCGGTTCATGGCTAAGCTGGGAAAGGCATGTGATGCTTTGCTGGGGTAAGAGACATCTGTGGGACCACTGTGACTTGCCAGGCTCTCTCAAGCTGAGAGCCCTAAGGGACACAGTGGCTTTTTTTAACACTTTTTTGTGTTATTCTGGAGGAATTAAATTGAAAAGAGGGCAAACTTTGAAGCCCTGCTACGACTTCTACCCGACGTTGCAAGAAATGGAGAAACATGTGGGTCAGGATTCAGGTAAGCTGCTTGCTGGCTTATTATTGCCATTGGGTTTATAGTCCCTTTAAAGTGGAACAAAACCCTGCCTGGCCGATTGCCTTTCGCTGGGGAATCCCAAATCAGAATCCCCCTTCTCTCTGAACCCCCCGAGTCACCACAGAAATAACCTTTGCCCAGGACCCCACAGCAAAGTAAATAATGCCATCCGCATTCTCCGCATCTCTGTGCTGAGGCACACTCCAGCACCTAGTCATTCATATAGGTTGGGGGCAGGAGCACTCCCCTGAGAAACTGGGGAGTGCTCCCCTATTGCCTTGCTCTGTGTCTAAGCAGAGGCGTATGCCGGACCTTAATATGCGCAGCATAAGGCGCTGAATGGACAAGAGCAAAATGTGTAGAAGCAATATTAAGGGTTTGTAGTACTTATTCTACATATTTGTGTCGGTTAAATACCCACAACTTTATACATACCTTACTCTATGACATCTAAACCAGGGGTGATAAGGAAATACATGTTTAAAACCTGACCAATCCTATTCCAGTACAAATCCAATCTAATGCAATCCAGTCCAATCTATATTAAGTTATAATATTTCAGAGTATATCAGAGTTTTCATTTAAGCTTTAAATTGTAAGATTATCGTTTAAGCTAAATGTATACATAGCCTTGTCTCCGCTTACACACCAGCAGAACAGCTGCCATGCTCTTATCATGTGTATATACGCTGATATATAGGAATGTTGTACCTATTTTTGTACTATACGGCTTGTACTCTGTGATTGGTTAAAACAGGTGAATGTCCAAAACATGCATGTAAAACAACCCCTTTGCTTGACTATAAAATAAAGGTCCCAAGTGAGGTCAGGACAGACAGAAGGACGGACACTTCCTCAAGAGATACAGAAGCCACGTGGGGTTTGTGTGATGTTTGGTCCCGAATTCAACAATCAATAACATAATCAAAGAGAAATGACCAAATTTCCCCGACATGGGTTCCCAGCCACTAGCACCACTGGTGGTACTCAAGATCCAGTCAGGTGGTACAAGTCTACAGACTGACCTGTACCCCAACCTGCCATTTACACTTTGCCCACATAACAGTAATATTTTTGTTACCATTTTTGTGCATTTTTTGGGTGCTATATGCACTTTAATTGGTGGTTTTAGCATACCTCCTAAGTGTCCCTGATTTGGAGGGACTGTCCCTGTTTTGAGTCCATGTCCTCCTGTCCCTCCTTGTTCTCATTTGTCCTTCTTTGAGGTGTAACATGCAGATCTGCATTAATAAATAATTTATATGCCTATTCAAAGTGTTTCTATTGTTTTTAATGTTACACCCTATCTCCTATCCATCCCTCAATGAGGAGGCGTGGCTTAATTTAACAAATGTTCCTCTTTCCCACCCTAAAAAGTTGGTAGGTATGGTTTTAGGTAAACGACAGCCCATACCCAACCCAGATAAATAGAAAGTGGGGTGAAACCCCCCAGGTTGCCCCGTTCACTTACCTTGCTTCCCGGTCTAACGGGAAGCCAATCCACACTATCCCATTAGCGGGGGCGCATGTCTGCGCCAGTCATTTGTGAATGGCATGGGCAAGCTCCCTGTTAGAGGGAAGCGGGGGATGCGGCCGCCAGTGCGTTTGGAGCCACTGTCCTTAGACGAAGGCTTGACGTGACGTCAGCGGCTCTGAGCGGGCTGATTGGAGGAGCGGCCGTGCATGTGCCGTATGACTGGGAAAAAGTGAATTGCGCTCGGCGATCTGGGGATTTCAGACAGTGGGGCACTGCTGATTGGGGTGCTGCAGGGGAAAGGACCAAAACCCAGGATAGTCAAAAACCTGGGTTTTGGTCCACTTTAAAGGAGGAGATAAGGATTAAACAGCTTTTGTTACCCAGTAACTGTACATATTTTGATGCCCACAGCTGGCCTGGGTACAGTATTAAAAGTGGAGGAAAATGGCTGTTGCATTGCACTGTGCACTGGCAGAAAATGTAATATTGTATTATTGTCCTGTCATGCTCTGCTTTATGACATAAAAAAAAAAACACAGACACAACAGGACTGCAATATTTCACATAAAGATGCCGGGCAAACCCTCCTATTAATATCTTTGTTATAATGTCTTTTTTATATTTTATATATATGATAGCTGCCCTTTAAGTCTGTAATGATAAATATTCTTTTTATGCTGATCACAAAGTTTTTGTATAGGGCACTGGTGTACTTAAAAAAACAAAATGATAGTGTTGCTGTATAAATAATGGCCACTGCTCAGTTAGTATGAAATAAAACATACTTCCTTAAACTGGTCCGTAACTGCGTGAGTTTTGGAGACTTGACTTAATCCACAGATACAAAACCCACATTTTACAGAATCCTCCCTATATAGTCATAGACATCTGTATTAATAAAATCAAGATAACTAGACTATTGTAAAAACTGCCATCATTGGCAATGTTTTCTATGTGTTTGCTGAGGTCTTCTAGTTTCTTGACCTGCTGGTATGTTTAGTTCTTGTGATTGTCTGTCCTTCTCACAATGTTGTCTGATGATCTCCTCCCTCTAGGGCTCCGATACGGTGGGGAGGGCTCCCTAGTATCATACGGTCATATTTTCTCTTTATATTTTTTACTTCTGTACTTATGTTTCATGTTTTCATCCCCTGGTTATATGCCCTTATTAATCATATCACTATATTTATGGTTATTTATGGTTACTATTTATGCACAAGACACTTCAGCTGATTATTAAGTATAAATATACCGTATGTACACTATTTTCAGCATCTGGTTGCTTTAAAATGTCTATTGTATATGTGTTGTGTTTGATTGTAATACAATATATATATATATATATATATATATATATATATATATAGTGGTAAAGTGTATTGAAAAGTGGTGGATGGGGTCTATATTTCCATGAGTTTTTCAGGCAGGCACGATTCATGCCGGGATATCAGAGATCCAATCCACATCCCAGGTCCTCTACGTTGTTTCCCCTACTCACAGGTCTTCCCAGGTGCTGGGACTAATTGAAGGAAGGAAGCCCTATAAAAGGAATTGCTGAGGCTTCCAGAGTGGGGTTGGAGAGACTGGAATGAGGAGCCTGTGCCTTGCTGCTCCCAATACTGACAGTGCTGAATTGCATATGAAGGACTTTATGTGTTATCTGTTCTTGGAACCTGTGGATTTACAGCCTGGACTTGTATGCCCTGAAAGAGGACCTGTGATATCAAGGACTTACAATATGCTGTAATTATCACACACTGGACATTGCTAAAGTTGGTGAGGTAACCGCTTGCTGTACTGCATTGTATCCTGCATTATACTCTGAAGTTAAGAGATTTTGCCTGTTTTTCAATAAATCGCTTATTATTTGACTAAGAACTGTCTTAAGAGTCATTGCCGTTGGCCCCAGATCCTGACAATATTTACACACTATTAGGGTGACGGTGCAGTTCTTTAGTGGAATTTACTTTGCTATGAATCTATTACTGAATAGAAATTACTAATTACGAACTACATTAAATAGGTGTAAGACTAAATAGGAAGCATGAGAGCGTACTGAAATACTAAGCACCAAAAGCTACTAGACTGGGTACCAAGCATAAAGGATTGTAACCCAGGGCTCAGAGGCCACGCCCTGCAAGCTACCAGCCCTTATGCTTTTTGGTATGGGCTTGGAGCTCTACCAGTAGTGCCTTGGGCTCTTCTGCACCACCGATGCCTCAAGTGGGGGTGTGGCTAATGTGTAATTTCACCGGCCATGTTGGCTCCTGACCATGGTGAACTGGTATAGGGGTCCCCTGAACCCCTTGCCTGTTCACCCCAATCGAAAAAGAAATACCACACAAAAATATTTTATTGTTCTTAACTTAACTTATACTCACCTGTCTTCCTTGGGTCCAGGGAGACTTCTTTGTCCTGCGCCATCTCATCTTCCTTCTTCAGGGCTCTTCGTGGCCCCCTCTAGCGGGTACATGCGGCGGTGCCGGCCGGCCGTAAGAAACTGACAGCTGCACCGCCATTTGGGTGAAGGGGGTGGTTCTCCTCTTTCCGAAATGCCGCTGGAGCATCCTTAGATGCCCCGGTGGCATACAATTAAGAGATGCTGCGTGGGAGCCTGGAGGGAGAAGGTAAGTATAAATTAATTAAGAACAATAAAGGCCTTTTTTAAAATGTATTTGTTTTTTTATATTCACTAATATTCACTTTTCCCAATGAACTAGTAAGGGGTTCCATGGACTAAACTTGATCATACACTAATGGCCAGGGTGGTGCGAATGAGCCCAGCAGCCCATAGCATGGGCCAGAGCTGGACACTGGACCTGTGCATTAGGGCATATGGGCTTGTAATGTTCAGAGCCAGGGTACAGCTGGGCAGCCATTGAGCCCTGAAATTACAAGCCCCTATGCTTGGTTTGCTGGGTTAGTAATGCTTAGAGGAGGGGACCCCACGCATTTTTGAAATATGTTGGGGGCGGGGCACAGCACTGGCCTATGCTATGGGCTGCCGGGCTCATCCACACCACCCTGGCCATTGGTGGTAATAGCGTATGAACTGGTATAGGGAACATGGGACCCTCACAAGTTCATTGGGAAAGTGAATAAACACACACACACACACACACACACGCGCGTTTTAAAAAGGCCTTTATTCTTCTTAATTAAATTATATTTACCTTCTGCCTCTGGGCTCCTGCGCAGCCTCCTTTAAATGTATGGTGCCGGGGCATCTAAGGACGCTGCTGCGTCATTGGGTGATGCTGGGTAGCCTCCAAATGGCGGCGCAGTCTTCAGCTTCTGACAGTGGGTTTCGTCACCTCTATGCACAGAAGAGCCCCAGGCCCAAAGAAGGAAGATGAGATGACGCGGGACAAAGAAGACCCACTGAACTCGAGGAAGACGGCACTGGCGGGCGACAGGAGATGGAAGATGGGGACAGGTGAGTATAAGTTAAAGTAAGAACAATAAAATATTTTTTGTGTGGTGCCTTATTTTGGATATTGGGGGTGCAGAAGAGCCCAGTGCCTATTGGTGTTGGCAGGGGAAAGAGCCCCAACCACATACCAAAGGGCATAGCATAGCACGGAGCACTGCAAGTGAAAGATGGATGACAATGGCCAGCAGGAGAACACTGGCAAATCGGAAACCTTGGACGAAAGACTTTTTACCAACCATAGCACAGTGTTGCTATTTTACTTTACTTACTTTTTTATTCTATCTATAATTTGTGAAATATAAAAAACGTAATAACGAAGATCAACACGCCATTGGCTCTCTTTTACACCCGCCGGAGAGATGTGGATGCGGTTATAATGTGGCAAAAGGACCACAACTGAGATTTTATGTGGAGGCTTGGGAGCGGGCTGTGCAGGCTCCTGGGCTGTGGTGGTGAGTAACCAAACTGGCATTTGTTTACTTATGTCATTTACTTATGATGCCACATAAAAAGGCAGTAAGCTGTTATTGAATGATCTCAGGCCACTGCTAGAGTATTGAAGGAGAGAAAAGGTGTTGTTAAAGCTGGAGAGTTTGCAAAGTACAGTACAGCTGACCTTTTTGAACCCCTCTCACAAAACGCAGAGAGAGCATCATAACTATACAGCAAAGATGCATGCCACATACAAATGTTGAGTGGGTGTTGCAGTTAGCAACTCAACTGCTTTAACTATTATGCCCCATTGGTTAATGCTTTGGCATGTATTATCGTAAATGGCGACCTTCCAGTTTTTTTCTACTAAACCAGAACATGATGTTCAGTGGGGTTCTGCAGACTCCAGCATTCGCTGCTTCATCAAACCCAAAGAATCTCTGGAAAAATCTCTGGAGATTAACCGGCCAAAGAAGAAGCAGAAACGGCCCAAATATAAAAATGTTGGTGAGAAGGAAGAAGAAGCGAAACCACCCGATGATGCTTAAAAAGACTCAGAGAAGGTAAAAGGTGCCAGAGACACAGATTAAACAGATATGGTGATCAAGAGGCCAAATGCAACAGACAAATCTTCAGATTCTGTAAAAGAGGAGAACACTACTGATGAAGAGAACAGGCCTTGCATTGACATGGTTTACACTACACTGTTTGTCTTGTGTCTTCCATCTGCCCTCTCACAGAATAATGGAATAGAACTTTCTAAACTGGAGAAGATTCAGCTTTCTCCACTACCAGCAAAAGAACATTGCACCTACAATCATGTTCTTGTATGTTAAGAAACTAATCAGAATAATAAGCAATTATTATTGTCGGGGGCTGGGGTCCACCCAACAAGAACAGGCTGTGACCCTTCCCTTGTGTAATGCATCGAATGGGATTTGGCAGCTCCTGGTAAGTAGCTCTGTATTTTACTAGCTGCAGTGCTTGTCCCAACTATGGGGCTTACACATTCGAATAGGGGCCACATTAACACAGAGTGCCTTGTCAGGCAAGTGTGGCTTTCACATGTATCATCATGTATGCAACCAAACCTCTGTTTTTCTATCTGTTAGAAAAGTTTGTTGCTTAATACTCATATAGGACAATTAAGCAGTTCTACTAGGTTCCTCCCACACTAGTTACACATTTCCCAGAGCAACTTACCATTTTTTTTCATTTACAGTTGTTTTATTTTTGTGAATCTAAGTATGTAAATACTGACACAATTAAAAAAAAAAAACGTTTTCCCTCCTGCAGCCTGTAGGAGGGGTAAATTGGAACAGGTTGTTTGAAGTGGACCAACACCCAGGATTTTGACTATCCTGGGTATTGGTCCACTTCCCCGGGGCTGCCTGAAACCCCCCCAAACACCCCGAAAACTCACCTCTCCACGCTCCCACGTGACTGCGCTGTCCAATGCCCGCCGACGGACAAGTGACGTCCGTCGACGGACAAGGGATCGCGCCCGCCGTCGCCTCCCGCGCGTCACTCTTGACGTGTGCGCGCCCGCGCCGGCCATTCAGAGACGGGCGGCGCGGGCACGTCTAGAGGAGCGCGAGTGAGGCGGCGGCGCCGGAAGCAGCGGCTGGAGAGGTAAGGTTTTTCGGGGGTTTTGGGGGGGTTACACCCCGCGGGACATCCTGATCTCGGATGTCCCGCGGTGTGTGAGGTGATCTTATAGATTCCCGGGCCGATCACCCCTGGGAGTTGGCCCACTTTAAATTCCATAGAAGAACTCAAGGGAACTTTCTCAGAAAGCTGCACAGTCTCACTTCTAAAGTCTTAGAGTTAAAAAAATCAGGAGTTTCTGTGGTTAGTTGGTGTTAAATTAGGACAAATTCTGGTCTGCTTGGTAAATTAAATACTGCAAAATATTGCTGGTTCATTTTTGTGTATCGGTGTGTGAATACTGACCTAAATTAAGAAGAAATAATTCTCTTCTGCATCCCTGCGGAGTAGGAGGGGTTTCATTGCACAGTCCTGTAAGATACAGATGCTTAAAGTAGACCAAAAACCGATTGTTATAATTCCCCTCTTAGAATCCTCCTGGTCTCACCATATACTCACCTTGACCCTTAACCCCACTGTACATGCTCAGGCCTTCAGGGTCATCCCTGCTCTGCGTCGTCCTTGTGCCTGACAGATATTCAAGTGCGGGGCCCCACAGAGCAGAGGAAGCAGAGGCCTGCAGGGTACTGTAGCTAACCCTAGGCACACTCTGCTTAGCCACACCACCCCCCCAGCATCCTTGCTTTCTCTACCCTTTATACCCAGGTCTCCTTGCGAATATGTAAATCGGGTATGGCAGGCAAGGACTACTGAGATCCTGGACAGAGGTGAATATACAGGGGCCCTGGGGGTTTTACACTTCAGGGCGTAGGGCAAAGACACCAGGGCTGGGCATAACAGGTTTTATTCCAGTTTAAAATGAACATTAAATACATTGTCCAGGTCCATTTAGAAGTATTCCCATTGTGTAGGGCTACATCATGGCAATGTTCGAATTTTTTTCCTTTTTAAAAACAAAGCTACATTTCCAGAGTAATTTTAAAGAGGAACATTACAGGTCATGGGAAGTTAGTAAAAACTCCCCAGACCTAGCTTGCCCGGCTCCCCTGCCACTCAGGTTTACAAAACTGGTAATGTTAACGTACCTATCAGGTCGCATGACGCGTGGCATCTCTCTGCTCCTCCATCGTATTCCTTCAGGCAGCACCAACATGCACTGCGCCGCCCCTCAGAGCTCGCGCATGAGCCGTGTCATTGCATAGGCTGTAATGTCACTCAGCGTGAGAGCTGAAGAGCGGCAAAAGGACTGTTAAAGAGAGGATGGCTACAGGTAAGGGCGGCTAAGCCTACTGCCTTCTCTATGCGACAGCTAAGGGGGGTGGAAATGGGTCAGGAATATTGCTGGATAAACGCCGACATCCAAAAGGCAATGAGGAGAATTTTGGTACTGGAGCCCCGGGCATCTGTTATGACGCTGCTGGGGCTCCAAAAACAGCAGAAAGGGGGGGACAGAAGGGGGGAGCCCCACGGACGCTGGACGAGCTCCCTCCGCAATCAGTACAGGAGCCCCAGGCATGTGGGCTTTTATGATGCCGCTGGGGCTCCTAATACAGCACACAATGGGGGTCCTCACGGATTCTGGCTGGGCTCCCTTTACAGTAATTACAACACACAGGGGGGGGGACAAAGGGGGGGAGCCCCCTCACGGATGCTGGCCGGGCCCCCTCAACGGAAGGTACAGGGGCCCCCAGCTTTCACGGGCAAGGAACAAGTGTGAGGGAAACACCTTTATTTGATGGGGGCTGACATGATTGGTGGGAGAGAGGGACATGATTGGTGCAACTATGATCCCTGGGCTGATTGCCCAATTCACACTATAGGACGTTCCGCCCAGAAGATAGGACTCATTGGTCCACCTTAAAACTAGGGCTCATTGGCCCACCTTAACTCAACCTCCAGCGGGCGCGCTGATAGCAGCGCCGCTGGAAGTTATAAGACAGCCATGCTCGGGCGCGCGCAAGCACAAGCTGTGAGAGAGAGGCAGGGAAGAGAGGGGGCGTGTCTGCTCGTCCCAGCTCGCTCCGACGCTGCCTGCCGAAGATGCGGCCACCGAGCGGGGACGGAGGCAGACAGGCGCCGGAGCCCGCACCACCTACAGACGCCGCGGGCCCGGAATCCAACATCTCTCCTCAGGACCAAAACACTTCCAATCTATTAAATATTGTAACGAATCCCAAACCAATCGAGAGTCGAGAATTCTGTTAATCTCGAACTCAGGTTCATCTTCTACCACGACTGGAGGGGGAGATGACACCTGAACGTTCCTGGCGTATTTTAACAGCGATACGTGAAATGTACTCGGAATTTTCATGGACGGAGGAAGCTTAACTTCAAAGGTAACATTGCTCAGTCTATTAGTGATCGGAAAGGGACCGATATACTTAGGGCCCAACTTTGGCGAGGGTTGTTGAAGAGCAATATTTCTAGTGGATACCCAGACCAAGTCTCCCACCTGAAACGGTGGTTCTTGTGACCTAATTCGATCGGCAAACACTTTATACTGCACCAAGGCTTTTCTAAGGTTCCCTTGTGCCTCGGACCATACATTCATTCTCTCTCGTAACCATTCCTCCAAGGCCGGAAAATTGGAGGAAGAGCCAGAGAGGGAAGAGGCCTTGGGATTCTTGCCAAAGTTACAGAAAAACGGCGAAAACGTAGTCGATTCACTAGGCGCGTTATTAAAGGCGAATTCCGCAAACTCAATAAATTCCGCCCACTGTTCTTGACGATCCGACACAAAGCAGCGCAAGTATTGCTCCAAACACTGATTCACCCTCTCAGTCTGCCCGTTAGACTGGGGATGATAGGCTAAGGAAAGAGACACCTTAATACCCAACCGTGCACAGAACGCTTTCCAGAAGTGAGATACAAACTGAACCCCCTGATCCGAAACTATATTCTGGGTTATACCATGGAGACGGAAAATGTGTTTAATGAACAGTTGCACCAGCTCCGGTGCAGACGGAAGCTTTGCCAGAGGAATAAAATGTGCCATCTTACTGAAGCGATCAACCACCACCCAGATTACAGTATTACCCTGGGACTGTGGCAGATCGACAATGAAATCCATGGATATGTGGGTCCAAGGTTCTCCGGGAATCTCCAATGGTACTAACAATCCTGCTGGAGATCCATGGATTGCCTTATTACGACCACATACAAAACATGCTTCGACAAAGGCGGTCACGTCGCGTCTGATGGTAGGCCACCATACATAGCGCTTGGTGAGAGCCAGTGCTTTCCGAAACCCTAAGTGACCGGCGGTCTTGGTGTCATGAAATTCTTGTAGGACGGAGAGACGCAACTGAGGTGGAACAAACTGACATCCAGGGGGTTTCCCCGGAGGAGCATCAACCTGGTACAGAATTAGCAAGCTAGACAAATCAGGGAGAAGGGCACCGACTACACAACCTAAAGGTAAAATAGGTTCTGTGGGATCAAATCGATCCTTACACTCTCTGAAATTGTGTGATAAGGTGTCCGCTCTGGTATTCTTTGCTCCCGGTTTAAAGGTGATAATGAAATTTAAACGGGAGAAAAAGAGCGCCCATCGAGCCTGACGAGAGTTGAGCCTTTTGGCTGATTCAATATGTGATCGGTATATACAGAAATAGGATGCAGGGAGCCTTCCAGCCAATGTCGCCATTCCTCAAAGGCCAGTTTAATACCCAACAGTTCCCTATT
Organism: Gastrophryne carolinensis; assembly: GCA_027917425.1. Lineage (NCBI taxonomy): Eukaryota > Metazoa > Chordata > Amphibia > Anura > Microhylidae > Gastrophryne > Gastrophryne carolinensis. Next base: position 212,100,814 of record CM051240.1, read on the forward strand.
CCCAACATCGTAATTTTGTTCAGCAGGCGAAAATTTTCGCGAAAAGAATGCACAGGGATGTAGTCTCTCAGGATCACCTGAATACTGAGACAGGACCGCACCCATGCCAAGTTCGGAGGCATGTACTTCCAAAAGAAATGGACGATTGATATTGGGGTGGATTAAAACTGAGGCAGATGTTTAGAGTCTAAATGCGTTTGTTGCTGAGGGAGACCAATTCTCAACAAAAGCCCCTTTCTGAGTTAGATTTGTTAAAGGGCCCACTATAGAAGAGAAACACTTTATAAACCGCCTATAGAAGTTGGCAAATCCTAGAAACCTCTGTAGCGCTTTAAGGGTTCTTGGTTGCTCCCACTCCAATACTGCAGACACCTTGGAGGGATCCATAACCAACCCCTGCTTAGAGATACCCCAAAAATGGAATTTCAGAAACCTTGAACACAAATTTTGAAATTTTGGCTTATAGCCTGTTCTCCTGTTATTTTTGTAACACTGTCTTTACATGCTGGCGGTGTTCCAGCACCGAACGGGAGAAGATAAGGATATCGTCTAGATAGACCACCATAAAGCGTCCCAAATAATCGTGAAATACGTTGTTTACAAAATCTTGGAAGTCCGCAGGAGCATTGCACAGACCAAAAGGCATAACCAAGTACTCGTAGTGGCCATCTTTTACATAAAGCTGTCTTCCATTCATCTCCCTGGCGTATGCGAATGAGGTTATACGCCCCCCTAAGATCAAGTTTAGAAAAAATCTGTGCCCCAGATACTAGGTTCAAGAGGTCATCGATTAAAGGTAACCGATATCTATTCTTTACCGTGATCTTGTTTAATCCCCGATAATCGATACAGGGACGTAAACCACCATCCTTCTTTTCGACAAAGAAGAACCCGGCGCAAGCAGGGGAGGTAGAGGGATGGATGAATCCTTTCTTAAGATTCTCCGCAATGTATTCTTTCATGGCTGTCTCTTCTGAGCGGGTGAGATTGTAAATTTTCCCCCTAGGGGGCATGGTACCTCATAGCAAATTGATGGGACAATTATAGGTCCTATGTGGAGGAAGAGTGTCAGTGGATCTTTCGGGGGAAAACATCCACCCAATCTGCATAGGCCAGCGGTAACCCCTCAGGGAGACATGAGTCGATCTTAGGGCGGTACAAAAACAGTGGTCTAAACAAAATGGGCTCCATTTAACCAAGTCCCCAGATACCCAATTGACAACCGGGTTGGGGATCTTTAACCATGGAAATCCTAGTACTATAGGAGATACAACGCTCTATAAAATAAAAAATTCCATCTTCTCAGCATGGGAGGAACCCACCACTAAATTCACAAACGGGGTTTTATAGGAAACCAATCCTCCCGAAATTGGTTCGTTATTAACAGCCAGGACCCGAAGTGAATTTTCTAAGGGGATGAATGGGATAATTAAAGTGGATGCAAGTGACCTATCCATGAAGTTGCCGGCCGCCCCTCTATCAATGAAGGCGGTGACAGACATCCTGGAAGGTCCCCAAGAGACCATAACGGGTAAAAGCAATCTGTTTATATGAGGGAGTGGTACCTGATCGCCTAGATGAGTTCCCTCAACCGGATCTAGGCGCTGTAGTTTCCCGCCGCCAGGGCTTTGTTAGGGCAATTCTTGGCAAAATGACCAGGGTTTCCGCAGTACAGGCAAAGCCCTTGCGATCTGCGTCTTTTCTTCTCCGCCTGGGAGAGGTGAGTCACGCCAAGTTGCATGGGCTCTTCGGGTGCCAAAGAGGACGAGGCAGCGGGTCCTCTAGGGCTGAATTCTTGACGAGGAGGACCCCATGGCTGGTCCTTAACTTTTTCTACATGTCTCTCCCTGAGCTGTCTATCCACTCTGATGGCCAGGTGCATGTATTCATCAAGGCTCTTTGGCTGCGGAAAATTAACTAAAGTATCTTTAATGCTTTCTGAGAGCCCAATTCTGAACTGGCTGCACAGGGCTGGATCGTTCCATTGAGAGTCGATGGCCCATCAATGGAACTGGTCGCTATATTCTTCGGCCGACCGTTTTCCTTGTTTTAAACTCCGTAACTTAGAGTCTGCTGTAGAAGCCCGGTCAGGGTCTGCATACAGGACCTCCATGGCGGCAAAGAAGGCAGAGACTGACTGTGAGGCCTCATTGGTAGGTGCCAGACCAAAGGCCCAGGACTGTGGGTCACCTTGAAGTAGCGAAATTACTAGGCCCTTGTTGTGTCTCAGACCCAGAGGAGTTAGGCGGAAGTAGAGTTCACGCGAATTCTTGAAGTTTGAAAACTTCGAACGTTCCCCAAAAAAATTCCTCAGGAAGGGGAACCTTCGGCTCGACTGAGGAAACAGGTGCCAGTGGTGCAGGTAGTTGGCGACTGTCCTGCGTTGCCACTCATTGGGCTAGTTGATTCATGGCGGTGGCCATAGCCTGCAGCTGTTGCACAAGTTCTTCCATTTTCGTGGCCCGTGATAATGTCAGGTCCCGTGGGACACCCGCCTTCTGAGTTAGTCCGCAACCCCCAATCTCCGCTGCTAGCTTAACCTATAGTCAAGCCCCCGTCTGCCGGGACGCTTTTACGGGGAGGAAGGTGGATGAACCTGGAATAAGACTGGGCGAGGTCGGGCAAGCAGGGGTCATACGCGGGAGATCAGTCCAGACAAGCGCGGCACAAATGGATGAGACGGAAGAGTAGTCAAAGCCAAGGGTCAAGCCGGGAGGTCACGGGTACGCAGTACAAGGGAGCAGGCAAAATCGGAGTCAGAAACAGGCAATGATCGGTCCAGGTGGCAATCACGGGATGGTCAATACACAGCAAGATCAAACGGGAAGTACAGATACGGATAATCACACCCAGCAGCACGCTATCACGGGCAAGGAACAAGTGTGAGGGAAACACCTTTATTTGATGGGGGCTGACATGATTGGTGGGAGAGAGGGACATGATTGGTGCAACTATGATCCCTGGGCTGATTGCCCAATTCACACTATAGGACGTTCCGCCCAGAAGATAGGACTCATTGGTCCACCTTAAAACTAGGGCTTATTGGCCCACCTTAACTCAACCTCCAGCGGGCGCGCTGACAGCAGAGCCGCCGGAGGTTATAAGACGGCTGTGATCGTGCGCGCGAGCACTAGCTGTCAGAGAGAGACAGGGAGGAGAGGGGCGTGTCTGTTCGTCCCCGCTCACTCCAATGGCGCCTGCCGGAGACGCAGCCGCCGAGTGGGGATGGAGGCAGACAGGCCTACAGACGCAGCGGGACCGGCGTGAAGGTGAGTTGTTCGTGACAGGCAGAAGCTGGAAAAGGAAGTGTTATTGGGGCGGATGTCGGGGCTGTTTACCGATCCACCGGTGGAGGGATTGGTGGTGTCCCTATTGGGTGTAGTCCCAAAGAAGGAACAGGGAAAGTTTTGCCTGATTCCCCACCTGTCCTCTCCAAAGGGGGGATCGGTCAATGATGGCATTGACCGGGAGTTGTCGTTGGTGGCGTACATGTCATTCGACTTGCATTGGCAATGGTGCGGGAAGCGGGCCCGGGGGCGCTTATGGCCAAAGCGGATATTGAATCGGCCAGTTTGTTTTGTTGCCAGTGCACCCAGAGATTGTGTACTTATTGAGGTGTTTATTTGAGGGGGGTATTGTGTGGACAGCTGTCTTCCGATGGGATGTTCAATCTCATGCTCTTACTTCGAGGCGGGGGTGGCGTCCATAACGCATTACTTGGATGATTTTCTTTGTGTGGGGTCGGCGGAATCGAGTGCGAGCTCATCCTGGCAAGCATGCTGGAAGTGTTCTGGGGGTTCGGCGTGCCGGTGGCGCACGAAAAAAACGGGCCCCGCGACGTCCATCAAGTTTCTCGGGATTGAGATCGACACAGTGGAGGGGGTCTGCAGGTTGCCGGCGGATAAGGTGCTGGATCTGGAAGCGAGGCTGGAAGGGATCCTTGGGCTTAGAAAGATTCGGTTGAAGCAGCTCCAGTCAGTACTGGACAAGCTGAATTTCGCATGCAGGGTTTTGCCGATGGGACGGGTTTTTATGCGGCGGTTGTCGTTGGCGACAGTTGGGATCAGGGAGCCACATCCCTTTATTCGGCTGACGGAGGAGCTGAAGGAGGATGTGGGGATGTGGGCTTCCTTCCTGAAATCGTTCAACGGGCTGGGGTACTGGCTGGACCCCGTGAGATCGAATGAGGAGGTGTAGTTATTCACGGATGCAGCGGGTTCGGTAGGTTTCGGGGCATATTTGAAGGGGAGGTGGTGTGCTGGATCATGGCCCAGGAGGTGGGCAGAGTCTGAGCTGATGAGGAATATGGCCTTTTTGGAGTTGTTCCCGTTGGTGGTGGCAATTGTCTTGTGGGGGAGGCTTTAAGGAACAAGGCAGTGTGTTTCCGCTCAGACAACACGGCGGTAGTAGCGGCGGTTAATTAACAAACGTCCCCCCCTCAGTCGTTGTATTATTGCGCCAGCTAGTACTGGCATGTTTGAAGTGTAACATATGGTTCAGGGTGTTTCACATGCCGGGGGATGAGAACGGGGTGGCTGATGCTCTCTCTCGTTTGCAGTGGGATTGGTTTCGGAGCTTGGTGCCCGAGGTGATGGCGGTCGGCGAAGTGTGCCTGGAGTGGTTGAGGGAGATCGTTTGAGCCGTTGGTTCGAGCTGATTCAGAGGTCGGTCGCGCCTTCTACGTGGGGGGCTACTCGAAGGTGTGGAGGCGCTGGTTCGAGCTGGAAAGAGAATTTGGTGTTCCGCTAGCGGAGGGAAAGAGGCAGACCTGTTTGTTTTGTATGTGGGGGAGTTATTAGCAGGGGGGGAGTCCCCGGCTGTAATAGACAAAAAGCTGGCGGCCCTTGCCTTTTTGTGTAAGATGGCGGAGTGGAAAGATTTCACAAAAATGTTTTGGGTAAGGCAGGCGCTGAAGGGGTGGTGCAGGGAGCATAAGGCAGTGGATAGGAGGAGTCCGGTCTCCTGGGAAATTTTACATAGGATCATGGGTCGGCTGCCTCAAGTTTGTTCGTCGGAATTTGAGGTAAGGCTATTCCAAGCGGCATTTTCGGTGGCGTTTTTCGGGACGTTATGGGTGGGGGAGTTCGTCAGCTGGAATAAGCGGGAGCCGCGTGGCCTTCAGGTGGATGATGTGTTTTTTTGCGGGGGAAGGGGTTTGGATTCGGATTCGCGTGTCAAAGACTGACCAGAAAGGTAGAGGGGTCAGTATTTTTTTGGGTCCGCTGGGTCCGAATGTTTCATGTCCGGCCCTCGCATTAGGGTTTTTTTGGGCGTTAGGCCACTTACAGGGGGGCCATTGTTTATATATAAGGACGGGGCCTTTTTGTCGCGCTTACAGTTTTTGGCAGTGCTTAGAAAATGCTTAGCGGTGATGGGGCTGTCTAGCAAGGAGTATGGCACTCACTCGTTTTGCATAGGAGCGGTGACGGAGGCGGCGAGATTGGGTTTGCCGGTGGACCTGGTAAAAATGCTGGGAAGATGGGAATCAAAAAGGTTTTTGTCATATATCCGTCCAGGGAGAATTGAGCAGGTGTAACAGCATGGTGGGGAGGGGGGAATGTCGGTACCGTTATTAATGCTATTTTCTTTTAGACTCGGGGTGCTCGGTGCTGGTGGTCGGCCATTCGTTTGTGTTTTGGGCAGCGCAGAGAGCAGCGTTGAGAAGGAGCGGCGAACAGCTCGGCATTTTGGGGAATCGAGCGAAGCTGGTGTGGGCCGGAGTTAGGGGATTGAAATGGAGTGCTATGAGAGAGCATGTGTTGAAGTCGGCGATGAAGTGGTGTTGTGTCACGCGGGGGGGGGGGGGGGGGAACGATTTGGGACAGGTGCCAATGAGGGGAATTTTCCGGGGGGATTTTGGTCTGGTCAGAATTAGTTCCCCGGTATGAGTGGAGGCACGCAAGGGATCCAAGGTGTCACGCTCTGGGTACTTCAATGATCCGCTCGGGTAACTCCAGCCCTCCAGGTAAGCCCTCAACCCCCAATCTCCGCAGCCAGCTTCACCTGTAGGAGCCCCCGCTTGCCGGGACGCAGAATACGCCTGCCCGGGATCGGTTGCCCCCAGGACTTCAATGGCTCAAAGGATGTAGGCTTACTGTTCGGAGGTCTGGAGAACCCGTGGCTGGGAGCGGTATTGAATGAGCCCAATAGCTGGAGCGTAAAACGGGAGTCCAAACAGGCTAGGGGTCGGCAACGGGAGTTCCGAGAAGGCAGCGGTACAATAGGAGTAGACAAATCGTGGTCAAGGATCAGAGCTGAGGTCGGCAACAGAAGTTCAGATCAAGGATGGTCAAATTCAGGCGGTGGTCGGCAACGGGAGTTCAGATCAAGAATGGTCAAGTACAGGCGGTGGTCGGCAACGGGAGTTCAGATCAAGAATGGTCAAATACAGGCGGTGGTCGGCAACGGGAATTCAGATCAATCAAGAGACAAGCTAGATAGACTAGGTACTAGGCGCTATAACAGGCACTGATCAACTGATGGGGGAGAGCTTATATAGGAGCCACGTATCATTGGGCCAGGGGAATTGTGTGGTGATTGGTGCATACTATAATCCTGACACAGATTGGACATCACAAGGCTGAGGAGGGCGAAGTCCTCACATCACTTAGGGCTCATTGGCCCTGTCCCTGTAGGGCACTCCCCCCAACTCCACCTGGCCCTTTAATTAACTTTCCCCCGGCGTCCGCGCTGAGAGCAGCGCCGGCGGAGGATATAACCAGAACGTGTGCGCGCGTGCGAGCACGTGTAAGGAAGCCGGGGCCGCCGGCAGGAAATCCAGAGGGCGCGCGCGCCAGCAGAAGCCACCGCTCGCCGCGCCCGCCGGGCGGGTGGCTGCGCAGCGGGCGGCTGAGCATCGGGGACGCCGCTAGACCGGAAGACGGGTAAGTGAAACCTGACACAAGGGCTATCGAACGGGTACGTATTAAGTTGAATAAGGTGATTGCCCAATAAAAATAAATAAATAAACGATAAGAATAGAGAAAGAAGATTAATATATATTTATTGATATTTGTTTAAGTTAACAGGGTACTTAAATTTGGTTTTGGTTATGTATAATTTGTGGGGATATTTATTGGGTATATGTGTCAATGCGTATGTATCGGGGGATTGTTGTACATACATTGTTTACTGTATTATTTTATTTGTCACAGCTTTGGCGGTCTCCTCTGCTCGGTTCAGGTCTGAGATGGCACGGAAAGTGGGGGTAGGTTACAAGGCTGAATGGGCAAGGAGGATAGGTGACTGATTTTAAGGGGAGGGGAGGGACAAATGAAAGGGGGTAAGGTGGATCTTGGCATTTAGCCCCGTTGAGCTACCAGGCCTAGGAGGGATGCGGCCAAGCTCACAAATCAGCTTCTGTTTTCAGATTCGGGAGGTAGTTGAGCCTTCGGGCTGCCTCCCTTCCCCTCCTCTTGGTAGTTATGGTATGGTGGAATCTCAGACCTGGATCGGGGAGAACGGGAGTGTATTGTTATTTGTTACTGTTTTTTATGTTGAGGCTGAAATAAGTCTTTACATCCCTCACACAGTTCGGCAGTGAGGTAAATAAGGAGAGTGTTAATTTCAACCAAAAACGTCACTGTGGCCCTATAATTTATGTGGGCTCAGAAACAACTACAAACACAGAAGTGCTCCCTTTGACCCACCTCACTGACTCTGGTCTCTCAGAGCTGTGCTGCGCCTTTTATAGCCTGCATGAATGACTGCACCAGCCTCTCTCTCATGGCTGGCCCCGCCCACCCACACACACAGAAGAATTTTCCAGCGCTCTCCCTCCCCCAAGAAGATGTGTTATTGCACCGGTGCATACGCAGCTTACTCCACTGCCGCTAGCTATCAGCCTCTTTTCAGAATAAAGAGAGCAGCGCCGTTCGGGCAGTGAGTCACTGCACCTCCGGCGCCAACCGGAAGATCCCGGAACCCGGCCAGCAGAGGTTTGTTATATGTCGGTTACAACCTTATGTTCGTTATGTTCTCTGTGATGAAAGTGGTAGTGATGCATGCACACAGTGCATTGAATTGGAGTGAGCTGGGCTTGATACTAGCCTACCACTACCACTCAGGATTGAATTTGTGGTCTGGATCGGGGGGGGGGATGCTACAGGCAGAGGAAGAGAAATAAATCCATCTTCCTTTCTGTGACCAGAGCCCAGTGCCGGTGTCAGCACCCGCAAGCTGGGGCAGCTGCTGGGGGCCCTCACTCTCTGCCGGGGCCCACTGAAAAGGCCGGCCTTTGGGGTGTGCAACAGCGCTTGACTGGTGGTGGACTTGGAGGGCACTGCCACAGCTGGTGTCTGCATCTCCTCAAATGGCGGGGTTCCACACAACAGGGCATCTCGAATTAGATTTCAGGGGAGGAAGTGCTGGGTTTTGTTCTGCTTTGAAGTTGCCCACTCCAGCTGATTTCCTATCCCTGGGGCATTCCAATCTATGTGAAACCTACTGTGTGAAACCCCCTGGGATGGCTGGCATACCCACTATGCAAGCAATTCCACCCCTGAGTTTTGGTCTCATCTTTACAGGGGCATCTCAATTTGGGATGCCCCTGTTCATGAGAGAACCCCCCTGGTTTAGCCTTAACTCAAACTAGCGATCCTACAGTGCATTCACCAGTTCAAGGAAAGTAATGAACAAAGGGGGGGGGGGGGGGGTCACACACAGGGGCATCCAAAATCAGGAGAATCTAAGGTCAGGTTTAAAGGGGTTTGGTGCGCTTCAAAGTAGACCAAAACTAGAGTTTTGGTTCAAATATCCTGATCCTTAGGGGGCATCCAGATTTGGGACATTCTGTGATGTGACTCTTCACCACAAAGGGGCCCACTGAGACCATGCTGCCCAAGGGCCCATATAAACCTGGAGCCGGCCCTGCCAGAGCCAACATGAGTCTGACACTGTATCAGGTAAACTGCCACGCAATTGATTCTGGTCAATCCCTGTAAGCATTGCACTGTATAGCTGACAGTTCTGAGCAGTCAGATGCTGTTTTTCTGCCGCTAGACCTGTCATACCAACAAGAAAGGGTTCTTGTGAGCCCCTGTCAGACTGTCAAGCTGGCTTGGGAAGCATACTCTATTTATTATTCTGACTCCAACAATCACAATATAATGACATCCGATTTTGCGATTGAAGGTGAGATCTACATGTAGCAGACTAATCCAGAATCTGATTATATGACGTAGCCGAGTCTATTGTGAAGGCTATAGATTACCATCTTTATTCAGAAGGCATGTCATAGCCAGGACCGCTCAATACAAGTTTTCTATCAATATGGATAATGAGAAGCAAGAATCATAGCGAAGCGATTCACTTAGGGGGTCCTACTTCTCATAATGTAGTGTATGTAGTGTGCATTCAGCCTTAACATCAAATATATCCTATTGAGGCTTTAAATCGGACCAATCACTGGCAATGCCATTTATATGTCTATATATATGTATTTTATATTCCAGAGCAGACCGATTAGGGATGCCCCATTGTGTGACCCCCCCTAAAGTGGCCTGCAATCTCTTTCCTTTCCGGTCCCTTGCCTAGATCGAGGGTCATGGCCACATCCCAATCACCTCTGCATCTAAGTCACTTTTCTCCACGCAGCCATTCATATAGGCTCGGCTTGGCGCACCCTAAAAAGGACCAAAATCCACCCTGCAGTCTATGAGACGGGCAGGCATACTCGCTCCCCCCCCCCCCCCCCCGGGGCACCCGATCAAGGGCGCGTTCCTACGCCAGGCATTTGTGAATTGCCGGAGTGGGCACACTCCCTGTTAGAGGGTAGCGGGAATGCAGCACACTCAGATTCACTCAGACTAGACGAGCTCCTGGGCAAAGAGGCTCGAGCAGATCGGAGCGTGCTGATTTGACGAGTGGCCGTGCATGTGTCGTAGGACTGGGGAGAGGTGAGTTTGTCTGGGTGACCTGGGGGGTTTTACACAGCAAGGCACCCCTGATTTGCCCTGGGGGCAAGGGCCAAAACCCAGGATAGTCAATATCCTGGGTTTTGGTCCACTTTAAACCGAAGGGAAACCATCCCTTAACATAAGACCACCAACAATGCAAGAACAGTGACGGTTTAAACCAGAAGAATCCACCAATAGGTCATGGGAAAGGTACAGGACAGGCGTCAAAATATTGTTCCCAGAGTGGGACAAAAAGGACACCTTTACACCCAGGGAATCTCACATTGGGAAGTTAAAAATGATGTCCCAAAACTGAAAAGCATCTCTGTGCAAAGTTTTTAGGTTTAGTACATAATCTTTATGCACTTTAACATCTGCCTGTATTGCACTCGGCTCCTAGATATACTGGAGGTTTATTGGAGTATGAGAATCAGGGCGTAGTTAGGGGGAGCGGGGGGCACTTGCCCCGGCGCCAAGTGGGGGGCCTGAAAACAGGTGGGGGGCCCTATTTCGAATCTTTGTGCCACAAAGCCTAGCTACTCCTCTGATGAGAATGCACATTAGCTGTGGGATGCTCTTACACCATTTCTTGGCAACTTAGAGAGGGTGCTTTAGGCCCTGGCTTAGTAACGTATCTTATAAGGGCTGTTTCCTGCTTTATTTTAAAATAGGGAATGAGTTAAAAAAGAAGGTGTGATTCAGTACGGGAAGGACGTTGGAACATCGTCTGCACTGCACTTGCACTAAAAACTTTCATTTGCTTTTTTTCAATAAAGTGTTAACTTTTACAGTCAATGGATCTTTTTAGCACCCTGTGCAGTTTTTTTAATCTTTGCATTACATAAAGACAATTTAATCAAAGAAGATCAACTCCATAAAGATTTATAGTGTTCTGAATGATGTGATGATGATGAGTGATGAAATATATTTCCATTTTTGCAGGCTGTGGCGTGTGCTCAGATTGCTAGATCCAAGCACTCGCCACAGCCCGCACTTTCTGCATTATCTGCACGCCACGTGGGGTTGGGATTGATGGCATGCCAGGCTTGCGATCTGCCATCAGTCTCAGGAGTGCTACCATGCCCTCTCCATTCATTGCAATGGGGGTAGGGCTGAGACCTGACATGCCCCCTCCATTGTAGTGAAGTGGGTTTGGCCACACCCCTGTGACTGATGACGGGAGCTGACCAAAAGTGCAGGTTTTGAAGTTCAGGTCCAGTGCGATGTGGGAAGCAAGTGCTGCAGCGTGAGATAAGGTGAGTTGCTAATCGCCTGACTAGCACTAATTATCTGTGTGGGAAAAAGGTGCCTTTTTGTTTTTTTCTTTGGTTGCTGAATCACTTTAAGTAATTGCCTTGAGATCGTAGCGCTGTGGGTTTGATTCCCAGCCGTTATATGACTGATGTGTTCTTGAGCAGGGCACCTAACCCCAAATTGCTGCCTGGACGCCATTGCCTCACTGCACAAATGAGTTAAATGCAGAGGAAAAATTCCTATATGTGCACAAGCTTATAATGGCCATCAATGTCTCAAAAAAAAAAAAAGGAATTACAAAAAAATACATTCATATAACTACAAGTGTAGTCAAGTAATATTCATTATCGCAGATCCACGTGCATTCCATTGATTTACACTTTGCGATTTATCAGCCCAGCTGAAACGCATCAATTAATTCTCATGATTTTAAGAAGCACGTTAATCAATAAAAATAGGCTAAGCCATACATTTTACTTTCTTCCTCCAGCGCACAACAAGGGGCTGCTTCATCTCCTATTGTGTATTCCATTTGTATGAAATGCAGCATTCCATTGTGATGGCATTAATGTGGAGCTCTGCATTCCCAGCCTGTCCTCACCTGCCTGTGAAATGCCACATATGCAGGTTATAGATCTGACACAGCCATCTATTAAAAAGTTACATCTGACTCTCCACAATGAGAAATGCCATGATTAAATACTATCATTTCAGCATGCCGAGCCATCCATTACAATAATCATTTGCAGACATATTCAATTCCTAAAGCTTCAGTTCTGTTTGCTTTCAAAGTTAATATGCTGATGAATGACCTGCAAGAAGGGTTGTTTCTTTTTAATTAGTGGATATGATGCCAAATTCTGGGATACATAAGTAAATAGGTGTTTGTTAACCTATGTTCCTGAAGTCATCCAGCAACAATGAGGGCAACTACACTACTGCACCTGACAATAGCAGACAGATTTTTAAAGTGGACAAAATCCACGCCCCAATGGCCCTGGATCTAGAACGGGTCCAAAGGCGGGCAACAAAAATTGTAGAAGGGCTTAAATTTAAAACTCAGGAAAGACTTGGGCCCTTATTTATGAAGGAATAGCGACAGGTAGCGACTGGTGAGCGGCCGGTAATGACGGGCCCCGCCACGAGAATGCTGGCTCCCCACCACAATCACACATTTATCAAGCCAATCCTGCTTAGCGACTGAGATAGCGACTGAGATAGCGCCATATAGCGACTCATTCATCATTATTCCAGCCTCAGCCCACAGCGCCAGCGTCCAACCATGAACAGCGACAGGTATGACCTCTCGCTACCTGGCGCACTCCAATGCATTTCAATGGAAAAATCTTTAAATATTAATAATTAATTGTTATTAATTTTTTTTTTTTTTAATGTGAAAAATTCTGTGACCACTTCTGCCATTTTAGATAAAAATTGTACAGAATTGATATTACAGTTCTGATATTAATGTATTCATATTACTAAATTATTTAATGAATATGGTGGGAGCCGGTCGCTAGGGCTAGTCGCTATCATGCGCTCCCATACAGCGCGGAACCTACCAAATAGCGACTCCTCACCCAATATTGACTGAGTCAATATCAACTACCGAACAACAGCCAAGCACAGCGACTACTAGCGGGCGCTCTGAAAATGCTGCTACAGTCGCTCAACTGTCGCTACCTGCCGCTATTAATGAGTCGGCCTCTTAAAGAACTTAATTTTACAGTCTGGAGGAAAGAAGGGAGAGAGGGTGTGAAAGGATTGAATAAGGTTCAAGAGGGAAGTATTTTTAAGAAGAAACTTAATGATAGAACAAAGGGGCACAACCTGAAGCTAGTCGGGGGGAAGATCAGGAGCAATGGTAGAAAATATTATTTTACAGAAAGAGTAGTAGATGCTTAGAACAAACTTCCAGCAGAGGTAGTTGAAAAATCGACAGTCACTGAATTTAAACATGCCTGGGATAAGCACACATCTATCCTAAGATAAAGAGTGCATACAGTATACACATAAGGGCAGACTAGATGGACCGTATGGTCTCCTTCTGCCGTCAACCTTCTATGTTTCTATAAGATTCCAGGGCTGTTAGATTCCCTCCCCCCGGGGCATCCAGAATCTGGAAGCCCATTTGTTAAAACCCCCAGGTCGCCCGGAAAATCACCTTCTTTCCCGGTCCAAAGGTGCATGCACGAGCAGCGGCCGCATCCCTGCTATCCCTTTAGCAGGGAGCATACCCTTGGCAGGCATTTGTGAATGGCCCATGTGGGCATACTTCCTGTTAGAGGGTAGCGGGGGATGCGGCCGCCAGCATGCTCAGATCCACTTGCCTTAGACTAGCTCTTAGACAAAGGGGTGGGAGCAGATTCAAGCACTGATTGGATTAGAAGCTGCACATGTGCCGTAGGACCGGGGAAGGGTGAGTGAGATCCCTGATCATGGTGATGAGTAAACAGAGAGGCTTCAGTGAGTGTGGCTTCATAGTAATGGGCAAGTTCTTAATTACACCTTGAATTATGAAGCTTTTTCTTGTTTCATCTATCCACAAACATTGTACCAATAGATCTGTGATGGTATATCTGTAGGAATAAATCAGGGCAACTGGACTTGCTGGGTGTTGTACCTTTTTTCCTGCTTGTAACATTCATAAATAACTAGGCGGTCCTATCTAGAATTATAATTGGACCTGCTGCCTTATTTTCACTAGAAGTTTCACTAGTCATCCAACTGCCTTTTTTTTTTTATTCAGTTGTAAAAGTTGTAAAGGAATCTGGCAGCAATAAATGATCCTTCCAATCCATGTCCTCTGTCCACCATAAACACTAGGGAAGTGAGATGTTGATTGCATTTATTATGAATGGAGTTATAGGGTGTAAGTAGCTCATCTTGGTGTTAACATGGCTCCTCCCTGTTTATATATGGAATTCCTATAGTACACAAGGAAGAAACTCCACTGAGGCCGATTGTCAGCATTATCATTTCTGTGACCTACAGTGTGGCAGAATACCTAACCAAACAACCCCTTGTGTTTGGCAATATACCACATCACATACAGGATATCACAAAAAAATAGATACTAGGTAAAGAAGAAACCATAGTGCCTTATGATGTCACATCTAGTTTCACATGCATACCCCCCACAGAGGCAATTAAAAAAGTGAAGAACAGATTACTACAAGACAGAGCAGTAGCTAGGCTTTCTAGCACCCGGGGCGAAGATTCGAAATGGCCCCCCTTTGGCACCCCCTTGACCTGCTGCACCCAGGGAAAGTGCCCCCCGCTCCCCCCCTAGCTACGCCCTGCTACAAGATAAGACACTTGGCAGCAGAGAGGTGCTTAGTCCAGACCAAGTTTGCTCCTTGCTGGAGCTGTGCCTGAACACCACCTACTTCAAGTACAAGGATACTTTCTACAAGCAGAAACATGTCCGTGCCTAGGTGCCACCGCTTTCGCCAATTGTGGCAAACTTGTATATGGAGAAAGTGGAAAGGAAGGCTTTAACCACCTTCTAGGGAATTACACCCACTGGTTCTGATACGTGGATGACGTCTGAAATATAATGCAAAAACAAGAGGTAAAAAGTTTGCTGAACACATCAACTTGGTGGACCACAACACCAAGTTTACATGGAAATATACAACACAGAATGGTAAACATCAGTGAGTATGGAAGGCTGAAAAACAGAAGTCTACATGAAACCTACTCATGTACCTAGTACCTGAAAAAATCACAAATCCCCCCATCTCAAAACTATGAACTAGAGAATTCTTTGTAATTCAAATTTTAAATCCATTTTAAAAAAAAGTTCTCCCCACAGTTCCCTGAGAAAACTCAGCTTTCTGGTGTTTCCATGGCACATACACGAGCCAATCAGTGCATTCTTGCTGCCACATTTCCACCAACGGCCACATTCCCACTCACCTCTAGCTGTGGGCATGCCCGTAACGGTCGTTCAGAAAGGCATGGCATTGGTAAACGCCCCAGCTAAACATATGATGGGAATGTGGTCATGGAGCTGAGATGCCATGAGGGCTCGGTAAGAGGTAAGGAGTGTTGGAGATACTGTGCAACAGCTTACAGCTTGCCTCTGTATGTAATATGCATCTATATTTCTAGGTTAATACAGTTTACTTTGATGACAGTAGATGGCGCTGTTACATATATCTATGTGTAGTCTCTGTTGTACATTCTCTGCTGTGTGTTGTGTTTTCTGTACATTGAGGTGTTCTCTATGACTTCTGTTTCCTGTCTATGTTATCCTCCATGTAAGGTGACCTTGTCTTATTGCACTCATGTTCCAGTAAAGCCAGTTTCTGTTACATCACAAATGTCTATATGGATTTGACTCCGCTGCACCCAGCACTCACACTCTGTAACAAGGCAGTTGTGCAACCTGGGATTTCACACAGTGGGGCTAATTTGGGATGTTCCAGAGAGTAGAACTTGGATGGCCCTGTAGTCTTTAAACTCCAGGGCCACTGGTGCGCCACTTTGAGCCTGGAAAAACACCAAGGCAGCAACAGAAGGACCAATTCCTCCAGCCAGGGCTTAAGTGTGTACTTACATCTGAAGGACACATGGCACTCCTGGGGCAGAGCTAAGCAACACGCTGTGTCTTCACTTTACAGGAACAAACAAAGAGGTGGTGAGACTAATCATCGGAGGCTTAATATGACCCAACGTATCTATGTGTGGATTTTAAAGCTATGATTCTTTGGTAAGCGCAATAAAGAACAGGGGAAGGGGTTTGGCGTTTCCCGTGTTTAAGCAATATTACACAATTGTGTTTTTCCTCCTTTTCTTTCCCTATAGGCTTATGAGTGCATTATTGATGGAAAGTGAATTTTGAGAAATAAGAGGATATGTTAACCCTGTGATTTTATGAGCAAAGAGTG
The DNA here is from genome assembly GCA_027917425.1 of Gastrophryne carolinensis. Classification (NCBI taxonomy): domain Eukaryota; kingdom Metazoa; phylum Chordata; class Amphibia; order Anura; family Microhylidae; genus Gastrophryne; species Gastrophryne carolinensis. The sequence goes on from CM051240.1 coordinate 212,116,859, forward strand.
GTTATATTCATGTGGACCTGCAAGTGATTGTCAATAAAGGGAAAGCCTATAATCACTGTTTATCTGGTACGTGCGGATTGGTGGTGGGCTCTGGCGCACAATTTGATTGAAGTGCTGTGCAATACACACTGGGGTGTTTCCTTGAAGATTTTCATCAGTGGACTGTTTTATAAGTGTTTAAAGTGGACCAACACCCATGGCTGATCGGCCCGGGAATCTATAAGATTCCCGGGCCGATCAGCTCCCTCCCCGCGGGGCATCCGAAATCTCTAAGATTCCCTCCGGACGCCCACAAACCTTACCTTCTCCTGTTCCAACGGCGCATGCACGGCCGCCGCTGCCGCGCGTCCCTCTAGCCGGGCCGTTTGTGAATGGCCGGCGCGGGCGCGCTCCCATAAGAGGGACGCCCGAGAGGCGGCGGCCTTAGCTTGTCCGTCGCTTGTCCGTCGGCAGTGAGGTACGTTGCCCCGCAGAAGTGGACCAACACCCAGGATAGTGAAAATCCTGGGTGTTGGTCCACTTTAAGCTTTAAAAGAACAGCATTTTGTTTGCGCTAAGCTTAGTCATAGAATTTCTAGGGCTTCCTTTTTGGATTGATTTATTCTTACAGATATTGTTTCATTTGTCTTCATCTGATCGTTAGCAAAATGCAATCCTGCCATGCACACCCTTATAGTGTCCTAATAAACATTGACATTAGCCAATACGAGAAAAGCCTTATGTGGCTTAAACATTACCTTGGGTTCTTTTGTGACTCATTATCAAAGTGTACCAAAATTTAAACAAAGAGTTACTAGGCCAAAATGTTGTTTAGTAAAAGCAGCAAATGATTAATCCACGGGACCCTCCTTTAAACTCCAAGCACTATAAGTAGGTGAAGATTTTATGGGACCTTCTGTTTACTTTTTCAGTGTGAGGCATTCGAAATCAGGATGTTCCCTAGGAAAGATGTCTGATGGACCTTTACAGTGTACCTTTACCCAGAGAGGAAGTTTATGTTGTCACCTTCTATCCCCAGCCCAGTGCCCCAAAACAGCATGTGTTTCTTTTTTATTATTATTTTACTAAAGTCTTTGCCCAATTTTCATAAAAAAACACTAAGAGGAAACATTATGATGTCTGAATGGCAGCTATATGCTAATTGAATTAGTTACAACAAAAATGTCACATAATGGGAGTTAGCTTGTAGTGCCTTCAGATTTTTTGAGATCTGAGGAGCAGCGCGGGACATTTGAAGAGAGGACGGCTACAGGTAAGGGCATCTAAGCCTGCAGCCTTCACTCAGCGACGGCTAAGGAGGGGTGGAAAGGGGCCAGGAATACTGCCGACATTCAAAAGGCAGTGAGCGAGGGATGTTTAGAGAGGAACATCAGAAAAGGTCCGATGTTCCTCTTTAAGTATAAAAAGGAATTCATCATTCCCTAGAAATATTTATTTATTAAAGTAAAACTCTGGAATTCATATTTATCTTGACTTGAGGCTTGTATTTTTTCTTTTCTGGTTGTTGTGGGAAATATCATTACAGTTTTACAGGGGAGGGGGGTGGCTGCTTAACTACTTCATGTACCTTTCCCTTAAGCGGACCAAAACCCCCAAAAGCAACTCAATCTATTTTCCTCCGCTACCGTAAGTACATTGCCATTTGATATTTTATGCCCTCAATGCTGCTTGGTATTCCTGATATAGTGACTTTAATTTTTGTATTTTGACAGGATACCATTGTTCTAAACTAGCTGTTCATTACCCCTGTCTCCCAATCTCATGGTGGAAGCAGTTAGAGGCTATTGAAAATAGTGCTAGAAGGATGATAAGAGCCAAAAGAAGCTTTACATTTCCCCCAATATTTCCTTTGAAGCCAAAATCGTGTGTGGGTATTTTTATCCAATCCATTACCAGGACACAAACGGTAGTTGATACATGTATTTTTAAATTTTGAAATGTAACCTTTTAACCTCCATAGGATGTTGTTGGTCCTCTTTAAGATTTTCCTTTAAACCTGCAATAAGCCAATAATGCAGCAGAGGTTGTCTAAGGATAGCAGTCCTCCCCTGTAAAAGCAGATGAGCACATTCACAAACCTGTCACAGCTGATTTTTCATTCCATTAAAAAAAACATGCTTAACCAGACATTTTTTTGTGGGATCTAGTATGCTATACAGAATATTTATGTAAATTTTCTTATTAGGTCGTTATTCCTGATAGATCTCCTTTAATCAGGATTGTTCTCCCCGCACCCTGCTGTCTCTTGTTAAGTCGTTGGGACACAATCAGTAACTTCTTATTAGACTAGGTCATGACAATTCCTTCCGGCTAATTGTTCTTTCTAAATAAATAAATAATTAAGAAAAATATCCATACAATAGTATTTCAATTCCCAGGCTATTAACTTGCACGGGTTTCCCCTTTTTCTTGCTAATTAACAGCAGACTAATAGGAATTCAATTAATTACAGATGGCATGGTGCGCTGTAAGGCAATGACTTGGGATATTTAACAAATGGCGGGGTCACTTCCAGCAAAAGTAAGAACACATTGCTACAAGGATTGCTATCCAACTAGTAACAATGTGCAAGCCCGGATAATGAACTTAAAACAATACTAATTAGCAGTCAGAGACAAAAGGATTTAAATTAAAGAGCGAGTGCTGTGATCCTCACTGGCTGCTTGTAAAACAGAACTAAGCCGGCGTAATCCTTTTTTTTTTTTATTATTCTTTAATTCTGTATGATGCGCAAAGTGCAAATGAACCGGATTGGTGGGTCAAGTTCAACTTCTGAGGAAGTGCGATACATTCACCTGTGACAATTCTTCCCGGAATGATAAAGTAAATGGAAGTCTCGGAAGGGTTTCTCTGTGGCTCTTCAGGGTCCCCAGAGATCAGGTGTCAAACATGTCTATCAGATCCTTGAGAAAGAAAGAGAAAAGGATTACTCGGGGCTATTGTGAGACAGTTGTCATTGACTGATCAGGCCTTTTGAGCAAGACTTCCAAGTCAATGGAACCACCTGAATGGATAAAAGCGAGACAGCCACTAACAAACAAGAGACTATGGAATATTCATTGGGCATCTGCAGAGGAAAGATTAATGTATTAGAAATTAAAATGGGCCCAGGGCGTATGATCTTGCTCTAACACTTGGCCAGACCTGTGTCACCCTTTGCCTATTGCCTGAAGTCGAGAGACAATCCTGCCAAGGTAAGGCAGAATCATTAAGCGTCCTCCTATTGTGCCTGGTGAATAATAACATTCTCCCCTCTATTCTCTACCCACAGCTGACAATGAATAATTCCAGAGCTATTTGCAATGTTAACAGCACCTATCTGGCCCAACCATTCCTTTACGATAAGGACAGAAATATGCATTTCAACAGTCTGTACTGATACTGATTCACAGGCATTTGAAAGGACACCTGTCACTCAAGAGAAGGACCTGTCAGTCTTTAATGCATGGCGCCAGCAGGATAACGGTCAAAGCGATTATCAGCTTCTTTCATTTTTTTTTTTTTTATTCAAGATTATAACACAGTTACGTTTGGCGTGAACTGACAAGTGATTTACACACGCTCCAAAACAGACTTGCCAACAAGACTGAAGCTATTCTCTTTGGCTTCGATATTCTTTTTAGAATTGCGACCGTCAAATATAATATCAAAAGATCTGATCTAGGCTGCCCTGAATGTCATTAAACCTCGCATTAAAAAGCCTCAAATCGATTTGCTGACACAAAGGTGACAATGATAAAGCCATCACTTTGACGTCATAATCAGATGAGGGGAAAAATGTTGCAGAGGGTGGTGGAAGCCTCCAGCTTATGCTGAATGTGTTCATCAACTCTAGCCTGTCTTGTTTGGCAGGGCATTAGCATTGTGCAGTTGGTTGGTGACAGTATATGTGTCACGTTTCATTGCATAGTTGCATATAATGTTACAGGAGGTGCAGCGTTAACAACCACACTAGGGCCCAGCGGCTCAGTAAGGCCAATCATGATGGTTCCTCCATCTTTCAATGAAGTTTACATTATTTACATTTTCTCCTGTATGTTCTTTGTATTCGGCCTCCACCAGAAAAATAAACTGCACGTGTGCTCCAAAATTAAGTAATAGAGTTCATCAACTCTAGCCTGTCTTGTTTGGCAGGGCATTAGCATTGTGCAGTTGGTGGGTGACAGTATATGTGTCAGGCTTCATTACATAGTTACATATAGTGTTACAGGCGGTGAAGCGGTAACAACCACACTAGGGCCCAGCGGTTCAGTAAGGCCAATCATGATGGTTCCTCCATCTTGTCAATTAAGTTTACATTATTTCAATTTTTCTCCTGTATGTTCTTAGTATTCAGTCTCCATCAGAAGAATAAACTGCATGTGTACTCTAAAATAAAGCACCTGACTTTTTGCACCTGGTACCTAAAGGCAGATTCAGCACCAGGTGTAAATAGTGAGCCTCATTTTTAGTATAATCAAATTTTATTGGTTTTGTAGGAGAATAGGGGGAAGGGGTACAGAAGACAAAAGGGGAGGGTAGGGGGAAGGAGGGGGTTACAACAGTTATAGTTCACAGTTAAACACAATGACTAGTTTTACTACCCGTTCGCCTGGGTAAGGGACCGCCACGTCCGCTCAGAACATGTACCAACCTAGGCTGTTCATGGTTTCCCTGTTGCAGGAGTCTTGGAACCTTTACTGTTACTTCGAGGGGAACAGTGGCTTTCTCTCTCTTGGTAGGATCGCGACCCCCTCCAATTACTAACTACAAATGGGTCCAAGTGGTAGCACTCCATTCCGCTTGTCTTTCCCACCCAGGCGAATGGGGGCAATGGGATGCAGGAAGGGAGGGGGGGGGAGGCCCCAGGGTCAGGGCCTGAGTGAGCAGGTTCTACGTTTCCCGGTAGCCCGATGCTGACGCAGGCAAGCATCTGAGCTCCCAAACTGGTCGAGCCCGGTGGTTGCCCCTCGTGTATTAGGGACTAACAGTGGTTTGTATCAGGGAAGGAAGATGCGAGTCTCGGTAGGCCAACCAACTCGCCCAGATCCTCAAGTACTTGTCGGTGGTCTCTCTGTCCCTAGCAATCAGACTCTCCATGTAGCGAATCTGTTCTAGCTCCTGCACCCATTCCATCAGCGTAGGGGGGTTTCGTGACTTCCAATGCCGCGGAATAACCGCCCGCATGGCTGCCACGAAATGTCTAAGCACATCTTTTTTAGAGCTAGAGATTGAGCTCTGGAAGAGAGACAAAAGTGCCACCTGAGGCGTGTTAGCTGTTTTGGTTCCGGAGACCTGCTCATAGATGGCAAATATTTGGTCCCAAAGGGCTTTAACGGTCGGGCAACTCCACCAAATATGAGTCATGTCTCCCAACTCTTTCAGGCATCTCCAGCACCTATCATCGCGAGATTCGTCAAACCTATAGATATTTGCCGGGCATCTGTACCACCTTGCGAGGATCTTATAATTCCGTTCCTGAGTAGTTGTAGCTGGTGATGTGCTATGTGTGCAGGCATATATCTTGGTTAAATCCTCTTTTGTGAACCTAAGACCCAGCTCCTTCTCCCATTTGTCGATAAATTTCAGGGGCGCTAAATGGTTCAGCTTGGTAAGAAGCGCATATAGGGAAGATATTACGTGCTTGGGAGGGGTTTCTTGGGTAATTAAAGTCTCGAGCTCTGTAGGTGGGCTCCGTGCTACTTCAGTCATGTTATTGGTGGCAATGAATGAACAAAGCTGCCTGTGCAGGAGCCACGATACATGTCCACCCCTCGCCCTCTCTCTCAGCTCCCCTAGCCGTGGGGCCCCTCCACTGCTTAACACCTGTTCTATTGTGGTGTCGTTTGATGCTTCCCATATAAGGAAGCTTTTGGATACAAGCCCTGGTTCAAACGCCGGGTTGCCAAATATCGGTGTTAGAGGGCCGGGTCTGCGTACAAGTTTGTGCTTGCTCTGCAGGGGATCCCAGATTTCCAGGAAGTGCTGCACAAGGAATGGCATGGTTTCCCTTTGCGGCTTCGACAGGGGGGCAGCCCACGCGACAGTGGCCGGACTGTATGGGGAGAGCGATTTTTCTAATTGCACCCATAGCTTATCCTTTGCCCTGCGCTTCCAGTCCACCATCCTCTGGAGAATTGCAGCTGTGTGGTAGGCCTTCAGGTCGGGGAGCCCGGTTCCTCCCCCCCTCCTGCTCCTAAGCAAAGTCGACCACCTTATTCTCGGTTTAGCCACGCCCCACACAAATTTAGAGAAGAGAGTTCTCAATCTGTAGAAGAAGCTAGCCGGAAGTTTTATTGGGGCTGTTTGGAAGATATATAGGAGCCTAGGCAATACATCCATTTTCAAGCTGTTAATTCTACCAAACCAGGAGAGCGGTCTCTTGGTGTATGAGTTCAGGTCCGCTTCAATCTTCGCAAGGAGGGGGGAGTAGTTCAACTCATAGATCTTAGAGAGGTCAGCGGGAATTTGGATGCCCAGGTATTGGATGGAGAGGGGTTTCCATTTAAAGGGGAAGTTAGCCTCTAACCGACTCACCTCTTGTCTTGGGAGCGAGATGTTGAGTGCTTCTGTCTTAGAAAAGTTAATTTTGAAGTTGCTCACGGCACTAAAGCGGTTGAGCTCCTTAAGGACAACTGGGAAGGTGGTGTGCGGGGATGTCAGATGTAGCATTAGGTCATCCGCAAAGAGGGAAGCCTTGTAGTGACAATTACCCACCCGTATGCCCTTTATATCCGGGTTGTTTCGGATAGCCACTGCTAGGTGTTCCATAGTAAGAACATACAGCAAAGGGGACAGAGGGCATCCCTGGCGAGTTCCATTGCTTATCGGGAACGGAGCGGACAAGAGTCCGTTCACCCTGACTCTAGCAGTGGGAGAGGAGTACAGGGCCAGGATTTTCGAGAGGAGGCCTGGGCCAACACCAATTTGTTTAAGGGAGGCTGTCATAAATGCCCAGCTCACCCTATCGAACGCCTTCTCCGCGTCGCAAGCGAGCAGGCAGGCAGGCGTCTTTGTTTTGGAGACCTGCGATATCAGAGTAAATAGTTTGTTGGTGTTGTCCCTTGCCTCTCTTCCCGGGACGAACCCCACCTGGTCCAGGTGGATCAGACTTGGGAGTATTGGCTGGAGCCGTAAGGCGATAACTTTGGCATACAGCTTAAGATCAACGTTGATGAGAGATATTGGCCTGAAGTTTCCACAGATAGTGGTATCCTTCCCCGGTTTGGGTAATACCGAAATGGTTGCCTCTAAGGCCTGACTAGGGAAGGGGCACTGTGCACTAATGGCATTGAAAGTATTTGTTAATAAAGGAGTTAACTGGGATTTAAACTGCTTGTAAAACTTTGGAGAGTATCCGTCCGGTCCCGGGCACTTACCCGTCGGCGTCTCCCCAATGGCCTGGCCCACCTCATGTTCTGTGAACGGTGTGAGCCTCATTTTTATTGGATATGGAAGACGACACTGTGAAGTCACCTACAAGAAAGGGTAGGTAGATGGGTAGATGGCCTAAAGAAAAATGTGAGGTGCAAATCCCCAGCTAAGGTGATCCCAGCCAAGATCTGCACAACCAAATTCTTCCTCTAACCTTCGTTAGATTTCAGCCAAGCTGTACTTCCATAGACCCAGGAGGAGAGCAAGCTAAGCAGAACTTAGGAACTATGGCCATAACATTTGTTTTTTTCTCATGAAGCAATTGATAAGAAAATACAGGTTTAAAACTTGACCAATCCAACTCCAATCAATATTTATTTATAGTACAGATCCGCACCCGGGCCCTGTCTTGGATCCGCACCCGGGCCTGTCTTGGACCCGCACCCGGGCCCTGTCTTGAATCCGCACCCTGGACCGGTGAAACCTGGACAACCATTTGGATCCCTACCCCTATGGACTCTGGCTCCACAGTGGATCCCGGAGGTGGGATTAATACCCAGATTTTGGACATTTTTCTTTTCATGGACTTGAGCTTTTACTGCTTGGTCTTGCTCTCTGGGGATAACTTTTGTTTTGTTCAGAGGAGAGTTCAGGAGCCCGCTCCTGAGAAAGGGGGTAGTGTCACAACCCCGGGTTCGGCTGATGCCCGGCTGGAGGCTGGGGTCAGTTACCCCATCTGTGGTACCGGTAGCCACCAGCTGGTGTCACTAGAGCTCTGGCTGCTCACCCCATCTGCAGTTCCATCAGCCACCAGCGGGTGTCAGCAGAGCCTTGGATGCTCTCTCCCCATCATCTGCTGCACCTGGTTTGTGGGCTATTTAAACCGGACCTTCAGCGTGATTTAATGAAAAGCCCATACTCTTAAAAAACGGTTCCCCAGCATCTAAAATTAATATATTTTACGTTTTTAGTCACTAACTTATTAAGCTTTCCCCCACTGGGCTGCAACTCTGTTCAGGAATTTAGGGTACGGGCGCCGCCATCTTGACTCAGAAGCATCACACTTACTGAGGAGAGGAGAGTGGGATAAGCTATAGGGTGGCTGGTTATAGCTGTGCTTTGCTCAGACAGAACAGAGCTGGGGTCAGGTAACGGTCAGCAGTCCCAGAATGCAGAGCAGCACAGTCAGGAGGCTCTTCCTGTTTGCAGGCTGCCTGATAAGATGTTGGCTTCCATAAGCCGCCATCTTGAATGTTTAAAGGCTCATAACATGCAGTAGATGCAGGTAGGATGAATTTTAATGTGGACAATCTGTATGTACAGGGTGTGTGAAACATATAAGATAGACTCTTATTCAGAGTGAAGGTCCGCTTTAAGTAACATCGGCCCTCCACCGGGTGCAGCAGGATTTTGTTTGTTTGTCATTTGCCTTGGTGATGTTTGTAGCTATTAGAACCTGAACCTGAACCTCAATCTGTTTCTGTATCTGTCCTTGAGTTATCATCTGCTTAATGCCTTCAGGTGAGTGTGCCAGCACCTTGGGGCTTCAGTTTTCCTTTGTTTGATATCTCTGTTAGTTAGCTTTGTTTTTTGTCCCTTTTTTCTGAATTCAAGATATTTTTGTTATGTTCCGTTTGACTAAATAAACCTCCCTGTTTACTGCACTACCTTGTCGTGTCATTGCTCTGGCCAAACTATCTGCTCCCATGGCGGAGAGTTCATATTAGAGAACTCTCCGGCCTGACACTAGCCAGGTTGGAACAGAGACAATAAAGGTTTTGTTAGTAGCGCATTTATTGTTTTTTTTTTTCTTTGTAACCCCTTCAGGTGCTAGGGCCTGGTATGCTGGAAGCTTTGTGATTGTTTGGTGTAGAGGTGGCATATAAAACAAAGGAATCAAGTACAGTTATAACATTTTGGGTCATTAAAATGGGTGTTTTCTTCCAATTAAGCTGGATGACCCAAAAATCCAACTGGTTCTGAACTAGTGTTCCTCTGCTTGTATTTTTCTAAAGTTCTTTGTTCTATATTCGAGGTGCATATGTGTGTGTGTGTGGAAGTGATGCATTTTAGTTTAGCAGGGCTTTGTCCCAGTAGGCAATGTGACTATCAATCACTCCATAACTCACATGTGTCACTGTTTTACAGAGGCTATGAAATATGGGGCTCCCTATAATCAGCCTGCACACAACATAATCCTGTGTAATATATATGCACATTTTCCAGTTTTTATATAACAATTTTGCTTTACAATTTTGTAGTAAAAAACACAATATTCCTTTTACAGGTTGAGCTTCGTGGACTTAAAGCCTCTGCATTTTCACCTGAATTACTGCAAAAAGTTATCGCTGCAGAAATTATACAATGGCACGTGTCTCTATAAATTTTGATGTATTATTCACACAAATTTGTGACCATGGGCCAGTGTATACATAGATCTTCTGCATTCTGAAATTAAAAACAAGTTAATGGCAGATATTTTCCTATGGCTGTGCTTAAAGTGGACTAAAACCCATGGAGATCGACCCAAGAATCTATAAGATTCCCGGGCCGATTGATTCAATCCCCCCCAGGGCATCCAAAATGGGGTTGCCCCGCTGTGTGAAACCCGCCATGTCTCCCATAAACTCCTCCAACATCGCATCTACGAGCAGCGGCTGCATCCCCAGGATAGTCAAAATCGCGAAAAAATGGCCCAGCGATAAAAGTCTATATAAATATGCTGGGTGGCGGGGGAGAGGTCACTTATACAGCCGGAATCAAGAAATATCCAGCCAGGCTTGTTTCTTTCTTTTAATGGAAAAAATAGGAAATCCAGGGGTGACAGGTTCTGCCCCCCGATACACCCAGAAACCTGTTACCCCTGGATTTATTCCTACCAGAAGAAAACCACAAGCTTGGCGGGAGTTTAATTCAATTAGCGTGTAGAAGTGACCCCTCCTGTCATTTGCCGGCCTGTTTATATGGATTTTTAATATTATACAATTTTGTGATACACCCGCTGTGTTAAACCCCCTGGGGTTGCCCACTAAACTCACCCTTTACCAGGGTTCATGTGGCACTGTTGCATTCCTGGCTTCCTTTTAGTTGAGGCATGCTCCCGCTCCCAACCCATTCAGATAGGTTGGGGACAGGAGCACTATCCAGGCTAGAGGGAAGCCGGGGATGTGGCCAGCGGGCAGGTCACATCATCCGGCATTTTTTTAGAATAGCAATAATAAAAATTGCTGTGTGGCCATGGTGATAGAAAAAAACTTAAAGGAGCACTATCACGAAAAAATGTCCCAATAATAAAAATCTATATAGATATACTGGATGGCGGGAGGAGAGATCACTTATACAACAGGCATCAGGAAATATCCAGCCAGGCACCCGATTTCCTCTTCCTTCCATTAATAAAAATTTTAAAAAATGTACTAATGGAAGGAAGAGGAAATCAGGTGACAGGCTCAGTCACCCCTGTACCCTAAACCTGGCACCCCTGGATTTTTTTACTGCCATGAGAAGAAAACCACAGCCCTGTGGTTTTCTACATCACTACCTATAACCTAATTACAATATTAGACCAACAAAGCGCATGTTCCTGCATGTAAGTGGAATCGGACTACTCTGAACACATTTAGCAATTTTTCTTCCCTACTACTTCCCTATCTAACTGTAATATTACCAGAAGTAATTCCTTTTGTACCTCTAGGAGGAAGTATTACTGTACCTTCCAGTTTAGCCAATGTTAAAGTGGACCAACACCCAGGGGGGATCGGCCCGGGAATCTATAAGATTCCCGGACCGATCAGATCCCTCCCCGCGGGGCATCCGAAAACGGGATGTCCCGCGGGGAGGAACCCCAGGAGGCCCACAAACCTTACCTCAGCCCCGTTCCATCGGCGCATGCGCGAGCCGCGTCTCGCGCTTCCCTCTAGCAGGGCGCGCACCCGCACCGGCCGTTTGTTAATGGCCGGCGCAGGCACGCTCCCTGTTAGAGGGAAGCGCGAGACGCGGCCTCCAGCGCTCAGAGCCGCTGAGCTGCTATGCGCGTCCAAGCGGCCTTGGACACGCGCTGTGATTGGCTGGAGCGGTCAAGTGGGAGCGGGGAGAGGTGAGTTTTTGGGGCGTTCTGGGGGGTTTCACACAGCGGGGCACCCCCGATCGGGGTGCCCCACCGAAGTGGACCAAAACCCTGGATAGTCAAAATCCTGGGTGTTGGTCCACTTTAAGACTAGTTGTACATGTCACACTTGGATAAAATTATTTTGATACCTTTAACGTCTTGCACTGTCCTGGCTTGCTGAATCTTGAGCATAAGTCTATATATCGTGACATAGAAAATTCACCCCCCCATTAGAAAGCATGTAAATCAGACAGATAACATACTTTAGGATTAATGGTGCAGAAGTTCTATTAAGTGTTTCAGACTATGGTGGTTATTTAAGAACGGCTAGTGCCAGGTAGTGCTTCGTAGTGGCACGTAGCGTCTGGTGAATGCCAGGCACTATACGGGAAACCACTTTTATGAAAGCAAATCTGGTGAGCGCCTCTAACAGCGCCATGTAGCGTCACATGTATTACTACAGGCCAGATCAGCGTATAGCGCCGGGGCCACGTATTACCTTTCGCTGTTTCAATAGCCGTTCATTTGTTTGTGTTTAAATAGTGTGAGTGTAGCGTGTTTGGCAATTATTATTATTTTTTTTTTTTTGCTCAAAGCATTGTTTGACCTCTGCTGGCTGCAAACAAACACTTTTATACATTTTTTGGACTTTTTATTATTATTTTGTTAAGTATGGTGCTGAGCGCCAAGTGCCAGACACACTATCGGTTGCTGCAGATTTATACGATTGTTAGAGTGCCCAACACACATCACATTCATCAGTGCCGGATAGGTTACTACAGCGACCACAGCGCTAGGTTACAGCGCCCGATACCTGCTTACAGCGTCTACTAGCGGTCACTCTAAACGTCGCTATACAGGCGCTCATCTGGCAATATGTGCCACTAGTAGTGAATCAGCCTCTTAGTAGTTTCTAATAGTGGACAGATGTGGGAATTACTGTTCTAGCTGGATTTCTTGTGAGCCACATCTTCTGATCCTATTTTCAGTTGTGTAAATCACATTTATCACGTTCCTGGACAAAAATTACATTTGCACACAATACTATTTTGTTCTTATAACAAGAAAACTTCATGGATATTAAAAAATAATTTTAGCCTTAGCCACAGCAGGGCCCATTTTTTGGATGTCCCCATCATGGCCACACCTTCTCCTTGGCAGGTGTGTGATCACCAATGTGTGCAGCTTTTTATCACCCCAAACCTGAGAACCTTGGAACTAAAATTTTGCTTTGTTGGAGTTCCAGTACAACAAAAGGGCAGACTGAAAAAGTTGCTATAAAAAAAAACTTGTCACAAAAACAGTTTATTATTCTCAAGTCATTTAGCTAGATACTGTACCATGACGATATTTCTGTTTGGTGTTCAAGGCGCAGAGGGTGGACACATAACGGCCAACTGGCACTTACCAGTCACATTAGTGAGCCAAAAACACAGTTGTAATAATTTAACTGGCCGAAAAGGCAACTGGCAAAAATAAGACGCCTAATCTTGGCAGAAGGTGAAACAGACACGCAACCTTCCAGGTGTTCTGCTTATGATACATACAACCAGGTGCACTTTTAAGATTTTACAATTTTAGGAAGCAGCTACGCTGTTTAACTTAAAGGGGAAATCTTATATAAAAAGAGGATACAGTAAACAAATGTTGTAACCTTTATGCTGCTGTGCAGAAAAAATCTGCGGACGACCTGACCCCATCCCAGGCTGCACTGGACACTTTCTTTCTGGAATACTCTCAAGAAGTTGTATTTGACTTCTGGTTGCAGTAACCTGATTGATTACCAGTAGAGATTAGCACATTTTATTAAAATTCAATTCACCATTCAGTTCAATCCAAATAGAATTTTAATAAATTGTTCTAAACTCACCTGATGTCTTACTATCCAGCACATGTCTGGTACGGATGTCACATGATCTTTCTTGACAGAGGGTGTCCCACACAATGGGCTGAGGACACAGAGTAGAAGTGAGCAACAAGGAAAGCCATCACCATCCCCGTCACTCACAGTGACTTCAGCTTACTCCTCCCTGTGGCAATTAACGCTGGCAGTTGGGCAAGCTCAGCAGGGGATATGTGTTCCTCACCCACTGCAGAGAAGGGAGCAGCGTAGGACAGAGCGGGAAACCCTGGTGGTGGCAGTCACAAGCATGGAACAACCTGCAGCATGGAGTGGTTTGGGACATTACATGATTGCACGGAGAGTATAGGAAGGGTGCATTGGCAAATAGAGGTGGCAGCGTGGCCTGGAGGAACACAGTGACATTGATTCTACAACACCACCCCTGGATAAAATCTCTAGCACAATAATAAGGTAAGATTTTTCTTAAAGAGGAGCTATGGTCAAAAAGGACCATAGTCCCTCTTTTATATGTAGCAGCAGGGCAGCCTGACCCGTGCTTTCCCGTTGTGCATCGGTGCCACTAACTAACCTCTTCCACGTGACCGCAAGCTGCCTATCAGTGCACACGCCAGCCAAGCCTATCACCACAGTTGCTGCATATTAAGAAAGGACTACAGTCATTTCTAACCGTAGTTCCTCTTTAAATAACTGCATGCAGCATTGGTGGGAGTTTAGATGGGTATGCTATTGGGAAAATGGTTAAGATTTGGGACTGATGGGGAAGGGCTACTGTATAAACATGTTCCCATATACTTGTGAGATAAAGTAATCAGCATATGGGAACTGTTACATATGAATGTGGTAATGGGGCGGTGTGATGGAAAAATCTGAGTGTAAAAAATCACCACTACTGGAATTTGAGAGATAGTCGGTAACTTGTTGTATAAAATCTTCATTCTGATGATATCCAAAGGAAAAAAATGGACCTCTTAATTGTCAACCTTGACCAGTTTCCAAACTACTTATAGCGAATGTCCAGTCTATTTTTTAACACCTTGAGAACTGGTAAGGGGTCTAACGGACCCCTATACAAGTTCACATGTTGTGATGGCAGGAACTATTGTATCTGGCCTTCGGGAGTTCAGAATGTCAGATACTGGGGACCCTTGTCTTAGACAGACGATGCATAATAATATTATAGTCAAAGCTCTTTGAGAAGTAGCTTTACTTTGGTAGCCAGCACCTTTTGGCATCATGTAATTGGTTAGTGATTGTTTTTGTCTAAAAAGAAGGTGGTTAGTCGTTTCAAGCTAGACCAGGGGTTAGAAAGTGGTACTTAGGGGTGATTTACTATGTTCCCTACTGTTCGCTGCTTGACATAAAAGTATTTTCACCAGACACGTGACGCATGCGTGACAGACCAGTGGGTAAGCAAAACTTACTGCAGCGAACACCAGTTAACACAGACTTTTGCAATGCATTTTGCTGTGTTTGCACAGTTATTTACATTGAAAAGTGGTTTGGAGAATGCCATCAATATGCCGGCAACCTGCTGTGACAGAATTCTTTAGCGGAAAACTTGAAATCTTGCAGAAAACACTTTTATTGCATACGTTGGCATTAGAGGGGTCTCCGAATATATTTGGGGTATCTTGGCAGTGTCTATGTTGTTTGAAAACCTTAAGAATAAAAGTTTATTTGAAAATATAAAAGTCATGTAAAAACATTATTAGTCGCTTTTCACATACTCAGTAACTTTCTAATGTTGACGCTCGAAAAATAAGTTAAATATGCCAAAAAAGCCTGACAAAAAAGTGACAATCTCTCCCTAAATAGCATTGATTCCTATGGGGTTCGCCACTAAAAAGTGGTGAATGGCAAAGTATTCACCAGCATTCGCCGAGCCAAACTGAAGTACCAGTAAATACAAAAAAATGGACATCGCCAGCAGAGCAGGTAAAATTTCACTTGGTAAATTTGTATACACGACAGATATGCGGCGGATGCTGGCTAATCCTTTTGTAAATGACTCCCTTAATGCTGGGGTGTAGCTAGGGGGGAGCAGGTCAGGGGGGGGCCCCAAAAGGGTGGCCTGAGAACAGGTGGGGGCGCCAATTCGAATCATTGCCCCGGGTGCCAGAAAGCCTAGATACTCCTCTGCCTTAATGAAAAAAGATTGGGAAACCCTGGGCTAAACTACGTTGCTGAACGTTTCATGTTGACTTTCCATCAGCGAATGATGTGAGAATTTCAGAGCTCTGTCAGTGACTTGATGATGATCACTGTATTGCCAAAGTGCCCCAAAGTTAACTTGGTTACCCCAACACTGTCTATCCCACCTTCTATCCATATAGCCCTATTTCACACATTGAAGCTGGTCAGAAGGTGCTATAGCCCTAACAGGACATTCCAGACCAAAAGGACCAGAGAAGTGTCACTGGCATGGGAAAACCATCCTTGGTCCTAAGCACGTTCCAGCTATCAGAGATTGGGGTTAATCCGCATGACCCTTTTTTGTCATTCCTTTTTATTAAAATAAGATTATATATATACTCAAGAAATACCTATTGGTATTAAGCCTCACTTTCGGCAATTTAAATGACAAATATTACATTTTCAGCCAATGTGCAAAAACTATTGCAGGCCAATAAAAAAAATATGAATAGGCTATTGGCACTGTCAGGAAATCTAAATGTGTGCCAGGTCCTCCACTGATTTCACTGCTGGCTTTCTGAAGAGGGGAGGCCGGGGCCCAGCTGGTGAAATGAAAACACAATGCCATTTCTATAGTTTTTCAATATCATTTACGTTCTCTGTGGAGAAGACATTTGCCCCCGAGGCAGAACAATGCTGTTTTCAAATACTATTATACAAGCAAAAAAGACAATACCCAGCGCTGGCCAAAGCGTAAAATTATGTAGACAGTTTAAAGGCATAAATGCTGTTCACTGTTGCAGGGATTGCTTGGCTTGTATAGAAGATAAGCACACACGCATGTATTCAAGACAGGTTTGAAATAGTAGATTTTTTAGTTTCTATTAAATTCGGACATAAATTGCACTACACATATAAATAAAAGGCACACGTACAAATTAACCGCTTATTATTTTAATTGTATATATTATTTTTTCTCCCCTTTTATAGGGCTTTCAGTTTTTTACTGCCTATCTGAAGATTTCGAGTGAAGAAAGTGCTGAAAAGTGCCATTTATTTAAAGAGTTTCCAAACCAAATGAACAAAAAACCTACTGCTCCTCATCACTAGGGGTGGCAGCCCGATCAATGTGTGCCAGTATGTAGGGCCATTACAGTTGGCTGCAGGGAAGCTCAGGTTGTTAAAGCCAAGGAAAAGGGCTAGAGAGTGATCACCAGATTGCCAACTGATTAGCCAAGAGACCTTAGGTAGGCAGATGACAGTATTAGCAAGGCCAAGTCTTTAAGCAAGGGTCAAAGGGAGGCAAAAAAGCAATTC
Source organism: Gastrophryne carolinensis (assembly GCA_027917425.1). Classification (NCBI taxonomy): domain Eukaryota; kingdom Metazoa; phylum Chordata; class Amphibia; order Anura; family Microhylidae; genus Gastrophryne; species Gastrophryne carolinensis. Next base: position 212,133,634 of record CM051240.1, read on the forward strand.
TGTGAGTACTCACCTGTAGAATTGTTTTTGTTCTTGCATGGCACGGCCCATTTCGGTATTCATAACAGATGGGTTATTCCGCCACAAGGTGGCGTAGTAGCACTGCAGAAAGCTGTGGCGCCTCCCGGCTCCCTATAAAAATGGGATTAACCAACAAGTTCCCAGCGTAGAGACAAGTTCCCAGCGCAGTGAGACAAGAAGCCGGGAGAGAATAAAGGTAAGAATGTAGAAAAGGTAAAAAGAAAACCCAATTTAACTTGGAACAATCACCATAAAGAGGCAACCAAGAACAACGCTAACAAAGGTGGGGCGAAGCAGGCCGTGCCATGCAAGAACAAAAACAATTCTACAGGTGAGTACTCACAGAATTGCTTTTTTCTTTATTGCATGGCACGGCCCGCTTCGGTATTCATAACAGACAGGGCATCCAAAAGCAGTGTCCAAGAGTAGGGTGGGATCCACAAAGTGTAACGGCCAGTAGTTCAAGTCACTACCGCCTGAAGCACCTTGCAGCCAAAAGCAGCATCCGCTGAGACCTTAACATCAACTTTGTAGAACTTAGAAAAAGTATGAACAGAAGACCAAATAACAGCCTTGCAAACTTGTTCAACAGAAGCTTGGTGCTGAAAAACCCAAGAGGCACCAATAGCACGAATGGAATGAGCCGTCACCCTAAAGGGAGGAATCTTCCCCTTAGCAGAACAGGTTTGGACCACCTCCTGACGGATCCACGTACTGATAGTGGATGCAGCAGGAGGCAAACCCTTCCTAGGCTCAAAAGTGAGAACAAACAAAACATCAGACTTCCTAAAAGTCTCAGTAGCAATCAAATAGAACCCAGAGTCCAGACCACATCCAGAGAATGCAGAGTCCGCTCCTTGGAATTAGCAGGATTGAGACACGATGAAGGAAAGACAATGTCCTGATTGAGATGAAAAGCAGACACAACCTTAGGCCAGAAATCTGTCTTAAACCTAAACACCGCCCTATCCTGAAGCCACTCAAAATAAGGAGGCTTGATGGGAAAAAACGCCGCTAGCCGAGAACTCGCCTTACAGAAGTGATAGCCACCAAAAAAGGCTACCCTAAGAGTCAAAAAAGGACAAGGCGTTCTCACGAATAGTCCCAAAGGAAGGCGCCTTCATAGTAGACAACACCAGATTCAGATCTTGGACTGGTAGCAAGGCTTACGGGGTGGACACATGTGAGAAACACCCTTGGAATGTAGACCTCTAAGATGCAGGGAAAATGCTGTTTCGCCCAAGACAGAATCAGGTACACTCCCTTGATAGCTCACTTGCCCCGAGTGCCTCCCTGATGGTTGATCTAGAACAACCACTGGGGGCCTGATGCAGAGCCTCCTCTGAACTGCCCTTAAATCCTTCCGATTGTCCGGGTCTCCCGTTTGAATCGTGGCTCAAATGTGATGCAGAGCCTCCGTCGGAATGGCTCCCTAACTGATCCGTCAATTTCACTTCACTCGGAAAGCTTTTTTTGGTCTCTCGGGTGCCTTCAATTTGATCGGGGCTCCCGTTCACGTTCACACGGGCGGCCCGTTTTTCCCTGATTTTTCCTGGCTTTTTGAAAGTACCTGCTTGGTTTCCGTCGTATTTGACCTTCCATTTTGTTGTTTTTAGCAAGTATACTTACTTACATCTCCATGGCTCTTCAGTTGCCAATCTGGCTACACGCAAGCGCACATCCCTAAACCTCCATTGGAATATACATATGGCAACCACTGCCAATTTGACACATATATATATATATATATATATATATATATATATATTATTTTTTAAAATTTTGGTTGTTCCTTTTTCCTTGCCATTAATGCATACCTTAATTCTTTCTGATTGTTTTTGATTTATTGGTCCATATCTAAACCTTTTGTGTCATGTAAATGTGTGATGTTGTGTGATTGTACATTTGCAGGAAAGACAACACACAAAATCTTTTTATTTGTTTTTAATTCAAACGTTGTTTTTATTTTTTTGGGGGATTTGGATTTTTCATATTTTTTTTTTTTGGGCAAAACTAAAAAACAATTAAAATTTTAATGCAAAATAAAAAACATTAGGCCTTGGGGTCTTGTGCCTGTGGTTTTCTAGTATCTGTGAATGATAAACAACATTAGTTTAGCATTGTTTTTATGGTTTGGTTGGGCATGTTTTTTTTGGGGCCCTTTTTAAACCGGACCGGTTCCGCAGCATCATCTGTTAAAAAAAGATACAAGGACCCACCATTAATCCACAAAATACATTAACAAGTTTCCTGGCCTAACTAAAGTCACTTTATTAACCTCCTGCTGCCTCACATTGCCCTAGTTCTGCTATCTGCATGTAGCCTAGTTTGTAGCTGCGTACATGGGTTAAACTAAGGTGGGCTTGTATTTAACGTGACAAACTAAGTTGTTTCAGACTATTCTTGCACTTTGTTTTTTTTTTATTATAAGGAATGTGTGCGCGCACATAAACGCACGCTCGCATACTCACATCCATGATGATGTCGTCCTGCTCCTGTGTAAAGATGGCATAGCTCCTGGTATAGCTCTGACATTCCCCCGCAGTGACGTGCAGGACATCCCAAATTGGAATGCCCCAGAGACATGATGCCTGTAACCCAGCCCTGGATTTCTTCACACTCCAAAGGGCTGGGTTACATGGGTTTTGGCCTGCTTTAAAACATCATGACCAAATCAGGTTAGGATGGGTTAACCCACCTCCTTTACATTATTATTAAAGTAACACAGGTTCCCTCACATAAAGCAGAACCAAACCCAGAGCGGCCACTGGTCTTCCCCCTGGAAATCCCAGATCGGGATGCCCCACTGTGTGAAACCCTTTTTACTGAGACTTTACTCAGAAATGGCAGACTCCCTCTCTTAAAGCAGGACAAGCCATGATTAGTTTAATGACCTTTGCAGGCGTATATTGTAGTGCCCCACCAGTCTGATCAAGACAACGGAACCTCATCTTCAAGAGACCAAAGGCTCGCTCCACCACAGAGCGAGTCCTCCTGGGGGCAGTATTGTAGGGCTCCTCTGCCTGTGAAGATGGGTGCAGGATTGGGGTCCGCAGCCAGGGGAGCAAAGGATAGCCAGAGTCTCCCCCCAAAAACAAACAAAAAACAAAGTCTGGGGAATACTATTTACATAAGAGGGCAAGAACATGACGCAATAGGGTTCTATCACTTAACCCATTTAATTTAAAGTTAAAAAATTAGGCTAAAAATATACTAAATAGTGTGTTAAGGGAAAAAAAAATAAAAGACAGGGTGGGCAACCAATACAAGTTTCATACACATACCCAGTAAGGCGGGTGAGCTCAAATAGGTGCAGCCTGGTTTCTGCCATACTCAGCAGGACAAGACCGCGGAGCTGGCGCCGCTGATGTGCTCCAACAGAGGACTGCATATTATTGCCAGAGTGCAAATATGGCTGCTCTGACTTGCCGTAAGTGAAGGCTCGGCGGCCCCGTTTTATTAGGGTGATTTCAATCGGAAATCAAGGCTCTGCATCACTGAAAAAAACGGACCAATGAACGAGGCGTCCGTTTTCCCGGGAAACAGCCTCGTGCGAGCCGACAATCGGAAAGGTGGCTGAGCGCACACCTGAGCTCATAAGCGCACACTAAAATCAACGTAGCACCCTTTCCTGACCCGATCAAAGCCCAAAACCAACGGGAAAACGCACGGGAGAAGTGAACGGGGAGGCTCTGCATCAAGCCATGTATGTTTGTCTGAGCCGATCTGAACAGTCCAATCCTGAAGGTGAGTGGTCAGGTAAGAAGAACCAACCTGATCGCCCTCAGTTCCAGGACGTTGATGGAAGCATGGGCCTCATGTGGGCCCCACCTTCCCTGGAACCTCAGGAAGCTCCAGAAGTCTCCCCAACCGTCAGACTGGCATGTGCGGCGACCGTCTCCCAGCACGGAGGCAGGAAGGACCTGTCCCCCAGAAGGTTCTTGGAGTCCAGCCTCCACAAGAAGTATCGTCCGGCCAGAGGAGACAGAACAAAATCCTGATCCAAGGACGCAGGGTCCCGAACCCAAACTGACAAGAGATCCAACTGAAGAGGTCCCATGTGAAATGAGCAAAGGGGACTAACCGAAGCAGGACACCATCAATCCCTCCAACTGCATCCCCTGACATTTGTAGGGATGAGGACACGGTAGCAGAGCCCAAGCCTGCATCTGAAGACCCTTCACCTTCTACTGAGGAAGGAACACCTTGACCTGAGAGATATCCAGAGTCATACCCAGAAAGATCTCACCAAGGACTGGAACAGAGAAGACTTGGGATGGTAGATCACCCAGCCGAGGGATTCTAGAGTGGAGGTCACCGTCTGAGTGACCTGCTCGACCTGAGGAAAGGACTTGGCCACAACCAGGATGACGTTCAGGTCAGGAATGATGCGGATGCCCTGGTTCCTTAGCAGAGCCATCAACCCTACCACTACCTTGGTGAATAGCCAAGGTTCCAAGGTGACACCGAAAGGTAGAACCACTAACCGGTAATGCTGATTCTCCAGCGCAAACCTTAGAAATCTCTGATGACCCGGAATGATAGGCACAGGAAAATAAGCATCCTTGATGTCCACAGTGGTCATCCAGGCGGAGGGTACTGCCAGCAGCGTAACGTCTTCAAGCAAAAATGTTTGAATCTGACAATTTTGTTGAGGCAGTCAAGGAACCGCCAGAAGCACCCCATGAGCAGACAGGGGGTGTAAAAAACATCCGGGAAATGATGAATCCTGGGGGCAGCCAGGCTACAAACTCTATCATGCAACCAGAGGATAGGAGCTGCTGAATCCACCGATCTGAGACGTGAAGCCTCCCTAGATGAGTAAAAAGCCAAGGCCATCCCCCCACCTGGATGGGTGAGGGTGCCCCTTCATGCCTGAGGGGGCTTGGGAGAAGGTTTGGGCTTAGCACTCCAGGAAAGACCGGGACAACCACAGGATCTGCCACGGCCCCAAGAATTTCTGCGGGCACTAGAGAAGAGGGAGCCACGACCTCCTCTGGGAGTACAAAAGGAAGGGGGGCGGAGGACCCCCGAAAGGGCCGAGACTGTCTCCTACGCTGAGGCAGCCTGCCATCCTTGGCTAAAACATCAAGACGCTCCCCAAAAAGCCGCAGCCCCGGCGAAGGGGAGACCAGTGAGAGCTTTCTTAGCCGCAGCGTCAGCTGCCCATTGGCGCAACCAGACAGAGCGGCGCATAGCCACCAAGAGGGCAGAGGCCCTACCGCTCAGCCGTACAACATCATCCATAGCAGTAAGGATAAAAGCCACAAAATCAGAGCAAAGTAGGAGAGTCCTATGTTCCCCCCCCCCCCCGCTACCAGCAGTAGCACCATCATGAAGACGCTTGAGCAGCTTCTTAAGGGTAATAGCCGTGATGGCGGCAGCAAAGGCCGGGCGCAATCCAGCCCCCACACAAGTAAAAGCATGGCAGGCCAACTGATCCATGCGCCTGTCCTCACTGTCCCACAGGGGAAGGCACGACCGAATTATTGGACAAGCCTAGCACGGGAGCATCCACTTCAGGGGGAAATGACCACTTCTTAACAAGATCAGTAGGAAAGGGATACCTTTTTATCCCAACCCTTGGGCACAGCAGGCAGCCTGTTAGGACGTTCCCATTCTTTAAGCACCAAGGTGGTGAAATGTTCCTGCTCAGGGAACTCTAGGCACTGTTTTCCAGGGTGAAAAAGCTCCCCCTGCTTTCTCTTAGCTACCTCAGGGGCAGCAATGTGCTACATTTCAAAAATATGTGACAGCAGATTATCAGTATCCTCAGGGTACCATGATTCCGCTCCGGACACAGAACCAGGGTCACTATCGCAAACTTCCTGCTGGTTCCCAGAGGAGTCAGAATTCTGGGAAAGCTCTTACATCACAAGGGGGTGACATTCACCAAGATCATCAATCCCCACATACACCTCAGGAAGAGGGGAGGATCTGGGATCCAGGTGCCGCTTCTTACCAGAGGCCTTCCTAGGAACAGACCTGGCAAGCTGCTTCTCAATGTTGGCCACCCTCAGAGCCAGATCAGAGCATGACTCCCTGCTAACGTCCCCCTCATTGGGGCCCAATTGCAGGAGCGGGGGAGTAGCCGAGGGATGCGCAGAGCTGGGAAGCGAAGCAGGCAAACCAGCTTGGAGCGCAAGGACACTTTCAGCGCACGGCACGCACACCGTGACACTGTTACTTACAGGGGATATACCACACATGGAACACGGCCGACGCCATGACAAAGCAAAATCACCTCAGAATATAGCGGCCACAGCCGCGGAACGCAGTACAAAGCGGCGCGGCCGCTAAAAACCCCACAAAAATACACAAAAAACTTCAAAAAACACCACAGATATCACCGCTCGCCGCCACCACGCCCCCCCCCCCCTAACGAAGACAAAGAGGGGATGAAGGGAGAGAGATGAGAAGACAGCAGTGAGCAGCCATGGCCAGGGGGGGGACCCCAAAAATGAAAATAAGGGGGCACAGTCCCCGAGCAACTCACCCCATCAGAGGCCTGGACAGAAACTCTGCATCCCTATTAGGCTCACCATGAAGCCTATGGCCGGCTACCCTTTGTGGTACAGGGTCTGCGGCTTGGAGCAGCGCTCCAGGAGCACTTGACCCTAGTGCTCTTTTACCTTCACCCGATCTGTCAGCCGAGGCTGGGAGGCAGTGGGAGTCCAGAAACGGATGGAAATAGACATGCAGGGCTGCAGGCTTGGTTGCCCCGCTCACCGACGCAAGAGAGATAGCCATCTTCTAACTTCTGCAGTGACACTGCGAAGTTAGAAGATGGCTATCTCTCTTGCGCAAACGAGAGAAAACACTGGGAACTTGTTGGTTAATCCCATTTTTATAGGGAGCCGGGAGGCGCCACAGCTTTCTGCAGTGCTACTGCGCCACCTTGTGGCAGAATAACCCATCTGTTATGAATACCGAAGCGGGCCGTGCCATGCATTAAAGAAAAAGGCGGGGAAAGAGGGTCACTACCCTCCTTGGACTTCGGGATGCCCCAGGGTTTTTTGGTGAATCTAAAGTGCCGTATTCCATACACCCTTATATAGGTGATATCTTGAATGTTTATACCTATATAATATACATTTATTAAAAAGTAAAAAATAATATTAAGTGATAAGAATAAGTGTTAAGAATATTTAGCACATGAGTTCTTGTTAATCCTGGATAGTAACCCAGGTGGATTAAAGGATACCTGTTGAGTTCACAGGTTAATGTGGTTTCAGGCTGGTGAGCCTTTTTATGTGTAGCTAGGCTTTCTGGCACCAAGGTCAGAGATTCTAAATGGTGCCCCCCACCTGTTCTCAGGGCCCCCTTTGGCGCCTCCTTACTTTCTGCACCCGGGGCAAGTGCCCCCCTGCTCCCCCCCTACCTACGCCCCTGATCCAGATATATATTACTGTCTCTTAGGTTATCTCAGTCTGGGTATCCACAGGTTGTAGCAAGCTTGTATTGAACTTCTGACCTTGTTTGTAGCAAGTATTATAATCACAGATGCGTTTCGCCTTAAAGCGGTTTCTTCAGTGTGCTAACCTCTCTCATTCAAGGTACCCCACCACCACACAGAGCGAACCCAGTCTATATTCATGTCAAAGAGAGGCATCAAGGCCCATAGGATGGCAGCAAAGTTAAACTGACCATTTATTGGGGTCCTCAAAGTGGGACAGTTTCTCTGTGATGAGTGTGGTAGAAGTGTTGTTTAGCATGTGGCTTAATTACGGGTCACATGTTCTAGGAATCTCTGGTCCATAAAATATATTGGTGAAAGTTGGTTATCTGGTCAGATTTAGCAAGGCTCGTGCCGGATATCCAAAGCTAAATTTGGCAACGTAGAAGAAAAGATCCACCAAGAACACAGGAACAAAGGCACAGCAGGAGTTATCCTAAAAAGATCTTCCCGCACATGCGCTTTCGACATTCATGCATGCACATTGAAAATACTGTGCATGTAAACTTATCCACAATGTTCACATGCATGCATTACGCTCTTTCTTGTGCCTGCGCAGATTGACATTTCAAGTAAGTGCTGTAAGTTAACTTTTCAGTATACAAAGAAACAGGAAAAAGAGAGAGAAGCAGAAGCATTGGCAGCTATTAGTCTGCACACACAAACACTGGTGTGTCCCATGAGAGGTGGAGATTGGTCCACCTCTCAATGCTAAAAAAGGTGGTCATGAAAAAATAACCATTCTGGCCTATCTCCAGGAGTGAACATAGGCAAAAATAGCAAAATAGGTCATCAGTGCTATGGCCACCCAGTGGCATGCTTAACCACCACGTATACCATGGGGTCCACAGAGTCATGGGCTTTCACACAGTGGGACATCCTAGTTTGGGATGCCACAGGGAGTAGAAATTGGATGGCCATATGGGCAATTCCCAAATAATTCACTGCCATGGATGGATGCCAGGTTGCCCCTCTGTCTGAAACCCTCTGGCACAACTTTGCATGGGGCTCCAAAAATGATAAGCCTGCCCCTGATGCCCCCCCTACAGTTGGTGGCATTGACAGTGTAGAGTGCAGCTGCTCTCCTACTCATCAGGTTGCTGCATTCAGCTCTCCATTCCCTGAGCAACTCACCCAGCTCAGTTGGACTATCGCAAAATTGTGTAATATTAAAAATCTAAATAAACACATCAGCTAATGAGAGAAGGGGTCACTTATAAACCCAAACTGAATAAAACTCCTGCCTAGCTTGTGGTTTATTACCTCATGGTAGGAATAAAATTCAGGGGTGAAAGGTTTAGTCTATCGGGGGTGACAGAGCCTGTCACCCCTGATTTCCTCTTTATTCCATTAAAGTTTAAAAACAAGCCTGGCTGGATATTTCTTCCTGGTGTATAAGTGACCCCTCCTCCGGCCATCCAGCATGTTTATATGGATCTTTATCATCGGGAAGTTTTTTCGCGGTGGCTTTCCTTTAAATGACAGACCAGTACAGTCATACTGCTGCACGGGATTGAGTGACCCTCCCTAGTGTATTGTTTATTATATTATTGCTCACGCTGGGCCTAGCAAAAGGGGGACGGATGGGTGGGTGGAGTGTTACAAAATGATTGGAATTCGTCTTTAATATACCCCAAACTAAGTTTTTGGCTTTCTTGGGAGAATATCTACATGTGCATAATTATTAGGCAACTATTAATGGTTAAAATGGACCAAAACAAAGGACTATCCTGGGTTTTGGTCCTTGCCCCCAGGGGCTGCCCCACTGTGTGAAACCCCCCAGGTTGGCGAAACAAACTCACTATTGGCAATTTCTTAATCAGTTGACGATCAACTTTAGTGTAGCAGCCTCCCAGGCTCTGTTCGGAAAATTGTACTGTTTTCTTGCACCAAAATATCTCATTTTAGAAGGGCTCACAAGTTCTCAATAGGACCAGGCGAAAAAGGGAACAATGTCCTTTATCTTTCACCTTATGCTTTTCTTGAAAGATGCAGATTTTTTCCTATAACACTTACTGAAGAAAAATACCATTTTGTGATTACTCACCTGTAAAATGGGTATTATAAGTATGTCACACACCCTGCTTCCAATATTCATGACATATGGGTTATAACCAGTAGAGGGCGAACTTCTGCAGAGATGACAGGAAAAAAAGGAGCCCCTCCCGGTCCATAAACACCTGGGACCTCCCACACATTACCCAGTATAGTAAAGCAGTAAGGGGACCAGAAAGAGCCAAATACAAAAATATTAACAATAAAAGGTTCACCATATAAAGGATCCAGAATACAAAAAGGGCGGGATGAAGCGGGGTGTGTGACATACTTATAATACCCATTTTACAGGTGAGTTATCACAAAATGGTATTATTCCAAGTATGTCACACACCCCGCTTCCAATATTCATGACATATGGGACATCCAATAGCAGTGTCCAACAAGGGTGGGGATCCCAAAAAGGCAATAACGCACAAATTTAAACCACTGCAGCTTGCAGAACCTTGCGGCCAAAAACAGCATCCGCTGAGGCCCGCACATCAACCTTATAAAACTTGGAAAAAGTATGAACAGAAGACCAGGTAGCAGCCTTACAAACTTGTTCAACAGAGGCCTGGTGCTGAAAAGCCCAGGAAGCCCCAACAGCACGAGTAGAATGAGCAGTGATCTGAAAAGGAGGAACCTTCCTCTTGGCAGTATAGGCCCCAACAATGGCCTGACGTATCCATTTACTAATGGTAGACCTGGCGGGCGCCAACCTTTCCTGGGCCCGGAGGGCACCACGAACAAGGCGTCCATCTTACGAAAGGGAGAAGTAGCCACCAAATATAGTACTTTACACAACGAACCACATCCAAAGAGTGCAGGACCCTCTCCTTGTCATTGCTAGGCCTAGGACAAAAGGAAGGGAGAACCACATCCTGATTGAGATGGAAGGCAGAAACCACCTTAGGAAGGAAATCTGGCTTAAAGCGAAAGACCACCTTGTCCTGGTGTCTTTCAAAGTAAGGAGCCTGAATCAACAGAGCCGCCAACTCAGAGACACGTCTAACAGAGGTAATAGCCACCAGAAAGGCAAACTTTTGAGTGAGCATAGAAAGTGCAACATCCTGCACCGGCTCAAAGGGAGGCACCTGGAGGGCCGACAGAACCAAATTCAAATCCCAAACAGGCAACAAAGGCTTTCGAGGGGGCCCCTGGAAAAAGGTCTTAACCAAAGGATGAAGAGCAAAGGACCTTTGAAAGAGGACCGCCAGGGCAGAGACCTGCCCTTTCAAGGTACTAAGCTGGAACCCCAAGTCCAGACCGTGTTGAAGAAAATCCAAAATCCTAGGAATCAAAAACACCCTGCAAGGCAAGGCCCTAGCCTCACACCAATCAATATAGGACCTCCAAGTCCTGTAGTAGATTTTAGAGGAAGATCTCGTCCTAGCCCTGACAAGTGTCTGAATCACAGCATCAGACAAACCTTCTTCCTTTAGAATGGAGGTTTCAGCAGCCACGCCGTCAAAGCCAACGTTTGTAAATTGGGGTAACGAAGTTGACCTTGAGTGATCAGATCCGGAAACAGAGGCAATCTGTACTGGTCTACTGCCAGCCGTATGGCGAACCAAAACTGTCTTGGCCGCCATGGGGCCACCATAATTGGCGCACTCTCTTGGGACAGCTTGCGCACCACCCTGCCTACCATGGAGAAGTGGGGGAAACAGGTACAGGAACCCCAGATCCCTCCAGGCAAGAGACATGGCGTCCACTGCCAGGGCCAGAGGATCCTGAGACAGAGACACAAATGCAGGAAGCTTGTGATTGTGGCGTGAGGCAAAGAGATCCACCTCCGGAATCCCCCGCTTTTAACAAAGGAAACCAGAATACCTTGTGGTCGAGAGACCATTCCCCTCGGCGAGAGGATCCCCTGCTCAGGGAGTCCGCCTCCATGTTTTACACTCCCGGAATGTACACTGCTGAGATGCATGGGACATTGCTCTCCGCCCATGCAAGAATCAGAGAAACTTCCTGAAGGCACTCCTGCTGCGAGTCCCTCCTTGGTGATTGATGTAAGCGACCGCAGTCCGATTGTCCGATTGAACCTGAACCGGTAAACCCTGGAGGTGATAGTACCATACGAATAGCTCTCAGCTCCAAGACATTGATGGGGGTGTGATTCTCCCGAGGACCCCACAGCCCCTGGAACTGATGTTCCTTCCATAAAATCCCCCCAACCCGACAGGCTGGCATCCGTGGTGACTGTCTCCCAACAAGGAGTCAGAAAAGACCTGCCCCTCAGAAGATGCCTTGGTTCCAGCCAGCACTGAAGAGACTGCCGAACCAGGGGAGACATCAGAAATGACTGATCCAATGACAGCGGACATCCGTCCCAAGCCAACAGTAGATGGAGCTGGAGCGATCTCATGTGAAACTGAGCAAAGGGAACAGCCTCGAAAGAGGCCGCCATCAACCCCACCAGCCTCATCCCTAGCCGGATAGACGGCCGTGTGTTGGACAGAATAAGACTGATCAGGTCCAGAATCACCTGCACCTTCGACAGAGGCAAGAACACCCTGGTCTGAATGGTATCCAGATTCATGCCCAGAAATGAAATCTCCCTTGATGGGGAGAGAGAAGACTTGGGGTGGTTGATCACCCAGCCGAACCTCTCCAGCGTTGTCACCACCGTCCTGGTGCTTAACTCCTGTGTGAGAGAGGATGCCGTAATGAGGTCCGTCCGAACGGAAGAGCCACAAACTGAAAATGCCTATCTCCCCCCACAAACCTGAGAAATCTCTGGTGTGCTGGGAAGATCGGTACATGGAGATAAGCATTCTTGATGTCATGAAGTCCCCCTGACGAAGAGAATTGATGGCTGAGCGCAGAGTCTCCATGCGGAACTTCTTGGTTCTGATGAACCTGTTGAGAAGCTTCAGATCCAGAATGGGTCTTATGGAGCCATCCTTTTTGGGCACCGTGAAAAGGTTGGAATAGTAGCCCCGGCCTCTTTCTGAGAAAGGCACCGGGCAGATGACTTCCATGTCCAGAAGATTTTGCACTGCCAACAGGATTGCCCCCTCAATGCTGAGCTGGCTTGGTAGCGGGCTTGGGCTTGGAACCCCAGGCAGGTCCTGGATGGGCACGTCCTCTGCCTCTGCCCCCGGAGTCACCTCTGAAGGTAGAGTAGAAAGCTCCTCAGCCTGCTCTGGCACCGCGATAGGAAGGATTAAAGGAGCCTGCCTCCCGAAAGGAGCAACGCTGCTTCTTACGTTGTGGTAGCTTTCCTCCTTTCGCTACCGAATCCAATTTATCTCCAAAAAGCCTCATACCCAAGAAGGGTAGCCCTGTAAGTGACTTCTTAGCCGCAGTGTCAGCCGCCCACTGGCGCAACCAGACTGATCGGCGTATAGCCACAAGCAACGCTGAAGTTCTGCTACACATGCATATTGTGTCATCCAAGGCTGATAAGACAAAGGTCATGAACAATTCACACCGCGAAAGTGCTGCAAATTCATCACTGGCCGGGTCAAGCTGGGAACCACTCAACAGGCCCCTAATCACAGACCTGGTAGCCACAACCGTGAGCGCTGAAGCACAAACAGGCCGCAAGGCCGAACCTACGCTGGCAAAGGCGTGACATGCCATTTGATCAATACGCCGGTCCTCACCACCCTTTAGCGTGGTGGCGTCTGGAGAGTGCACAACAGATGAGTTGGACAATCCCAGAACGGGCACATCGACTTCGGGAGGGGACGACCAGCGTTTCACCACATCCACCGGAAATGGATACTTCCTATCCCATCCCTGAGGAACACCGGGAAGCCGGCTAGGCCTTTCCCATTTTTTAAGAATCAGATTGTCAAAATGCTTCTGATTTGGGAACTCCAAACGAGGCTTAGAGATCCCCAAAAATTCCCCCTTCAGTGGAGGGGACTCCGCCGGAGGAGAAATAGCCAGCACCTCAAATAAATGGGCCAGAATCCTGGGGGTAGCCACAGCATCCCCATGCTCCTGCCCAGCATCAGCATCCAAAAACTGCTGATCCTCAGAGCCATCAGACTCAGCAAACAATTCCCTCTCCTCAAGTGGGGAATAATCAGACCAGTCAAGGGTATCATAATACTCCAAATCCAGAACCGGTGCGGCTGGTGATAAATGTCTCTTCTTAGCTGGGGCCTTTCTCGCCGCTGAGCTAGAAATCAGTCTCTCGATGTTGGCCAATCTAGCACATACATCAGTTTGCGACTCCCCAATACTGACTGTGTCACCAGGGGTACGGATCAGACGGGGTGGAGTAGGGGATGAAGCCGGCGGCACTGACCCAGACGCCTGGGACCCCGACTGCCGTGGTATGGCCTGCTGAGCACATGGTATCAGTACATTATCCCCCGTAAGGGATACCCCACAACCCACACATGGTCGGGATTGCCCCGAAGGGAGACCGAGCCCGGTATCCTGGGGAGCCTCCATATGGTGATTTTAATGGTAGTCGCAAGGACCAGAGGGAATTACGCCAATTAAGCTACCCGGGATGCCCCTTTAAGTCCCGAGTGGGAGGATTTGTAAGACCCCAATTTATCCAAGGGACCCTAGGACCGGGAGAACCCCCTTTTTTATGCGGATAGGGAGTCCTCCTGAAAGACACAATCAGAAGGGACCCATAAGAAAGGCACACAGCAGGCAGGGCCATACATACAAAACTACAAAAAAAAAAAAAATATATATATATATATATATATATATATATATATATATATATATATGCATATGTGGACAATAAGCTGCCCCACCGCAAGGAATGGGGCACACAGACAGCATAATACAATGAAAAGGGGCCCCGCAGGGCACTCACAGCTGCAAAAAATGGCGTCCGACCCAGCAGCAGCAGAGGACAAGAGGGAGAAGAAGGGCGGGCCGCCACGAGCGCGCCGAGCGCCCGGCCCCGCCCCCTGCCTTAGCAAACATAAGGGGGAGAAGCTCTCCCCACAGCAATGGGCCCAGAACACGGCTGAGGGAAAAAAACGGCCATGCAGACAGTACACAAGGCACACACACACACACACACACACAGAATTTTGGAGCAATCAACAAAATGTGAAAGGGCCGGTCCCCCTCCCCCGCTGAGGGGAACAGGGAGACACGGAAAGGGGGGATCCCATGCTACATGGTAGATAAGGGATAACGGGGGATGGGGCATCCCGCACCAGGATCACTAAACCCGGAAACCGCCTACCCCTTAATATGGGGTCTCACGGGGGAGCCTGGCTCCCGTAATTACACCTGCTAAGGTGTACCCTACCCTCGCCCGGACCTACAGCCAAGGCTGGGAGGGATAGGGGTTTAATTTAAATCAAGTCCGGGCAGAAATAGGGACAAAATACCTGCAAGGAAGAAACAGCCATCTTCTGACTTGCTCTCTGTCCTGCAGAGACGATTACTGGGTAATGTGTGGGAGGTCCCAGGTATTTATGGACAGGGAGGGGCTCCTTTTTTTCCTGTCATCTCTGCAGAAGTTCGCCCTCTACTGGTTATAACCCATATGTCATGAATATTGGAAGCGGGGTGTGTAACATACTTGCAATATATCTTCTTAAATCTAGCAGTAGGTGTGGTAGTTGATCCTTCAGCATAAAAAGGTCCAAGTATATTATTTTAGGTACCCCACTCCCACCGTGCTGGCTTCTGAGTGGAAGTGGAGCTCTGTGCCTGTTACTGATCAAGCCAAGATCCCATCCCTCTGGAGTCACACTCATCGCATCAGTCCTTAAAACTTTGTAAAGACCTGTCTTCATATATTTCTTCAGTTATTTATTGGTCTAGTCTTGACATTTCAGCTTAGGAGTCTTGTTCAGTAGTGGTGTCGACCGTGGGGGGTGGCGCATGCACTTTGGGATGCGCCACTGAATATGGATAGAGAACTCCAAATTGGGCTCAGGGGGTTGGCCAAGGAGGGGGCACTGTACTCACTCAGTCCATGGGTTAATGGTCACCATGATCCTCCAGAGCACAGCAGAGAAAGTAAAGCTCTTGGTTTTCTTTACGGGATGCTCTTTCTTTATTTAACAGTTTTCACTGTCCAATGCATTATTGTTAATCATGGTTCAACAGAAATCACAGTTTCTTCCCCAGTACCTCTCAATGGGGCCTCCTCCTGCTCTCTCTCCATGCTGGGCATCCCCTCCTGGGACCCCAACAAGCCTCGCTCCAGGGGCACCCTCCCATGACCCCTAATTTCCAGGGCCCAGGCTAACTTCCGCACCTTCCCTTTGAAAACCCAACAGGGGCACCGGACACTAGGGTCTACGTCCTTGTCCATCCCACTCCCAGGGATCTCACCAAGCTGCACTCCAGGGTTGTCCTCTTCTGACACCCTCCAAGGTCCCAAGCCAGTTTCTCTTCCTCTCCTATGACCCTACAGGGGAGGGGTCCCAGACACTAGGTCCTATCTCACCAAGCATTCTCTCCACATGATCTCTTGCAGGGGCACTCTCTACCAGCCCCTCGCTGTCACATACATCCCAACAGACTCAGACACTCTGTCCCTAGAGGACTTCTTTCTCTTAGGTCCAGCTGGACCTCGACATGCCATGTTTCAGGGATTTAGCTCTACATTGTGACCTCTTCACAGGGCTCTATTCCCATGCACTGTAGAACTCACTACAATCTCCTCAGCTCCCCTTTTTATAGTCTGGCACTCTACTGCCCTCTCATTGCCAAACCTAAGTAACTGCACTACACTGCTAATTCTATTTCTTATCATATGGGGGCATCTAGTGGCCTACCCTAGTAACTACATCTACACTATACACTTATTAACAAACCTTCTCCAACCATCCCACCCAGAATATCCTAGCGCTTCCCCCCAACTCTCCAGTGACCCCCTTCCCGGTGCACGCCAAGCCAAGCCTATTACACCCGTCAGGTTTCAGGCCCTCTTAGCCCGGCCACGTCTGAGTACTGAACACCTTGTATTTTTGGACACTCCAAGGAGGTTTAAGTTCTGGAATATGATAGAACTGGGATATAATGGCTTCCTGGTCTCTTCAATTTGAGTAGTTCACTTTTTGCAACCCTGTTGACTATTTGCAACAAAACATTTGATGTTCTGTAATCACATCCCAATATCTTAGCAAGAGTGCTATATCCTTCTAAAAGACTTTACACAATTTTGACACCCTCCCTCATTACACAAATACAAATCACCTTATATTCTTCAATCCGAAAAACATTCAAGTGTTTGAAGCTTGGAGTTGTAAAATTTGCCTAAAAATTTGATATGGTCAAAATACTCACTTGCCCTGATAATTATGCACACATTGTATATGCATTATTCCAAATAAGGGTAAAAACTTTGGCCACCATTGGTTGATATCACTGGCAGCAAATTCTGAAGCCCATGGGCAATTTTCATTTTAGCAACAACTTACCTTTAATTGGCTGCAGCCACAGCAACACCCCTTCTGCACATCAATGGTCACAAAAACCTCGACAAACAGACCGACGGGATTCCATGGATCCGCTGCTCAGATTATAGCTTCTAATTGAGTCTGTGGGGAAATGCTGCCGTTTAACAACTGGAACTAATTTATACATTAACTACATCATAATTAAGCCAATTTGAGTTTCTCGGAATAAAACTGGATATCCTGGGTATAGATCTGAACTATAAATCCCTGCCTGAGCGCGGCCCGCGTGTTCATTATACATTGTAAAATTACCATATGGACCTGTCAACACATCTTAGCGCAGCTTTCCAATAATGTCATTTAGTTTAACATTGTAATGTGCACACTGAATTAATGGGCTTGACGGGTGAATTTTTAGCAAATCAGCATCGGGGAGAGAGTAAAACCAGGACAGCAAAAATTATTTTGAAACTGATTAATAGTTTATAAATCTTTAGCTTCCACAATGTGCATGCCCTTGTCTGATGTTGAGGCCTCCCATGATTGTTCTGGCTTGTTATGAAGGACAGGGGCATACCGTAGGTGCAGAGGTAGTGATTGCATCAAGGCTCATGAGAGAGGGGGGGGGCACCATTGTTGCCTAGAGCCAGATTTAGGGAAAGGGTTGCCCTGTGCAAGATTTCACCACGGTGCCCTGAGCACGCATACACGCACATTCACCCTCCAACAAAGGGAAAAAGATGTAGGGAATACAGGAAACAAGCTAAATAGGTCCATCTTGATAGGAGGTAAGTAGTTAGGTCCTTGGTGGCAACACAGGACTATAAAATTTCATTTAATTTTGAAAAATATATATCCATATGTATAATATGAATTCAATAATGATTACATAATTTATCAAAATACGACTCAAATCCTTAATCCTTGAATCAGTCAATCCTTGGTACCTATTTTACATATCCCGAAAAATATCCATTGTTTTTTTGTTCAGTAAAGAGCATTCCATATTTTAAAGATAACTGACATCGACTCTTCCATATATATCTTAAAATGTGATTAGGGGTAAATATCTTTGTGGGTATGAATCCATATATAAGCACAAAAGTTTGTGACTATTATTTTTTAGTTTCAACTGAGACATATTCAATCTTGCTGTCCTATATTAGAATAAGGGATCCCCTGAGGAAGTTACTTGATGAAACATCCCAGGATCAAAGAAAATATGAGTTTTTAAATATGTTATCTACAATTTCTTAAAACATCCAATTCCTGTAAAAGAGGAGTTTTTCATTTTGATTTTACTTTTTATGATGGTACTGTTGAATTTAAGAACATTTTGATTTCAAGTCCTGTGTTGTCCCTGAGGGTCTAACTATTTAAATATTATTTTTTTAGACTTGTTAGACTCATGTCAATGAAGAATCAGAAGTATTTATTAACACTAGTTCGATAACCACCAGCTGTTGAATTTTATATATGGTTAATGAAGAAATCAGATGCAGAATCAGATGCAGAGGGAACACAGAGAAAGAGGGAATGTGGGAAAGCAAGATAAAAGGATCAAGTAAAAAATAGGGCAAGAAATAGATTGAGCAATGAGGGAAAATTAATGCAGGAACAACGGGAAAAAAAAAGAAATCTAAAGTACAATGCAAAAGAAAGACAAGGAAATGTGGAAAGGAGAGAGAATGAAGTAATGTATAAATAAGAAACATAAAGAGGGAAAGTGGAAAAGAAGATGTAGAGAATGTGAAAGGAGATAAAAGTAATGTGAGAGGAGAGAGGAACAAAAATGAGATGGAGGGAAGATATAAAATTTGAGAAGTTGACTTCATAAGAAGTTGGAACACATGTTGGAGCACATGTTGATAGAGAAGTGGAGAATATGAAATAAGATGGAAAGGATGGGGAAAAAAGATAATAAGGGGGTGTGGGAGGAACAAAGATGGTTGGGATCAAGTGAACAAAAAGATAAAGTAGAAAAGAAAAAAAGAGAATATACTGGGGACAGTGAGTGACTAATAGGGCATAGTGCACTAGAGAATAGATTCCTGCTGAGCCAGCCAAGACTTTTCTTTCTGACCTTTCTTTCTGTTGTCTCAAAGTGGACCAACAGTCAAAAAAGACTTAAACCAGACCAACACAACAAAACCTTTTCTAACTCTTGCTGTGGCAAACAGGATGTGCTGCTGGGCTTCCTGTTACTGTGCATTGTCAGTTATGTCAGTTGAATCCAGGCAGCAGGATGGCTGAGATGCTGGGAGAGGACGCTCTAAAATGGCCGCTACCTTTCTTTTCCAACTGTGCCAGGCTGTTGGTCTGGGTCTCCTTGTGCCCCCTAAAGAGAGGTTGGCATGGGAGACATCTCGATTGCCAGTGCCCCCTGCGTACTAATGCCGGGAAAACCAAGTAATCTCTCAAAACGTTCCCCCAGTGAAATTGACCATGTGACCACAGCGGCCAGTCGCCGGGCTCGATTTCAGCATGAGACCAATTTAAAAGGTAACATTACATGGTTTTCTGGGTGTTAATGTGCAGGGGGGCATCAGCAATCAGGACCCCCCCCCCTGCTCGGGGTGCAATACCTATTTTGTAAAAAATGGGTGTTGTTCCGGTTTAAAGGTCCTCCACCTTCTTTAGCTGCTGGCTAATCCAAAAGTTTTTTCGCAGAGCACACTGCTACTGTAGGTCAAACAATAAATCCACATTTTTATGAATTCGGTATAATGTACAATTCAAAATAAGTTTATTATTGATGGGTGGGATGTAGGGGTTGAAACTGGGGAGGTTGAGAGAGGGCTTATGCTAAATAAAAAAAAATGGAGCTAGGGCTAACTGCCCCTGGATTGTAGTGCACTTTGCACAGGCCTCAGTGTATATGCCCCACACTGCCTTAACCCCATAATCCTTAAAATGCCTAATAATAACCAACTGTGGTCTCGTACAATCCAAATTATATAAAAAGGGCTCCATCATTTTTAGAAAGACCATCATTTATGGTAAAATGTCATCCTGTAATCAAAGCAAAGTGATCTATTTTAGAGCAAAATAAAGAGCGGAATGATAATAAAAGCTGATGGGTTTATCCTCCCGCACGCTGTCACGAAGGAGACAATGGGCGCTCTGCTGATTATATTTCAAGAACACTGATCACTTCTCCAGCGAGTGCGGCCTGTGTGTGCTGCCTGCCAATACACACCGGATAATGAGTCTCCGACTGATTTCCCATAGGAAATATAATTTATCCTAAGTATATAATGTGTCGGATTGCTACAAGATCTAACAAGGGTTTCAGTGGTAAATTCACAGTCATTTATGCAAAAGACTTAACTCTTTAATTGCTGAATTGCACAAGGCCCCTGGAGGAGTTAACATTCATGAGCAGCTTTTATTCCAGTTGCTCAGTCAGTTAGGTACACAGGGTTAATTTTGGAACAAAATAAAATTCATTATTAGTACTTATCGCTGTACTCGCCACAAAAAAAGCATTACTGGCATTTTAATATAAATGTAGTCTTGAGAAAATCTCAAAACTGAACTAAAACAGAACTACTCCCTACCCGCTTTGAACTCAAATTACTCTGTCAATCGTTCTACAGTACCTGGTCACATGTACGGTCCACCAACTTGCTTACAATGGATGTTTATATCACACTATGCTTTATATTTAGCCTCCAGGTATCAAATAGTATTTCTTAGGTTTATAAATTATATAGGAAATATAACTGAT
Organism: Gastrophryne carolinensis; assembly: GCA_027917425.1. Taxonomy (NCBI): domain Eukaryota; kingdom Metazoa; phylum Chordata; class Amphibia; order Anura; family Microhylidae; genus Gastrophryne; species Gastrophryne carolinensis. The sequence continues at coordinate 212,154,230 of CM051240.1, forward strand.
GTCTAAAGCAAACCTGAATAACATTTTTGACCATGAGCCCACCCCCTATTATCTATGACTTACTGTTTCAGTAATAGAGAACCTGCTCCAATACCTGGCTGGAGAAGCACAGTTCGATCTGCCTGGGGAAGTGGCTCCACAATCTTGCTATTCTGCCGGCTCATTGACAATGAGGATCTCCTCCAGTTCCTGAGGAACATCACCTCCATCACCTGCGTAGAAGGCCACAGATCGCTGGGTCATGACCGTGCTGTCATTCTCTAGGAACTACGACATGGCATGGCGGCAGCTGTGGGTGGTAGATGCTCAAAGACTTGGCTTTGTGTAGAGGTAACAAGACATGGATGAGGAACATCTTGTTCTTCATTGCACCACCAGCACGTTATATTAGAACTATGGATGCTTAGGAGTAGCTTTTGTGTTTCCCATAATATTTCAGTGAGAAAATCATTATATGTTGTTAAATGCAAAGACCAGACAGTTGGATATGGTGTGGGAGACGCTAAAGATATAGAAATTGAGGTTACCTTTGACGATAATAAGGTCATGGAAGCAAAGAAGCCCAAAAAAATAGAGGTTACATAATTGTAGGAAAGCAAGGAACACATAATAAGAAAAAGAGGCACTTAGAACAAAAAAATATTAAAGTGGAAGGCCAGGCTTCGGGTCCCGCTCCATCCTGCCAGCCTCCCCTGGCACTGATGCAGGATGGGGGTGGTACAAAGAAAAAAAACCTTACCTCGTCCGCAGTCCAGCGCCATTCTACTGGGTCGGTGTAGCTAAAGCACAGAAAAACACAAAGCGACAACCCCCGCTATGTGTGTGCACAGAGTAGGGAAGCCGCCCTGTTCTTTTGCCCCAAGATGGCAGTGACAAGAACCAGGAGAACGGCACTGGACCATGGGCGAGGTAAGTTTTTTTTCTCTTTGTTACCCCCGGTCTGCCTTAGCCCCATGAGAGGGAGGTTGGACTTGGTACCACAAGCCTGGACTTCTGCTTTGACACAGCACCCAACCCAAGGAATTTACATCTCGGTCAGAAAGCCGCTTAATTCAGGGGGGGTAAAGAGACTAAATAGTCATCCTAATGACTATGGTGGATTTAGAATATTATTATTATTAATATTGTTTATTTATATAGCGCCATCATCTCCTGTAGCACTTTACACGGTATGATTATAGGCAAGGTAAGACATATACAGGTAACTATACAAAATTAGATGCCACAAGGTTTAATCCAAGTGCCGTGAGCACAGGAAACAATAGGAAGGAGAGCCCTGCCCTTGCGAGCTTACAGTCTAAAGGATGGGGGTGGAGACAAAAGGTATGGATCACAAGTGGTAGAGCTAGAATTGGTCTGCATGTGCCATTTGCTTAAGAAGGCGGGAGTGCGAGGAGGTAACCAGGGAGGAGGACAGGAGAATGTCAGAGCGGCAGAGCGGAGGCTGCGCTTGGGTTGGTAACGCTGGATCAGAGATGAAATGTAGGAAGCAGCTTGGTTAGAGCTTTGTAAGTAAGTGTTAGAAGTTTGAACTGAACTCTATGGGAGACAGGTAACCAGTGGAGGGATTGACAGAGGGGGGGCAGCACTGGAGAAGTGAGAGGAGAGGTGGATGAGGCGAGCAGCAGAGTTTAGAACAGAATATATATCTTATCCCTAATGATGAGAAGTGCTAGGGTCCAAGGGACCCCTATACTAGTTCACACGTTGTGGAGTTATTGTATTCAACATTTTCTAAGTACCGAGGACTGAAGACTATCCAGACTGGAATATCTGCGCTCTGGCTCATCACTAGTTGTCAATGTACAAGCACCCCTATTAGGAACGACCAGGGGAGATACTGCTGCTGCATGGTTTAGGTCAGCTTTAAATATTGTTTTTAATCTTCAAAATTCCTCAACATCACATAAATATTATTCATTAATATTATTTATTTATTTGATTAATTTAATATGACAATTTAACTAAGCCATTCAAATAGGCTGGGGAAGGGAGTGCGCTGCAGGGGATGAGGACACTTTTGCTCCTTTTATCAAAGCCCTGCATGTAAACAAAGCCATTTGCCAAGCATTACATATGCAAGGCAAACGGCTCTGATTGGACAAGAGCTCATCTATGCACTGTAGGTCCGGGGGAAATGTGAGCTTGTAGGGCCGTTGTGGGAGCTTTCACACAGTGGGGAATCCCAACCGAAATGCTCCCAAGGCACAGAACAAACCCAGGGTAGTCAAAATCCTAGGTTTTGTTCCACTTTAAAATGATTGCAACATTTTAAAATACTGTATATTTAAATTATTTTATTTCCCTAATTTCCTGATATTATAAAATTACCATTTGTTGAAGTGATCACATGATTGATACAATGCAGTTAGTTTGACTCACTAGCCTTGTGGATCTACATTTGATGTGTGTCATTAGCCTCGCTATGGGGTTGAGTAAATACATTTTATAAAGTGGCTGGTTGAGATTTACCTGCTGCAGGTCTGCTTGGTAGATGGTGATCCGACTGATGGGATGTCACCCGGTATTATCCCCACACCCTCAGTAAATTGCATTTCTTTCATTTCCATGAATGTAAAATAGAGCGGTGGCGCCAATCTTACTGAATAAACAATAGATTATAAAACAAATCCCACAGCTTGACCATGGGAAGAAAAATAAACAGCCTCATTGGTTCAGCGGACAACAGAGCCCATCAGGTCTGATTGGAAATGTTATAAGGATCTTACATGTTTTACGTATATTTCTTTATATAATTTCTGATTTACACTTGCAATAGCAGCAGCAAATCTGTCACTATATTGAATGTTATAGCCGGGGCTGTATTGCCCATTTGGTACCTGTGGACATGGACGGACTGGCCATAGGGAGCACAGGGGGAATTGCCAATGGGCCGTTCTGCTTAGGGGACAACTGTGCTGGTGCGTCACCCAAACCCTGTTCCAGAATACATGTGGAGGCTGATTCATTACTAGAGCCAGATAGCAGATGAGCGTCTATATAGCGGCGCTTAGAGCGACCGCTAGTGAGCGCTGTAAACATGTTTCGGGCGCTGTAAAAGAGCGCCTCAGTCACTGTAGTAACCTGGCCGGCATTGATGAATGAGATGTATGTTGGGCGCTCTAACACCAGTACAGCGCTGCAACGAACGAGAGGTAGCACCAGCTCAGTGCAACCGACTCTCAGCGACTCACACCATATTCAACAAAAAAACAGACACACACAGCATCTGCGCTCTAAAGCTGGTCGCTATGGCATAGAGCGCCAGACGCTGTTTGATTAAAGTCTGTTTTTGAACACATATCCACCAGTAACAAAGCAAAAACACATGGAATTGCATTGTTGTAACATTTTGACATGAATACTTTAATGCCAGACCTGTAAAGACAATTCTGAATATAAAAAAACAAAAAATCTAAAAAGTTTTCAATAATGACTTTTTCTAGGCCGGAAGAGGTCACACAATTAAGAGAGATAAAAAAAAATAAAAAACAAAAAACCCTGTTTAAACAGAAGAAATGGAACGTCCATTGAAATGTATGGGAGAGCGACAGGTAGCGACAGGTAATACCTGACGCTCTGGAAGCTAGAGCACCGGCTCTATACACTGAGCTGCCTGTAATGATGAATTGGACGCTACATGGCGCTGTTAGAGTCGCTCACCAGATTCCTTTTCAAAAATGTGGTATTGCGTACAGCGCCCAGCGTTCACCATACGCTGGGCGGCACTACCCACCGCTATCCCTTGATGAATAACGCCCAGTGTCCTCTTCTAACCGCCCCACATATCCCTGCCTCCCAAATCTATGCCTATAACTAGTCCAGTTGTACTCCCCAGCCGCAAATACAACCCCTCTCCATAATAGCCCTACCATCATGGGTGTGGGGCCATACCTACTCCTTAACCCAGTATCTGCCCCTGCAATACTAAGACTGGTTTCACACCAGCATAGCTGCAGGGCATCTGTGCTTTTGGGCGAGCACCCCACAGTCACCTGTGAAAAGCTGCCCATAGTAATCTCTGGGTGCTTTCACATATGCTTTGGACATTTGCACCGCAAAAGCCTTGCCAGTGGCGCCTGGAGGTCGCAGAGCTTGCGTTTCCACTCCACCTGTGCGTAGAGTGCTAACGCCCTCCAGATACTGACACTAGCGGTTGCGGGGTGCTTGCCTGAAAGTGCGAGTGCCGCACTGCTGTGAAACCAGTCTAAAGATTCTGTACTAGGGATGAGAAAAACCGAGCAGTCTGTGTTTGGGTTCATAACAGATAGGAACAGGCTACAATAAGATGACCACCGCCATGAGTGAGGTCACTGGCAGCAGCGACTCCTGACCCACCCTTCAGTTGCCCATTTTTGAGTCACCAGGTTCGGTGTTTGGGTTCGGGTTCAGTTTGTGTACACAAACTGAATTTTTGTTCAAAGTTCGGTCAAACTTGCCGAACTTCTTTGGGTTAGCTATTCAGTACCATCTCATTAAGGCCCTTATTTAACAAGGGATAGCGCCAGGTAGCGACTGGTGAGCGAACGCTAATGACGGTCACCGCCACGAGAACGCCGGCTCCCCACCACAATCACACATTTATCAAGCCGATCCTGCTTAGCGACTGAGCTAGCGCCAGATAGCGACTCATTCATCATTATTCCAGCTTCACCCCACAGCGCCAGCGAGCGACCTTGAACAGCGCCAGGTATGACCTCTCGCTACCTGGCGCTCTCCAATGCATTTCAATGGAACAATCTTTAAATATTAATAATTAATTGTTAATAATTTTTTTTTTTTTTTTTATGTGAAAATTTCTGTTACCACTTCTGCCATGGTAGATATTTTTTTTAAGGTAAGAAAAAAATAAATAAAAAATTTGTGCAGAATTGATATTACAGGTCTGATATTAATGTATTCATATTCCAAAATGTTTTTATAAACTTGTTTTTTTTGGTTTCCCAAAATATGGTTGCTTGGGGGTTAAAAAACTACTTTTAACCCATCGCCGCCAGTGCTCTGGGGTTTAAACATGCATTTCACAGCGCGAGAATTTTTGGAGCGTGATTTGTTAATGAATATGGTGGGAGCCGGTCGCTATGGCCATTCGCTATCATGCGCTCCCATACAGCGCGGAACCTGTCAAATAGCGACTCATCACCTTGTATTCAACATTACTGCACACCGACTGAGTCGCTATCAACAACCGAACAACGGCCAAGCACAGCGACTACTAGCGGGCGCTGTGAAAATACCGCTACCCCTGCCCATAAACTTCCCCTCTAGTACTATAGCCTATAACTCGTTGACTGGCTCTGAAGTCCCCTAGGGGCGAGGCTTAGCAGCTCAAGTTTGTGGGCTGGATATGGGATATGGGACAGTCCATTCCTGGGATTACCTTTGGCATTAAATTACATTTTCGAGTTTGTTTTGAAGATAGAATAAAACATTTTTGTTTGTACCCAGTCATTTAGGGCTCCATACAACAATGTCTGGGCCCCCCTCGTAGCGTATATGTAATGGTCAGGCCCCTAGTTTAAACTGCGCCTCTGGCCCCAGGGTTACCAGGATTACCTAAATATCCAGACTATATAGGAAACTGAAGTTCAGACTAAGAGCCCAACAATCACATTCTAGGTTATGGAGGCCCCAGACACAATATAGGCTGTGTAGACTGGGCCCCTCTAAAACATATATGTGATGTTTGGGCCCCTAGTTTAAACTGGGTCTCTGGCCCTGAAGCCACTAGTTTTACCTCAATAATCACGTTATAGGTTATGGGGGGCCCAGACACATTATAGACTGTGGCCCTCTGCAACCTATATGTAATGACTGTGCCCTTAGTTGAAACAGGACCCCAGGGCAAACTGGCCTGGGAGGGCATTAAACATTAGCTCTGGTAGTAATAGTGTGAGACTTAACAGGTGTCAAATCAAGGATCCATTTACCCAGCTAGGCCTCATACTCAAGTCTTGGCTGTCCTGCACTGACGACTGCCATGGTGGTAAGTATGGTGTACAGAGGAATGGTCCTGTAGGGGAGTGTATGTGCAGGAGGGACATCAACAGTGAGGACCTCCCCTCCTAAACGCTGCGATCAACAGTCATTATTTAATACAATGATAGTATTTGCACCTCTATGCAAACATAGCCCAACAGCATCAGCAGTTTTACATGTATTTGTGTTTGCATTTAAAAAAAGGTAGTGGAATCCCCACTTCCAAGACTACCAGCCAGTTCACCAAGCATAGGAGGATCCCCATGATTCAGTGGCTGACTGTCTGGTGTCTGCCCATGTCAGGATACCAGACAAAAGGATGCCACCGGTGGTAAAACAGGATCAGCTGCTATCCCTTCTGCTCCTCCCAGCACCTCCCATGCATTTATCCCTTCTCTCTATCCTCCCAGCTCATCCCATCCATCCCTCTTATCCATCTATCCCTCTCCCCTCAGTTCCACCCATCCATCCTAGTTCTAGCTATCTATCCACCTGCTCCTTCCATCCATTCCTCTTCTCTACTCCCCTCATTTTTGCCCATCCATCCATCCTGGCCTCCCACCTCTTGCCATACATCTATCTCTTACTCATGCCCCCAAAGCTCAACTGATTCATTTCTCCTACCTTTCTCTCCCACTCTGTTGATCCCATTGCCATGAGGATAGCCTGGGTGTGGCTCAATTTAAGAATTGTCATTTCTTCCCAGCGTGAAAATTTGAAAAGTATATGTATATTGTGTATATATACATGGAAAAATTATTAAATTCTATATTTCCAAAGCAGCTGTCGCCTTGACCATCTACCCCTGCACTATACAGGGTGGGCTTTTTCTGTCTCCCGTATGTAAAGTGTTAGATGCAGCGAGCCAGGTCTCTAATATTATTATTGAGTCCTTGCCTTGTGCCTCGGCATCACTGTAGAATTATATCCTGTTTCGTATGGCGCAAGAAGACGATTTACATTTTTTCTTGGCCTTCCAGCGCAAAATAAAATTTCCTTCCCTGCCACTGCCCGATTCAATCAAGTGGAGTACATTGGATACCCAGAGGCTACAAGTGTTGTATAAGGCTGACTTGTATTTTAATTAATAATGCGATACACCACTGCAGCGGCTTAGCCCATCGGCGCTCTCCTTTGCTTCGTTCGCTTAATGGTGTAAACAATTTTCGCCCATAGAAAAGCTAAGCTTGGATCACAGGCATGATGGATTTTTCATGCAAAACTTTCAATTTATTTCTTCTTAAAATTCTGATAGAGGAAGGGTGAATGTTGTCTGAGATCAGGAGACAGTAAAGCTCTATTCACACCTCTCCAATTGCGCTGCGTTGGGCAACACAGTCACAACGCAAAGAGAAAAGCTGCCCATTATTTTTAATGGACCAGTTCACATATATATGCAGTATATATATATGAACTGGCCCATTATAAACAATGAGCAGCATTTTTCCTTGCGCTGTGACTGTGCTTCCCAATGCAGCGCAAGTGGAGAGGTATGAATAGAGCCTAAAAGCCAAACCCCAACCAAAGCTGTCTATGACCTCCTATTAAACGAGAGATTGAGCCTCATTATTTGTCTGGTCGCTAAAATTCTCATTCATCCAGGTCATGGTTAATGATGACAATCCAGTTCCGAACCCCTCCAGGCAGATAGTTCCCAGTATCTGGCATGGAATACACCTGATATAATAGTTTCGGCCACTGTCAGATTGGGATGCCTGGGACCCATGATTCAGAGAACATGTCAGACTGTATTGTGTCTGTTTGCAGTTGGGATGCTATAAATAAGCTACAGATAGTTCAGGTTTAGTGATGAAGGCCCTATGACCATGTGGGCCAGTCCGAGGTTGGCTCTGGCCACCATAACATGTGAACTTGGAACCCTACCAGTTCACCGACAGTCAAAGCAAAACAAAAAAACTCACTTTGACAGAACATATCCTAGGTGTAGTTTATTTCTCTATGTGTGTAAGTTGGTATATATATATATATATATATATATATATATATATATATATATATATATTATAATATATATTGGCTGACCTGCCTGCTTGATGTAAACCACTCATTTCTTGTTCCCCTCCCACTTGGGTTTCACCTTCATCTCAACCTCACAGATATACATGCCAGGTCAATGGTGATAAGCCCTCAAATGTGTCCTCTCCTACTCACTTCCTCTCCCCTCCCAATAAAACCACTCTGAAAAGCAAAATAAACAAATCAAATCAATAGATTCCAAATTGAGACAGCAAGGTTCCTCTCCTGCTTGTGTCACCCCCCCCCCCCCCTTGGAATGTATTCAGTCGGTATCATATAGCAGAAGTGGGATTGGAATATTCTGAGACGGGCTGTGATACCAACACCAGCCCCCTGGTAGGAGGGGTAGGGAGATCCTCTTTTCTGGGGCCTATAAGCATGGTTGGTAAGAATGGCCAGGGTAACTCAAATCTTACCATCAAGGGTGACACGTGCTCTATTTTAACACCTAAGGAGGAGACCAGGAATCCTGGGTCTTTGAGAGACGTGTGAGGACTAAGAAAATTGATTCAATCAAACCGCAGCCCAGACAGACTCTAAAAAGTGGACCAACACCCAAGGGGATCGGCCCGGGAATCTATAAGATTCTTGGGCCGATCCGATCCATCCCCGCGAGGCATCCAAGATTGGGATGCCCCGCTGTTTAACAACCCCCCAGACGCCCAGAAACCTTACCTGGATCCCGATCCAACGGCGCATGCACAGGCCGCGGTTGCATCTCGCGCTTCTCTCTAGCAGGACGCGCTCCCTGTCAGAGGGAAGAGCGAGATGCGGCTGCCAGCGTGCTCGGAGCCGCTGTGGTTGGACGCGCATACCACAGTGGCTCCGAGCGCGCTGATTGGACGAGCAGCCGTGCTTGCGCCATAGGAGCGGGTTGAGGTGAGTTTTATAGGGTGTTCTGGGGGGTTTCACGCAGCGGGGCACCCCCGATTGGGGTGACCCACGGAAGTGGACCAAAACCCAGGATTGTGAAAATCCTGGGTGTTGGTCCACTTAAGTATTTTTCCCCTTTATTTGTAATTGCTACCGCAGCCCAGACAGACTCATAAGTATTTTCCTCTTTCTTATTTGTAATTGCTATCTCTTGCTATCTGTTTATTTGGACTGTGTTTTATAGTTAATCCTGTTTTATCACCGTGCACCTTTTTGTGTTTTGTTTTTGTGTTTTGCTGTTTTGTTTAAATAAATTCTGAAAATACAGCAGAAGGCAACTGATGCTCTGAATTAAGGATCTAAAAAGCTCATGCTAGTTCTGAAGAGCTATCTGCCTAGGATGTGCGATTGTCCCCTGCCTGGAAGTGGTTGTGGGTTGATCGATTCATTCGATCTGATTATGTTGCGCGTGGCTTAGAAAATACGCCACTTGATGAGATGAATGAGGTCTGATCAACACTCACCTTTTCTGCTTCTTCCTTTATCTGTTACCCACCAGGCAGAGTCCTCTCTGCAGGTCTATAGGGGCAGGGGTTCCCTCCTGGCCCAGTGGGCGCTGGTCTGTTTGTAGGGGGTCTCTTTTATGGTTCCTTTCCATGAAAGTTAATAGCGGTTGTAGTCTTTTTAACCAGACTCAAGATGGCAGCAGGCCAGAAAAGGCCATAGAGAGTCATTAGGCCATAGACTTGAATGGAGACTGTTCTAGAAGTTAATGTAGAAAGAGTTAATAACCAGAGCAGGATGCTTGGTAGAGACAGAGTTACAACTTGGAGAATAGCCATTGGTTGGAATGTTATGGAGGGAACTGACCAGCACAGGTTTGGCATGTTTACGAACATGTGACGGAAGGTTTTAAAAGGTAGCTAGAGGTTATATAAGGAAGAGAGACCCTGTAGTTAGTGTTCTATACCACTTGAATTGTTGAGGAGCAGACCAGAGACCATTCCCTGTCAGAGTGTGTGAGCTAGAGCTCCTGCCCAACATCAGTGTCCACCAGTGGAACTCAGTGGAGGAAGTCCTGGGAATCCTTATCTGGGAGTAAAACCAAACTGGTCTTTGGCTGTGGATGCGACAGAAGAGGAGGATGTATGAGCCTGTGCCATGTCTTGATGTCAGCTGTTGAACTGTTGAACTCTGCTTTCATATCCTGGATTGTCTGCTTTGTGAGCCGCACACAGTGAGTACCAACATCCCCTATGGTAGAGCCCCAGCACCACACCCACACAGACACACTTGGGCTCAGAAGAACCTGCCAATGCAGCCATCCCCCTGGCATCTGTAGTGAGGAAGACACAGGTCTTCCTCCTGCTAATGCTGGGCAGAAAGGCTGTTGGTAATGACTTTCCTGGAGGGGATGGACATGGAGGGAGATTTAAGGGGACTCCCCCTCTGTAGCATAAAAGCCTCCCTGGATAAGCTTGGCTGAATGCCAATGAAGGAGGAGGGGGGACCTGAAGGGGTGCAGCTCCCCGGAATCAAGAAGATTACAGCCTGCTAGACAAAGAGCGAGGCTCCAACCTGGCTGGCCTGCAGAGAGAAGGCTGCCCAGCGGGAGACAGATGAAGGGAGAAGCAACAATAGTGAGTTATTTTTTTATTTTTGTATATTCTTTTTTTCACTTTATATAGATCTCTGTGAACTGGTAGAAGATCCAAGGCACCCCTATACCAGTACACAGGGTAGTCATGGCTGGCATGCCAACTGCATGGAATCTAGCTTCGGCCCATGTCTGAAGCCCATCACTATACTGATATATGTAAGGAATCCAGGCAACTGGATTTGCTGTTTTATTTCCTTGAAGAGATTTCACTAGTTTTCTCAATGTCTTCTCAATGATATGGTAAGGACTAAGATGAGAAATTTGCACCAGTAGTTAAACATGCTACAGTAAGGACTTTGATGACAGTAGCCACCACAAGTAAAATGCAAGTGAAACACTTTGATGTGAAAACAGCGTTTCTACACAGTGGGCTAACAGAAGACATCTACATGGAGCAACCACCAGGGTTCAAAGATGAACAAAGGCCAACTCTAGTATGCAAACTTCAGAGGAGGTTAACGGTTTAAGCAAGCTGCCAGAGCATGGAATATGAAAATAAGTGTTTACACATGAGGACTTTCAGAGGAGTAAAGCAGAGCCCTGCTTATACAAAAAGAAATTGGCAGACAGGTGCACTTATGTGCTTATTTAGGTGGACGGTATCCTGATTTTCTTTGAGCAAGAAGGGGATGAAGCAGAATTACTACAAACCCTAAGTCAGCACCTTGAGACTCTAGAGGAGCATCTAGAACAAGGACATCTTGAGTTACTTTACTGCCCTACTGAGGATATGACAGCAGATATCCTTACTAAGCCTCTGAATGCTGAAAGACACTTGAGGCTTACAAAGAAGATGGGTTTAAAAGGGTTTAAAAGACTAAGCCTCGGCTGTTGAGAAGGGGTTTTGGAGATACAATACTTTGCTATAACTTCTGCTTGTCTCTGAATGTGATTTTGAGACTTTTGCCAGATTGACTGTAGTTTATAGTTGTAACAAGTTATGACAGTAGATGGAACCATTACCAATGCTTAACTGTAGTCTCTATATGGATTTTTCTAATGTGTTGTATTTCCTATATATTAATCTGCACTTTATCACTTCTTTTTCCTGTCTGTGTTAGCCACCATGTTAAGGTGACATTCTCTTACTGTATCCATATTCTAGTAAAGCCAGTTCTTGTTATACCACTAATGTCTATCTAGATTTAACTTGCACCCAGCACTCACACTCTGCAACAGTATGGACGTGGCTGAAAGGCTCATTAGAATGGTGGGGAGGGTAGAGAGAGAGACTGAGAGGATGTTCACAACTATGGGGGGGGGGGTGGAAGCCTAGCTCCCATACATCTTGGGAGAGCTCAAACAGATCAAGATCAACTGTTAAATAGTCTTCTTCTGTGCGGTAAAGTTATCACATAAGACATCACATATTATGTTATAAGAGAGTCTTGCAAAAATATTTATGAAAATAACCAATATAACCTGAAACCAGAGATGTATGAACCCAACCTCACATCATGTCTTATGGAGGGAGAACTCAAAGATGCACCCAGAGGTCAGCAGCAGGGGTTCAGAGGAGGCAAGGTCAAAGGTCAATCAGGGTCAAACATGAGAGCACAAGTAATAGAGCACAGAACCTAACCCAAGCAGCTATTAAACTTATTGCCCTAACAATGCCAATACCAGGGCTGATTCGCCCATTCAGACCAAAGGGCAGGCACTCATAAACAATGTTGGGGCTCTTTAGCCCATTCAAACCAGCCTCCCGCAACTGCGCTGCCTGTAGTGGCGCCGGAGGGCATAAGAATCTCATACACGTATGCGCATAAACAAGGCAAGATGACGGGGATGCGGGAGGAGGATGAGAGGCGTCTGAAACTGATGTGTCGGCCGGGTGGTGGTCAGCTCAGCGCACCACCTGAGGATGCGACTGGTGCGGGGTCGAGGTGAGTGGATCACTGTGACACTCACAGCGTAAGGGCCTCAGGACCCTTACCAGGTTTATCTGGGTTGTCACAATGGAATTTTCTGACTAATATGATCTGCATGTACAGCCCTGGCTGCCACCCAATACCTCTCCTCAGGACCAAAACCCAATCAATTAAATACTGTAAGGAATTACGCACCCATATAGTGTCCAGAATCTTATTGACTTCATATTCAGGTTTGTTCTCCAAGAACATGGGGGATGGAGAAGACACCTGAACATTGTCAGCAGGTTTCAGTAATGATACATGAAAAGCATTTGGAATCTTAATTGACAAGGGAAGATCATTTTTAAAAGCAACATCACTTTGTTTCTTGATGATCGGAAAAGGACCAGTGTACCAATGTCCAAATTTAGACGAGGATATTGCGCAGGGCAATATTCCAGGTGGATGCCTAGACGAAGTCACCTATTTAAAACAGTTGTTCAACAGACCTATAGTGAAAGGTAAAGGTTTTATAGTTCTCAATGGTTATTAGTAAATTTCTCTGGACCTTACTGGCTTGTTCCTGAAGCCACTCATCCAAGACCAGTAGATTGGAGGAAGGACCAGAAAGCAAAGAAGCTTTGGGATTCTTAACATAGTTTTAAAGAACGGTGAACATTTCATCAATACACTTGCATTGTTAAGTGCAAAATCAATATACTAAGACCACTTGTCTTGGCAGTCTGATATATAACAGCGCAAGTAGTGCTCTAAAGGCAGAACTCCCTCCCAAACCAGGAAACGAATTGAAACCCCCCCAATCAAAGACATGGGGTATTTTGGGGTATACCATAAATGCAGAAAATATGTTTGATAAATAATTGAACCAGTTCGGGAGCAGTTTGGTGAAAAAATGCACCATTTTAAGGGTCAATTATAACCCAAATGACAGTGTTACCTTGCAACTTCGGTAAATCAACAATGAAATCCATAGCAATAAAGAGCATGGCGCCAAACATTTTTCTTGTAAAGTTCTTAATAAAAGAATCCTCAGCAACAGTAATAATTCAATGTGCTGTCTTGATTAACTTGTTAGCTTGTTGGTTTCTATTATATCCACCACCAAACACTGAGCACTATAGGTAAATGTTAGGTAAATTTCACTCCAGGACTCTCTTATGGCCTCAAAGTAGTGGTACTGTCCTTTGTTGCAATTAGCAGCTTCGCTTCTTAGCCGATAACCATAAACTTTCAATTAAATTTATGCAGTGCACAGAAATAAAAGCAACACTTATAGCGTAATTGCATTAAACATAGGTGAAAGCATTTATTTCAGATGTACTTACAAACAAATTCTTGATCACAGAGCTCATTAGTGTACAAAAGGTAGCATTCGCCCCCCACGTCCACCACCGGCCATCAAGTAAAGAAAATCAGGATGTATTTAAAATGGTGCAGAAAATGGCCCAGCAGCATCTACGTGTTTCGTGCAAATGCAACTTTAACAAAACTGCCTGCCTGCCAGCTACACTGCCCCATATATACAGAGTAAAGGAACTTAGCTAAAAGGACGGATGGCTAGTGCCACCCTTGGATGCAAACTCCTGTATTGTCCTTTTACTGAGCTTGGGCCAGCACCATCTTACTGTGCCTATGCTGATGCAAGCATAAGCACATCTGGAATCCAAATGGCACTGGGAAGAGACCTGACAGCCTCCTGGACTCCATTTCCCAGCAGGCTCCAGGGTTCAGACATGATACGTGTCAATAGCATTTCAGAAGACACAATCACGTCTGTAGGCTCTGTCCTGGGCCCCATTCTTTTTAATATATTTGTAAGTGACATAGGAGAAGGCTCGGTAGGAAAAGTTTGCCTGTTTGCTGATGATACAAAGGTTAGTAATAGGGTGGATATTCCTGTCTGCAACATGGAAAATGATTTAGCTTTACTGGATAGATGGTCAAAACTGTGGAAACTAGAGTTTAATGTCTCTAAATGTAAAATCATGCACTTGGGTAGAAGGAATCCCTGCTTCGAGTACCTTATGGGCAGCACTGTGTTAGCCAGGACCTCGGAGGAGAGAGGTTTAGGGGTACTGATTACTGATAGCTGCAAGATGAGTGGACAGTGTAGCCAGGCAGTGGGAAAAGCAAGCAGGATGCTCGGCTGCATAGCTCGAGGCATCACCAGTAGGAAGAGGGAGGTTGTGATGCAGCTGTATAGAGCCCTGGTAAGGCCACAGCTAGAATACGGTATGCAGTTCTGGAGACCTCACCTGCAAAAATACATTATTCAAATAGAATGTGTGCAATAGCGGGCAACAAAAATGGTGGAAGGACATAAACAGGAGAGACTTAAAAAACTTAATTTGTACAGTCTGGAGGAAAGAAATGAGAGGGGACATGATTGAGACCTTTAAATATGTGAAAGGATTGAATAAGGTTCAGGAGGGAAGTGTTTTTAAGAAGAAAATAATAGAACAAGGAGGCACAACCTGAAGCTAGTTGGGGGGAAGATCAGGAGCAATGTTAGAAAATATTATTTTACAGAAAGAGTAGTAGATGCTTGGAACTACAGAGGTAGTTGAAAAATCAACAGTCACTGAATTTAAACATGCCTGGGATAAGCACACATCTATCCTAAAATAAAGAGAACATACAGTATACACATAAGGGCAGACTAGATGTGCCGTATAGTCTCCTTCTGCCGTCAACCTTCTGTGTGTCTATGTTTCTAGTCCATAACTTCGGCCAGTGCTGGGAGCGGCGGGTATTTACTCCATATGCTTTTCAATTAAAAAATTACCATCTGCTATCAAATCTAAATTTTAAACAATTTAATAAATACTAAACAAATATCAAGAACTACTCGAATATCTATCAAAACTTCCAAAATATATAATTCAAGCATTCAGATGTCCTATTACCATCAGGCTTCAAATAAAATACAATGAATAAAAACTAGCAATATAAACACATAATATTAAAATACATTACATTGAATATTTCAGGAAAATGTATACATTACAATTAAACATTGCATCAAATCTATTAGAAACAGGCAGTGGGGGATTGGGGGCAAAAATTAGCCTGCCCATGACCAGCCAGTAGTATCTCTGCTGCTTCCTGGCCAATCAACCTTGGGTAAGGGGTAAAGTGGGGAAGGGGATGGTGGGCTGGGAGGAGGCAGGGATTGAATGGGAGTGTTAGTAAAGGTAGCAGCCCAGACTGCCCCAAAGCAGTGCAGCCCACCAAGCATTTTTCCAGCTGGTACGAATCCATTCCAATATGTGGCTTTAAAATATGTGGTAGTGAGAAGTGATTCACCCCGTTTAATAATATTCAAATCTAGAAAACTAATAAAACTCCAATTTAAAAGTGTTTTTATTAATGGCAGCTAAAAAGATGTCCAAGGACCCTTCCATATCATAATGATGACAAAATGCTAAAGAGGAACACTCACCAGTAACAATAAACAACTGTTACCACCACCCCACAAATAGGTTAGCCATGACGGGAGCAAACTTAGCTCCCATGGCAACACCTTTACACTGCAAAAAATATTAGTCATGTAATAAAGAAAAATTCAAACAATCCAATATAAACTGGATCTGTGCAGAAGGAATAGAAGTGTCTCGAGCTAGAAAATGTTGCTCATAATACCTAGATCATGCAGTATTACTGAGGTGACTAGTAGTATGGCTTCCTGTACATGTATATCCTGTGTAGTGCTCTTAAAGTGGACCAACACCCAGGATTTTGACTATCCTGGGTGTTGGTCCACTTAGGTGGGGCACCCCGATCGGGGGTGCCCCGCTGTGTGAAACCCCCCGATCGCCGCAAAAACTCACCTCTCCCCGCTCCCACGTGACCTCGTCCGGCCAATGACAGCGCTCAGAGCCACTCTGGTATGCGCGTCCAAAGCCGATTGGACGCGCATACCAGAGCGCTGTCATTGGCTGCGTCTCTCGCTTCCCTCTAACAGGGAGCGCGCCTGCGCCGGCCATTCACAAAACGGCCGGCGCGGGAGCGCGCCCTGCTAGAGGGAAGCGAGAGACGCGGCCGCGTCTCGCGCATGCGCCGTTGGATCGACTGTAAGGTGAGGATTGTGGGCCTCCTGGGGGGTTCCTCCCCGCGGGACATCCCGATTTCGGATGCCCCGCGGGGAGGGATCTGATCGGTCCGGGAATCTTATAGATTCCCGGGCCGATCCCCCCTGGGTGTTGGTCCACTTTAAGAGGTCAGTGGAATCCTGTAAATAAGAGGGGAGTTTTGATACCAAAGGTTGTAAAATGTATCAACATACTTCCCCAATCTGCATGTGATTAAATCTATTCCACTGAATGTTGGGTGATCCGGTGGTTTTATAGGGTCTTTATGAATTTTTGGGAGATAATAGATGGTTGGGATCCTTGGAGCTGTAGGCAACAATTATTCACTCTCCTTTTTGTTCAGAATATTTATCTTACTACCTTTCTCAATCAAAAGTTTTAATTCCTGCAGCTTTACAGAGGTAGGATTTCCTGGTAGTTTTTGTGTCCTCTGGTAGTTTATTCATTTCCTGATTGTAATCAGTTTTGTCTGGAAATACTAATGAATTACGAATACAAAATACCCTCCCTTTGGTTGTGGATGCTGTTGCTGCCACAGGCAGTGTCCTGGATGTCCCCATCAGGATCTTCACTGTGGATAGGCAATGGACAGCCACGACAGGCAGTTCCCCTCAGGTGCTCGCAAGCAGAGATTTGGGGGATGTAGACCATGCTGAGGGTCTTTCCAGCCATGCTGGCACCACGCTGGCATCGACAGCTGGACAAGCAGCTCCAGAGTCAGACTTGTCTGCATTAGGGGTCCATCCTTTAGTTCCCCGGATGCACCGGTCTCACCTTCAATGTCCTCCCGCCGGACCTCCCTTGTCTGTTCCGCATTTTGGGGAACTAGTGTCTCCTGGGACAAAGTAGGCCAAAATTCCAGTCCCACATGGAATGTGGGGCACCTCTTCTTCTCCTTTGCCATGAGGGGGATTTACAGTTAAACTGGATCAACAGCCTGGCACCATTGGAAAAGAAAGGTAGCGGCCATTTTGGAACTTCCTCTCCCAGCATCTCAGCTATGCTGCTGCCTGGATTCAACTGACAATGCACAGTAACAGGAAGCCCAGCAGCACTTCCTGTTTGTGCAAACGCATGAGCCGCCATTTTGTTGGTAAATTTTACTACAGCAGGAGTTAGAAAAAGGTAAATGAATTTGTATGTGCAGCAATCTAAATTGCCCTGGGGAGGGATGCATATGAGCACTGTTTGTTGTTGGTCCATTTAAAGTCATTTTTGACTGTTGGTCCACTTTAATGCCACAAATCCGCAGCCTTAAGGGGTCGTCACACCCTCAGCCTAAGCCCAATTTTGGCAAGAACATAAGCCAGATTTAAACGGAGGCTGAAGCTAGGACCTTGAGCTAAAGGACCCAATCCATCACCCAAGACCACAGCTGCCATGCAAAGCTCTGCATTTGCCAGTATCAGGAAAGATCAGGTGAGGTGTTTTAATATTTTAAAGGGAAAATTCACTTTTGATGAGAAAGGTGTACATTTTTTGTGCCAAAAGGATACCCTCAAGGAGCTGAGCTTATCTATTTTTTATTTTGTATTATGTTGGCAAATGTGTGTTTTATGGAAGCAGTTTTATACTATTGCTGTAGGCAACTGTACACCAAGGCCCTTATTTATGAAGGAATAGCGACAGGTAGCGACGGGTGAGCGACCGGTAATGACGGGCCCCGCCACGAGAACGCCGGCTCCCCACCACAATCACACATTTATCAAGCCGATCCTGCTTAGCGACTGAGATAGCGCCATATAGCGACTCATTCATCATTATTCCAGCCTCAGCCCACAGCGCCAGCGTCCGACCTTGAACAGCGACAGATATGACCTCTCGCTACCTGGCGCTCTCCAATGCATTTCAATGGAACAATCTTTAAATATTCATAATTAATTGTTATTGTTTTTTTTTTTTTTTATTTTTTTTTAAATGTGAAAAATTCTGTGACCACTTCTGCCATGTTAGATAGATGTTAGGTAAAAAAAAAAAAAAAAACAAATTTGTGCAGAATTGATATTACAGGTCTGATATTATTGTATTCATATTACTATATTCTTTTTTTTTTGGTTTCCAAAAATATGGTGGTTTGGGGGTTAAAAAACTACTTTTAACACATCGCCACCAGCGCTCTGGGGTTTAAACATGCATTTCACAGCGCGAGAATATTTTGAGCGTGATTTTTTTGATGAATATGGTGGAAGCCGGTCGCTCTGACCAGTCGCTATCATGCGCACCCATACATCGCGGAACCTGTCAAATAGCGACTCGTCACCCCGTATTCAACATTACTGCACACCGACTCAGTCGCTATCACCAACCGAACAATGGCCAAGCACAGCGACGACTAGCGGGCGCTGTGAAAATACTGCTACAGTCGCTCAACTGTCGCTACCTGCTGCTATTAATGAATCGGCCTCTTGGTGTACAGACTTGGTGTACAGTTGCCAACAGCAACAGACTGCAGGTGTCATCACCTTCTACTGCAGCCCAATGCCCCAAAACAACCCTTTTCTTTTTATCTTATTAATTACTAAAGCCTTTGACCAATATTCATAAAAAACCCAAACTGGACGCAGTCTGCTACTTGAATGGCAGCTGTATGACTCCCTGGTGCTTTTCAGCAATAATACATTCAGTTAAACACAGCCCAGCATTAGGGTCAGCCTTATCAGTTACAACTGCAATAAATCTGAAATCACTACAAGCTTAACTGGCAGTTTAGCTTGCAACTGAATGAATTTGCATATGTGAAATCATACTGCTTCCTGTTTTTATAAACCTTGTGCAAAGGCTTTAGTAAAAAAAAAAAAAAAACTGCACGAATGTTTGGGGTACTGGACTGGGGATAGAAGGATGATGATATAAACTTTTTGACATAAAAGCTCTTGTCCAATCACAGCAGTTTGCCTTACGCTGAACGGTTCTGATTGTTTACAATTCCATTCCACTGGCTGGTGTGGGAGCGCGTGCACCGCTGGGGATGCGGCCGCTCTCAATGCCCATTGAAATCAGTGAGAACCCTTTACTGAAGGATGTAAACGTGGCAAAGGGCTCTGATTGGACGAGAGGCCTGCACATGTTGGTCCAAGGGGAGGTGAGTTTTACTGGATGAACTGGGGGGTTTCCCACAGCAGGTCATCTCAATTCGGGATGCCCGGGGGCACAGAATAAAACATGGGAGAGTCAAAATCCCAGGTTTTGTTTCACTTTAAGATGTTTTATAAATCCTTCCCTTACAATATTTTCTGTGGCGTAGCTACAACCTACAGGCATCGCGTTAGTTCAGCTTATAGCCTCTCTCTCCAGTTGCATAACTAAATGTGACGGGGCCCTGGTGCAGGTATAGGGGCCCCAATGTAGCTCATACAGTAACCTTTTCCTGACACATTTAAACCGGACCTTCACCATGATTTATTGAAAAGCCTGACCCCTTATAAAACGATTCCCCGCATCTAAAATTAATATATTTTAAGTTTTAGTCACTTCGTTATTATTCGTTCCCCCACAGGGCTGCTACTCTGTTCAGGACTTTAGGATACGGGCGCCGCCTTCTTGACTCAGAAGCATCACACTTACTTAGGAGAGTTGGATAAAGTACAGGGGGGCGGGGTTCTAGCTGTGCTTTGCTCAGACAGAGCAGAGCTGGGGTCAGGAAAAGGACAGCAATCCCAGAATGCAGAGTAACACAGTCAGAAGGCACTTCCCGTTTACAGGCTGCCTGATGGTCCATGAGCCGCCATCTTGGATGTTTAAAGGCTCCTAACATGCAGTAGATACAGGTAGGATGATTTTTAATGTGAGCAATCTGTATGTACAGGGTGTGGGAAACATATAAGATAGGCTCTTATTCAGAGTGAAGGACCGTTTTAACTAAAATGGGGAAGCAACCATGATGGGGATCCCTGACCTCATGCCCCCCACCCCCTTGGAGTTACACCCCTGTCTCTCCCTCTTCTTCTCGTCTTCTTTCTTTAACTGTAATCACTTGTACCTCTGCATTGCCAGCTTGTTTTCATCTCCCCATTATCTTCTTTTATCACTGCCTAATAAAGCCCTCCCTTCTTATCTCCATTTTACCTCATGGGCTGGTAGTTCTCTCTCCTGCAACATCATCTCGGTTGGCCCGAAGACCAGCTTGTAACGGACATATAACAAACCTATGCTAGAAGGGTTCTGGAAAATTCCTCTGTGTGTGGGTGGGCGGGGCCAGGCATGAGAGAGAGGCTGGTGAGGTCATTCCTGCAGGCTATAAAAGGCGCAGCACAGCTCTGAGAGAGCAGAGTCCGTGAGGTGGGTCACAGGGAGCACTTCTGTGTCTGTATGTCTTTCTGAGCCACATAAATTATAGGGCCACAGTGAGGTTTTTGGTTGAAACTAATATTGAAATGACGAATCCAGCAATTCAACCAAGATAGCTCCAAACGACCGCACCCCCTCCACGGCAATCAATACATCAACCAAATATATATAATGAATTCATAGATTATTTATTGACAAATACCCATAAAAGTCACATAACAAACAATTAAAAAACATATAACACTAGACCGCACATTCCCAGGGGTATCCCAATTACACCCATAATCCCAACCCTATAAACATTATATTTCAATAAAGTGCCAATACTATAAACAATCCATAACGTGCATTAGTGCTGAGATTTGTGCAAACACAATACAATTAATATTAAATGTGGCAAGAGAAGAACAGATTCAAGTATCAGAATACAACAATTGATTTAAATCATAAACAAACACATCACCTGAGTGTAGAACTCTGAGTGTCCCCCTAGAATGCCAAGGTCAAGTGACGGTCACACTGCCTATAATTGGGCATGGGAGAGGGAATGCCACACTGCCTATATAATGAGGCATGGGAGAGGGGGATGTCACACTGCCTGTATAATGGGGCATGGGATACGGGGATGTCACACTGCCTATATAAAGGGGCATTGGAGAGGGAGATGCCACACTGTCTATATAATGAGATACCAACCTTGAAGACTAGTTTACAGGGTGATGGGCGTGGTGGGGTGGGGTGTGGTGTAGGGGCGTAGCTTATTCACAAACTTAAATCCTTAATGCTTACATAGTAATACTGGCCATACATCAGTATTACAGTAACTGACACTAAACAAAAAAGCAAGCTCCATACACAAAAGATCCTTGTGTGTGCTCTGTACTGAGGCCACACCCCCTCCACCCTGATACTTAGAAGATACTGGGAGGCCGATTCATTAATAGCGCCAGGTAGCGACAGTAGCGTTATTTTCACAGCGCACGCTAGTATTCGCTGTGCTTGGCCGTTGTTCGGCTGTTGACAGCGACTCAGTCGGTGTGCGGTAATGTTGAATACGGGGTTAGGAGTCGCTGTTTGACAGGTTCCGCGCTGTATGGGAGCGCATGACAGCGAATGGCCATAGCGAACGGCTCCCAGCATATTCATTAACAAATCACGCTCAAAAAATTCTCGCGCTGTGAAATGCTTGTTTAAACCCCAGAGCGCTAGCGGCGATGTGTTAAAAGTAGTTTTTTAACCCCCAAACAACCATATTTTGTGAAAAAAAAAAAAAAAACATGTTTTTCAAAACATTTTGTAATATGAATACATTAATATCAGACCTGTAATATCAATTCTGCACAATTTCTTTTTTTTTTTTTTAACCTTAAAAAAAATATCTAACATTGCAGAAGTGGTCACAGAATTTTTGACATTTAAAAAAAAAAAAACAAAAAAAAACATTAATAGCAATTAATTATGAATATTTAAAGATTGTTCCATTGAAATGCATTGGAGAGCGCCAGGTAGCGAGAGGTCATACCTGTCGCTGTTCAAGGTCGCTCGCTGGCGCTGTGGGGTGAGGCTGGAATAATGATGAATGACTCGCTATCTGGCGCTCTGTCAGTCGCTAAGCAGGATCGGCTTGATAAATGTGTGATTGCGGAGGGGAGCCGGCGTACTCGTGGCGGTGACCGTCATTACCGTTCACTCACCATTCGCTACCTGGCGCTATCCCTTGTTAAATAAGGGCCTTAGAAGATACTTAAAAGGCAGCCAATAGAGAGGGGCTGGATGGCCATCCAATCATTTAGTGGTGTCTTCTAACCACTAGTGCATGGGTTGGAAATGTCAGTCAGCCAAACAACAGAAAAGAGGAAGAAATTCATGTTTTGCAGGGTGACTTTTATAATTGCACAGGGTGGCAGGGTGAGGGGGAGTCACCAGTGACTCACTATAAGAAATGGTGAATTGGCATCTCTGATAATAGGGCATGGGGGACGGGAATAGCACACTGTCTATAATGGGGCATGGGAGAGGGGAATGTCACATTGCCTATAACGTGGCATGGGAGGGGGATGCACACTACCTATAATGGGGGAATGGGAGAGGGGGAAAATGCTACTTTGCCTTTAATGGAGGGGATTCTGCTCCTTGCCTATTATTTAACTCTTGGCAGGGGACAGTGTTTTAGCACAACATTTGGTTCAGAATATTTTTTTCTTATTTTCCTTCTCAAAAACGTAGGTGCATCTTATGGGCTGGTGAGTCTTATAGGGCGAAAAATACTGTATATATTTTTTCTCTTTATCATTTGTCTTATTACACAGGTAAAAAACACCTTTCCACGGCAGCAGCCTTGTGTGGTCAGCGTTCCCACAGCACTCTTGCTTTCACCAGTGACCAAATGGGTGGGCAAACGCTGTTCAATCAAACAATAAGTGAAATTACTGTGAAATGGCTAATTTTTCACTTCAAACGGGGATAAGGTGGGAGGAAGTTAGTGTATGCCTGCACTAAGACTTTAATCATTGGTGGCTCAGCAATCAATGATTAAATGTATTAAGTAAAAAAAACAACATAGTTCCCTGCTGGTCCTTACCCTGACCTCTATTTGGGTGACTAAGACACTGGGTGCACATAAGTCTCTCTAGGCACCTACTTGCTTGTATTGTTCTCATGTTCTCCATCTGCATTAGTGATGATTATTATTATTATCATTAATAATGTGCTAGCCTTGTCCATAGCACTGTTTAAAACTAATGATTACAAACAGGTAGAACCTCAAATACTATTACAAATGAGGTAGATGATGATTTTGACTATCCTGGGTTTTGACCTTTGCCCCCAAGGCACCCCCATTGGGGTGCTCCACTATGTGAAACCCCCCAGGTCGCCGAAACAAACTTAACTCTTCCCGTTCCTAAGGTGCATATGCAGCCGGTCGTCCAATCAGCACGCTCGGATCCGCTGACGTCCCTTCGTCTAAGGCGAGCAGCTCCGAGGTCACTGCCAGCCGCATCCCCCGCTGCCCTCTAAGGGGGAGCGTTCCCACGCTGGCCATTCACAAATGGGCGGTTTCGCGCAGCGGGGCTTCCCCATTTTGGATGCCCCAGGGGGGGAGGGAATCATTCAGGCCAGGAATCCTATAGATTCCAGGCATAATTGCCATGGGTTTTGGTCCACTTTAAGATGAATATTCTAAATATAAGGATAATGAATCAGCAGTCGTCAAGTTGTTTTTGTAATACATTTAATCACTGGTGGCTCAGCGGCCCGTCCCAGTGGGGCCATTGAGACACCAGTGATTGAATGCATTAAAAAAACAACATGACCCTGTGCACCAATCATACCCAATACAATGGTAGCCTGCTATTTCATATGGCAGCAAAGTGAACACCTTTCTATAGTTCCCCTCAGAAAGCAGACAGGCTACCTTTACCACTGCCCGTATGGCATTGCCCCTGCCTGGGGCTCAGGAGCCCAAATTCACCTTAGAAAAAGACACCATGAAATAATGTTAATTCAGTGAAACTGCCACTGATCGTGTTGGGGGGCATCCCAATTCATGATATGGCTCCAACAACCTCCAACCTCCATTCCACCGGCATTTAAATGGGTCCAGGTCCGGATGGCATTTCGTCCACCACTGGAACAGGTGAGTTTTTTGGACCTCGGTTTTGAGAGTTGCAGGCAGCTATGTACATGGGGGGTACCTCCATCGGGATGCTCCCCCAGACACCAGTAGCTCTTCCACACCGCCCTGCGGTTGTTTCCCCTTAGATGCAAAACACAAGCTGAATTCCGACAGCCATCTTTTTTCCAGCCCTTGTTGTGCTCTTTGAAGATGTTTTATGCATCACAACAACACACTGCTCCTGTAAATATATACAGTAGCTGCAGAGGAACAAATTAATACACAATTATTTCTGCCCTGAGAAACCATATTAGCCCGCAGCGCTGTCAGAAGGTCAAACATGCCCGCAAACTCTGCCATGCACATGATGACCTGGAAGAGCCATTGATAATGACCCGGCGGCTGCAATTCTCTGTGGCTTAATCATCTGACACGAGAGCCACCCTAAGGCACTTGTTCCTGGCATTTCCCTTATTGAAATGTACACATGCAATATGCATTGCTAAGCCCAACGTTCCAGGAGAAACAAAGCCCCGCCATCACACTGCATTCCGCATCAGCCGAGAATCTTTAGAATGCGTGGCTTTTATCATGTGCTACAGGCTATGGATGCTCCTTCCTGTTTACTCTCATTGTGTCTCACAGAAACTGACTTCCAGCAAGTTGGGTTATATATCGAGAATGTGGAGATCTTATTTTTTGTGTGCACTGCAGAGGTGAAATTTGTAACAAGGTTCATTTTAATAAGTGGGCCTCTTGAGTCGAGAGCATGAACCATTCAGTGTGTTCACACTGTGGACCTAAAGTAAAAAATGTAGAACCACCTAACCCCCCCACCCCTTCATCACAAGTTGTCGTGTCCCATGACGTGTGTTTTATATTATTTTTGGGGGAAGGGATATGACCAGAATTTTCACCCTCCTGATATTGTCAGGACTAGGGGGAAGAGGCCTGGAAATCTCCCTATTTGGGATACCTTTTGAGATAACAGGTTAAACTTACATTCCAATGTTTTTAAAACATGTCATTGTAAATTACATTGGTTGGGTTTGGGGGGCGATGTCCCCTGAGACATTCAGTGTAAATGGTAATTACTTTGGGTGACCGTCACCCTTATGGTAAATACATAAGTCAACAAACAGATTGTATAAAACACAGATATTTATTGTTTGTAGCAAGTGGGTTTCTCAGTTTTGTAGCAAGTGTTTTGTTACCAAACATTCTGGTGCAGACGCGTTTCGCACTTAGCTTCCTCAGTGCACCAAGGGTACTATAACATAAACATGACATAAGCTATAAACTATAACATAAACATATACATATATTTTTATAATTTATACATTTTTATCAGTCCATGTATTTTCATGCTTATTTACAACGTATACACTTGTGCAGACTATAGCCCACCATTAATTGTGTGTGCACTTACTTTTTAGTTTGATATTAGCCATATCACCTTGTAGCTTGCTCCAATTGGTCCAATTTGTTAATCTAGATATAATGGTCATTTTTTTATTGTTTTATATTACCCAGTGTAACTGCTTAATATAATGTTTATTTACATAGGCTAAGCAGTGTGCCTTTAATTCCCTTTGTCCCTTCCTGGCTCCCTTGCTCTGATTCAAGTAGCTCCGCCCTTCTTCTTCCCCTCTCCCTCAGCCATTTATAGTTTGGCATCCAAGCAGTGCACACCTGCTGCTCTCTTCTGCAGCTACAGTCTTTTTACCTGCTGTATTGAATGTACATTTCGAGATTCCTGCTGTAAGAAGTGTTTGCAAGATTCTGTACTGAAATGAAGCTTTTGAAACATATCCTACGTGATCCACGAACAGCCAAGTAAGATATCTGCCAAGCCTTATGTAGTAAAGAAAACAGCCATCACAGACACAAACAGGGAACGTGGAGCTGTCTACAGGACTCACATTACTGCCATCTGGTGAGTCAGAATGCAAGTGATGATGCTCTGCTCATTGAAGTGGACCAAAACCCATCTTTTTGACTAATACACCCCCGCATTCCTTACCCAACAGGTAGCACCTTTTGGATGGTTACCCCTTTTTTGCTTTCTTTTTCCCAGCAATAGATCTGACAATTTCCCCCATTCCCAGATTGGGGACCCGGAACCCGTTACAGAGTGCCAAAAATGGGGTTAACTATATGTCAGGGTAAGCAAAAATAGTTATTTACTCTTCAAGTCCCAGGGAGAGGACTGCCAGCTTTGCTTCATGGATTTTCATCACTAGTGGGCTTCGGTCTACCTTAAACTGGAATAACACCCCCCCAGATAAGTCTGCTGTATCTGGATTGCACGCTCACACTATCCAGATTGCAGCCAAAATAAAAGTTCTCGCCTTTTTCGTTTTGTTTTGAAAAAAAACATTTTTTATTTCCATAATGGTGGCCTCTAGGCGATCTTCGGCTGGCAAGGAGGAAGTCACTCCAGAAGCACCTGAATGAGTGGCGTGCTCCTGCTGGCTGTGATAGCGCTGGCTGCACATACCCAGTTGGCAGAGGGGCGGTCCTGGCAGGCATAGCCGCTCAATTGGCCATCGCAAAGGTGCCCCCTTTCAGAGCTGGGGGAGCGCACAGCTCGCTCAAGAGCTGAGCATGTGCTTCCAGATTGCCGGCCAAATTGGCTTACACTTTGGCGGCCGAAGACCAACCAGAGGCCACCATTATTGTTATAACAAACGTTTTTTCAACAAAGTAAAAATGTGAGATCTTTTATTTTGGCTGCAATCTGGATAGCACAGGTGTGAAACCCAGATGCAGCAGAATTATTTTGGGGTGCTATTCTGGTTTAAAGTGGGCCAATCACCAGGATTTTGTGTGCATGTAACCCCCAGATTGCCCACCCAACTCAACTTGCCCACCGTGGTCTACTGATAGAGGAATCGGGGGGGAGGGCCAGAAGTCAGTGACAAGTTTTTGCTTCTAGCTAGGGAATGGAAAGGCAGATATCATAAGGTAAGCTGCTGGATCAAGTTTTTTATATTTTGCCTGGACAGTTACTTTAAAGCTTAAAGTTTTAAAATGGTCTTTGACCAATGTTTTAACAAACTGATATGTGTAGTCCACACTGGCCATGTAGAAAACATCTTTCATGAATGACATATCATTGACATATCATTTCTTAAAAAAATATTTGGCCCCAAACAGTATCCCTCTGTCCGGCCTTAGAAAGTTACTGTTAGGTATGACGTCCTCCACAAATGACATATATGAAGCTCATATTTCGGTAAACATGAGTAGAACAAAGCAGGAGAACTTAATATAGATCTCAGTTGCCCTATCTCCCCTCAATAAACCATTCATAGGACCCTCTTGCCTCTGGCAATCTGACGTGTTGAATATTAGCTTAACAATTGCTTGTTCCAATAACACAGCACTGGCTTCAGTCGGGGACTGGTTAGGGTTGCATTACACCCGCGCTTTTCATCAGAAACATTTATTCAATCGCAGGGAAAAATAGACGTGGCTCCTCAACTCTGTCAAGATTAAACTGTTATTGATCCTTTAAATTACATTTGTTCAAACTGATCGATCAAACACATTATCTTTCGTCTTCCACTCTATTACCAGCAATTGGAAACTCACAAGCGTCAATACCATTCTGACCATATGAAGCGTTGGGGGTGTCATGTGATGAACCTGAATGTGACATTGCTTTTTGGGAATTCGGAGGCAGGCAGAGGCAGACTGGCCATAGGAAGACTTGGTAGACTTTCAGAGGGGGTTGCCCTACCTTTAGGACAACTGGGCTGTAGTTTCTGACACCCCATCTGGTCCCTGCCTCCCCAGTGTCCTTCACCTCCATTTTATTCTGTCCCAATTAACCCCCAACCAAGATCTTCAGCCTATGTTTTACCCCAAATGCATCATAACTGTGAGGATCATACCCAGACATGTTATCTGGCAATAAAATACTAAAGACTCAGTACCCTTGATTTAAGAGTAGCCATATCTACCCCTGCCCAAGATCTGTCCCTGCAATGCTATAAGCTTAGCCTTGGCTGAAAAACAAAATGTGGGCCTGCCATGGGCTGTGGGCTAGTAAAAGTCCATCAATGGCACCGGGATTGGACTAAATCTGCTTTAAACTGGTCCTAAAGTCTAAGACTTTAGTGCCCCAAAACATCCCCCTATCGGGTCATTTCTTTTTTGGATGCCCCGCGGTGTAAAGCTAAAAATACTCATCCACCTGGTTCCTGGTTCCAGAGCAACTATAAGAAAAGCACAACCCAGCTACCTCTTCTCTACACACCTAGTGAATCTGATTGGTTGGCAGGCAGTCACAAGCAAAATGGTTGAGGCAGGGTGCTGCTTTTCATCCTCACACTGGAACCAGGAGATGGTCACCCTGTTTTGGATTCCACAGTAGTCCCATTAGGCATGCAGCAGAGTGTGCTGTAAAGCAGCAGCATCCCTACTCTCTCTGCCCTCTGTACACCAATGCCAGCAGACCATCATGTGGATAGTGGAGGGAGTTAGGATGCCAGTTACTAGGTACACCAGACTGTCCAACACACTGAAGTGCATCCCAAATTGTAAAAAAAAAGCTCTCCTGACTGCCCACAGGCTTGATCCAATGTAGTCATGTGGGTAGGCATTCACAAATGCCTGGCGCGGGCACTCGCCCTGCTAAAGGGATTGTGGGGAAGCGGCCGCTGCTCACACATGTGCCATTGGACCAGCTAAGAAGGTGAGTTTCTGGGCGACCTGGGGGGTTTCACACAGCAGGGTACTCCCAATCGGGGTGCCCCGGGGAGGGGGGGTGAGGATGCCTGCCCTGGGATCTCATAAACTCCAGGGTGGGTTTTGGTCCTCTTAAAAAGAACATTGTGGAGGGATTATTAGTATTTGGACAGCCCCCCCCCCCTCTTTGAATAAAAGAGCCTCTCTGCAAATAAACACATCATCAAGTGCAAACAAGCATTTCATGCAGAATTTAGCAGCTTATCCTAGAACTGCCCTACCTAGGATGAAGAGCCAGGCTCTCTGAATTTCAATGATGTTGCCCAATCCTGGACAGCTGCTGAATAAACTGAATAAACTGTTAAAGTAAAGACCTCCTTTCTGTAACTAAGCCTCAGGATTTTATTTATGCATGACCACCTTTTTTTACTCTGAGAGGTGGACATACTCCCACCCCTCTGTGTGAGACAAACCAACTCCTGTGCCTGCAGGTTGAATCTAGCTTATCTATTGTCTGTCTCCTCTATGCTGAGCTTAATACACATTTCAGTAGAAGTAAAACAATGTTCATATGCTGCTGAATGAGTGAAAGATCCCAGATTTTCTCATGCAGTGACAGGAAATGTCAGCCATGCTACAAAGCACAAATCATAATATCATCCCAGTAATTATACTTGGAGAGATCAAACTGGAAAAAAACTTTTTGGGACAGTTATACTCTGATTTTGTTGTTAGCCTATAATGTTTCTTTAACAAATCTGTTTAAAAAATGTTATCAATGTTATCAATCTAATCAGCAATCTAATTAATAAACACATAAACCTAATTCACAGGTATTAAAGATTGGAGAGTTCCTAAAAATGTTGGATCTCATTATACTGCCCCAGGAGTGTAGGGGGTGGTGGAGGGTCACTACAATACAAGTCTCTATACCATAATGATGCTGCAATGCAGATTTATAAATTCCATGTACAGGTAATTAATCATTGCACAGCCATCAGTTTATTACGGATTCCATTCTTCTGCGGTGAAGGGTAATACAATGGCTCAATAAAACTACAAATCTTTAAAATGAACTTAATTTAGGATAAATTGGAGCTAACAAAAAGAACTTTTATTTCCTGTGTGCCACCAGGGAGTTCCTTTCTTCCCCTGTCACTATCCTGCCGGCGGCTCTTCCGTCTTGTGGAGATCTAATATTTCTATAGCGTGC
Source organism: Gastrophryne carolinensis (assembly GCA_027917425.1). Lineage (NCBI taxonomy): Eukaryota > Metazoa > Chordata > Amphibia > Anura > Microhylidae > Gastrophryne > Gastrophryne carolinensis. The sequence goes on from CM051240.1 coordinate 212,184,555, forward strand.
GCTCTTTTATTGCGGCAAGGAGAAAAGTGATCACACTGATGGAAATGGACAGGAGATATACAGACTTGTTTTATCAAACTGCACTCAGGAAACTTTGTGATCTTGTGGGGAATTGCCCTTCAATCTGGGAGGTCTGCGTTATCCAGCCATTATCTTTGTTATTCTAGCGTTTTCAAGAAAAATTATTATAATTATTAATATTTATTTATGTATATTGCCTTATCTTCTTCTCTATGACTGTATATTTACAGACAAGGTAAAACTTAAAAATAAATAAATAACAAAAAGTTCAAAGCACTTGTTATTAAAACAGGGGACAATAGGAAATAGAGCCCTGCCTTATGAGCTTGCAATCATTTAAATTTGAAGATGTATTGTGCATAATTCTGAAATAAGAAAACAGTTGTAAAAGTTACTACAATAGAAACACTTTGAATAGGCAAATAAATAATTTATTGCTGCAGATCTGCATGTTACGCCTCAAAGAGGGACAAATGAGAACAACAAGGGATGGGGGACTCAAAAGAGGGACAGTCCCTCCAAATTATGGACATTTGGGGGGTATGCCTATATATGCATCCTTATTGCTGGATTGGGAGGCTGATTTATTAATAGCAACATGTAGCGACAGTTGAGCGACTGTAGCCGTATTTTCACAGCGCCCGCTAGTAGTCGCTGTGCTTGGCCGTTGTTCGGTTGTTGAGAGCGACTCAGTCGGTGTGACGTAATGTTGAATACAAGCTTACGAGTCGCTATTTGACAGGTTCCGCGATGTATGGGTGCGCATGATAGCGACTGGTCAGAGCGACCGGCTTCCACCATATTCATCAAAAAATCACGCTCAAAAAATTCAAGCGCTGTGAAATGCATGTTTAAACCCCAGAGCGCTAGAGGCGATGTGTTAAAAGTAGTTTTTTAACCCCCAAACCACCATATTTTTGGAAACCAAAAAAAAAAAAGTATTTTAAATAATTTAGTTATATGAATACAATAATATCAGACCTGTAAAATCAATTCTGTACAATTTTGTTTTTAATTTTTTTTCCCTTAAAAAAATGTTCTAAAATGGCAGAAGTGGTCACAGAATTTTTCACATTTAAAAAAAAAAAAAAACATTAATAACAATTAATTATTAATATTTAAAGATTGTTCCAGTGAAATGCATTGGAGAGCGCCAGGTAGCGAGAGGTCATACCTGTCGCTGTTCAAGGTCGGACGCTGGCGCTGTGGGCTGAGGCTGGAATAATGATGAATGAGTGGCTATATGGCGCTATCTCAGTCGCTAAGCAGGATTGGCTTGATAAATGTGTGATTGTGGTGGGGAGCCAGCGTTCTCGTGGCGGGGCCCGTCATTACCGGCCGCTCACCAGTCGCTACCTGTCGCTATTCCTTCATAAATAAGGGCCTATGTTTGGGTCTTTTCAGTACCTTGCTTCCTGTTTTTCCTGGACTGAATTTGCTGTATTGTATTCTCAGTTCTGACCCTTGGTTTTGGACTTTTTGATTTTGTTTTCTGAATCACTGTTAGACTGCTTCTCTGGATTTGGCTATGGCTTGTTTTGACCTTGCTCCTCTGCTGATGGCTCGCTTCTCTTGCTTGAACTCTTGTGTTGATTCTTGCTTCTTGCCTCCTGACTCCTGGCTGGACTGACCTGTTCTTGCTTGTTACCTATCTACAGCCATGCCCAGGCCCTGGTGCCCTGTACTGCCAGATGGACAAATCATGGTGTCCTGCAGCCCAGGCTGTCTATCCTTGAGAGGACCAGGGCATCGCATAGACCCCGGGACCTGGTACATCTGAGTGATCAGTGGCTCCACCCATTGGGCTGTGCTGGCTTAGATCCTGACAATTTGCCTTGCTCTCTCATGTCTCTCTCGCTCTCCTCATCTCCCTTATGTATATTTCCCTCTCTCTTTTTCTCTCTCCTGCCTGTTGGAGATAAAATACTTTTGCAACAGCTTACAGCTTGTCTTTGAATGTGACTAGTGGCTTTTGCTAGATTTATTGCAGTTTTCAGCTATGACAAGTTATGACACTAGCCTCCCACAGAAGCTTGTTACAGCATCAACCGCTGACAGCTTCAAAAAAGGATTAGATGCTTGTTTAGAAGAAAATAACATTAACAGTTACTATTAACGGTTATCAGTAAAACAAATGAATAAATAAATACATAAAATAGATAACTTCCCCTATAAATTAAAATTAAAAAAAAGCTTCCCCTACCCCAACACCTTTGGTTGAACTTCATGGACATATGTCTTTTTTCAACCGTATTAACTATGTAACACTAGATGGTGCTGTGACCAATGCTTAAACTGTGCATATTCCTGCTGTGTTGTATTAGCTGTATATCGAGCTGTGAGCTCTATGACTAGTCCTTTTTTTTCTGTCTGTGGTTTAGCCACCAGGTAAGGTGAAATTCTATTACTGCATTCATGTTCCAGTAAAGTCAGTTCCTGTTATACCACTAATGTCTATCTGGATTACGACTTTGCATCCAGCACTCACACTCTGCAACACTGCCTCTCTACCCCTCTGTAGCGATAACCTTTATCGCCGGAAGGCTTCCCCGCCAGAGACGTCCTTTTCCCAATGGTGAGAGGTGCTGCAGGAATCCCAGAGTCATCCGTGAGGGAAACAGGAACAGCCCTTACAAGGGCTAGTGAATTGTAATATAGCGTTTCCCCCAATAAGAGACAGAACTCAGTATTGAGGGTGAAGATGAACTTCCTTTATTAGTGCCACCCTGTGCCTTATATGCAAGCCTCCCTGCAAGGGGACCTCCCCCTGTGGACCTGATGGAGAACTGCATGACAAACGCACAGACCAATGGGAGCAGGACAGACAATCCCTCAACTCTGCTGGTAACACAATCAGTAGAACAATAGCAGTCTGTAATACAATCAACAACACAATGGCAGTCTGTAATAGTATCAGCAACACAATGACATTGTCTGTAACGTGCTCAAGAAAAAGTAATGAGTCTATGCAAAAGTCCAAGGGCAGAAACATTGCCTTTAAAATCCAAAAGGCATAGAGTCTGTCACACCCTCTCTCTTCATTTTGTCTCCATCTCTCTCGTGTTTTTCGAGGTTCTCCTCCAGGTGAAAATGCTTGGGGGCCCCTGAGGGAGCACACCGGATTACCGAATGATGCAATGAAGCGTGTACAGTCATACTGCAGTAAATACAATGTTAAAAATATTATTATTATTAGCTCATTTAAAATGGACCAAAACCCAGCACGATCAACCTGGGAATCTATATTCCCGGGCCGATCAATTCCCTCCCCCGGAGCATCCAAAATCGGTATACCGTGCTGTGTGAAACCCCCCAGGTTGCCCCATACACTTACCTTGCTTCCCGGTCCAACGGTGCATGCGCAAGCCGTGGCCGCATCCCCACTATCCCTCTAACAGGGCGCGTGCCTGTGCCAGGCATTTGTGAATAGCCGGCGCTTGCACGCTCCCCGTTAGTGGGAAGCGGGGGATGCAGCTGGCCTTAGACGATGGCTTAGACGACGTGACATCAGCAGCTCTGAGCACACTGATTGGACGAGTGACCGCACATGCGCCGTAGGACCGTGAAGAGGTGAGTTGCGTTTGGCGATCTGAGGGGTTTCACACAGCGGGACACCCCCGATCGGGGTGTCCCGGGGGAAAGGACCAAAACCCAGAATAGTCAAAATCCTGGGTTTTGGTCCACTTTAAGTCTCTAGCTTGTGGAAAATTCACACTATTTCAACCTCACATTAGAAAACCTTGTTACATCTTGATAGGTTGGGAAAATGCCTAATTTTCAGTGTTTTATGTGGGCAAGGACAGCAAGTCAAGGATTGCATATGCAAATGGCTTCATTATTCTGCAACTAAAGAGATATATTTAGCTGGAACCTGAACTGCACACTTTATACCAACATTATTACACAGCAGTCTATAAATCACGAGCCGTTACAACATGCAAGAAAGTTTTTTTTTATTCGCCTCCTCTCTGCTGGAGGGAGCAGGACGCACCAGTTAAATCATCCCTTACATGGCAACATAGCGCTTTTAATTGCTCCTTCCGACTTTTCCTCCATCTCGAGCCATCCGATTGGCTGCCGCCAAGTTCATCGGCAGATAATTCAATTATTCTCGAAAATGATTTTCCGCATTAAAATGCGCAAAGTTCAGCTTCTCTCTGTTTCTGTTACTATTACCAAAAGCTATTGATAAGATGGGGAAATTTATTGCAGAATAATTCTGCAGGAACAAAGATAAAAGGTTTCTGAATAAAATATGAGTCGAAAGCTGTAAATTGTAGCAATGCATATCATTTCATTCAAATGTAGGAAGCAATTACCATCTGCTATATTCATCAGTTCCCTCCTTTATGACTTAATTATATGTTTAATGCTATCAGATCAAGCAAAGGGCACAATAGATGAATGAGAGGGAGAATGGGAGAGATTCGGCATCAAGACAAAAGGTGGATGAAAAGAAACCCGAAAACAGAATTGATTCCATTTGTTGGCGAAGAAGTTCATTTAAATAGTATATTCTATCATCTCCCGTGCTCTGCCGAGATAATATAAATCACGTGTTTGCAAATTTGCTTCATACAATTTTAACAAAAGCATTTAAGTTTCTGAAAACCGAAGGTCTCAGGGTTTTGATTTATTTATGAAATAGGTAACATTTACAAAGAAAGAGCAGTGACTGACAAGCTGAGCATTCCAAATATGATGAAGAGGAAATCTGCCGCCGTGTCACGCCACAAAAGAGACAACCGCGCTAACTGCCCTTGTTTCAGTTCAGGCTTTAACCCCTTCATGATCTGCTAAGCCAGTTACAGTTTCTGCCTGCTATGGTGCTGAATTTAGACCTTGGAGGTAGGGGGGATCCTTATACATAGGAATCGCAAAAAAGAGGTATTTCTTAAAACAAAAAGCATTGATGTGGCACATACTCAACAAAAATTATTATTGGATTACCCATCAATCTTCATGAGTAGGCAGCGCCATGCAAATTATCTTTGTATGTGGCAGATATGTTTGATGGGCAGCTGAACAGCTCATCAAACATATTTAAGCCCTCCCTTCGCCCAATCAGGTTGGTCAGCAGGCCGGGGGGAAGGGCAGCAGTATTGGCATAGGTGGGGAATGGCCAAAAGCTGGTGTGGACTACAGCGCCCAGCTTGCCGGCAGCGAGCGTGGTTCAGTACACAGCCTGTTATGGGAGGGAGGGTGTTTTGCCATACAACCTAATATGAGGATGATGGGGGCTCTGCCCCACTGCCTGCTATGGGATCATTGCAGGTACATAATATTAGTACTGTCTCTACCCCATTTTGTGCAGAGCGACCGCCCCGGTTTTACCTCCGATTAGCAGCCCACTACCCCTTACTACATTCATTTTACAGCCATTTTTGGGCCCCCAAGTTCAAAGTTTGGCCAAACACTTACCTTACCTCCTACACAGCTGACCTCAGCTAGTCGACTAAGGCAAACTATGGAAAGGCCCCTCCTGTGCGCCTATGCAACACCTGCAGAGACCTGCCGAACTCACTTATATCTCCTCTCAATCCTATAGCATGATGACAGGAACAAGCAGGCGCCACGCTGCAGAAGAGTTGCAAATGTAGTGGGATGCATTTGTGGTTGACCAGAACCTGGGATTTTGACTATTGGTGGTTTTGGTCCATGCCCCTGGGGCACCCCGATGTGGGATGCCTCGCTGTGTGAAACCTCCCAGATTGCAACTAAAAGGGCCTTATTCATAAAGGTATAGTGCCAGGTAGTGGCAATTTAGCGACAGGCAGCGGGAGGTATCGGCAAGAGAACGCCGTCCACAGCACGCAATTACAAATTTATGAAGCCGATCCTGTTAAACGACTGGGATAACGCCATGTAGCGTACGATTCACCATTATCCCAGCCTCAGCGTACAGCGCCTGCGTTCTAACTTTCAGAGCGCCACGTCTTACCTCTCGCTACCTGCCGCTCTCCCATACATTTCAATGGACGATCCTCAAATCCCATTTCTCTTGCCTTTTTTTTTTCAATAATACAAATGTTTAAGACATTTATCCTGGCCTGTATGTATGTTTTTGAAGGTTTTTTTTTTTTTTTTGTAAAAAATGTAAAAAATGTATTTACTTGTCTGGCAGTAAAGTGTTAATGGCACACCCCTCCAACAATGTCAATCCAGTATTTTTCGCTTGCCTAATGTTGTTCATGTGTTCTAAAAATCACTTTAATCACACAACGACTGGCGCTATGTCCTCCATCCACACAATCTAGAACGGTCGCTGTCCAATTTTGTTAAATACGGTAGCATTCGCAGAGTCGCATTGAGCAGTCGCTGTCGTTCGCAGCATGCAGCGTCCACAGTTGTTAAATATGGATTTTGCGTGTATGGCTCTAGCGCCGAACATTGGTATGCGTACGCATTGTTAAATTTGCGTTTCCTAGCGGTATCATTGGCGTTTCTTTGCGTTTTTATATTGCGAGGAGTGTCAAAGGTTTTGCTTTCACTTTCGTTTTGTGTACTTCTGGTTTTACACCTACGAAGATCCACCATGAGGTCCAGATGCCCAGCCAGATGTCTCCCCAGCTCCTCCTCTGATTCTGAGCCCCCCACCCCTCCCCCCTGTCCCCCCTGCCCCTTCAGCCTCCCCTGCTCCCCCAGAATCCCAGAAGAAGATGCGAAAGAGGGTGGATCCTCGTGTCGATAGACAGGTCATGAAAGTGAGTGTTTTTTTTGGTTTAATTTTTTTTTTTAATTATACTTGTTATATGCAAATCTGTAATGTATTTTGTTTATTAAAGTGTGTTAGTCTGTTCCAGGCCTATTTTTTGGTTTTTTTTTATTTTGTTTTTGGAAAATGTTGCATTTGTTTTTTTTTGTTTCGAATCCAAAAAAAGGCCTTAATTTCTCTTTTTTTGCAGCAATACAATGTTTTAGATTTACATTTGTTTTGTAAATGTCCAAATTGTGGATTACCATTTTTATTTATTTATTTATTTTTTCCATAGGATTTTTGCGTGAAGGAGTACGACTATGCCCTGAGTGCAAAAAGCAGCATAGTGATGGAGGTGCAAGCCACCGTGTCCCGGCGCTTCAAAACTAAATTGTCCAAAAGGGCAATAATTCAAAAATGGTCGGACTTTAAGCGCCGGGACAATGGGGGCGTTTACCGGCTCTATGATGCCTACGCATCTGGTAAGTGTTAAATCACTACATACTTGTTAATTGTATAATGTGGGATGAGTAATGTATTTGAGTGTGATTTAAGCCTATTTTCCTTTTGTTTCCTCTCCACAAATAAGCGTCCTCCCCTGGGGAAACACGTCGTTCTCATCTAGGGGACCCAGGGGAGGAACGGGATGACGCCCCAGTGGAGCTTGCTGCTAAGGTGAAGGCAGTATGGAGCTCCTCACAGTCGACTCAGCTGAGTCCCAAACCCCCTGTGGCCACTCTCAAGTGGGGAGTCCCAGTGGGGAGGAGGCAAGGCCCACACTCCCTCAAGGATCAGGGAGTGAGAGGGAGGAGGGTGGCCCATCGGGTTTTGGATCTGCTGGGCCCATTGTGAGGAGCGGAGGCTACACGTCTCCACCTCATAGCCCTCCCTGGGATACCAGCAGCAGCTCATCCCCTGGTGTGTGCATTTCTTATTGTGGTTGTTTAGTTCCATGGTGACCATGTTGTTACTTATATATACCTTTCCACCATTAACTGTTTTACTGGGCATCATAGAGCCGGCACCTTCACCAGCTATGCTGCAGATCTTGCACTCGGGCATAGTGGTGGTAAGTTATTTTGAAGAACATTCGACATGGTGTATAAAATTTAGCTCTTGAAAATGAAAACATGTATTATGCAAAACATTATATGGTATTGAGTGGACCATGTGGACTAGTTCACAGAAACAGCTCAACTTATGTACCCCTAAATACCATGCTAATGTGTTCAAATCATGTGTTAAACACTGTTAGAATAATTAACCAAATGCCTTTTGAAATATTTGAAATCATTGTTTTTGCAGAGTTTTAGTCCTAAAATACAGGTGGATGTTGATTAATAACATCCATTTTTAAAAACGTATGCATTTTTCTGTTGTGTTTTTGCAAAAACAGATGTTTCCACACAGACGGACCAGGTCATCATACTCCCCACCCAGGGCTCCAGGAACCCCCAGCAGCATGGTCCCTAGCCACAGCTGCGATGGTGAGTACAATTAAATTTAACCTAAACATACCTTAAAAACATATGTCTATATACATGACCAGGGATAAAGGTTAATGTCATTCTGGGGTTAATTATGAGACATGTAGATGATATCTTTGCAAGCCATAATCATAATTGCATGTATGCATGCTAGTTTGTTGGCTCGGCTTAGGTTAGGTTTAAATACATTAAACATGCAGCCTGTGAGTCTGTGTGGTAATTAAATAAATCATTCGATAGTATATTCTAGAACTATACTTGTAATAGGTGAAGGATTTTTGTAGAACAATGGACATGAGTAATTAAGCAAAACAGGATGTAAACTCTTCAAATGCTTAAGTAGCCCTTATTTGATTATTTAAAGTAATGTAAAAAGTGAGCCTAGGGAGGATAAAAGTGAATGGTAGGCCCCAAACTAAAATATTGATATAAAATATGTCACTATACTAGCCTAATGTAAAATTAATAAAATATTTGGGACCAACATTAATTAAGCCGTAAAATTAATGGCCTCTCATAGGTTGTTTTCAATTTTTGTGATGTTCAAATAATAATGAACTTTCTTTCACCCTACAGCTTGCAATATTGAGCATCGCAGACTGTGGCAGTATGTTCGAAGGACAAGATTTATGCTGCTGGGGAAGAAGAAAAAGCATTAGGATGGGGGGTACCCGTTTGGCCGCTATGCGGCTTTGGGTTATGCCCATGTTGGGCCTTTTTTAAAAAAAATTTAAAAAAATTCTATTTTGCATAACATTTGTTGTCAGAGTTTCTTTACATCAACACACACACAAAAACACACATGCAAACAAATTGAAAAAATAATCTTATATTGCCTATGTGAGCATAGACAATATAACATTATTCTAAATGTAAGCATTCAAACAACATTAAAACGCCCAGACACTATTAGATTTAGGTGAGCGATTGTACAGTGGCATTATAGCGACTGAGACACATCATATTAAACATTAGAAGCCAGGTTAATATAGCGACTGAGGAGCTCTGTAATAGCGACTGACGGCTGATCTGGGCGCCCACTAGCGGTCGATCATAGCGCCGCGGTACAGATGCTCATCTGTCGCTACCTGCTGCTCATCTGTCGCTACCTGCTGCTAATAATGAATCAGCCTGAAAGTCACCTTTCCCTGGTCCAGCGTGCTCAACTGTGCTGATGTAAAATCGTAAGTATCGCAGAGCAGAGCCGAGCGCACGACTCCCCTCAACCCTCTAAAAGGGTACCTTCCCTTCACAAATGCCTGGCGTGGCCATGCACCATGCTACAGGTATAGCAGGCAGTGGCCACTGCTTATGCATGAGACATTGGATTGGGGAGAAGGTGAGTTTACTGGGCAATCAGGGTGTTTTTACACAGCGGGGCATCCCGAATCAGGATGCCCCGGGGGAGACTCCAGGTTGGGTTTTGGTCCACTTTAAAAGTAATAAAATAAAAACCCCATATTTTAATGCCACAGCTTGACCACCCTAGGCTTGTCTAAGGGGAAAAAATACTACCCTGTCGTACCCCCCATCTTTACTTGATGATTGCACCAACTCAAGCAGCTGTTTCACCTCACCTCAAGTTCACCCCAGGTTCTACTCTCTCATAAGAATCTACAGTTACGGAGTTCTGATTCAAAGACCATATGACTCTCTTCTAAGACCATATGACTCCAATATGATCAACCCCTTTCAGTGCATGCAGAGGGTACCTCAGTCCAGTACACTGTTCACTGCCAACCTAAAAGATGTATCCTGTTGTAACATTTTCATTGTCCTTGCAGTGAACTGTGCAGGTGGCTGTAGTACAGGCCCCTTTCGGTTATTAGTAGGGTGGCAAGACTAGAGATGCAATCGGAGAAATGGATATGGAATGGGGCTCCGTAAATGCACTTTTGGAAAAATCAGGCCAGCAGGGATCATCTTTAATTCACACCAACCTCCAGATGTTAAGGGTCATAATCAAATTTCCGGAATCTACGTTAAATGGTTCTGGCCACCATGTTGAAAAAAAATCACTAACACCACCACCAAAATGCATTGTCTCTTTGTACCATAGCTCTAATTGTCTTTTCTGACTGTTGCCTGCAATGAAATAGTTCATTTATGGGAAATCATTATCCATTCCTGGCGCAAAGGTTCCGAAGTTGACAGCTACATCACCTAAAGGCCAGAACTACACGCCAAAGTAAGTTTTTAACCAAGGCTAATTAGTAGAGAACTTTAAGCCAGTCAGTTTTTCAAAGCTGTCCTCAGGACTAAGGAGGACTTCTATCCATAGTAAAAATAAAAAGTTCATTATATTCCTGTCACTGAAAAGAGTACAAGGAGGGCAAAGAGATTAATTTTTCTGACAGCTACTGAGTGTCTCAGCCTATGAAGCTGTAGAAGGAAGGTCTTTTTTGGCCGTATCCCAAATGCTCGTTGTACTGATTAATGATGGGTAACATATGTAATGATCTGCAGGAGAGTCTGTCTCATCTCGGGAAGACGGGATTCAGTGTCCGATGGGTGGTCGAACTGAGGAGATAAAATGAAATCATTTTGCCAACTACTAGTTAAAACTAAGGGTGTTCGTGCTTGTGCTAGAAGGACATGTTAGAGTATAGCTTGTTCTTCGCTTAGGTTTACCGATTGTGATGGGAATGTTAGACTTTAAGCTCCTTTAGAGCAGAATTTATCCTGTAACCCTTTCCATGTTTTCTGGAGAAAATGGCCTAAAGTGTGAGATGGGCCAATTAATTCAGATTCAAAATTGTTTCAAAATTCTTAACATTTAGCATTGCCAAGGAAATTATATGGAGTACACCCTTCCCAGGACTAGCCTGTTGCACCAAGCATGGGGCTGGTATGCCAATGGCTTTGAAGCCACACAGCTAGCCTATTAGCATTCTCATTGCTATGTCTTTCAGCAATGGTCCAGGGCTCTGCAGGGGGGCACCAAAAAGTTGTCACCCCTGGAGGAGACCTAAGTAAATTCTGATGGGCAAGGAAGGCGCAGATAATTGGGATAAAGCATTGCCAAGTCACCTTACCATCATTGTGGGCAGGTGGTTTGTGACCTTGGGGCAGGTGGGCAGGTGGTGTGTGCTACTTGGGATCCCTTACCAATTCCAAAAGTATAAAAATAAAAGGAAGCTTTACTCCTCCCCAGTTCACACTTTAATAAAGCCAATCATCCCCTGAATTATTATAGGATGAGCAAGGAAAAATTAGCCTATACTAAGGCCTTTGGTGTTGTGTTTATTGATGTAACGTGTGTTATAATCTGGTATTATTCTTCATACCAGAAAATGTAAATTAATTATTACAGTAAGTTATAAATCAATTAAAACAACAAGGTAAGTAAGTTCTTCCTAAGGTTTTCTGGGGCAGAATTTGTCCCCTTGGTGCCTTCAGACTCGATGCTGCAATCACCTCTTCAGAGGTGCCCAAATACAACTCAAGGACACGTTCCTGACAAGTAACCAATGTTGATCTAAACTCAACCTGACCACCAAATACACACTACTAAGGGAAAGTCCTCCCACAACTATGGAACTTCCTAACTAGTGAAATTCCTGAATCTCCCAAAGAAGCCACTCTCCACGTATGGCAAAATGCGTCAAATCTTAAAGAGCGAAGGGGAAAAATTCTGCCCCAGAAAAACCCTAGGAAGAACAAACTTACCTCTTTGTTTTGATTGTTTTAGAGCAGCAGTTGCTGGGCCAAACACTAACTAATAAGCTTTGACTGTTGTCTTTAGGTATTAGCTGGCCTATGCCCTGTAGGATCCCCCAGCGCCAGTGAGCGCTACTTTGTACTGCTGTTTTCCAGCACTCCCCAGCATATTTCTGATTTGTTATCTCCTTGATATCATTGGCGCTGTATTTTTCTAGCACTGGTCGGAGTTTGTTCATTACAGTTACAAGAAATCACGGATGGATACAAAGGGAACAAAATTTTCAGTGTGTTTTGGCTGTGTTTTAGTTGTTGGTGACCAAATTACATTTTGTTAAGCAAAAGAAGATCAATTTTAATAACCCCAAAAACATTTTGGACTATCTAGGTCTTGCGTTTCTATTACTGACAAGTCCCAGTGCAAGTTCGGTACAAATAAATGTGTTTAATATTAATTATAAGCATTTAACACTTCAATCCAGTTCTGCCCATTGTGCTCTATGGGATCTTGAGCAACATCGTCAGGTTTCCTCTGGTGCTGCTTCAACCAGAGCGCCCAACGCTGCATCATTTTTGGCGCTAGTGGTAAATAAGACGCTTGGCGGCCGCCTGCATCGGCATTAGCATTTTTTAGTTGTTAAATGGTACGCTGAGTGCCACTGAGTCCAAAAAAGTGGCACTGTGTGGCTCTAAAGCTTCCTACCTATCTGCAAATTAACACGTTTTTTTAAGGTCCTTAATAAGTCTGCCAAGCTTGAAAAAATCCCTTGACCCTGGAACCACCACCGTTATGCAGGTGAAAGCAACAAAGTACAGAACATATAACTCCTACTCCCTCCAAACCTTCCTAATCCTGTAAACAGGGAGACACGTCTTACAAATGACTTTTTATGGAGGGTCAGTGGAAGATTTTCTAGTCCATTAAAAATAATTTGCACCTCTTTTGAAAAACTGCCCCATAGATTTTTAAATGGAGGAAAACTATTTTTCTATTTCACTTTATTGTGTGCTGAGTAAAGCTCCCACTCTCCAAGCTCAGCCTTTCCTCTCTCCAGTCCATTCCTGTAGCTACAAAGAAAAAGTTTAGTTTTCATTCAAGAAGACACTGTAGCCTGTACATTCCCTCATTCTCAAGATAAATTAAGTTTTTATACAGCCTTAACCTGGACCAAAATCCTGGGTTTTGGTCCTCTCCCTCCAGATCCCCGTGAAACCTCCCAGATCGCCGAGTGCACCTCACCTCTTCCCGGTTCTAAGGCGCATGTGTGGCCACTCGTCCAATCAGCTCGCTGGGAGCCGCATTACCCGCTTCCCTCTAGCAGACACAAATACCTGGTGAGGGCGACCTGGTGGGTTTCACACAGTTGGGATGCCCGGGGGGGGGGGGGGGAATCGATTGGCCCAGGAATCTTAAAGATTCTCGGACCGATTGTGCTGGGTTTTGGTCCACTTTAAAGCAGCTCTCTCACGCAAAAGTTGTTTATTAATCAAAATCCTCATAATACATATTTATTTTATATATATATATATATATATATATATATATATATATATCGCTACAAAAGATGATGGCGCTATTACATAGTTAATACGGTTGAAATAAGACATATGTCCATCAAGTACAACCAAGGGTGTTGGGGTAGGGAAAGTTTTATTTTCTTTTTTTTACTGATAACAGCTAATAGTAACTGTTAATGTTATTTTCTTCCAAATAAGCATCTAATCCTTTTTTGAAGCTGTTGATGCTGTAACAAGCTTCTGTGGGAGGCTATTCCATAGATTTATAGTTCTTATTGTAAAAAATGATTGTCACCTCCGGAGACTGAATTTCTTTTTTTCCAGTCGAAGGGAGTGCCTCATCTTTAGAGAGGATTTTACATGAAATAGTGTTTCCCCATATTTTTTGTATTGGCCATTTATATATTCATACAAGTTAATCATGTTCCCCCCTCAGCCGTCTCCTCTCGCTATATAAATAAACAATAATTATATATATATTATTATACTACCCTGCATCCAATCATCCTGCCAAGCATATTTCTATTTATGTTACTAGAAGGAAAAATAATCAGGGGTGATTGTTTTGAGCTCTTAGAAAGAAAAATTCCACTTGTATGGACATTTCCACAAGACTCCAGGGCCAGCCGTGCCACAAGTAACTAGATCCCCTTTCCTGATGGCCGCTCCTGTGCCATTGATCGTCATCCCAAAGTCCCAGTTTGTGAAGCCGGCTGTCAGGCTTCAGCTGGCCAGTGGGCGTGGCCTCTTTACATCCAGCTCCCATTGAAAACAACTGCCGCCTCTGTACATAGAAATCCTTGATGTATGGGGGTTCCCATTGTTTTCAATGGGAGTTGGCAGTACAGAGGCCACTTCCATCCACCAGCCGGACCCAGGAAGTGCAGCTGTTACTCCAGATGCTTATAAACAAGGGCTGGCCTTTTGTTTCTGACCGTCTCCTTGATGTCCTTTCCATTTTCAGACGGCTACCTAATATTCCAGTTGCCGGAGGTGTCTCCTCCTTGTCCTCGGCCGTCTCTACTAATTTATTCTCTTAGCAGGATAACATTTTTTTCAGACATCTGCTTTGCAGATCATTAATGGGCCATTTTCCCCGATCTGTTGATTCCGTGACATTTTTCCGAGGTTGGATCGCACATATTTGCAGATGCGTTTGCTTAAGGTATAGACAACAAATTAGAACATTGATACTAATTTGTCTCGTTTAATCTCACCAAATGTCAGCGCGATTTAGTATGGAAATATATGATCAACGTCAAACAAGCAAAACCTCCGGCAAAAAAAAATGTTATCCAAGCAGATCTGAAAGCTGAGATGTGTCTTCACTTTTAGCCAAGCAGGTCCATTTTCCTGATACCCTTTTCCCTCAATTTGTAATCCCCTCTCCCCTGCAAGTTTAGCACAGTAGAGAAAATAGAGGACCTCTCTTAAACCCAAGACAGAATGCAAGCTAAATATGAACAGCACAAACAATGACTATTTGTATACTTATGCCTTCCATTCACTTTTTATCGACCTTTATCTAGACCTATTGTAAAAAATGGGCCTTAAAATTAAAATAGTTAAATGTTATGTAATCTTTATTATGCAATCGTTCTCTCTTTATATATATTCCATTTGACTAATACTAGACGCCAAGTCACCTGGTTTTCTAGGGAGTCGCACAGTTTTTACCCCTACTCACCCGGTCATCCTGTTAGAAGCTCATTTTTCCCTGCAGCAGGTCTAGCTGCCGCCCAGTCCCAGGGCTACGGGAGAAACATGTCACTGTAGGCACTCGATTGCAGCCCCTTTTCTGGCAAAACGAAGGGCGGCTTTACAAAGGACTGTTCTAAAGCAGGGGCGAAGGGATACCACTTTGAGTCCCACTGACTATTTAGTATCTCTATGAGCAGACTGTCTGTTTGATAAACAGTAGGGATGGGTGAACCCACTAAAGTTTGGGTTCCACGAGTTTGGCCTAACTTGCCGCCAAAGTCTGGTTTGGAACCCAGACTCAATGGGGGCCTGATTTTGGGGGTTCCCATCAGTAAAATGGGAGTAGCATGCAGGGGCGTAGCTAGGGGGAGCAGGGGGGGGGGGCACTTGCCCCAGGTGCAGCAGGTCAGGAGGGCACCAAAGGGGGGTCTGAGAACATGTGGGGGGGATTTTGAATCTTTGCCCCGGGTGCCAGAAAGCCTAGCTACTCCTCTGAGCAAGGGCTAGAGTGCTGAAAACCGAGGGGAACAACAGGGTGATTGCCCTGTACAAAATGGGTTAGAGAAAGTACTCAAAATAATAACAGAAACAACAAAATTAGAGACATTTGTACAAAAATTAAAAGAATTATTAGTTTTTTTTACAGTGGTTGGAGACCAAAATGGGCTAGGGAGAGTATTCTAATTAATGACAGAAAACTAAAATTAAGAAAATTAAGAAATACATACATATAGTAAATAAAAAGAAATAAATAATTGTTGTTTAACAGGTTTTGTAGGCAAAATTTTTTTTGGGGGGGGGCACCTGGGCGAATGCCCTGCAAAAAATGGGCCAGGGAAAGTACTCAAAACAATAACAGAAAACATAAAAAATAAAGAAATACATGTATAAATGAAAAATATATATATATTTTTTATGGGGGCTGGAGACCAAATTGGGAGAGGCACCTGGTCGATTGCCCGGCACAAAATGGGCTAGGGAGAGTACTCAGAATAATAACAGAAAACAAAATAGTTAAAGAAACACATAGATACATAAATAAATTCATAAATCATTATATGCATAAGTAAATAAGTACGTGTAAGTATGTGTGAATCCTCCTATCGGTGATGACACCCCCTGTGGTGTTAAACACAGGTTTTGATAGGACATTTGCCGCAGGACAGGCCAGCACCTTCAAGGCATAGTGGGCAAGCTCTGACAACATGTCCAACTTAGCGACCCAGAAACTGAACGAGGAAATCTCATTGCTCAGTACCAGAAGACACGTGGACAGGTAGTCATCCACCATGTTAATTAAAGTCTGCCTCCTGGTACTATGGGCTATCTAATGGTGGTGGATGTGGCAGACAATTAAATAAGTTGTTCCACATTATGGTCATGCTCACCCTACCCTGTGAGGTGCCCCTGCTACACTGGCAACTGCTGCTCCTCCTCCTTGGCCTCGTGCCACCAGTGAGCTCTCAAATTCAGCTGGGAACTCCACCAGTAGTGCATCCACCAAAGTGCGTTGGTACTCTCTCATTTTGTGACCCTGCTCCAGTGGTGGTATCAAGGAGGTGATGTTGTCTTTATAGCGTCGAACCAGCTTGGTGGCCATCCCAGTAATCGCTACTGATGAATATGTGGGCAAGACTGTGGTAAAAAAAATCAGGAAAAAGGCCCTTAAGTGCCCTGAAACAGTGTATACTCTATAACTATCTATTGGTATTAAAGACCGGGGCCCCCCAAGTGGCCTGAACTATTGGTATTAAAGATTTCTGACACCCAAGTGCTTGGAGCAAGCTCTATTGCAAAGTACTGACACCCAAGCGCTATTACAGAGTACTGGCACCCGAAGGCTTGGAGCAAGTGCTATCACGGAGTACTGACAATCAAGTTGTATTACAAAGTACAGACACCAAAGTGCTATCACAGAGTACTGACACCCAAGTGCTTGGAACAATTGTTATTACAGCGTACTGATACCAACGTGCTATTACAGAGTAATGACACCCAAGTGCTTGGAGCAAGTAATATTACAGAGTACGGACACCCAAGTGCTGTTACAGAGTACCTACACCCAAGTGCTTGGAACAAGTGTTATTAAAGCATA
This sequence comes from Gastrophryne carolinensis, assembly GCA_027917425.1. Lineage (NCBI taxonomy): Eukaryota > Metazoa > Chordata > Amphibia > Anura > Microhylidae > Gastrophryne > Gastrophryne carolinensis. The sequence continues at coordinate 212,201,734 of CM051240.1, forward strand.
CTGACACCCAAGTGCTATTACTGCATACTGACACTCAAGTGCTTGGAGCAAGTGCTATTACAGAGTACTGACACCCAAATGCTATTAGAGAGTACTGACACCCAATTGCTATTGCAGAGTAATAACACCCAAGTGCTTGGACCAAGTGCTACAGAGTATTAATGTTGATGTGCTATTACAGAGTACTGACACCCATGTTCTATTGCAGTGTACTGACACCCAAGTGCTATTACAGAGTACTGCACCCAAGTGCTATTACAGAGTACTGACACCCGCGTGCTATTACAGAGTACTGACACCCAAGTTCTTGGAGCGAATGCTATTACAGCGTACTGACACCCGCGTGCTATTACAGAGTACTGACAGCCAAGTGCTATTAGAGAGGACTGACATCCAAGTGCTATTACAGAGGACTGACACACAAATGCTATTACAGATTACTGACACTCACCTGGGTGTAACTTTCAGATCACATTTAAAGTCCCTGTCCAGCATGAATGTAAAAAAGTATATACTCCCCTTTTGCCCATCACAGCTCCTCCACTAATGACTTACTTTATTACTGAACAATTCCATTGTCCATTGTTGGGCAGACATGGTGGTGATTGGTCATTATGGCTTCACGCCCCCTAATACGCCTACTCCATTTATTGCAATGGATGGGGAGTGCTGATCCTGCATTGACACACCCCCTCCATTGCAATGAGAGTAGGCGTATGGGGATGGGAACGCAGCCTGATGGACACCGCCATGCATATCTTTCCACACACCCCATAACAGGCAATGTGCAGAAGACTTCCAATCACCCCATAATAGGCAGCATGCAGAATACCCCCAATCACCCCATAACAGGCAGTGTGCAGAATCCCCCTGAAGCCCCTATAACAGGCAGTGTGCAGAATCCCCCCATAACAGACAACGGCAAGGTGATTTGGGTGGGATTCTGCAGCTCTTTGCAGCAAATCCAAGATGGTTGTGCCCAGCGGCTGGATAGCCTTCGACCAGAGCTGGATCCCAGGAAAGGTAAGAATTCTTTCTCATATCCGCTCCATAAGGCGCTAATATATTTCCCCCCAACTTTTTTTTTAGGGGGGAGGGGTCTTATGGAGCGAAAAATGTTCAATCTCCAATCTTTAATGCTTTTCAATGGCTTCTATTTTCTGAGACAGAGATATTTACTTTTAGGTCTGATATATATATATATATATATATATATATATATATATATATATTTATATTATTTTGTGCGATATATATTTATATATGTATCTGTATATATCAAACTTTCTTACAAAAATGATCATTATTTATCATACCTGTAATCAAATGTAATTCACTTATAATACATTGACCATAATTATTAACCTTCAGAAATGTCATGAATCTCAGTTCTTCACATTGAGACATTCTTGAATTAAAGAGTGGGATGATTATTTCAAACTGAAATGAGTTCTTGAAGAGTGAATTAGTGCTTGGAAATGTAAAACTGAACAGACCTCAAGGACAAATTCTGGCTTATGTAGAAAACTGGAGTGGTCAAGGCACGCTACGGGGAGATGTCAAAATCAGTGGGATAGATAAAATACCTGACCAGGGATGTATGTAGGTTTGGACTAGCCACCAGGAGAACAGTGGAATGCCCCGATGGGCCCCTACACTGAGGGACCCTTTGAAGAATCATGAGTGTATAAGCCTTAAAGTGGAACAAAACCCAGGATTTTGATTACCCTGGGTTTTGGTCCTTTCCGCTGGGGCACCCCGATCGGGGTTTCCTCCCGTTGTGTGAAACCCCCCATTACGCCGAGACCAACTCACCTCTTCCCGGTCTTACGGCGCGTGTAAGAGCAGTGGCTCTGAGCGCCCTGATGGCTGCATCCTCTGCTTCCATCTAACAGGGAGCCTGCCCGCACCGGGCATTCACAAATGCTTGGTGCAGGCAAGCACCCTGCTAGAGGAATAGCGGGATGCAGCCACGGCTCAGGCATGCGCCGTTGGACTGGGAAATTAATGGGGCAACCTGGGGGGAATCACACAGTGGAGCATCCCGATTTTGGATGCCCCCGGGGGGGAATCGATCCGCCCGGAAATTTTATAGATTCCCATGCCGATCGGCATGGGTTTTGATCCACTTTAAAGTGGACCAAAACCCGAGATTTCGACTATCCTGGGTTTTGGTCCTTGACCCCATTGTGAAACCTCATAGGTCAATCAAACAAACTCACTAGAGATGAGTGAACTTCTTGAAAGTTCGATTCGGGCGATTCGCCGAATTTCCCCAAGAAATTCGGGTTCGCCCGAATCGAACTTTCACGAATCGCTCATCTGAAAAAAAAATGCCGGCATGGTGGGAGCGGGCAGGCCGGCTACGCCTGTCAGCGGGCCGCCGCCGGCCCGCTGGCAGCGTAGCCGGCCTGCCCGCTCCCACCATGCCGGCATTTGTTTAAAAAGCAAACACTTACCTGCATGGTCGGAGCGTGGAGGCCGGCGCCGCTCTCAGGCGCCCTCTGATGACGCGTCCTCTGATGACGCGCCCGCTGACAGCGTAGCCGGCCTGCCCGCTCCCACCATGCCGGCATTTTTTTTTTTTATTTCAGGGAAAATTCGATAGGCACGAACCAAGAAAAATTCGGGTTCGTGCCGAATCGAATTTTCCCTGAAATTCGGAGCGAATTCCGGTTCGTCCGAACCGGTTCGCTCATCCCTAAAACTCACCTCTTCCTGGTCATATGATGCATGCGAGATGCTCGTCCACTCAGCGCGCTCGGATCCACTCAAGCCCCTTCATCCAGGAGCTCATCTGATGCAAGTGTATCTGTGCGCGCTGGTGGCCGCATCCCCGCTACCCTCCAACAGGGAGTGTGCCTGCGTCGGCCAATCTCAAATGCCTATCGCAGGCACGCGCCCTGCTAAAGGGGTAGCAAGGATGCGGCCACTGCTCGAGCATGCGCTGTTGGACCGGGATCGAAAGTGAGTTTTCAGGCAACCTGGGGGGTTTCACACAGTAGGGCACCCCCAATCGGGGTGAGTATGGTCCTCTTTAAAGTGGACCAATCACCAGCATTATGACTATCCTGGAGATTGGCCTTTGCCCTGGGGGCACCCCAATTTTGGGTGCAAGGCTGTGTGAAAGCCCCCAGATTGCCCACTCCACTCACCTTTCCGCCATATCCACTGCCCATGCGCAGACACTTGTCCAATCAGCGATTTGTGCCATGCATACTAATGTGGCATGTGGTTAGCGGGCCATCTGAGGGGGTTTAAACAGTGGGGCGGCAAGGGACCGATGAAAAGGTAAGTGGTTTGCAGGCCATCTGGAGAGGTCCACACAGCGGGCCATCTGGGGGACTCACACACTGCTGTCGGCAGTGATTCGTCCACTTAAAAAAATGGTGATATTTGCATTGAAATGTAGGGCGGGCCCAACATTTCTGCTGGTGAGTCCAAGACCCCCCAGTGCAACATTGCAGGGCAATACTGGATGCAGGGCTGCTATCAGGGCATTACAGGCAGGACTCCTGTATTGGGCATGGTTGCTCAGGTGGACCCTGATGGCAGCCCTGTTACTTCTCACCTGCTCCTTTGAGGGAATCTGGTCTTGCTCTACTTACTCCAGCCCGCCACTGATCTGTTCTGTTTCCTGGGGCAGGTATTTTGCCCTGGGATTGTATAAACCTTTGTTCTCAGGTGCTCCATAGACTAAGGGCTTAGTTGCTAAGTGCTGTGCATAAACATGGGCACACAAGGGCAGGTTATGGGGCCCATAAGGGGATTTACCTTTTCCCTGTGGGCCAGCCCGTGTATTGTACATCCCCTAAATGATTTTTTATACAAGATTAACATAAATGCTTAAAGAGGAGAAGCTACTGGCCTAGATTCTATAGGGCTGGTGGTCTCCCTCTTTGTGGGGTATTCAAACTTGGGAATCCCTGAAATGTGAAACCTCCACAGTACATAAATCCCACCATTCCGGTGATCCTACAGGGAATATGCAGCCCGCAGCAGCACCCTGGCAAGCCTCTGGCTGATGCATACCTCCCAAGTGTCCCTGATTTGGAGGGACTGTCCCTCTTTTGAGTCAATGTCCCTTTTTCCCTTGTTGTTCTCATTTGTCCCTCTTTGAGGTTTAACATGCAGATCTGCATCAATAAATGATTCATTTGTTCTAGTGTTTATATTGGTTTAACTATTATAACCAATCACCTATCCATCTCTCAATGAGGGGACGTGACCTAATTTAACAAATGTCACTCTTTCCCACCCTGAAAAGTTGGTAGGTATGCTGATTCACAGACAATCAAGGCCTATCTGAATAGCTGGCGAGGGTCCGCACAGCAGAAGGTGAGTGGCCGATGCCTGTAGCTTTCCTTTCATTTAGCAATCTATGACACTCATTAATATGCAGGCCATAGGGGACAATTCAGAGCCTGGTGAAAAGACTCACTTCCTTTTTATGAGCGAAAATAGTCATTCACTTTCATTGGGGTCGATTCAGAGCCAGGTGAGAATTCTCACTCCTTTTTTAGGAGAGGAAAATGCCATTCACTTTCATTGTCTACCGTGTGGCTGATTCAGAGCCAGGTGAAAATTTACACCCAGTAGACAATGAAAGTCAATGGCAATTTTCTCTCCTAAAAAAACTGTGAGAATTCTTACCTGGCTCTGAATCGACCCCTTAGAGCACTGTATGAAGGAGAGCCTGCACATGGGATTGCAGAAAAGGCAAACCGACCCAACATTCTGGAGGCCGAGCATCCCAAACCGAGATGCCTCTGGGACAAGGGGAAGTCCAAATTTTTTTCCTTTGCAGAAAAACAGAGGATTTTTACTATCCAGGGTTTGGTCCTTGCCCCGGGCCTCCTAATTTGGAATGCCCCGCTGTGGGAATCCCCCAGATCGCCCCTAAGACTTACTTTTCTGTGGCTCCCATGGCACATGTGCAAATTAATGCACGGCATATGGCCCTGTTTTAAAGAGGACTAAAACCCACCCTGGAGTCTATGAGGCTCCAGGGAAGGCATATTCGCTCCCCCCAGGGCACCCCGATCGGACATTCCCTGCTGCGCGAGACCCCCCAGGTCACCCGAAAACTCACCTTCGTTCCCGGTCCAACGGCACATGCGCAAGCAGCGGTCGCACCCCCACTATTCCTTTAGCAGGGCGCGTGCCTGCACCAGGCAGGGGCGTAGATAGGAGGGAGCGGGGGGGGGGGGACTTGCCCCGGGTGCATTAGGTCAGGGGGCGCCAAATGGGGGCTTGAGTACAGGTGGGGGCACCATTTCGAATCTTTGCCCCGGGTGCCAGAAAGCATAGCTACTCCTTTGGCGCCAGGCATTTGTGAATGGCCGGCGCGGGCAGGCTCCCTGTTGGAGGGTAGCGGGGATGGGGCACGGAGCTGCTCGCATTAGACAAGCTCCTGGACGAAGGGGCTCGAGCAGATTTAAACACGCTGCTTGGACGAGCAGCTGCGCATGCGTCGTAGGATCGGGAACAGGTGAGTTTGTTCGGGTGACCTGGGGGGTTTCACACAGTGGTGCATCCCCAATCGTGGTGCCCCGGGGGCAAGGACCAAAACCCAGGATAGTCAAAATCCTGGGTTTTGGTCTGCTTTAAACAGAACTCTGGCATAAGGATGCGACCGTGTCCCTGGCCTCCCTACGGAATGCTCCCACCCATAGTCCACCTAAATGGCAAGGCCCAGGATCATGCCACGCTGCAGGGAGGGTAGGGATACACCCGTGGCCCACACACCCAGCATGGGAACACTGGAGAGGTAAGTGATTGCTGGAGAGATCGCAGAGGTACACACAGCGCAGCATCCCAGAACAGGATGCCTTTTAGATCCAAGGGCTGGTAACAAAAGTGGGTGACCCTCTTTAAGGTGGACCGAACATATTACATCTGGCCCTAGATCCTAAATGGCTTTAGGGTCGGGTGAAAGCCCTTAGCAGGGACATCTTCATTTAGGTTGCCTCTCTGTGTGAAACCCAGTTCACCCTTTACTCACCTTAATCCAGCTTTCTAACGGCACATGCATGGGACTCTTTTTCCATCCCTTCCTCCATCCCGTGCTCCCACGAAGGCTTATCTGAATGACTGGCGGTGGCTGTGTGCATATGGATGGAGGGGCCAGCGGGAGGCGCCCTGCAATTCACTCATTCATGCACAGCATTATCATGAATGATGATCGGAGGAGAGCCCATGCATGCGCCGTGGGATCATCAGATAAAAATAAAGATAAAGATAAAAAACATCAAATAAACATACCAAATCTCTATCCCCCCTTTAAAGCTGTCCAAATCCAAGTGGGGGGGCAAAATTATGGGTTTTGGTCCATTTTAAATTCCAGACATTATAATGCTACTGTATGTGTTGAATCCATCAATCTAAAGCGAATAAAGAAGCAAACCCACCACAGGCTTCACCAATCCCGAGCAACTGCGACAAGAACGTGGCACCGTGCCAGGGAAATAGGTGCGCCGCTAAAGAGAAGTAATAAGCCCTGGAAACAGGTCAGTAAAGTCACATAAAGGACACATTTATATTGTAAAGGACATTTCTATTAGTGCCAGTTAAATGTTTTATTAAAGACATTTGGTCTGTTAAGAAATGTCTGACTCATTATGAAATGTTGAAAAGGGCGCCATTTGATTCATTTATTTTTTGCAGGAATAAATCTGTTGTGAAAGAGGGCAATTTGTTGTACTATTAGCATAATACACAGTTAATTACCACATTACATCAATTATTTGTGCCTTTACAGGCATACACTGGCTGTGGGTCTGCTGGAAGCTTGTAGTGGGCTGATATAGACTTACATAGGGCCTCTTATTATACACCCGAAGGTTCTGTCAAACACCCGTCTTTTCAAAATGTTGCTGGCATTAGAGCAGGGGAATGTAATTTTTTTTTTTTTTACTGTTGTATAGACTATTAAAGAGTCGGTGAACCCATTTAAAGTGGACCAAAACCCAGGATTTTCACTATCCTGGGTTTTGGTCCTATCCCCCGGGACACCCCGAGCGGGGATGCCCCACTGTGTGAAACCCCCCAGATCGCTGAAACTAACTCACCTCTTCCCTGTCCTATGGTGCATGCGTGGCCGCTCGTCCAATCAGCACTCTCGGAGCCTCTGACATCACGTCGTCTAAGCCTTTGTCTAAGGCCAGCAGCTCCGAGCGCGCTGCCGGCGGTTTCCCCCCGCTTCCTTCTAACAGGGAGCGTGCCCGCGCTGGCCATTAACAAATGCCTGGCTCGGGCACGCACCCCGCTAGAGGGATAGTGGAGATGTGGCTTGCGCATGTGCCGTTTGACTAGGAAACAAAGTAAGTGTATGGGGCGACCTGGGGGGTTTCACACAGCTGGGCATCCCGATTCTGGATGCCCCTGGGGGAGGGAATCGATCGGCCCGTGAATCTTATAGATTCCTGGGCGATCACGTGGGTTTTGGTCCACTTTAAGGACAGCTAGAGAAAATGCTTTTGAAAAGCCCCCTCTATTCCCCCGATAGCTTAAAGCAGATTGAAACCCATTTTGGCAAACCCCCGCTGGCCCCTCATCCTGTTGGCTTGGGCTGGCTTGCGCCCAGGCATTCCGATAGGCTAGACTCAGAAGCGCGCACAGCTACAGAAGCTGAAGAGACAGTGGCTGGCAATCACAGCATCGCGGGAGCCACTGGTAAAGGTGAGTTTCCGGGGGTTTCGCACATATGGGATGTCCCAGTGTCTCAATGTCTTTTAGATTTCAGGGCCAGCCGTCTTAATAATAATTTTCTTACTTATTTATGCTAGTGCCCCCCCTAATGTTTGTGCATTAAAAGGAAAGCACTCTTTAAAGTGGATCAAAACCCAGAATTTTGACTATCCTGGGTTTTGGTCCTTGTCCCAACTGGCTGTGTGAAACCCCCTAGGTCGCCTGGACGAACTTACCTTTTCCAGCTCATATGGCACATGCGCGGCCACTCGTCCAATCAGCATGCTCAGGTCTGCTTGAGTTCCTTCATCCAGGAGCTTGTCTAATGTGAGCAGATCCAAGCGTGCTGGCAGCCCCATCCCCCGCTACCATCTAACAGGGAGCGTGCCTGAACCGGTCGTTCTACAATGCTTGGTGGGGGCAAGCGTCCTGCTAAAGGGATATGGGGGATGCGGCCATGCGCAAACAAATAGTAAAGAGAAAATTATAGCTACATTTATCACACTTAGGACATCATTTTGGTACACAATAATGAGAAACAAAATCAATTACCCACTAGCTGCTGGCCTGGAATATAAAAGATTCCTGACTGGCCGCTGGCTGTCCTTAGGGGCATCCCAAATCAGGATGCCCAGCTGTGTGAAACCCCCAGGGTGCTGGAAATTGCTTAACATAACCCCATTCCAAAGGCACATGTGCTGGCTCTCATCCAATGAGAGCTGTCTGCCCTGACTATGTGATTCGGCAGGCAGCTCTCATATTTTTAAATGGGGGGGTGCTGCCGCATCCCCGGAATGCATGCACGCTCTCCCACCCCAGCCATTCAGAAAGTAATTTGCCAGAGTTTGTAAACATGGCAAATGGCTCTGATTGGCTGCATGCCCGTGCATGCGCCGTAGGAAAGAGGAAGAAGTGAGTTGTACTGGGTGCCCTACAGGTGAAACAAATGAAACAAAACCTGCGACAGTCAAATTCCTGGGTTTGCTTCCATTTTAAGGTGCAACAAAACCCAAAGCGGCCGACAAATGGCTCTGATTGTTTACAATGGGATGCGAGAGCGGCCACATCCCCTGCGTCCTTGGGCTGTGCACGTGCTCCTGGGGATGAGCCCGCTCTTGCTCCTCATTGAAGCCTATTACAGTGTTTGCTGAAAGAGCATAGTCACAGCAACTGGCTCTGATTGGATGAGAGCCCGCGCATGCGCTATTTTTCCAGGAAGAGGTGAGTTGTACTGAGCGATTTGGGGAAGTTAGCGTAGCGGGGACAATCCCAATTCGGAATAGTCCCGCGGCACGGAACAAAACTCAGGAAAGTTGGCTCAAAGAGAAGAGACACTTTTGTGTCCCCTCCCAGACTGATGTGATATTTTTGTTTTATTTAGGATTGTCTGATATGATAACACCCATAAATGTATCTTATTAATATGAGTGAACGGCAACTGGGGGACATCTGAGGTCCACAATCAATCCAGCCCACTTTGCAATGCTGATCACAAAGCTGCTCTAATCATACCATCAGTACATCTCCCCGTTCCTTTTCCTGATCAAACCAATGACTGTGCATCATAAGTGCGGGAGGAACTCAGAAAATGGCAGACCCAGCTCACCACTTATCCTGGAGCCCAGAATCTAAGGACAGCCCCTGTCTTCACTGGGGGCTCTCTGCAAGGGAGGACAGACTGGGCTGTAGGGAAGTCCCAGGTTCTTGCAACCAGGGAACAGGACAGACCAGAAACTGTGCTTCTGAATGATGAATAATTATGAGCTGGAGTCAGAAGAGAAGTGGGTAGGCTGAGGGTATGGGCAGGTAGAGCAGGTTCAGAGTCATAAGCAGGCCGAGGTGGTGGAAATGTAGAGCAGGTTCAAAGTCATAAGCAGGCCGAGGTGGTGGAAATGTAGAGCAGGTTCAGAGTCAAAAGTAGGCTGAGGTGGTGGAAATGTAGAGCAGGTTCAGAGTAAAAAGCAGGTCGAGTTGGTGGTTAGGCAGAGCAGGCTGGAAGTCATAAGCAAGCAAAAGTTGTGGGCAGGCAAAAAAGGCTCAGAGTCATAAGCAGGCCGAGTCATAAGCAAGCCGATTTGGTGGTTAGGTAAAGCAGGCTGGAAGTCATAAGCAGGCCGAGTTGGTGGGTAGGCAGAGCAGGCTGGAAGTCATAAGCAGGCCAAGTTGGTGGGTAGGCAGAGCAGGCTGGAAGTCATAAGCAGGCCAAGTTGGTCGGTAGATAGAGCAGGCTCAGAGTCATAAGCAGGCCGAGTTGGTGGGTAGGCAGAGTAGACTCAGAGTCATAAGCAGGCTGAGCTGGCGGGCAGGTAGAGCAGGTTCAGAGCCATAAGCAGGTCGAGATGCTGGGCAGGCAGAGCAGGCTCATAAGCAGGCTGTGTTGGGGGGCAGGTAGAGCAGGTTCAGAGTCATAAGCAGGCCGAGTTGGTGGAAATGTAGAGCAGGTTCAGAGTAAAAAGCAGGTCGAGTTGGTGGTTAGGCAGAGCAGGCTGGAAGTCATAAGCAGGCAAAAGTTGTGGGCATGCAGAAAAGGCTCAGAGCCTTAAGCAGGCCAAGTCAGTGGGCAGGAAGAGTATGTTCAGAGCCATAAGCAGGCCAAGTCGGTGGGTAGGCAGAGCAGGCTCAGAGTCATAAGAAGGCCGAGTTGGTGGGCCGGTAGAGTAGGTTCAGAGTCATAAGCAGGCTGAGCCATAAGCAGGCGGAGTTGGTGGTTAGGCAAAGCAGGCTGGAAGTCATAAGCAGGCCAAGTTGGTGGGTAGGCAGAGCAGGCCAATTTGTTGGACAGGTAGGACAGGAAGAGCAGGTTCAGAATCATAAGCAGGCAGGGTTGGTGAGCAGGTAGAGCAGGTTCAGAGCCATAAGCAGGCCAAGTTAGTGGGTAGGCAGAGTAGGCTGAGAGTCATAAGCCGGCCAAGTTGGTGGGTAGGCAAAGCAGGTTCAGAGTCATAAGCATGCTGAGTTGATTGGTAGGTAAAGCAGGCTGGAAGTCATAAGCAGGGCGAGCTGGCAGGTAGGCAAAGCACGCTGGGAGCCATAAGCAGGCCGAGTTGGTGGGCAGGTAGAGTAGGTTCAGAGTCATAAGCAGCTCAAGGTTGTGGGCAGGCAGAGAAGGCTCAGAGCCATAAGTAGGCTGAGTTGGTGGGTAGGCAGAACAGGTTCAGCTTGATAAGCAGGCCAAGTTGGTGGTTGGGCAGAGCAGGCTGGAATTCGTAAGCAGGAAAAAGTTGTGGGCAGGCAGAAAAGGCTCAGGGCCATAAGCAGGCCAAGTCGGTGGGTAGGCAGAGCAGGTTCAGAGTGACAAACAGACAGAGGTTTTAGGCCTGAGTAACAGGGTAAGAGTTGTAGGCAGGCCAAAGATATAAAAAGAAGATCAAAGTTTACATATTGCGGCCATCCAGCACGAAAAGATGACCAACTGGTGTCTCTCATCAGGGCTCATTACTATTTAAAGCGCACTGCACACTAATGCCAGCAGATTTGTTCTACTGTACTGCGGCCAGGGAATTCAATGCACAAGTGTGAGTACAAGGCTAGACTGGGAGCCTTCTGCTGGTGACATGAGGAAGAGCATACTAAAAAAAAAGCGGTGTCATCGGCAAAGTTCAAGACCTCCAGCAAAAAAAAAGTCCTTTTTTAGTCCTAAACTGAAATGTCAATTGAAACATCACATGCAGCTGAGCACAAAATAATCAGTGATCAGCAGTTGAATTTAGCATGGTAAAAAGGTAATCAATAGTGTCTCTGAATCAATTTAGGAGGTTTTTAAATAATGTTTTGTACAAATAGTGTATTGTGAAGTCACAGACAGTGTCACAATTATAAAGAAATAATGGCCAGGGTGCGGCAAAGACACCAGGGACTGGGAATATCTTATCATTCACAATCCCTGCCCTTGGCATTGCAGTGCGGGTGAAGCCATATTTATTGCTTGCTGGAGCCGCTGCATTAGCGTTTTAATGCGATTCTGAGACACGCAGCAGCTCTCCAGCTCTACAGAGAATATTTATGAAAATATACCAGAAGCAGAGCGGTGGAAATTTAGTAACTGAGCCGCCGTTTTTTAACACGCTGCCTCCTCGCTTCTCTTTCTTCATTGTTAATCCAGGGACATACTTCTCAGGAGTCGCTCCATAGATGAAGCTGTTGTGGAGAAGCTTGAGTTTGACAACTTTACAATTTAAAGAGGGATCATCATTGATTCTAAGGATTAGATGTAAGCTGTACAAATTGTATGGGAGTATAGGATTATTAAATCACGTTATAATTTAAATATTTAAAATATGATCTGATATTCCTTTTTATTAACACTAGGAGGCAGCAGATGCAAGAGTAGAACTAGTCCTCCTAGTAATTATCCCTTTACAGCTTGCAGATATACAGCCTGTGCAACTAGAGGAAATGTATTGTGTTTTTACATATGATTTTAATGCACTGTTTACTTTCAGTTATTAAACACAAAGATTCAGGACTGTTTAGATTTATATCTATTTTTAAGCAGAGCTGGGGACCCTGCCAGATTTAGGAAGACAAGGAATATGCTTTCCAATGAAGGTAAAGAAAGCTTAAATCTCCTGTCCGTGCGCACACTAACCTTCTCCCACCATACCCCCATGCGAACAGTTTAAAATGAGCATTTTCAAAGCATTCCACAATCTCAGATCATATATAAATAGTTTATGTATTCGACAACGCTTTCTTTACTTCAGTTTCTGAGCTGAGCTGGGAACATCGTGTCGTGGTACAGCTTTGTGAGTCATGACCATGCTTTCCTGTGGTCAGAGACAGCTGTGGGACCACTATGGCTTTCCATACTCACTCACGCTGAGAGCTCCAAGGGATAGATTACCTGTTAGACCACTTTTTATGCATGGTCCTAAAGCAGGGGAATTGAAAGGAGGGCAAATTTTGGATCCGTGCTACAGTTTCCAGCCGATGCTACAGGAAATGGAGGAGAGGCACATGGTGAGCTGCTTGCTGCCTTAATATTACGTTTACAGTCCGTTTAACCTTATAAACTAGAAAAATAGGAAAAAACACTTTGAACAAGGCATACATGTATGAGCATTTGGACTGCCCAGAGTTCTATGTCAGAATTTTTTTATAGACATTAGTCAGCATTTAACACTAAAAACTCAACATTCTCACCTCACCTGCAGCTGGACAGGAAGCTTCCTTACCAGTTGGACCGTTTCTGTCACGTACCAGACACGTCAATACTGGTGCTCCCTAGGGCTGTGTATTATCATCTCCATTGTTCTCTGTCTACATGAATGATTGCATCTTTGTGTCAGACTCTGTTAAGATCTTGAATACACCACTGTCATTGGTTTGGTCAGGAATGGTAAAGAGGAGGCCTATTGGAGTGTTGCTGAGGACCTTGTTAGTTGGTGCGGAAAACACAACCTGGTAATTAACTCATCCAAAACTGTAGTGATGACGAGGGATTTTGTATGGAACGCGTTGGCGACGGTTTGTGGGGGCGCCCCTGGTCGGTTTGTACACTTGTTCTCTTCCCCCTGTGCTCATTCAGATGCGTTGACTTGCTTCTGTCTGGGCTCACATTGTCTCATAGTAGTTACACTGCTGGTTTTGTGATTATAATTGGTTGCCATATTGTTTGCACTTTGCACTTTGCACTTTCCTTGCATATTTGCACATATTTGATTGGTGGAACAAAGAGATTTATTTTTATGTACATTTATGTTTTTGAAATGAATTCACTTACTATTTACTATTCTTAAGACCTCTGGCGCCCTCTGGTGTTGTTTTGTGTTTGTAATGTAATTGTTTGTATACTATTTGTATGTTATTTTAATCTTTGGCTTATAATGCAATAAATTGAGACTTTCATTATATATATAGTGGGGTGGTGCCACTTTTTCTTTAGCATTCTTTGGGGGGTGTGGTCTTCCCCCTGTGTGCTTGTTGTGTTCATACATACGGTGCTTAGATCAGTGTGCACACCACTATTTTTATTTTTAAACTATCTTTATTTGGTTATCTTTGGGCAGAGAGTCTGGTGCGGCCCATATTTTGTTTTATTTTTTTTTTTTTTGTTTGATTTTGTATGGAACTCGTTGGCCACCCCTACCTTGTGATACTAAGAGGCCGATTCATTAATAGCGGCAGGTAGCGACAGTTGAGCGACTGTAGCGGCATTTTCAGAGCGCCCGCTAGTAGTCGCTGTGCTTGGCCGTTGTTCGGCAGTTGATAGCGAGTCGGTTTGCCGTAATGTTGAATATTGGGTGAGTCGCTATTTGACCGGTTCCGCGCTGTATGGGAGCACATGATAGCGACTGGCCCTAGCGACCGGCTTCCACTATATTCATTAAAAAATCACGCTCAAAAAATTCTTGCGCTGTAAAATGCATGTTTAAACCCCAGAGCGCTGGCGGCGATGGGTTAAAAGTAGTTTTTTAACCCCCAAACAACCATATTTTTGGAAACCAAAAAAAAACGAGTTTTTAAAATAATTTGGTAATATGAATACATTAATATCAGACCTGTAATATCAATTCTGTACATTTTTTTTTTTTTACCTTAAAAAATGGCAGAAGTGGTCACAGAATTTTTCACGTTTAAAAAAAAAAAAAAAAACAATTAATAACAATTAATTATGAATATTTAAAGATTGTTCCATTGAAATGCATTGGAGATCGCCAGGTAGCGAGAGGTCATACCTGTCGCTGTTCAAGGTCGGACGCTGGCGCTGTGGGCTGAGGCTGGAATAATGATGAATGAGTGGCTATATGGCGCTATCTCAGTCGCTAAGCAGGATTGGCTTGATAAATGTGTGATTGTGGTGGGGAGCCGGCGTTCTCGTGGTGGGGCCCGTCATTACCGGCCGCTCACCAGTCGCTACTCCTTCATAAATAAGGGCCTCCCCACCTCCTACTACCTCAATCAGAGCCACGCGTTCCGTGGGTATATATCGGTGTGCCTCCCTGTGAATCTTTGGTCTTTAGGATATATATATATATATATATATATATATATATATATATATGATACATATTTAGCATATATTTGGCCACCCCTACCTTATCCATTGAAGTGGAGTACTGTAAATAAAAAAGGTCAGTTGTTAGGTGTGGTTGTCGCTGACACCCTTGGTTATGAAACTTTGCTGCAGTGCTCAAGAGAGCTCAACAGAGATTTTTCTTTCTCAGAGTTGGGTTGTCAGCTAACCTGTTGGCATGTTTCTGTAACACAGTGATCTGCTCTGTATGTTTCTTGCCCTTTTCTGTCTGGTTTTAGGGGGTGACCAGTAAAGCCAAATCCAGGCTTCAGAAAACAATTAGATCTGCGGAGAGAGTTTCACTTGTTTCCATGCAGGAGCTGTCCACCCCGGCCATGGCTTATTCCTAAGAGTCCTATCCCATCGATGGTTGAAAATCCCAGCTTGCAGGACCTCGAGATCAAGATGTTCCCAAATGCTATGTGTTTGCTGAACAAGAACCTATCAATTTTCAAGCATTATCTCGCATTAGAACTTTTACTTAGTGTGTGTATATACTTTGCATTATGCTCTAAACATTTATGGAATTCCTTGTTCATCATTGAATTGAATTTTGCTCTTTTTTTTCTCAGGTATGTTTCAAACAGAGATTAGATTATGTTTGCTTTTAAACAGTCTGAGAATGATACCCCCCCCCCCCCCCAAGTAGTTTAATTCAGAGCAGTAGAAAATCTTTAAATTATTTTTAACACATTTAACAAGCTCCGCTAAAAATGATTGGTTAAATTACTGCCTCATTCTGTATGGATTTGATTGCTTGTTTTATATTGCATTATCTGTAGTACATCTACTGCATGGAACTTTCCCCATTCACCTGAATAGGGACATAAATGAAAAAAACCTCCCCATGTGTTTTAAGTGAGGTGCATAATCAGGTTCCCAGCATCCATTTTCTGTCCTCTGTGCTGCTTAGAAAGTGACACGGCTATTACATTATGATCAACTTGCTGTGTGCTGCAGCAGAAGACGAAGACCAGCCACGGCCTAGAGCCCCACAAGAGACGGATGCTTGTCTATAATTATAACCTCTTGCAGGGTCGCACCTAAGGGGAGGGTCTGGGTCCAGATCACCCCAAAATGCAAAACCTTTTTTTTATTTTTTCGGTTTTAAAAATAAAAGAAAATGAATATGATTGTGCCATACACACACAGGGTATAATAATTAGATACATTCCCTGCAAACAGGAGCTATAAGTTTGTTGCCAGCTGTCTGTAAAAAGGGTCTCTCTCAGACCTTCAGTACAAATATACAAGAAAGGGATCCCAGGTGCCCTCCATAGACATGAAAATATGCAAAATGTAAATTGTATTTATATTTTATAAAAATAACACCTGGGCATTCAGATCTTATAATAGTGAGGATAATTGCTATAAAAGGTTTTAACACTTTTCAAGGGATAATATCTTATAAAGGCAGGAGTGTCTGACAATAAGGTATTTAGCCTAAAAGGATTGTCCAGGCAACTGCATAGTACAATATAACCACATAGCCCTAAAGCGCCTAAAGTTCACTGTTTCTTTTTTTTTCAAAATGAACCCCCAGAAGCAGAGAAAACATAATTTGTATTTATTTTTGAATGACCAGCCAGTAAGCATGGCTGCTCTCCAGTACAATAGGAGGTAGCGTGTTTATATCAGCATACTTTGACACCTAATCACAATGCTGCAATACACAGGCAGCCATAGGGGCAGAGTTATAGACCATACGTCAAACTCTATGATTGGTGGTCTAACTGTTGGGGGAATCAGGGGAAGTGAGTTTTTCTGAGTGATCTAGGGGGTGTCACACAACGGGGCAGAGAACAAAACACAGGATAGTCAAAATCCTGGCTTTCCGGTTTGAAATGATATGACAAAATGTAACATAGGACAGAAGTGAAATATTTGTAACACCTAATAGTTTCAAATGTTTAAAATTTATCTCTTAAGGAAAAATTTGTATTAATCCATGCTAAAAATATAAATCTGCAGTTCTGAGTTCAACTGAGGTCAAGGAAGCTCACAGCTCACTCCGATTCAGTGCTAATAAATTATATATATATATATATATATATATATATATATATATATATATATATATTAAAAAGGGGGTTATTTTTAATACAATGGATCCCTGAAATTGTTTTTTTTATTCTAGAAGATATATTATCTTATTGAAGGGAACTTCTAGTTTCGTATAGATATACATATGTTGTAAAGGAGAATTGTTATTTTGCTCTAATAATTTATTATTATTATGTTAAAGGGAACTACATTATATTCACATTTAAGGAAGTTAAAAAGGAGCTTTATTTTGTCACTTTGAAAATACATTCTTTAACCTCTCCTTTTTTTTAATGTTTTCTTTTTAATTGGTACAATTATTCCCAAATGTTTGGCAGTATTGCCATGCAATTTGGGAAAACATAGCTTTCCAGAGACCCAAAAAAACATACCAAACCTTTTCCCCGATAGGATGTGGATCCTCAATTTATGAACAAGCTTGGCCAAACTGTAACACCAGTAAGCACTTATGCTTAAACTACCTTAGTGCTTTGCTAACAGAGGCACAGTTCAAACGATGTCAAAAATATTCCATACAGGTGATGTCATTCTGGATAAGCAAGCTATTGTCCTGGGCTGTTTTGCCCCACCTGCATTGGTTGATCACTGTTGGACGTAGGGTGGAGGCCCTTGACATCAGGGAGGACATGATTTCCGTCCTGAGAGGGTGCTGCTCTTTCCTTTCCACCTAACGGCTGGTCAGGGGACCAATCTTCTCCCAAGACCATGTAGGATCAAGCACCTCATCATCTTGCACCTCTCCCTCGACCTCCTCCTCGGTGTAATAAAAGCAATAAGAGGCAACAGGAGCTGCTGCATGTCCTCTGCCTTTCTGCTACTTACCTTTGGCCTCATACCCATGTATCCTGGACATGACTACCCCACCTCCTCCGAGGAAAGTAAGAGTTGTGCATCAGCACATGGGATTTGGGTGTTTGTTCAAAGCCCCCTGTGGGACCATGTTGGTTTCTTTCATACCGGGAAGGTTGGTCCTCTTTGAGTAAGAAGAGGAGGGAGTGGTTGTAGCTGACTCAAGACGCCTTAGCAATCCCCAAGTGCAGGGGTTTTCAACCAGTGGTACTAGTACCACTTGTGGTACTCAAGAGCCTAAGGCTGCAGACTGATCTGTACCCTAATCTGATCTTCTGCCATAAAAACATTACCCAAGCCCAGGTGGTACTTAATATAATTGTAAAAATACAATTCTGTGAGTACTCACTTGTAGAATTGTTTTTGTTCTTGCATGGCATGGCCTGTTTCGGTATTAATAACAGTTGGTTATTCTGCCACAAGGTGGCGCAGTGTACTGCAGAAGAGCTGTGGCATCTCCCGGGCCACTATAAAAACTGGATTAACCATATAGTTCCCAGCGTAGACAAGCAGAGAGACAAGAAGCCGGGAGAGAATAAAAGTAAAAAATGTAAAAAAGGTAAAAAACCCCAATTAACTTGGAACAATCACCATAAAGAGGCAACCAAGAATAACGATAACAAGCGTGGGGTGAAGCAGGCCATGCCACTCACAGAAATGTCTTTTTCTTATTGTATGGCATGGCCTGCTTCAGTATTCATAACAGTTGGGACATCCAAAAGCAGTGTCCAAAAGTAGGGTGGGATCCCCAATGAGTAACGGCCGGCAGTTCAAGTCACTACCGCCTGAAGTACCTTGCAGCCAAAAGCAGCATCCGCAGAGGCCTTAACATCAACCTTGTAAAACTTGGAAAAAGTATGACCAGAAGACCAAGTAGCGGCCTTGCAAACTTGTTCAACAGAAGCTTGGTGCTGAAAAGCCCAAGAGGCACCAATAGCACGAGTGGAATGAGCAGTAACCCTAAAGGGAGGTTCCTTCCCCTTAGCAGAATAGGCTTGCACCACCGCTTGACAGATCCACTTGCTGATAGTGGATTTAGCCGGAGGCAAACCCTTCCTAGGTCCAAAAGTGAGAACAAAAAGAGCATCAGATTTCCTGAAAGGCTCAGTAGCGACCAAATAAAACTTCAGAGCCCTGACCACATCCAGAGAATGCAGTGTCCGCTCCTTGGAATTAGCAGGATTAGGACACAATAAAGGCAAAACAATGTCCTGATTGAGATGAAAGGCAGACACAACCTTGGGCAAGAAATCCGGCTTAAGCCGAAACCTTATCCTGATGCCGCTCAAAATAAGGAGGTTTGATGGAAAGCGCCGCCAGCTCAAAAACTCGCCTGACAGAAGTGATAGCCACCAAAAAAGCTACCTTAAGAGTCAGAATGGGCAAGGCAGCCCCACTAATAGGCTAAAAGGGAGGACCCTGCAGAGCAGACAACACCAGATTCAAGTCCCAAACTGGTAGCATAGGCTTACGAGGTGGACGCACATGAGTAACAGCCTGGAAAAAAGTGTTAACCAACCGGTGATTGGCAAAGGATCTTTGGAAATAAATTGCCAGAGCTGAAACATGGCCCTTAAGGGTACTAAGTTGAAGGCCCGAATCCAAACCATGTTGCAAAAATCCTGGGGATGGAAAACACCCGACAAGGAAGAGACTTGGACTCACACCAGGCAATGTAAGCATGCCATACCCTGTAATAGATAAAGGATGAGGACTTCTTCCTAGCCCGAATCATGGTATCAACAACAGAGGCAGGCAACCCCTATTCCATCAAGATGGAGGTTTCAGCAGCCAAGCCGTTAAAGCCAGCGTTTGTAAATTGGGATGGCGTAGCTGCCCCTGAGTGAGAAGATCTGGATCCTTGGGCAAGATGTACCGATCTACTGCCAACTGCACGACGTCTGCGAACCACACCCTCCTTGGCCAACAGGGGGCCACCAGGATGGCTGGTACCTCCTCCTGGGCTATCTTGCACAGTACCCTGCCCAGTAGAGGAAACAGAGGGAACACATAGAGAAGCCGAAACTCCGTCCAAGGCATTGCTAGTGCATCCGTGGCGAAGGCCAGAGGATCCTGTGACAGGGAGACAAATCTGGGAAGTTTGTGATTGTAACAGGATGCAAACAGGTCCACATCCGACTGACCCCAGCGGAGACACAGGGAGAGAAACACCCAGTTGTTGAAGGACCATTCCCCCAGACGAGACGTCCCCCTGCACAGGGAGTCTGCCACCTGGTTCTCCACTCCCGAAATGTAGACCGCTGAGATGCAAGGGACATTCTCTTCCGCCCAAGACAGTATCAGTGACACTTTCTTGAGGGCTCGCTTGCTTCGAGTCCCTCCCTGATGATTGATGTAGGCAACCGCCGTCTGGTTGTCTGAGCGGATCTGAACAGCCCGACCCCGAAGGTGTGTGGTCAGGTGAGACAGAACCAACCTGATTGCCCTCAGTTCCAGGACATTGATGGGAGCATGGGCCTCCTGTGGGCCCCACTGACCCTGGAACTTCAGAGACTTCCAAAAGCCCCCCCCCCAACCGGTCAGACTGGCATCTGTGGTGACCGTCTCCCAGCACGGGGGCAGAAAGGTCCTGCCCGCCAGAGGAGACAGAGCAAATTCCTGATCCAGGGACACAGGATCCCGATCCCAAACTGACAAGAGGTGCAACTGAAGAGGTCTCCTGTGAAACCAACTGCATACCCTGATGGATGGAGGGATGAGGACACAAGAGCAGAGCCTGTGCCTGCTTCTGAAGGCCCTCCACCTTCTGCTGAGGCAGAAATACCTTGACCCGAGAGGTATTCAGAGTCATGCCCAGAAAGGACCTCACCAAGGACGGGGACAGTGAAGACTTGGGAAAATTGATCACCCAGCCGAAAGACTCTAGAGTGGAGGTCACCACCTGGGTGTCCTGCTCGGCCTGATGAAAAGACTGAGCCACAATCAGAATGTCGTCCAGGTAAGGAAGGATACGAATGCCCTGATTCCGGAGCAGAGCCATCACACCCGCCAGCACCTTGGTGAACACCCGAGGCGCCGAGGTGATACCGAAGGGTAAGGCCACAAACTGGTAATGCTGATCCTCCAGCGCGAACCTCAGAAATCGCTGATGACCTGGAAAGATAGGCACATGAAGATAAGCATCCTTGATGTCCACGGTGGTCATGAAGTTGCCCGTGCGAAGGGTACTGACAGCAGAGCGTAGCATCTCCATGCGAAAATGCTTGAATCTGACAAACCTGTTGAGGCCCTTCAAGTCCAAAATGGGCCTCAGAGAGCTGTCGATTTTGGGGGACCGTGAAGAGATTAGTACCCCTGACCCTGTTCTTGATGGGGCACCGGACAAATGACCCCTGACTCCAGCAGGCATTGAACCGCCAGAAGCAACCCAATCTACTAGGACGTTTTCCACTCCTACGTTGAGGCAGCCTACCATCCTTGGCTAAAGCATCCAGATGCTCACCAAAGAGCCGCAGCCCCGTAAAGGGGAGCACAGTGAGAGCCTTCTTAGCGGCAGCATCAGCCGCCCACTGATGCAGCCAAACAGAGCGGCGCATAGCCACCAAAAGGGCAGATATCTTACTACATATCCGTACCGCATCATCCATGGCAGTAATAACAAAGGCAACAAAATCAGAGCAAAGCAAAAGGGACCTATAATCCTCCCCCCTGTTACCAGCCGTAGCGCCCTCCAGGAGACGCTTGAACTGTTTCTTAAGGGCAATAGCTGTAATGGCAGCAGCGCAGACCGGACGCAGCCCAGTCCCCACACACAAAAAAGCATGGCAGGCCAGCTGATCCATGCGCCGGTCCTTGCTGTCCCGCAGAGTAGTAGTTTCAGGAGAAGGCATGACCGAGGTGTTGGACAGCCCGAGCACGGGAGCGTCCACCTCAGGGGACACGACCATCGCTTGCCCAGGTCGGCAGGGAAGGGATACCTCCTATCCCACCCCTTGGGCACCGCGGGCAATCTACTAGGACGTTTCCACTCCTTGAGCACCATATTAGTGAAATGGCTCTGCTCAGGGAACTCCAGGCGATGTTTGTCAGGACGAAAAAGCTCACCCTGCTTCCTCTTAGCCACCTCAGGAGGGACAATGTGCAAGATTTCAAAAAGGTGAGCCAACAGAATTTGACATGCCGAGTGAAATGCAGGGGAATAACCGAAACCCTCCATTAAATGTCACTGGTCTAACCAAGGAAGAAGTCCAGCACCATCTCAAGCAGATAAAAATCGATAAATCACCGGGACCAGATGACATACATCCTCGTGTTTTAAGGGAGTTATGTACAGTAATAGACAAGCCGTTATTTCTAATATTTGTGGATTCCATAACTACAGGGTCTGTTCCGATGGATTGGCGCTTGGCAAATGTGGTGCCAATATTCAAAAAGGGATCTAGGGGGGAACAGGGAACTACAGACCGGTAAGCTTAACATCTGTGGTGGGCAAGCTGTTTGAAGGTTTCTTAAGGGATACTATCCTGGAGCACGTTGGGGAAAATGACCTTATTACTCCATATCAGCATGGATTTATGAGGAATCGCTCCTGCCAGACAAACCTAATCAGCTTTTATGAGGAGGTAAGTTCAAGATTGGATCAGGGGGAGTCATTGGATATCATATATCTTGACTTTTCTAAAGCATTTGATACTGTGCCACATAAAAGGCTGGTACAAAAGATGAGAATGCTTGGACTGGGGGAAAACGTGTGCAGATGGTACACACTCAGATTGGGTCACTGTTACTAGTGGAGTACCACAAGGGTCAGTTCTGGGACCAATTCTCTTCAATATATATATAAATGACATTGGGTATGGATTAAACAGTAAAGTCTCAATCTTTGCAGATGATACTAAGCTGAGTAAAGTAATTAAAACAAAAGAGGACAACAGGCAGCTACAAACAGATTTAGATAAATTGGAAGCATGGGCAGTTAAATGGCAAATGAAGTTTAACACAGATAAATGTAAGGTTATGCACATGGGAAGGAGAAATCTGTGTCACGATTACACACTAAATAAAGAAACACTTGGTAAAACAACAATGGAAAAGGACCTAGGGGTTTTAGTTGACAATAAGCTCAACTGTAGTAATCAATGCCAGGCAGCTGCTGCCAAGGCAAATAGGATCATGGGGTGCATCAGGAGGGGCATAGGTGCTCATGACCAGAGCATCATTTTACCCCTGTACAAGCCACTAGTCAGACCCCATATGGAATACTGTGTACAGTTCTGGGCACCTGTTCTTAAGAAGGACATATCAGAACTGGAGCGCGTTCAAAGAAGGGCAACAAAGTTAATAAAAGGAGTGTGGGGGCTAGAGTACCCGGAAAGATTGTCCAAGTTAGGCTTATTTAGTCTAGAAAAAAGACGATTGAGGGGTGATCTAATAACTATGTATAAATATATTCGGGGTCAATACAAGGATCTGTCCCACAATCTATTTATACCCCGGAGTGTAACCATAACCCAGGGGCATCCACTAAGGTTAGAAGAAAGGTGCTTTCTCCACCGACATAGGAGGGGATTCTTCTCTGTAAGAGCAGTGAGACTATGGAACTCGCTGCCAGAGGAGGTAGTAATGATGGATACAGTAAAAACGTTCAAAAGTGACCTTGATGCCTTCCTGGCATGTAATAATATTTCCAGATATGGCTACTAGACCACTGGAAGGAGTTAAACAGGCTGAACTGGATGGACTAAAGTCTTTATTCAGCCTTACATACTATGTTACTATGTTACTATGTAACAGGCTATCAGTGTCCTCAGGGAACCATGAGTCTTCCCCAGACACAGACCCATGGTCAATGCCATAACCCTCCTGCTGGTCCCCAGAGGAGTCAGAGTCCTGAAAGAGTTCCCCCTCCTCTAGGGGGTAAAGGCCAACAAAAGTATCAAGTCCCTCTTCCTCCTCAGGAAAGAGGGATGTTACGGGAGCTAGGTGCCGCTTCTTGCCAGAGGCCTTACGCGGAGCAGGCCTGGCAAGTTGCCTTTCAATACTGGCCACACGCAGTGCCAGATCAGACTGTGACCCCCCGCTAGTATCCCCCTCACTAGGGGCTAAATGCAGGCACGGGGGGTAGGTGATGCCGAAGGAGGCGCAGAGCTGGGAAGCGAAGCGGGCAGCCCAGCCTGGAGCGCAAGGACACTTTGGGCGCACGGCACGCACACCCTGACACTGTCACTCACAGGGGATACCCCACACATGGCACACAGCCGGGATTGCCCCGAAGGACCCCCAAGCACGCTATCCCCAGAAGCCTCCATATGGTGATTAACACAGGCGCAATAGGCCAGCACAAGGTAAAGGCTAGCAAGAGCCACCCGGGATGCCCCCCCAAGGGAAACGAGTAAAGGGGGAGATGAGGGGGAGGAAGGAGTAAAGCCGGGAGAAACCACAACCCACTGGTATCCCGCCTGAAAGACATAAGTAGAAAACGACATATGAGCATCCCGCAGCACATGCCCCACAAGACCAATAAAAAAAACCCCAAGGGGGACTCACAAACCAAGTAAACCACAGGGTCACCAAGCCTCAGACCGCTGGATGAAGCGACACACGGGAGGATACACCGCCGCAGCCAGGAAGGAAGAAATCCAGACGCGCAGCAGATCCAAAATGGCACCGGCAGAGGTACCTCGAGGGGCGGGCCGCGGGGGGACGACGCGATATGCGTCATCCCCCGCCCCCCCCCGGAGAGCCCCGCCCCCCCAAATACTCACCCCCTCAGAAGCCAGGACAGGAACTCCGCATCTCTCAGTAGGCTCACCATAAAGCCTATGGCCAGCTACCCTTTGTGGCACAGGGTCTGCGGCTTGGAGCAGCGCTCCTTGAGCACTTGACCCTAGTGCTCTCCTACCCTCACCCGATCTGTCAGCCAAGGCTGGGATGCAGAGAGGGTCCAGAAACAGGTGGAAATAGACTTGCAGGGCCGCAGGCTTGTTTTCCCTGCTCACCTGCGCAATATAGAGAGCCATCTTCTATCTTCGCAGTTTCACTGCAGAGGAAACACTGGGAACTCTATGGTTAATTCCGTTTTTATAGGAGGTCGGGAGATGCCCTAGTTCTTCTGCAGTACACTGCGCCACCTTGTGGCGGAATAACCCAACTGTTATGAATACCGAAGCAGGCAGTACCATGCAATAAGAAAATGTAACGTAATATTTGTTAGCTTGCAGACCAACCTAAAATCTGTCTCTAAATCTCGGTCACAAACATCTGCAGAAGTATGCAGAAGCATGCACCACCAAGCGCCAAGGTGCCTCTGTGGGGTGTAGTCCTATCTCTAATCTCTGAGAGCCTCATTTGGGACATACAATGCAATAGATAAATTGGGAGCAGGCTTACCTGAGGTTCCCCTATCTATTGCATTGCATGTTTTTTAAGCAGATTTAGAGACAGATTTTAGGCTGGTCTGCAAGCTAACAGGGTTGAGTGCTGCGGCTTCTTTGTTTCTTTTGAATTTGTGCAATGTAATATTTGATCAAAAAAGTTTCAAAACCACTGCACTAGCCTTTGTCGAATGAAAGACTCCTTGTCATATAAACAGAATTCACCCCCCCCCCCCACTTGATGCAACATTTGCAACCTTAGAACCAGTTGATTGTGCGGTGGCTTCTTCTGGAACTAACCTATTTCTCCCCCTTCTACCTCAACCCATGTCTACCACCTTAGCCCAATCCTTATGCTTTTTAAAATAAAACAAGTGTTGATTAACTTTTTCATCTCGATCACTCAAGCTGGATATGGCCATGGACAAGACAGGAACAGTCATTTTGCCACCAGCAGTGGAGTCATTCTACTCTGTTCTTTCATTTAAACCTCATATTCACTCCCAAGCCACCTCCTATTGTCTGCAGCTTAAAAACATCTCCCGCATCTGTCCCTTCCTCCTGCCTGACACCACTATTACATGCCCTGGTCATATCCCGACTGGACTGCTGCAACACCCTCCTTTGCGGTTTACCAACTAACAGGAGGGGAGGCACCCTCCAATCTATTCTCAACTCTGCAGCTTGCCTTGTCCATCACTCCTCTCGCTCATCCAGCTCGGCTCCCCTCTGTCAGTCCCTCCACTGGCTGACGATGTAAATGTTGTTTAAAACTCTAACTCTAACCTACAAAGCTTTGTCCAGACAGGTTTCTACCTACATTTCATGTCTATTGCAGCAATATCAGCCTAGATGCAGCATCCGCTCCACCTCCTTTCATGCTTGCCTCCAGGACTTATCATGTGCCACTTTTCTGATTTTCCGACCCCCGCTCAATTTGCCATTCCCAAAACCTTCAAGCTTTCAAAAGCGCCCTTCAAAACCCACTTATTCAGACAAGTATACAAACTTACAAGAAGCAGCGCTCGCATGCATCCCTCCCCAGGACAATTCAGATTGCTGCATGTAAAAAATGAATTTACCATTTTGCAACTCCCGCGCTAGTCGATTTCCCCCCCCCAAGAGGAAGTGCTGCTGGGTCTCCTGCCACTGTGCATTGTGGGTTATGTCGGTAAATCAGACAGCAGCAAGGCTGGGATGCTGGAAAAGGAAGCCCCTCAGCTGCTCCAAGTTGGCTGTGACCTGGGGAAATTAGTGCTGACAATGGCCTTGATTCACTAAAGGTAGAAAAAAAAAATGAACGCTTGGAAAATGAATTCGCATGCGAGGATTGGAGCGATTCACAAAGGCAGTTGAATTAAATTTGTGTGTGCGAATTTGCGGGCAAATTTTTTTCGTGCGCAGTTGAAAATCACTTTACAACTGGAAAACTCCAAAAGAAAGTGCACGAATTTTCCATACCCAAATGCTGTGCGTGAGAATTTTTCCTACTGCTTCCTAATTTGTAACAGAGCAGTATGATCCCTTGTTGCTCTTTGTTCTGTTTTGTTTTATTTTTTGCTTTGTGTTTCTGGACTTTCTAATTGATGTGGACTAGTACATGTCATTGTTAATGTTTAATTATGTTTAATTTTGCACTTTGCATTGGTTCGGTGCATCATTTTTTGGTGATGGTGGTTTAGGTGCCCTTTTGGCAGTGTTGCTTTGCATTGCTTTACATCTATTGTTATTATACCGATTTATTTGGGTGGTTTGTAGATTAACAGTTCTTAGTTTTGACTTTGCTCTGTGGATCCATTAACCCTTTTGTTGCCAAGCACGTAACACCTACGTGCTGGCTTGGCTGGGCCTTAAGTGCCAAGCCCGTAGGTGTTACGTGCTTGACTTTCCTCGCTTCTAGTTTAAAAAATAAAAATCAAAAATACTCACCTGACCCCTTGTTGGATCCGGCCGGGTCTCCTCTTTAATTTGGTGCCATCCGATCCCCCGTGGGGGGTCGGATGGCTCCAGGAGAGCCCCCGGAATAGGCCGCCCCCCCCCCGCTTCTGCAGCAGCAGCTGCTAACTGTAAAAAAAAATAAAAAATAAAAATGACATTCACTTACCTGTGTGTGCGCTGGCTCCCGCTGTCCCTCCTCTTCACCTGGGGGGCCTCCGATCCCCCCCCAGGACTTACCGATCTTCAGGAGAGAGCCTGGGAGGCTCTCTCCTCTCTTCTTCACGATGGTGGCAGCCATCTTGCCTCTAAGCCCCGCCCCCTTGGGGGCGGGGCTTATGACGTCATCCCGGTCCCGATCACCGGCTTCAGCTTTCTCAGCTTCTCAGATGCCGGTGATCGGTGCCCTGGAAGGAGGTGACAGGAGATCCTCTGATCTCCTGCCTTCTCCTTCTCTGGATGCCGATCACAGGCATCTGTCAGCTGAGCGGCGAGGGACAAGAGCTTGCAATCGAAGGTAAGTACAGTTAAAAAATTTTTTTTTTTTTTGAATAAAATACTTTTTATTATTGTGTGGTGTTTTTATTTCACATTAACCCTTTGTGAGCTGGTAAGGGGTCCATGAGACCCCTTATACCAGTTCACAAGGCTGGGGGGGTGGCAAGTCACCTGCCCTAGCGGGTGGCTTGCCATTAACCCCCGCACCCCCATTACCTGCCTCCCCAAAGGCCAGGGGGGGGCAGAAGAGCCCGGGCCCACATAGGCTATGTGGGCTCGTAGGCTGCATGGTGGGGGGGCCACCAAAGCTGGCCCCCCCACTCTGTGCCTACAAGCCCCCATAGCTGGTCCCGGGCTGGTTACTTTGGGTAAGGGGGACCCCACGTCATTTTTTTTTTTGGATTTTTAAGGGTTTTTAACCCTTAAAAATCCAAAAAAAAATGGGGTCCCCCTCCCCGGGAAGGGGGACCCTATGTCATTTTTTTTTTTTAATTAACCATTTGTCATCCAGCAGCTATAAAAGGCTTCTGGGCAGGAAAGGGTGTCTACCTATACATATGTGGTATCGCTGTAACCGGGAGAAATTGGGGTTTCTCACGCAATAAGATTTTATTGACAAACTTACATTTTTTATTACAAAAAAACTCTACAAATTGTAAAAAAATATATTTTTTTTAATTTTTTTCACACATTTCACCCAAAAATGTTGAGAATACACCTAAAAAATACAAACAAGACATTTCATGTTAAAGCCCAGACTCTGTTGAAAAAAACAATATATAATTTTCCTGGGAAATCCCTGGAAATCCTTTCAAAAATGACAGTTGAACATGTGTAGCGCGAAACAGTGAAACTCAGTCTGGCAACAGGGAGTGGGAAATGCTGCAGGTAGGCTGGCACTTAAAGGGTTAATATATGAATGTGAGTGCTGCCATGAGTGTGTCATCATTAGCATAGATATTGGTTTGGTCGCCCCATATAGTCCTGATGTACTTACATTTCCAAACCACATTAAAGGTTTCTGTTGCATCCAGGGCCAGCTGCAGAGTCCCAGCGCACCCCTTGTGTCACGCCACTTGGGCGGCTCTGTGAATCCCCTTGGGATGACCGGTATACTCACCACACATATTAAAGTGCACCAAAACCCAGGATTTTGACTATCTTGGGTTCTGGTCCTTGCCCCCAGGTCGCTGAAACCAACTCACTTATTCCCGGTCCTACAGCACATGCGCAGCCACTCATCCAATCAGCGAGCTCGGATCCACTGACGTCACATCGTCTAAGGCAAGCGGCTCCAAGCGTACTGACACGCGCATCTCCTGCTACCCTCTAACAGGGAGCGTGCCCGCGTCGGCCATTCACAGATGCCTGGCGCAGGCACCCCCCCCCCCCTCTGCTAGAGAGATAGCGGAAATGCAGCTCACGCATGCGTTGTTGGACCGAGAAAGAAGGTAAGTGTATGGGCGACCTGGAGGGTTTCACACAGTGGGGCATCCCGATTTTGGATGCCCAGGGGGGAGGGAATCGATCGAACTTTAAAGTGCACCAAAACCCAGGATTTTAAATATCCTGGGTTTTGGTACTCAAATTGGGATGACCCACTATGTGAACCCCCCCGGTTTGCCTGTAAAACATACTTGACTGCCAACCCAACGGCACATGCGCAAGTGTGCAGGCAGTCAGTACACTTGGCTCCATTCTGCTTTGTTCAGTTGTCGAGAGGTCTCATCGGCTAAGGCCCCGATGAAGGCAATAACTGCATCCCGGTTAGCTTCCAGCTGGAGGCCCCAAGGAGAGGGAATCAGGTGGCCCTGGAGTCTTATAGACTTCATGGCCGCTTCTGGTCCACTTTAATGCAGGGCATAGAATTCTGTTTGTCCACAGAGCACGGCATAGAGATCAGGGAATGAACAGCATCCCTGGTTTCCCTCTGACTGATGTGTGTGCTCCAGCACCCAGGTTGTCTGTCTGAGCTCCCGCACGAACATAAACTGGGGATGAGCTGTGGGATCACAGGCAAGGTGATTATACAGGTGAGAAATATTCCACTGTACACTGGCTTTCTCCCATGGCATCCTGAGTTAGGATATCATGCTGTGTGAATCCCCCCCCCCCCCCAGAATATCACTATTCACTCACCTCTGCCTCGTTCCTATGGCGCATGCGCAGGCTCTCCTCCAATGCGAGGCATCTGCCGTGGCTCTCATTGACTTCATTGGAGAGCGCATGCTGGCGTATCCCCCCTGTGGCATGTGCTTGCTCCTGCCCTAGCCAATCATATAGGCTGAGACAGGAGCAGGTGCCACTGGGGATGCATCAGCGCGCACTCCCCATTAAAGTCAATGAGAGCCATTTGTTGAATGACATAGTCATGGCAGACAGCTGTCATTGGACGAAATCCGGGGCATGCGCCGCTCGAACGAGGAAGAGGTGAGTGAATAGCGACATTCTGAGGGGGTTTCACCCATGGGGCATTGCAGGTTTTGTTCCACTTTAAAGTGGACCAATCACCAGGATTTTCTCTATCCTTGCCCTACGGGCATCCTGATGTCCTGCTGTTACAAACCCCCTGATCTCCCACTCCAGTCATCTTTCTGCTGTTCCCACAGTGCATGAGCTTATCCAATCAGTGATTTATGCCGTGCATACTAATGTAGGGCATAAAGCCGTTGTTTTGGATTCAGCGTCGGCATAGGGAGCAGGTTTCCCTGTGGAGTGCACGTTACCAAGCATTTGGACTGTCTGAATGGATGGGTGTGGGAGCGCACACATCAGCAGGAATACTGGGGAGCCTTGTAGACTCCAGGGCCTTCCATGGTGGCGACTGGTCCAGTTTAAAGAGGAAGATTCGCCTGGGCAGCCATGGGGTCAAAAAGATCACTTAAAATACACACGGGCAACTTACAACCCCCGGGGCATCCCTATTAGGGATGTTCTATTGTGTGAAACACCCTAGGAATCCCCACAAATACCTTTCCGTGGATCCACGCCAGATTTATGGGTCTCGGCATATCCTTGGCCTCCCTGCAGTCTGTGGTACGCTCCCACGCTCAGGCACGGCCTAAATCACAAGTTTGCAGTGCAACACAAAAGTACAAAAAAATACTTCCAAAAACAATTCCAAGCAGCCCAGGAATCCCGTGGCACATGCACCAGCAAAAAAAAAAAAAAATTAACAAAAGTGGCCAAAATAATTATAACAATCCCAGCCCATTGAAATGTATGGGATTAGGCCACACAGTGCAGGGTAAGCGCCTGGTCTGACACTGTAGGGAACTCAGCAATGGCACTGATGATTGATGGGACACTACCTGGCACTATCACAGGTGCTCTGGATTTTTGATTTGATAAATACATCTTTTGCACTGGGACCTGACATTCACCTGACACCTGGCACTAAGTGGCCTTAGCGTTTCTTAAAGTGATTCCCTCCCCCCGGGGCATCCAAAATCGGGTTTCCCCGCTGTGTGAAACCCCCCAGGTCGCCCCATACACTTACCTTGTTTCCCGGTCCAACGGCGCATGCACGAGTCGCGACCACATCCCCGCTATCCCTCTAGCATGGGCGTGTGCCAGGCATTTGTGAATGGCCAGCGCGGGCACGCTCCCTGTTAGAGGGAAACGGGGGATGCGGCCGCCAGTGCGCACGGAGCCTCTGGCATTAGACGAAGACTTAGACAAGGTGGCGTCAGCGGCCCCGAGCACGCTGATTGGACGAGTGGCTGTGCATGTGCGTAGGACCGGGAAGAAGTGAGTTGGCATCGGCGATCTGGAGGGGGTTTTACATAGCGGGGCACCGATCGGGGTGCCCCAGGGGAAAGGACCAAAACCCATTATAGTAAAAATCCTGGGTTTTGGGCCACTTTAACCCCTAAATGTTTTTTTAATATTTCGGGATGGTCATTTTTCTGTCTACTATATTTATGTTGTCATGGCGTTAGGTATTGTTTACATCACTTACATTTATCAAGTTGTACAGCGGCATTCAATGTGGTAAATAAAACATTGCACATGTTACTGCACATGATTTATTTTATATAAATGTTTTTGCTAATATGTGTATATTAAATATATATTAATTACATATAATAAATATAATAATATTATTATATTAAATATAATAATACATTTTACACAATTTCACGTTCCTAGGCCTCCTTATGGTGCACTATGGGCTTTTTTTGTAGGTATAGTGGATAGAAGGACTCCATGGTGGAAGTCAGAAAACAGACTTTTCTCCTCCTGAAAGCTGCTGTAAAAAATTTGTGTGAAACACTTGAATTTAACTCATGTGTGCAGCCAATCCATGGCACCTAAATCACTAGAATTGTTTTTCTCTTGTAAATTCCACATAAATTATTTTTGCAAATCGAATTATTTTCGAGTGCTTTTTCTCTTATTCAAATTGAATTAGCAAAAACGAAAGTAAAACTTTGTTGAATCGCGCGTGGAATCTTCGCGCGCAAAATCGCACCTTTTTCTCAAAAAAAAAAATGCGAAAATTTGAATTCGACCTTTAATGAATCAATCCCAATGATTCAGTATCATGCATGCAGATGAGGCAAGTGAGTTTTGGGGAGTTTATTTTTCAAGTGTGCTAGGCATTTGGTCCAGTTAAAGCAATTCTCTAAAGTGCACATTCCTTAAAGTGGACCAACACCCTCCCATGATCGGCCCGGGAATCTATAAGATTCCCAGAACGATCAGTCCCCTGACTCGGGGGTGCCCCGCTGTGTGAAACCCCCCAGAAACCCCTAAATCCCTACCTGCTCCTCGATCCAGCGGGGCCCGCCGCCGCCTCCCGCGCGTCCCTCTAGCAGGACGTGCACCCGCGCCGGCCGTTTGTGAATGGCCGGTGCGGGCGCGCGCCCTGTAAGAGTGACGAGCGGGAGGCGGCGGCGGGCGCGCTCTCTTGTCCGTCGCTGCCTCCCACTTGTCCGTCGACGGGGATTGGCAGCAGTGGTTACGTGGGAGGGGGGAGAGGTGAGTTTTGGGGGCTTTCTGGGGGGTTTCACACAGCGGGGCACCCCCGATCGGGGTGCCCCACCGAAGTAGACCAAAACCCAGGATAGTCAAAATCCTGGGTGTTGGTCCACTTTAAAACTCAATATCCACTCTTTGTGATCCCTCCCTTTTGTCTCCACGGCTTATCATTTAGATTGTAAGCTTGTAAGGGCAGGGCTCTCCTATTGTATCCTGTTTTCAGAATATTCATTGTGAATTCTATATCACCTCATTTATAATAGTCTATGTACTGTATGTTCTACCCTGTTTGAATTTACTACTTTGTATAGATCTATGGAATGTGATGGGGCTTTATAAATAAACAATATTAATAATATAAAAGAAAACAACTACACCCAAGTAGACCAATATGGGGTGAGTAAGTAGCAGACCATCCAGTATCCAGTGTGCGCTAATTTGTGACAGTGGCAAGTTGTGTGCTCACTCAGGGTGACCTAAAAAATGGCACCTTACTGCAGGTACTGGCCAGTGCACAATATATCCCGTGTTAGATCCAGCGTGCAAGTAGCAGGAATTACTGAAAAAATACTGTAGTTAGAGACCAGTGGGTGGTATACTCTAGCTTTAGATTAGGATTGCATTTTATTTGTTAACTTTTTAGAAAAAAGAAAACAATTACGCCCCAACTAGACATAGCGTGAGTAGACAGCAGCTAAATGTAGCAGTTAGAGTTGGTATGCAACTATGTAGAATTACTTAAAATAAATAGTGTCCCCAAGCTGACCGACAGGCCAGTGGATAGTAAACCCCCTTTTTTTTTTTTTTTTTTTTTAAACATCTCATCTATCTATTAAGTGGTCTAGGGCCACACTTTGAGGCTGATTCATCATTAGCGGCAGGTAGCGACAGATGAGCGTCTGTAGCAGGCATTTTCAGAACGCCAGCTAGTAGTCGCAGTGGTCGGCCGTTGCTTCGCTACTTTATAGCGATTTAGTCGCTGTTCAGTAATGTTGAATACATTGTGAGGAGTCACTATTTGACCAGTACAGCGCTGTATGGGAGCGCATGTTAGCGACTGCTCATAGTGACTGACTCACACCATATTCAGCAAAAAAACAGCCTCACAAATCTCTGGCGCGGAAAAATATTTGTTTGAAGCCCAGAGCGCAGGAGGCGGTGTGTTTAAAGTGTGTTTTCAAGCATCTATCAACTAGTAACAAAGCGAAAACATATGGAATTACATTGTAACAACATTGTAACATGAACACTTTAATGCCAGACCTGTAATGTCATTTCTGAGGAAATATTTAAAAAATTAAAAAATTATGAAAAAACTGCTATTTCAATGCCAGAAGAGGTCACAGAATTATTTGTGATTTTGTTGAAAAAAAAAAAAAAACGTTTAAAGAGAAGAAAAGGATCGTCCATTGAAATGTATGGGAGAGCGCCAGGTAGCGAGAGGTCATACCTGGCACTGTGCAAGGCTGAACGCTGGCGCTGTTCGCTGAGGCTGTGAAAATGACGAATCAGACGCTACATGGCGCTATCCCAGTTGCTAAACAGATTCTGCTTGATAAATGTGTAATTGCGTGCCGCGTCCGGCGTTCACCAGTCGCTACCTGTCATTAACCAGCCACTACCTGACGCTATCCCTTCTTAAATAAGGGCCTTAGAAGGATGAGGCAGTAGCAGCACATGTCTATGGATCACCAGACAGAACTGCAAAAGATAAGAATGTAAATACAACAAATATAACAGCTGAAATATGTCCTCAATATATGCAATAAATAATCTGTCTAAATGGCCACTTACACCACAGAACAAATGAGAAACTGATCTGTCATGGTTTTAAGTTATGGAAGCTGTTGAAGATAAAGACTTAACTAATAAAATATATGTCAGTAGAAGAGGAATTTTCTACATAATGTTTTTTATTGAAAACAAAGGGGAACCTTTTGGCATCTCAAATGCAAAATCTGTTGAGCATGAATGCAGAGTGTTCATACATGACCCTGCAGTGACATCTAGTGGTTACACTATGATAACACTATGCTGCATAAAATTAATATTATATTATTTCCCTTAAAGTGGACTAAAATCTAACAGGGCTGGCCCTGTGTGAACATCCCCCCCCCAGGGCTCCACAAAATTCACCTTCTTCCTGGCACCCTTCACAGTCCCAGGGCCGGCGTCAGCACCTGGCAAGGCGGGGCAGCTGCCGAGGCCCCATCCTCCAGGGGAGCCCACTGACAGGGCCAGCCTTGTGCAACCGGCAGCGGATTGGGAGGGAACCACCACAGCTGGTGCCCACATCTTCTCGCTGTGGGCCAGTGATGACCGAGGTGGCGGGGCAACTTTACAGGGGCATCTCAATTTCGGATGCCTGTTTGTGAAAGAATCCCCCTGCTTTGGCTGTTAAGTCAAACTGACGATCCCGCAGTGCATTCACCAGTTCGCCACAGAGGGGTTTCACACACAGGGGCATCCAAAATCAGGAGAATCTACATTTGTTTAGAATCCAAGGTCAGGTTTAAGGGGATTTGGTGCACTTCAAAGTAGACCAAAACTAGAGTTTTGGTCCAAATAGCATGATCCTTAGGCGGTATCCAGACTTGGGACGTCCCTCAGTGATGTGACGCGACTCCTCACCACAAAGGGGCCCACTGAGACCATGCCACCCAAGGGCCCACATAAACCTGAAGACGACCCTGCACAGTCCCATCCCCAGCATCTCTGGACTGTGGCGTGCTCCTGCCCCAAGCCATTCAGATAGGCAGGGAGTTTGGGAATGCAGCCACCGTTGCCCCTCATTGTCATGCATAGATCCATTTGTTGAACATTAATATGCATGGCAAACTGTTCGAATTGGATGAGAGTCCATGCGCAGTCCATGTAGGACTGGGGAAAGGTGAGTTTTTAGAGGCGAGCTGGGGGTTTTACACAGCGGGACATCCCAAATCAGGATACCCTCGGGGACAAGGAACCAAGCCTGGGATAGTCAGAATCCTGAGTTTTGTTCTGCTATAAATTTATTCTTGCAGAAGGGGAAAAAATGCTGCCGATCGCTGCTAGTTCGTAGCTGAGACACTTAACTAAACATCTTATCCAATCCTGCCCTAGCCGCTGCCACCAACATCTTCAGACAGCTCACGTCCAATCAACACCTGATGGAGCACTCTGACCCATTGTCATAGGAACTATGACCCGCCCCCCCTCCATTCATGGCATGCTATGGTACTTTTGATAAATAGCATGCATACCTCCCAACTTTTGAAAGCCATAAAGAGGGACACGAGAAGCCACACCCAGCCATGCCCCGGCCACGCCCCCAGCCACGCTCTTAAAGGGAAACACCATCTAAGAATAAAATAGGGCACCTTAAACTGAGAAATATGGTTTGTGAGGGCACCACAACATCAATAAATAAATCAATAATCACCCTGGGGGATGCACCCCGAGTTCCAAACTACAACCAGTCGATAACACTAACTCTACATAGAACTCGGAACAAATGGGCACTCCACCAAGCAATTAAAATGTATGTGAAAAGATTTTATTAAAGGCCACCCTAAGGCCTAAAAACAACAATGCACTGATACACAAGACAATTAAAAACAACACTGGCTTACTACCTTACAATATATAATATCCTGAAATAGTCCACATAATTACAAACACTATGTATTAATTAATATATATATACAACCATAAATAACTCAAATTATTTATGGATATATATATATATATATATATATATATATATATATACATATACATTTTTGGTCTTTTCTTTTTTATTTAAATATTGGTGCCATTCATGGAAATTCACAGCCTACATTAATCTAATATTTAGTATATGTATTGTTATTTGCACATAGTGTTTGTAATTATGTGGACTATTTCAGGATATTATAAACTAGACAAAGTGCAATTTCCGGGGAAATTGCGTGAAGTGGTCTTGCCTCCGCCAGTTCTCTACAACTGGAGCGGGCAGAGTAACTGGGTGGAGTGGGTGGAGTAACTGGGTGGAGTGGGTGGAGTGGGCAGAGTAACTGGGTGGAGTGGGCGGAGTAACTGTTGTGTGGGTGGAGTGAGCGGAGTAACTGGGTGGAGTGACTTGAGTAACTGTTGTGTGGTTAGAGTGGGCGGAGTAACTGGGTGGAGTGACTTGAGTAACTGTTGTGTGGGTGGAGTGGGCGGAGTAACTGGGTGGAGTGGCTGGAGTAACTGGGTGGAGTGGGCGGAGTAACTGGGTGGAGTGGGTGGAGTAACTGGGTGGAGTGGGCTGGGTAACTGGGTGGAGTGGGCGGAGTAACTGGGGTGAAGTGGGCGGAGTAACTGGGTGGAATGGGCGGAGTAACTGGGTGGAATGGGCGGAGTAACTGGGTAGAGTGGGCAGAGTGGGTGGAGTAACTGGGTGCAGTGGGCGGAGTAACTGGGTGGAGTGGGCGGAGTATCTGGGTGGAGTGACTTGAGTAACTGGGTGGAGTGACTTGAGTAACTGTTGTGTGGTTGGAGTCACTGGAGTAACTGTGGAAAGGTTTGACTGAGCACAGTAACTATATGGAGTAGGCAGAGTAACTGTATGGATTGTTTTGAGTAAAGATAGTAAGCATTCTTCTTTTTTCTATCGCCAGATTATTTATAGACATGTTAGAAGCTATTGTGTGGCTATTTAATTATTTATCTTTTTTAATGCCAATTTCGCAATACTGGGTGGAGTGGGCGGGGTAACTGGGTGGAGTGGGTGGAGTAACTGGGTGGAGTGGGCGGAGTAACTGGGTGGAGTGGGCGGAGTAACTGGGTGGAGTGACTTGAGTAACTGTTGTGTGGGTGGAGTGAGTGGAGTAACTGGGTGGAGTGACTTGAGTAACTGTTGTGTGGTTGGAGTGGGCGGAGTAACTGGGTGGAGTGACTTGAGTAACTGTTGTGTGGGTGGAGTGGGCAGAGTAACTGGGTGGAGTGGCTGGAGTAACTGGGTGGAGTGGCTGGAGTAACTGGGTGGAGTGGGCGGAGTAACTGGGTGGAGTGGGCGGAGTAACTGGGTGGAGTGGGCGGAGTAACTGGGTGGAGTGGGCGGAGTAACTGGGTGGAATGGGCGGAGTAACTGGGTGGAGTGGGCAGAGTGGGTGGAGTAACTGGGTGCAGTGGGCGGAGTAACTGAGTGGAGTGGGCGGAGTAACTGGGTGGAGTGGGCGGAGTATCTGGGTGGAGTGACTTGAGTAACTGGGTGGAGTGACTTGAGTAACTGTTTTGTGGTTGGAGTCACTGGAGTAACTGTGGAAAAGTTTGACTGAGCAGAGTAACTATATGGAGTAGGCAGAGTAACTGTATGGATTGTTTTGAGTAAAGATAGTAAGCATTCTTCTTTTTTCTATTGCCAGATTATTTATAGACATGTTAGAAGCTATTGTGTGGCTATTTAATTATTTATCTTTTTTAATGCAAATTTCGCGATACTGCTCCTTTAAGGGGAGTCTTCCTGAGACTGGGTGTGTGGGCGGAGCAGCTGTAACGAGCCAGGCTGCAGCTGTGTTGCTATGGAAACTCACTCTGAGGTAAACTGAGAATGCACATTAAAACACATTTCTAATGCACTGGTGGTTGCCATATTCAAATGACTGTAGCTTAAAAAGTATACACCCTACAGCAAAGAGCTTTATACTGTAAGAATCACAAGAAGAAGACCTATAATCCGGTGCATAACATGTCTCTGAAATATTAAAAATGAAGGCACAGTCGCAGTTTAGAAATTGCCATTCAAATTTGTGGTGTCTAGAGTGGAGTTTCAATGAATGTCAATGGGAGGTGTGAGTTGCAAACAAAAGGTCATATTGTGAAATCTGTTCGGGCTATGGCTTAGCCTTGGACATTTTTAGCGGCAGCAGGGATAGCTGAACGTTTTGATATAAGATTTGTGTAGGTGGGATTAAAAATGAGGGAGAGGTCGCAGTTTAGAAATCATGTCCTGATTTTGGACTCCACACCCATCTCCCACTCTAGCTTGCGAACATTCCTCCCATTCATTCCTATGGGAAAATTGCGCCAGAAAAACGCCAATATTTCGGAAACCGTTTGGCGAAACGTTCCACAAAATATAAGCACACCATTCGGGAACGATCCGCACGTTTTGGTATATTATGGTCTATGTAGTGTCAAAACTGTGGGAGGAGTTACAGTGCAAAAATGCTTGGAATAATAATAATATATCAGCAAGAACAACTAGACAAAGTGCAATTTCCGGGGAAATTGCGTGAAGTGGTCTTGCCTCCGCCAGTTCTCTACAACTGGAGCGGGCAGAGTAACTGGGTGGAGTGGGTGGAGTAACTGGGTGGAGTGGGTGGAGTGGGCAGAGTAACTGGGTGGAGTGACTTGATTAACTGTTGTGTGGGTGGAGTGAGCAGAGTAACTGGGTGGAGTGACTTGAGTAACTGTTGTGTGGTTGGAGTGGGCGGAGTAACTGGGTGGAGTGACTTGAGTAACTGTTGTGTGGGTGGAGTGGGCGGAGTAACTGGGTGGAGTGGCTGGAGTAACTGGGTGGAGTGGCTGGAGTAACTGGGTGGAGTGGGCGGAATAACTGGGTGGAGTGGGCGGAGTAACTGGGTGGAGTGGGCGGAGTAACTGGGTGGAGTGGGCGGGGTAACTGGGTGGAGTGGGCGGGGTAACTGGGTGGAGTGGGCGGAGTAACTGGGTGAAGTGGGCGGAGTAACTGGGTGGAATGGGCGGAGTAACTAGGTGGAATGGGCGGAGTAACTGGGTAGAGTGGGCAGAGTGGGTGGAGTAACTGGGTGCAGTGGGCGGAGTAACTGAGTGGAGTGGGCGGAGTAACTGGGTGGAGTGGGCGGAGTAACTGGGTGGAGTGACTTGAGTAACTGTTGTGTGGTTGGAGTCACTGGAGTAACTGTGGAAAGGTTTGACTGAGCAGAGTAACTATATGGAGTAGGCAGAGTAACTGTATGGATTGTTTTGAGTGAGTAAAGATAGTAAGCATTCTTCTTTTTTCTATTGCCAGATTATTTATAGACATGTTAGAAGCTATTGTGTGGCTATTTAATTATTTATCTTTTTTAATGCAAATTTCGCGATACTGCTCCTTTAAGGGGAGTTTCCTGAGACTGGGTGTGTGGGCGGAGCAGCTGT
Source organism: Gastrophryne carolinensis (assembly GCA_027917425.1). NCBI lineage: Eukaryota > Metazoa > Chordata > Amphibia > Anura > Microhylidae > Gastrophryne > Gastrophryne carolinensis. The sequence continues at coordinate 212,241,223 of CM051240.1, forward strand.
AACGAGCCAGGCTGCAGCTGTGTTACTATGGAAACTCACTCTGAGGTAAACTGAGAATGCACATTAAAACACATTTCTAATGCACTGGTGGTTGCCATATTCAAATGACTGTAGCTTAAAAAGTATACATCCTACAGCAAAGAGCTTTATACTGTAAGAATCACAAGAGCTAGGCGAACAATGTGGTGTATAGCATGTCTCGGAAATATTAAAAATGAAGGCACAGTCGCAGTTTAGAAATTGCCATTCAAATTTGTGGTGTCTAGAGTGGAGTTTCAATGAATGTCAATGGGAGGTGTGAGTTGCAAACAAAAGGTCATATTGTGAAATCAGTTCGGGCTATGGCTTAGCCTTGGACATTTTTAGCGGCAGCAGGGATAGCTGAACGTTTTGATATAAGATTTGTGTAGGTGGGATTAAAAATGAGGGAGAGGTCGCAGTTTAGAAATCATGTCCTGATTTTTCATTTCACACGCATCTCCCACTCTAGCTTTGAAAATACCTCCCATTCATTCCTATGGGAAAATTGCGCCAGGAAAACGCCAATATTTCGGAAACCGTTTGGCGAAACGTTCCACAAAATATAAGCACACCATTCGGGAACGATCCGCACGTTTTGGTATATTATGGTCTATGTAGTGTCAAAATTGTGGGAGGAGTTACAGTGCAAAAATGCTTGGAATAAGAATAAAAATAAGAACTAGACAAAGTGCAATTTCCGGGGAAATTGCGTGAAGTGGTCTTGCCTCCGCCAGTTCTCTACAACTGGAGCGGGCAGAGTAACTGGGTGGAGTGGGCGGAGTAACTGGGTGGAGTGAGCGGAGTAACTGGGTGGAGTGACTTGAGTAACTGTTGTGTGGGTGGAGTGGGTGGAGTGGCTGGAGTAACTGGGTGGAGTGGGCGGGGTAACTGGGTGGAGTGGGCGGAGTAACTGGGTGGAGTGGGCAGAGTGGGTGGAGTAACTGGGTGCAGTGGGCGGAGTATCTGGGTGGAGTGACTTGAGTAACTGTTGTGTGGTTGGAGTCACTGGAGTAACTGTGGAAAGGTTTGACTGAGCAGAGTAACTATATGGAGTAGGCAGAGTAACTGTATGGATTGTTTTGAGTAAAGATAGTAAGCATTCTTCTTTTTTCTATTGCCAGATTATTTATAGACATGTTAGAAGCTATTGTGTGGCTATTTAATTATTTATCTTTTTTAATGCAAATTTCGCGATACTGCTCCTTTAAGGGGAGTTTCCTGAGACTGGGTGTGTGGGCGGAGCAGCTGTAACGAGCCAGGCTGCAGCTGTGTTGCTATGGAAACTCACTCTGAGGTAAACTGAGAATGCACATTAAAACACATTTCTAATGCACTGGTGGTTGCCATATTCAAATGACTGTAGCTTAAAAAGTCTACATCCTACAGCAAAGAGCTTTATACTGTAAGAATCACGAGGCCGGGACCTGTACAATGGTGTATAGCATGTCTCTGAAATATTAAAAATGAAGGCACAGTCGCAGTTTAGAAATTGCCATTCAAATTTGTGGTGTCTAGAGTGGAGTTTCAATGAATGTCAATGGGAGGTGTGAGTTGCAAACAAAAGGTCATATTGTGAAATCTGTTCGGGCTATGGCTTAGCCTTGGACATTTTTAGCGGCAGCAGGGATAGCTGAACGTTTGGATATAAGATTTGTGTAGGTGGGATTAAAAATGAGGGAGAGGTCGCAGTTTAGAAATCATGTCCTGATTTTTCATTTCACACGCATCTCCCACTCTAGCTTTGAAAATACCTCCCATTCATTCCTATGGGAAAATTGCGCCAGGAAAACGCCAATATTTCGGAAACCGTTTGGCGAAACGTTCCACAAAATATAAGCACACCATTCGGGAACGATCCGCACGTTTTGGTATATTATGGTCTATGTAGTGTCAAAACTGTGGGAGGAGTTACAGTGCAAAAATGCTTGGAATAAAAATAAGAATAAGAACTAGACAAAGTGCAATTTCCGGGGAAATTGCGTGAAGTGGTCTTGCCTCCGCCAGTTCTCTACAACTGGAGCGGGCAGAGTAACTGGGTCAAGCGGGCGGAGTAACTGGGTGGAGTGGGTGGAGTGGGTGGAGTAACTGGGTGGAGTGGGCGGAGTAACTGGGTGGAGTGGGCGGAGTAACTGGGTGGAGTGGGCGGAGTAACTGGGTGGAGTGGGCGGAGTAACTGGGTGGAGTGGGCGGAGTAACTGGGTGGAGCGGGCGGAGTAACTGGGTCGAGCGGGCGGAGTAACTGGGTCGAGCGGGCGGAGTAACTGGGTGGAGCGGGCGGGGTAACTGGGTGGAGCGGGCGGGGTAACTGGGTGGAGCGGGCGGAGTAACTGGGTCGAGCGGGCGGAGTAACTGGGTGGAGCGGGCGGGGTAACTGGGTGGAGTGGGTGGAGTAACTGGGTGGAGCGGGCGGAGTAACTGGGTGGAGCGGGCGGAGTAACTGGGTGGAGTGGGCGGAGTAACTGGGTGGAGTGGGCGGAGTAACTGGGTGGAGTGGGCGGAGTAACTGGGTGGAGTGGGCGGAGTAACTGGGTGGAGTGGGTGGAGTAACTGGGTGGAGTGGGTGGAGTAACTGGGTGGAGTGGGCAGAGTAACTGGGTGAAGTGGGCGGAGTAACTGTTGTGTGGTTGGAGTGGGCGGAGTAACTGGGTGGAGTGACTTGAGTAACTGTTGTGTGGGTGGAGTGGGCGGAGTAACTGGGTGGTGTGGCTAGAGTAACTGGGTGGAGTGGGCGGAGTAATTGGGTGGAGTGGGCGGAGTAACTGGGTGGAGTGGGCGGAGTAACTGGGTGGAGTGGGTGGGGTAACTGGGTGGAGTGGGCGGAGCATCTGGGTGGAGTGGGCGGAGTAACTGGGTGAAGTGGGCGGAGTAACTGGGTGAAGTGGGCGGAGTAACTGGGTGGAATGGGCAGAGTAACTGGGTGGAGTGGGTGGAGTATCTGGGTGGAGTGACTTGAGTAACTGGGTGGAGTGACTTGAGTAACTGGGTGGAGTGACTTGAGTAACTGTTGTGTGGTTGGAGTCACTGGAGTAACTGTGGAAAGGTTTGACTGAGCAGAGTAACTATATGGAGTAGGCAGAGTAACTGTACGGATTGTTTTGAGTAAAGATAGTAAGCATTCTTCTTTTTTCTATTGCCAGATTATTTATAGACATGTTAGAAGCTATTGTGTGGCTATTTAATTATTTATCTTTTTTAATGCCAATTTCGCGATACTGCTCCTTTAAGGGGAGTTTCCTGAGACTTGGTGTAACGAGCCAGGCTGCAGCTGTGTTGCTATGGAAACTCACTCTGAGGTAAACTGAGAATGCACATTAAAACACATTTCTAATGCACTGGTGGTTGCCATATTCAAATGACTGTAGCTTAAAAAGTATACATCCTACAGCAAAGAGCTTTATACTGTAAGAATCACAAGAAGAAGACCTATAATGTGGTGTATAACATGTCTCTGAAATATTAAAAATGAAGGCACAGTCGCAGTTTAGAAATTGCCATTCAAATTTGTGGTGTCTAGAGTGGAGTTTCAATGAATGTCAATGGGAGGTGTGAGTTGCAAACAAAAGGTCATATTGTGAAATCTGTTCGGGCTATGGCTTAGCCTTGGACATTTTTAGCGGCAGCAGGGATAGCTGAACGTTTTGATATAAGATTTGTGTAGGTGGGATTAAAAATGAGGGAGAGGTCGCAGTTTAGAAATCATGTCCTGATTTTTCATTTCAAACGCATCTCCCACTCTAGCTTTGAAAATACCTCCCATTCATTCCTATGGGAAAATTGCGCCAGGAAAACGCCAATATTTCGGAAACCGTTTGGCGAAACGTTCCACAAAATATAAGCACACCATTCGGGAACGATCCGCACGTTTTGGTATATTATGGTCTATGTAGTGTCAAAACTGTGGGAGGAGTTACAGTGCAAAAATGCTTGGAATAAGAATAAAAACTAGACAAAGTGCAATTTCCGGGGAAATTGCGTGAAGTGGTCTTGCCTCCGCCAGTTCTCTACAACTGGAGCGGGCAGAGTAACTGGGTGGAGTGGGCTGGGTAACTGAGTGGAGCGTGCGGAGTAACTGGGTGGAGTGGGCGGAGTAACTAGGTGGAGTGGGCAGAGTAACTGGGTGGAGTGGGCAGAGTAACTGGGTGGAGTGGGCGGAGTAACTGGATGGAGTGGGCGGAGTAACTGGGTGGAGTGGGCGGAGTAACTGGGTGGAGTGGGCGGAGTAACTGGGTGGAGTGACTTGAGTAACTGTTGTGTGGGTGGAGTGAGCGGAGTAACTGGGTGGAGTGACTTGAGTAACTGTTGTGTGGGTGGAGTGGGCGGAGTAACTGGGTGGAGTGGGCGGAGTAACTGGGTGGAGTGGGCGGGGTAACTGGGTGGAGTGGGCGGGGTAACTGGGTGGAGTGGGCGGGGTAACTGGGTGGAGTGGGCGGGGTAACTGGGTGGAGTGGGCGGGGTAACTGGGTGGAGTGGGCGGAGTAACTGGGTGGAGTGGGCGGAGTAACTGGGTGGAGTGGGCGGGGTAACTGGGTGGAGTGACTTGAGTAACTGGGTGGAGTGACTTGAGTAACTGTTGTGTGGTTGGAGTCACTGGAGTAACTGTGGAAAGGTTTGACTGAGCAGAGTAACTATATGGAGTAGGCAGAGTAACTGTATGGATTGTTTTGAGTAAAGATAGTAGGCATTCTTCTTTTTTCTATCGCCAGATTATTTATAGACATGTTAGAAGCTATTGTGTGGCTATTTAATTATTTATAGTTTTTAATGCAAATTTTGCGATACTGCTCCTTTAAGGGGAGTTTCCTGAGACTTGGTGTGTGGGCGGAGCAGCTGTAATGAGCCAGGCTGCAGCTGTGTTGCTATGGAAACTCACTCTGAGGTAAACTGAGAATGCACATTAAAACACATTTCTAATGCACTGGTGGTTGCCATATTCAAATGACTGTAGCTTAAAAAGTATACACCCTACAGCAAAGAGCTTTATACTGTAAGAATCACAAGAAGAAGACCTATAATGTGGTGTATAACATGTCTCTGAAATATTAAAAATGAAGGCACAGTCGCAGTTTAGAAATTGCCATTCAAATTTGTGGTGTCTAGAGTGGAGTTTCAATGAATGTCTATGGGAGGTGTGAGTTGCAAACAAAAGGTCATATTGTGAAATTTGTTCGGGCTATGGCTTAGCCTTGGACATTTTTAGTGGCAGCAGGGATAGCTGAACGTTTTGATATAAGATTTGTGTAGGTGGGATTAAAAATGAGGGAGAGGTCGCAGTTTAGAAATCATGTCCTGATTTTTCATTTAACACGCAGTTCCCACTCTAGCTTTGAAAATACCTCCCATTCATTCCTATGGGAAAATTGCGCCAGAAAAACGCAAATATTTCGGAAACCGTTTGGCGAAACGTTCCACAAATTATAAGCACACCATTCGGGAACGATCCGCACGTTTTGGTATATTATGGTCTATGTAGTGTCAAAACTGTGGGAGGAGTTACAGTGCAAAAATGCTTGGAATAATAATAATAATAAAAATAATATATCAGCAAGAACAATAAGTGATCTTGCCAAGCAAGACCACTTAATAATATATCAGCAAGAACAATAAGTGATCTTGCCAAGCAAGACCACTTAACTAGACAAAGTGCAATTTCCGGGGAAATTGCGTGAAGTGTTCTTGCCTCCTCCAGTTCTCTACAACTGGAGCAGGCAGAGTAACTGGGTGGAGTGGGCGGAGTAACTGGGTGGAGTGGGCGGAGTAAATGGGTGGAGTGGGCAGAGATACTGGGTAGAGTGGGCGGAGTAACTGGGTGGAGTGGGCAGAGTAACTGGGTGGAGTGGGCGGAGTAACTGGGTGGAGTGGGCGGAGTGGGCAGAGTAACTGGGTGGAGTGGGCGGAGTAACTGGGTGGAGTGGGCGGAGTAACTGGGTGGAGTGGGCGGGGTAACTGGGTGGAGTGGGCGGAGTAACTGGGTGGAGTGGGCGGAGTAACTGGGTGGAGTGGGCGGAGTCACTGGGTGGAGTGGGCGGAGTCACTGGGTGGAGTGATTTGAGTAACTGTTGTGTGGGTGGAGTGAGTGGAGTAACTGGGTGGAGTGACTTGAGTAACTGTTGTGTGGTTGGAGTGGGCGGAGTAACTGGGTGGGGTGACTTGAGTAACTGTTGTGTGGGTGGAGTGGGCGGGGTAACTGGTTGGAGTGGGCGGGGTAACTGGGTGGAGTGGGCGGAGTAACTGGGTGGAGTGGGCGGAGTAACTGGGTGAAGTGGGCAGAGTAACTGGGTGAAGTGGGCAGAGTAACTGGGTGGAGTGGGCAGAGTGGGTGGAGTAACTGGGTGGAGTGGGCAGACTAACTGGGTGGAGTGGGCAGACTAACTGGGTGGAGTGGGCGGAGTAACTGGGTGGAGTGACTTGAGTAACTGTTGTGTGGGTGGACTGGGCGGAGTAACTGGGTGGAGTGACTTGAGTAACTGTTGTGTGGGTGGAGTGGGCGGAGTAACTGGGTGGAGTGGGCGGAGTAACTGGGTGGAGTGGGCGGGGTAACTGGGTGGAGTGGGCGGAGCAACTGGGTGAAGTGGGCAGAGTAACTGGGTGAAGTGGGCAGAGTAACTGGGTGAAGTGGGCAGAGTAACTGGGTGGAGTGGGCAGAGTGGGTGGAGTAACTGGGTGCAGTGGGCGGAGTACCTGAGTGGAGTGGGCGGAGTAACTGGGTGGAGTGGGCAGACTAACTGGGTGGAGTGGGTGGAGTAACTGGGTGGAGTGACTTGAGTAACTGTTGTGTGGGTGGAGTGGGCGGAGTAACTGGGTGGAGTGGGCGGAGTAACTGGGTGGAGTGACTTGAGTAACTGGGTGGAGTGGCTGGAGTAACTGGGTGGAGTGGGCGGAGTAACTGGGTGAAGTGGGCGAAGTAACTGGGTGGAATGGGCGGAGTAACTGGGTGGAGTGGGCAGAGTGGGTGGAGTAACTGGATGCAGTGGGCGGAGTAACTGAGTGGAGTGGGCGGAGTATCTGGGTGGAGTGACTTGAGTAACTGTTGTGTGGTTGGAATCACTGGAGTAACTGTGGAAAGGTTTGACTGAGCAGAGTAACAATATGGAGTAGGCAGAGTAACTGTATGGATTGTTTTGAGTAAAGATAGTAAGCATTCTTCTTTTTTCTATTGCCAGATTATTTATAGACATGTTAGAAGCTATTGTGTGGCTATTTAATTATTTATCTTTTTTAATGCAAATTTCGCGATACTGCTCCTTTAAGGGGAGTTTCCTGAGACTTGGTGTGTGGGCGGAGCAGCTGTAACGAGCCAGGCTGCAGCTGTGTTGCTATGGAAACTCACTCTGAGGTAAACTGAGAATGCACATTAAAACACATTTCTAATGCACTGGTGGTTGCCATATTCAAATGACTGTAGCTTAAAAGGTATACATCCTACAGCAAAGAGCTTTATACTGTAAGAATCACAAGAGCTAGGCGAACAATGTGGTGTATAACATGTCTCTGAAATATTAAAAATGAAGGCACAGTCGCAGTTTAGAAATTGCCTTTCAAATTTGTGGTGTCTAGAGTGGAGTTTCAATGAATGTCAATGGAAGGTGTGAGTTGCAAACAAAAGGTCATATTGTGAAATCTGTTGGGGCTATGGCTTAGCCTTGGACATTTTTAGCGGCAGCAGGGATAGCTGAACGTTTTGATATAAGATTTGTGTAGGTGGGATTAAAAATGAGGGAGAGGTCGCAGTTTAGAAATCATGTCCTGATTTTTCATTTCACACGCATCTCCCACTCTAGCTTTGAAAATACCTCCCATTCATTCCTATGGGAAAATTGCGCCAGGAAAACGCCAATATTTCGGAAACCGTTTGGCGAAACGTTCCACAAAATATAAGCACACCATTCGGGAACGATCCGCACGTTTTGGTATATTATGGTCTATGTAGTGTCAAAACTGTGGGAGGAGTTACAGTGCAAAAATGCTTGGAATAATAATAATAATAATATATCAGCAAGAACAATAAGTGATCTTGCCAAGCAAGACCACTTAACTAGACAAAAGTGCAATTTCCGGGGAAATTGCGTGAAGTGGTCTTGCCTCCGCCAGTTCTCTACAACTGGAGTGGGCAGAGTAACTGGGTGGAGCGGGCGGAGTAACTGGGTGGAGTGGGTGGAGTAACTGGGTGGAGTAACTGGGTGAAGTGGGCGGAGTAACTGGGTGGAGTGGGCAGAGTAACTGGGTGGAGTGGGCAGAGTAACTGGGTGGAGCGGGCGGAGTAACTGGGTGGAGTGGGCAGAGTAACTGGGTGGAGCGGGCAGAGTAACTGGGTGGAGTGGGTGGAGTAACTGGGTGGAGTAACTGGGTGAAGTGGGCGGAGTAACTGGGTGGAGTGGGCAGAGTAACTGGGTGGAGCGGGTGGAGTAACTGGGTGGAGTAACTGGGTGGAGTAACTGGGTGGAGTATCTGGGTGGAGTGACTTGAGTAACTGTTGTGTGGTTGGAGTCACTGGAGTAACTGTGGAAAGGTTTGACTGAGCAGAGTAACTATATGGAGTGTTAGAAGCTATTGTGTGGCTATTTAATTATTTATCTTTTTTAATGCAAATTTCGCGATACTGCTCCTTTAAGGGGAGTTTCCTGAGACTTGGTGTGTGGGCGGAGCAGCTGTAACGAGCAAGGCTGCAGCTGTGTTGCTATGGAAACTCACTCTGAGGTAAACTGAGAATGCACATTAAAACACATTTCTAATGCACTGGTGGTTGCCATATTCAAATGAATGTAGCTTAAAAAGTATACACCCTACAGCAAAGAGCTTTATACTGTAAGAATCACAAGAGCTAGGCGAACAATGTGGTGTATAACATGTCTCTGAAATATTAAAAATGAAGGCACAGTCGCAGTTTAGAAATTGCCATTCAAATTTGTGGTGTCTAGAGTGGAGTTTCAATGAATGTCAATGGGAGGTGTGAGTTGCAAACAAAAGGTCATATTGTGAAATCTGTCCGGGCTATGGCTTAGCATTGGACATTTTTAGCGGCAGCAGGGATAGCTGAACGTTTTGATATAAGATTTGTGTAGGTGGGATTAAAAATGAGGGAGAGGTCGCAGTTTAGAAATCATGTCCTGATTTTTCATTTCACACGCATCTCCCACTCTAGCTTTGAAAATACCTCCCATTCATTCCTATGGGAAAATTGCGCCAGGAAAACGCCAATATTTCGGAAACCGTTTGGCGAAACGTTCCACAAAATATAAGCACACCATTCGGGAACGATCCGCACGTTTTGGTATATTATGGTCTATGTAGTGTCAAAATTGTGGGAGGAGTTACAGTGCAAAAATGCTTGGAATAAGAATAAAAACTAGACAAAGTGCAATTTCCGGGGAAATTGCGTGAAGTGGTCTTGCCTCCGCCAGTTCTCTACAACTGGAGCGGGCAGAGTAACTGGGTCAAGCGGGCGGAGTAACTGGGTGGAGTGGGTGGAGTGGGTGGAGTAACTGGGTGGAGTGGGCGGAGTAACTGGGTGGAGTGGGCGGAGTAACTGGGTGGAGTGGGCGGGGTAACTGGGTGGAGTGGGCGGAGTAACTGGGTGGAGTGGGCGGAGTAACTGGGTCGAGCGGGCGGAGTAACTGGGTGGAGTGGGCGGGGTAACTGGGTGGAGTGGGCGGGGTAACTGGGTGGAGCGGGCGGAGAAACTGGGTGGAGCGGGCGGGGTAACTGGGTGGAGCGGGTGGAGTAACTGGGTGGAGTGGGCAGAGTAACTGGGTGGAGCGGGCGGAGTAACTGGGTGGAGTGGGCGGAGTAACTGGGTGGAGTGGGCGGAGTAACTGGGTGGAGTGGGCGGAGTAACTGGGTGGAGTGGGCGGGGTAACTGGGTGGAGTGGGTGGAGTAACTGGGTGGAGTGGGCAGAGTAACTGGGTGAAGTGGGCGGAGTAACTGTTGTGTGGGTGGAGTGAGTGGAGTAACTGGGTGGAGTGACTTGAGTAACTGTTGTGTGGTTGGAGTGGGCGGAGTAACTGGGTGGAGTGACTTGAGTAACTGTTGTGTGGGTGGAGTGGGCGGAGTAACTGGGTGGTGTGGCTAGAGTAACTGGGTGGAGTGGGCGGAGTAACTGGGTGGAGTGGGCGGAGTAACTGGGTGGAGTGGGCGGAGTAACTGGGTGGAGTGGGTGGGGTAACTGGGTGGAGTGGGCGGAGCATCTGGGTGGAGTGGGCGGAGTAACTGGGTGAAGTGGGCGGAGTAACTGGGTGGAATGGGCAGAGTAACTGGGTGGAGTGGGCGGAGTATCTGGGTGGAGTGACTTGAGTAACTGTTGTGTGGTTGGAGTCGCTGGAGTAACTGTGGAAAGGTTTGACTGAGCACAGTAACTATATGGAGTAGGCAGAGTAACTGTACGGATTGTTTTGAGTAAAGATAGTAAGCATTCTTCTTTTTTCTATTGCCAGATTATTTATAGACATGTTAGAAGCTATTGTGTGGCTATTTAATTATTTATCTTTTTTAATGCCAATTTTGCGATACTGCTCCTTTAAGGGGAGTTTCCTGAGACTTGGTGTAACGAGCCAGGCTGCAGCTGTGTTGCTATGGAAACTCACTCTGAGGTAAACTGAGAATGCACATTAAAACACATTTCTAATGCACTGGTGGTTGCCATATTCAAATGACTGTAGCTTAAAAAGTATACATCCTACAGCAAAGAGCTTTATACTGTAAGAATCACAAGAAGAAGACCTATAATGTGGTGTATGTAACATGTCTCTGAAATATTAAAAATGAAGGCACAGTCGCAGTTTAGAAATTGCCATTCAAATTTGTGGTGTCTAGAGTGGAGTTTCAATGAATGTCAATGGGAGGTGTGAGTTGCAAACAAAAGGTCATATTGTGAAATCTGTTCGGGCTATGGCTTAGCCTTGGACATTTTTAGCGGCAGCAGGGATAGCTGAACGTTTTGATATAAGATTTGTGTAGGTGGGATTAAAAATGAGGGAGAGGTCGCAGTTTAGAAATCATGTCCTGATTTTTCATTTCACACGCATCTCCCACTCTAGCTTTGAAAATACCTCCCATTCATTCCTATGGGAAAATTGCGCCAGGAAAACGCCAATATTTCGGAAACCGTTTGGCGAAACGTTCCACAAAATATAAGCACACCATTCGGGAACGATCCGCACGTTTTGGTATATTATGGTCTATGTAGTGTCAAAACTGTGGGAGGAGTTACAGTGCAAAAATGCTTGGAATAAGAATAAAAATAATATATCAGCAAGAACAATAAGTGATCTTGCCAAGCAAGACCACTTAATAATATATCAGCAAGAACAATAAGTGATCTTGCCAAGCAAGACCACTTAATAAAAACTAGACAAAGTGCAATTTCCGGGGAAATTGCGTGAAGTGGTCTTGCCTCCGCCAGTTCTCTACAACTGGAGCGGGCAGAGTAACTGGGTCGAGCGGGCGGAGTAACTGGGTGGAGTGGGTGGAGTAACTGGGTGGAGTGGGCGGAGTAACTGGGTGGAGTGGGCGGGGTAACTGGGTGGAGTGGGTGGAGTAACTGGGTGGAGTGGGCAGAGTAACTGGGTCGAGCGGGCGGAGTAACTGGGTGGAGTGGGTGGAGTAACTGGGTGGAGTGGGCGGAGTAACTGGGTGGAGTGGGCGGAGTAACTGGGTGGAGTGGGCGGGGTAACTGGGTGGAGTGGGTGGAGTAACTGGGTGGAGTGGGCAGAGTAACTGGGTGGAGTGGGCGGAGTAACTGGGTGAAGTGGGCGGAGTAACTGTTGTGTGGGTGGAGTGAGTGGAGTAACTGGGTGGAGTGACTTGAGTAACTGTTGTGTGGTTGGAGTGGGCGGAGTAACTGGGTGGAGTGACTTGAGTAACTGTTGTGTGGGTGGAGTGGGCGGAGTAACTGGGTGGTGTGGCTAGAGTAACTGGGTGGAGTGGGCGGAGTAACTGGGTGGAGTGGGCGGAGTAACTGGGTGGAGTGGGCGGAGTAACTGGGTGGAGTGGGTGGGGTAACTGGGTGGAGTGGGCGGAGCATCTGGGTGGAGTGGGCGGAGTAACTGGGTGAAGTGGGCGGGGTAACTGGGTGGAATGGGCAGAGTAACTGGGTGGAGTGGGCGGAGTATCTGGGTGGAGTGACTTGAGTAACTGTTGTGTGGTTGGAGTCGCTGGAGTAACTGTGGAAAGGTTTGACTGAGCACAGTAACTATATGGAGTAGGCAGAGTAACTGTACGGATTGTTTTGAGTAAAGATAGTAAGCATTCTTCTTTTTTCTATCGCCAGATTATTTATAGACATGTTAGAAGCTATTGTGTGGCTATTTAATTATTTATCTTTTTTAATGCCAATTTCGCGATACTGCTCCTTTAAGGGGAGTTTCCTGAGACTTGGTGTAACGAGCCAGGCTGCAGCTGTGTTGCTATGGAAACTCACTCTGAGGTAAACTGAGAATGCACATTAAAACACATTTCTAATGCACTGGTGGTTGCCATATTCAAATGACTGTAGCTTAAAAAGTATACATCCTACAGCAAAGAGCTTTATACTGTAAGAATCACAAGAAGAAGACCTATAATGTGGTGTATAACATGTCTCTGAAATATTAAAAATGAAGGCACAGTCGCAGTTTAGAAATTGCCATTCAAATTTGTGGTGTCTAGAGTGGAGTTTCAATGAATGTCAATGGGAGGTGTGAGTTGCAAACAAAAGGTCATATTGTGAAATCTGTTCGGGCTATGGCTTAGCCTTGGACATTTTTAGCGGCAGCAGGGATAGCTGAACGTTTTGATATAAGATTTGTGTAGGTGGGATTAAAAATGAGGGAGAGGTCGCAGTTTAGAAATCATGTCCTGATTTTTCATTTCACACGCATCTCCCACTCTAGCTTTGAAAATACCTCCCATTCATTCCTATGGGAAAATTGCGCCAGGAAAACGCCAATATTTCGGAAACCGTTTGGCGAAACGTTCCACAAAATATAAGCACACCATTCGGGAACGATCCGCACGTTTTGGTATATTATGGTCTATGTAGTGTCAAAACTGTGGGAGGAGTTACAGTGCAAAAATGCTTGGAATAATAATAATAATAAAAACTAGACAAAGTGCAATTTCCGGGGAAATTGCGTGAAGTGGTCTTGCCTCCGCCAGTTCTCTACAACTGGAGCGGGCAGAGAAACTGGGTGGAGTGGGTGGAGTAACTGGGTGGAGTGGGTGGAGTAACTGGGTGGAGCGGACGGAGTAACTGGGTGGAGTAGGCGGAGTAACTGGGTGGAGTAACTGTTGTGGTGTTGGAGTGGGTGGAGTAATTGGGTGGGGTGGGCGGAGTAACTGGGTGGAGTGTGCAGAGTAACTGGGTGGAGTGGGCGGAGTAACTGGGTGGAGTGACTTGAGTAACTGTTGTGTGGTTGGAGTGGGTGGAGTAACTGGGTGGAGAGGGCGGAGTAACTGGGTGGAGTGGGCGGAGTAACTGGGTGGAGTGGGCGGAGTAACTGTTGTGTTGTTGGAGTGGGCGGAGTAATTGGGTGGGGTGGGCAGAGTAACTGGGTGGAGTGGGCGGAGTAACTAGGTGGAGTGACTTGAGTAACTGTTGTGTGGTTGGAGTGGGCGGAGTAACTGGGTGGAGTGGGCGGGCTAACTGGGTGGAGTGGGCGGGGTGGAGTGGGTGGAGTGGGCGAGGTGGAGTGGGTGGAGTGGGTGGGGTGGAGTGGGTGGAGTGTGCGGGTGGAGTGGGTGGAGCAACTGGGTGGAGTGGGCGGAGTAACTGGGTATAGTGGGCAGAGTAACTGGGTGGAGTGGGCGGAGTAACTGGGTGGAGTGGATGGAGTAACTGGGTGGAGTGGATGGAGTAACTGGGTGGAGTGGGCAGAGTAACTAGGTGGAGTTACTTGAGTAACTGTTGTGTGGGTGGAGTGGGTGGAGTAACAGGGTGGAGAGGGCGGAGTAACTGGGTGGAGAGGGCGGAGTAACTGGGTGGAGAGGGCGGAGTAACTGGGTGGAGAGGGCGGAGTAACTGTTGTGTTGTTGGAGTGGGCGGAGTAATTGGGTGAGGTGGGCGGAGTAACTGGGTGGAGTGTGCGGAGTAACTGGGTGGAGTGGGCAGAGTAACTGGGTGGAGTGGGCAGAGTAACTGGGTGGAGTGACTTGAGTAACTGTTGTGTGGTTGGAGTGGGCGGAGTAACTGGGTGGAGTGGGCGGAGTAACTGGGTGGAGTGGGCGGAGTAACTGGGTGGAGTGGGCGGGCTAACTGGGTGGAGTGGGCGGACTAACTGGGTGGAGTGGGCGGGCTAATTGGGTGGAGTGGGCGGGCTAATTGGGTGGAGTGGGCGGGCTAACTGGGTGGAGTGGGTGGAGTGGGCGAGGTGGAGTGGGTGGAGTGGGCGGAGCAACTGGGTGGAGTGGGCGGAGTAACTAGGTGGAGTGGGCAGAGTAACTGGGTGGAGTGGGCAGAGTAACTGGGTGGAGTGGGCAGAGTAACTGGGTGGAGTGGGCGGAGTAACTGGATGGAGTGGGCGGAGTAACTGGGTGGAGTGGGCGGAGTAACTGGGTGGAGTGGGCGGAGTAACTGGGTGGAGTGACTTGAGTAACTGTTGTGTGGGTGGAGTGAGCGGAGTAACTGGGTGGAGTGACTTGAGTAACTGTTGTGTGGGTGGAGTGGGCGGAGTAACTGGGTGGAGTGGGCGGAGTAACTGGGTGGAGTGGGCGGGGTAACTGGGTGGAGTGGGCGGGGTAACTGGGTGGAGTGGGCGGAGTAACTGGGTGGAGTGGGCGGAGTAACTGGGTGGAGTGGGCGGGGTAACTGGGTGGAGTGACTTGAGTAACTGGGTGGAGTGACTTGAGTAACTGTTGTGTGGTTGGAGTCACTGGAGTAACTGTGGAAAGGTTTGACTGAGCAGAGTAACTATATGGAGTAGGCAGAGTAACTGTATGGATTGTTTTGAGTAAAGATAGTAAGCATTCTTCTTTTTTCTATCGCCAGATTATTTATAGACATGTTAGAAGCTATTGTGTGGCTATTTAATTATTTATAGTTTTTAATGCAAATTTTGCGATACTGCTCCTTTAAGGGGAGTTTCCTGAGACTTGGTGTGTGGGCGGAGCAGCTGTAATGAGCCAGGCTGCAGCTGTGTTGCTATGGAAACTCACTCTGAGGTAAACTGAGAATGCACATTAAAACACATTTCTAATGCACTGGTGGTTGCCATATTCAAATGACTGTAGCTTAAAAAGTATACACCCTACAGCAAAGAGCTTTATACTGTAAGAATCACAAGAAGAAGACCTATAATGTGGTGTATAACATGTCTCTGAAATATTAAAAATGAAGGCACAGTCGCAGTTTAGAAATTGCCATTCAAATTTGTGGTGTCTAGAGTGGAGTTTCAATGAATGTCAATGGGAGGTGTGAGTTGCAAACAAAAGGTCATATTGTGAAATCTGTTCGGGCTATGGCTTAGCCTTGGACATTTTTAGCGGCAGCAGGGATAGCTGAACGTTTTGATATAAGATTTGTGTAGGTGGGATTAAAAATGAGGGAGAGGTCGCAGTTTAGAAATCATGTCCTGATTTTTCATTTAACACGCAGTTCCCACTCTAGCTTTGAAAATACCTCCCATTCATTCCTATGGGAAAATTGCGCCAGAAAAACGCAAATATTTCGGAAACCGTTTGGCGAAACGTTCCACAAATTATAAGCACACCATTCGGGAACGATCCGCACGTTTTGGTATATTATGGTCTATGTAGTGTCAAAACTGTGGGAGGAGTTACAGTGCAAAAATGCTTGGAATAATAATAATAATAATAAAAATAATATATCAGCAAGAACAATAAGTGATCTTGCCAAGCAAGACCACTTAATAAGAACTAGACAAAGTGCAATTTCCGGGGAAATTGCGTGAAGTGGTCTTGCCTCCACCAGTTCTCTACAACTGGAGTGGGCAGAGTAACTGGGTGGAGTGGGTGGAGTAACTGGGTGGAGTGGGTGGAGTGGGCAGAGTAACTGGGTGGAGTGGGCAGAGTAACTGGGTGGAGTGACTTGAGTAACTGTTGTGTGGGTGGAGTGAGCGGAGTAACTGGGTGGAGTGACTTGAGTAACTGTTGTGTGGTTGGAGTGGGCGGAGTAACTGGGTGGAGTGACTTGAGTAACTGTTGTGTGGGTGGAGTGGGCGGAGTAACTGGGTGGAGTGGCTGGAGTAACTGGGTGGAGTGGCTGGAGTAACTGGGTGGAGTGGGCGGAGTAACTGGGTGAAGTGGGCGGGAGTGGGCGGAGTAACTGGGTGAAGTGGGGGAAGTAACTGGGTGGAATGGGCGGAGTAACTGGGTGGAATGGGCGGAGTAACTGGGTGGAGTGGGCAGAGTGGGTGGAGTAACTGGGTGCAGTGGGCGGAGTAAATGAGTGGAGTGGGCGGAGTAACTGGGTGGAGTGGGCGGAGTATCTGGGTGGAGTGACTTGAGTAACTGGGTGGAGTGACTTGAGTAACTGTTGTGTGGTTGGAGTCACTGGAGTAACTGTGTAAAGGTTTGACTGAGCAGAGTAACTATATGGAGTAGGCAGAGTAACTGTATGGATTGTTTGGAGTGAGTAAAGATAGTAAGCATTCTTCTTTTTTCTATCGCCAGATTATTTATAGACATGTTAGAAGCTATTGTGTGGCTATTTAATTATCTTTTTTAATGCAAATTTCGCGATACTGCTCCTTTAAGGGGAGTTTCCTGAGACTTGGTGTGTGGGCGGAGCAGCTGTAACGAGCCAGGCTGCAGCTGTGTTGCTATGGAAACTCACTCTGAGGTAAACTGAGAATGCACATTAAAACACATTTCTAATGCACTGGTGGTTGCCATATTCAAATGACTGTAGCTTAAAAAGTATACATCCTACAGCAAAGGAATCACAAGACCGAGACCTGTACAATGGTGTATAACATGTCTCTGAAATATTAAAAATGAAGGCACAGTCGCAGTTTAGAAATTGCCATTCAAATTTGTGGTGTCTAGAGTGGAGTTTCAATGAATGTCAATGGGAGGTGTGAGTTGCAAACAAAAGGTCATATTGTGAAATCTGTTCGGGCTATGGCTTAGCCTTGGACATTTTTAGCGGCAGCAGGGATAGCTGAACGTTTTGATATAAGATTTGTGTAGGTGGGATTAAAAATGAGGGAGAGGTCGCAGTTTAGAAATCATGTCCTGATTTTTCACTTCACACTCAGTTCCCACTCTAGCTTTGAACATTCCTCCCATTCATTCCTATGGGAAAATTGCACCAGAAAAACGCCAATATTTCGGAAAGCGTTTGGCGAAACGTTCCACAAAATAGTAGCACACCATTCGGGAACGATCCGCACGTTATGGGATATTACGGTCTATGTAGTGTAAAAACTGTGGGAGGAGTTACAGTGCAAAAATCGCTGGAATAAGAATAAAAACTAGACAAAGTGCAATTTCCGGGGAAATTGCGTGAAGTGGTCTTGCCTCCGCCAATTCTCTACAACTGGAGTGGGTGGAGTAACTGGGTGGAGTGGGTGGAGTGGGCAGAGTAACTGGGTGGAGTGACTTGAGTAACTGTTGTGTGGTTGGAGTGGGCAGAGTAACTGGGTGGAGTGACTTGAGTAACTGTTGTGTGGGTGGAGTGGGCGAAGTAACTGGGTGGAGTGGCTGGAGTAACTGGGTGGAGTGGGCGGAGTAACTGGGTGGAGTGGGCGGAGTAACTGGGTGGAGTGGGCGGAGTAACTGGGTGGAGTGGGCGGGGTAACTGGGTGGAGTGGGCGGAGTAACTGGGTGGAGTGACTTGAGTAACTGGGTGGAGTGACTTGAGTAACTGGGTGGAGTGACTTGAGTAACTGTTGTGTGGTTGGAGTCACTGGAGTAACTGTGGAAAGGTTTGACTGAGCAGAGTAACTATATGGAGTAGGCAGAGTAACTGTATGGATTGTTTTGAGTAAAGATAGTAAGCATTCTTCTTTTTTCTATCGCCAGATTATTTATAGACATGTTAGAAGCTATTGTGTGGCTATTTAATTATTTATCTTTTTTAATGCATATTTCGCGATACTGCTCCTTTAAGGGGAGTTTCCTGAGACTTGGTGTGTGGGCGGAGCAGCTGTAACAGTCAGGCTGCAGCTGTGTTGCTATGGAAACTCACTCTGAGGTAAACTGAGAATGCACATTAAAACACATTTCTAATGCACTGGTGGTTGCCATATTCAAATGACTGTAGCTTAAAAAGTAAACATCCTACAGCAAAGAGCTTTATACTGTAAGAATCACAAGAAGAAGACCTATAATGTGGTGCATAACATGTCTCTGAAATATTAAAAATGAAGGCACAGTCGCAGTTTAGAAATTGCCATTCAAATTTGTGGCGTCTAGAGTGGAGTTTCAATGAATGTCAATGGGAGGTGTGAGTTGCAAACAAAAGGTCATATTGTGAAATCTGTTCGGGCTATGGCTTAGCCTTGGACATTTTTAGCGGCAGCAGGGATAGCTGAACGTTTTGATATAAGATTTGTGTAGGTGGGATTAACAATGAGGGAGAGGTCGCAGTTTAGAAATCATGTCCTGATTTTTCTCTTCACACCCATCTCTCACTCTAGCTTTGAAAATATCTCCCATTCATTCCTATGGGAAAATTGCGCCAGAAAAACGCCAATATTTCGGAAACCGTTTGGCGAAACGTTCCACAAAATATAAGCACACCATTCGGGAACGATCCGCACGTTTTGGTATATTATGGTCTATGTAGTGTCAAAACTGTGGGAGGAGTTACAGTGCAAAAATGCTTGGAATAATAATAATAACTAGACAAAGTGCAATTTCCGGGGAAATTGCGTGAAGTGGTCTTGCCTCCGCCAGTTCTCTACAACTGGAGTGGGCAGAGTAACTGGGTGGAGTGGGCGGAGTAACTGGGTGGAGTGGGCGGAGTAACGGTGGAGTGACTTGATTAACTATTGTGTGTGTGGAGTGAGCGGAGTAACTGGGTGGAGTGACTTGAGTAACTGTTGTGTGGTTGGAGTGGGCGGAGTAACTGGGTGGAGTGACTTGAGTAACTGTTGTGTGGTTGGAGTGGGCGGAGTAACTGGGTGGAGTGACTTGAGTAACTGTTGTGTGGTTGGAGTGGGCGGAGTAACTGGGTGGAGTGACTTGAGTAACTGTTGTGTGTGTGGAGTGGCTGGAGTGGCTGGAGTAACTGGGTGGAGTGGCTGGAGTAACTGGGTGGAGTGGGCGGAGTAACTGGGTGGAGTGGGCGGAGTAACTGGGTGAAGTGGGCGGAGTAACTGAGTGGAGTGGGCGTAGTAACTGGGTGGAGTGGGCGGGGTAACTGGGTGGAATGGGCGGAGTAACTGGGTGGAGTGACTTGAGTAACTGGGTGGAGTGACTTGAGTAACTGTTGTGTGGTTGGAGTCACTGGAGTAACTGTGGAAAGGTTTGACTGAGCAGAGTAACTATATGGAGTAGGCAGAGTAACTGTATGGATTGTTTTGAGTAAAGATAGTAAGCATTCTTCTTTTTTCTATTGCCAGATTATTTATAAACATGTTAGAAGCTATTGTGTGGCTATTTAATTATTTATCTTTTTTAATGCAAATTTCGCGATACTGCTCCTTTAAGGGGAGTTTCCTGAGACTGGGTGTGTGGGCGGAGCAGCTGTAACGAGCCAGGCTGCAGCTGTGTTGCTATGGAAACTCACTCTGAGGTAAACTGAGAATGCACATTAAAACACATTTCTAATGCACTGGTGGTTGCCATATTCAAATGACTGTAGCTTAAAAAGTATACATCCTACAGCAAAGAGCTTTATACTGTAAGAATCACAAGAGCTAGGCGAACAATGTGGTGTATAACATGTCTCTGAAATATTAAAAATGAAGGCACAGTCGCAGTTTAGAAATTGCCATTCAAATTTGTGGTGTCTAGAGTGGAGTTTCAATGAATGTCAATGGGAGGTGTGAGTTGCAAACAAAAGGTCATATTGTGAAATCTGTTCAGGCTATGGCTTAGTCTTGGACATTTTTAGCGGCAGCAGGGATAGCTGAACGTTTTGATATAAGATTTGTGTAGGTGGGATTAAAAATGAGGGAGAGGTCGCAGTTTAGAAATCATGTCCTGATTTTTCATTTCACACGCATCTCCCACTCTAGCTTTGAAAATACCTCCCATTCATTCCTATGGGAAAATTGCGCCAGGAAAACGCCAATATTTCGGAAACCGTTTGGCGAAACGTTCCACAAAATATAAGCACACCATTCGGGAACGATCCGCACGTTTTGGTATATTATGGTCTATGTAGTGTCAAAACTGTGGGAGGAGTTACAGTGCAAAAATGCTTGGAATAATAATAATAATAAAAATAAAAATAATATATCAGCAAGAACAATAAGTGATCTTGCCAAGCAAGACCACTTAATAATATATCAGCAAGAACAATAAGTGATCTTGCCAAGCAAGACCACTTAATAATATATCAGCAAGAACAATAAGTGATCTTGCCAAGCAAGACCACTTAACTAGACAAAGTGCAATTTCCGGGGAAATTGCGTGAAGTGGTCTTGCCTCCGCCAGTTCTCTACAACTGGAGCGGGCAAAGTAACTGGGTGGAGTGGGTGGAGTAACTGGGTGGAGTGGGTGGAGTAACTGGGTGGAGTGGGCAGAGTAAATGGGTGGAGTGGGCAGAGTAACTGTTGTGTGGGTGGAGTGAGCGGAGTAACTGGGTGGAGTGACTTGAGTAACTGTTGTGTGGTTGGAGTGGGCGGAGTAACTGGGTGGAGTGGCTTGAGTAACTGTTGTGTGGGTGGAGTGGGCGGAGTAACTGGGTGGAGTGGGCGGAGTAACTGGGTGGAGTGGGCGGAGTAACTGGGTGCAGTGGGTGGAGTAACTGGGTGGAGTGGGCGGGGTAACTGGGTGGAGTGGGCGGAGTAACTGGGTGAAGTGGGCGGAGTAACTGGGTGGAGTGACTTGAGTAACTGTTGTGTGGTTGGAGTGGGCGGAGTAACTGGGTGGAGTGACTTGAGTAACTGTTGTGTGGGTGGAGTGGGCGGAGTAACTGGGTGGAGTGGCTGGAGTAACTGGGTGGAGTGGCTGGAGTAACTGGGTGGAGTGGGCGGGGTAACTGGGTGGAGTGGGCGGGGTAACTGGGTGGAGTGGGCGGGGTAACTGGGTGAAGTGGGCGGAGTAACTGGGTGAAGTGGGCGGAGTAACTGGGTGGAATGGGCGGAGTAACTGGGTGGAATGGGCAGAGTAACTGGGTGGAATGGGCAGAGTAACTGGGTGGAGTGGGCAGAGTGGGTGTAGTAACTGGGTGCAGTGGGCGGAGTAACTGAGTGGAGTGGGCGGAGTAACCGGGTGGAGTGGGCGGAGTATCTGGGTGGAGTGACTTGAGTAACTGTTGTGTGGTTGGAGTCACTGGAGTAACTGTGGAAAGGTTTGACTGAGCAGAGTAACTATATGGAGTAGGCAGAGTATCTGTATGGATTGTTTTGAGTAAAGATAGAAAGCATTCTTCTTTTTTCTATTGCCAGATTATTTATAGACATGTTAGAAGCTATTGTGTGGCTATTTAAATATT